>JAODXP020000023.1:20005165-20100165 GCA_027497455.2 Sardinella longiceps
CTCATAAACCTATATTGTTCACAATAGAATATAGATAGCATGGCAAATGTTGAAAGTGAGACTTTTTGAAATGTTATGCCGAATATTGCCTCATTTTGGATTTTATGAGAGCTACACATTCCAAAATAGTTGGGAAGGGTAGCAATAAGAGGCCAGAAAAGTAAAATTTTCATATAAGGGGCAGATTGAGGACCCATTTGCAACTTATTTGGTCAATTGGCAACATGATTGAGTATGTAAAGAACCTCAGAGAATGGCATTGACTCTCAGAAGTCAAGATGGGCAGAGGATTACCAGTTCCCCAAATGTTGCGGCAAAAAGTAGTGGTGCAAGATCAGAAAGGAGTTTCTCAGACAGAAATTGCAAAGAGTTTGAAGGTATCATCATCTACAGTGCAAATCATCATCCAAAGATTCAGAGAATCTGGAACTATCTCTGTGCATAAGGGTCAAGGCCGGAAAACCATACTGGATGCCCATGATCATTGGGTCCTTAGATGGCACTGCATCACATACAGGAATGCTAATGTAATGGAAATCACAAATTGGCCTTAGGACTACTTCCAGAAAACATTGTCAGTGAACACAAACCTCCGTGCCATTCGCCATAGCCAGCTAAAACTCTATATGTCAAAAAAGAAGCCATTCCTAAACATGACCCAGAACCGCAGGCGTTTTCTCTGGGCCAAGGCTCATTTAAAATGGACTGTGACAAAGTAGAAAACTGTTCTGTGGTCAGACGAATCAAAATTCAAAGTTTTTGTCAGAAAACTGGGATGCCATACCATCCGGACAAGGACAACCCAAGTTGTTATTGCTTATTGTGCTCAGTTCAGAAGGCTGCATCTCTGATGGTATGGAGATGCAGGAGTGTGTGTGGCATGGCCAGCTTACGCATCTGGAATGGCACCATCAAGTCTGCAGTCCAGATCTTTCACCCATAGAAAACTTTTGGTGCATCATACATAGAAATACATGACAAAGAAGACCTAAGACAGTTGAGCAACTAGAAGCCTGTATTAGACAAGAATGGAACAACATTCTCTCCACAACTTCTCTCCACAGTCCCCAGACGTTTGCAGACTGTTTTAAAAGGAAGAGTGGACGCCACACAGTGGTAAACGTGACCTTGTCCCAACTATGTAAGGGATAATGTATTGTCCGCCGGTCATTATAGAGAAATATTTCCCGAGGGGAAGAACTCTCTGATTCTTCCTCAAGGGAAATATTTCTCCATAATCACCGGCGGACAATACATTATCCCGCTTATTATATGAGTCCTTGCCAACACGACGATATAATATTTTACAGAGACATCTTTTTCATTTAATTTGTTAACGTTTCGTGGTTTCAGCGGAGAAACAAATAGTTCGCAAAGAAACGTTAACTTGAAACATTCTATAGAACGCAGCTGATGTCGTTTCACTTTCATTGTTGATCTCTATGCGCGGATTGATACGGAGACGTGAATCTCAGGCAAAAAACCTGTTGCCATTGACAGCGGTCATTATAGTTTTCTAGCGGTCATTATACAAAAATAACTGACCTGCGAACGTTGAGGAGCCCCATTGAAAGTGAATGGAGCCTCCCTCAACATTCTAGAGACCCGTATAATAATTTGGGATGTGTTGATGCCATGAAATTGAAAATTAACTTATTTTCCCCTGAAAATTATACATTTCCTCAGTTTCAACAGTTGATATGTCATCAATGTTGTATTCTGAGTAACATATTGAAATTTGAAACTTCCACATCACTGCATCACATTCTGTTTTTACTCAAAATTTGTGAAGTGTCCCAACTATTTTGGAATCTGGTTGTATTAGACAATGGATAGTAAATTGATGTGGTTAAGTGTTTTCATGTAACTGATGAGGTACAGCATGTAATTGATAAGGTACACAATTTTTTCATAGAACTGGCCAGGAACAACAAAAAGTGCAAAAGATGAGGCCATTACAACCACTATCCTACACTATCCTTTGCTATAGATATAGACTCACTGGTTATACGGACGCCACGGTCAGTGCGGTAGTCCTCCTGGTCAGGCTCGTCCAGGTCATCCAGGAAGTTATACTCTGGGTCGTCCTCATCATCACCTTCTTCTGCAGACACAATACAAGAAGAGCCAAGAACAAAAGGCCTAGATGAAACCACCAGTATGTAACCAATCTCAGAGTCTTTCTATACTGGAGACAATGAAAAGACATATTCATGGTTTGCAAATGTGGGTAATATTTTGAGTGTGTAAATTTGTGTGTGTCAGCATAAGTGATTGAGTTGTAATGTGCACATATGAGCGAGGCAGGTCTGCTGTTCTGGGAGACCTGATGCAGTGACAAAGAGACATCAATGGAGAGGGGGGGAAAGGGAAAGTGAGAGAAGCAGAGGGGTGCAGGGTGTGTGTGTGTGGGGAGGGGGGGGGGACTTCAACACAGGAAATGGGGAAAAGGTCATCAGAACATAAACATGAGAAGGCAAACAGAGTGAAGGCCATTAAAGTGACCATCCACGCACAACACAGACGCAAATAGGAGGCCATTAGGAGTTTTAAAGCCAGCCATCTGAGAGGTGCTGAGAGGGAGCAATATGGGCTTGGTGGGTACCATTAGTCAATCACACACACACACACACTCTCCTTCTCCCTCACATACATGTACACACACACACATAATCTCTCACATACTCACACACACATATTTTTAAAATGCTATTTTTCTTTGTGAGTTAAAAAAAAAAATGTAATATCTATAAATATTGTACTTATTGGTCATATAGATTGTTTTTTTATCAAAGCATAATACATGTGCAGACTGAAAGATTCTACCTCGACCAAACTGTGTAAAAGGATGTTGAGTCGACATCTGTATTATAATGATAGTCCCCCAACAACGATATATAATAGGGACTTTTTTCCCCACTGTGAGATTTCTACTTAGTCCTGTTTCCGCTACCATCAGACCTAAACATTCCAGCATCCACACTAGCTTGCATGACCTCAGAAGAACATGGCTGCATATCTTAACAAAACTCCGCCATGGAAGATATTTTAATTATTTAAATATCAATTTATTTAACTACTAAACTTTTTTCCCCTCTCTCTCAGCTGAAATAAGAGTTTGTTGTATTGTTATACCACTGCTTGGTCATATTTCCTATTGTGATGTCCTATTTAGAACGTGCATTATTTTTCAGGTAACTGCACGGCTATGAAGTAACGTTAGTTCCACTTTTCCGTCCATATTCAGACTTGCCTATCAATTCACCCAACTCGCTCTGAATTTTAAATAAACTGTCACATTAACACAAGTTCACAATTTAGTGACCCGACCAACATTCATGACACAGCAACATTGTAACTTGTGACTGCGGTGGTTTTTAACTCTGTCACACTTCGTTTGGAAGTATGAGAGACGGTGAATTTAAAGAGCCCAAAACATGTCAGAATCTTTGGATTTAGCGCTTGACAACGGGAGATGGAATTAACGACTGACTTAGCAACTGTACATTAGAACTAGTAAAGGCAGTTTATCTTGGTAAGTGCGGAAAGAAGTAGTTCTGACAACTAGCTTGTCTTCAGCCATCAATAGCCACCTAGCCATCAAAACGGGCATGTTATTAGTCAAACCACATAGCGGATAAGTGGCAACAGTGGTATAAGCGGGATAATGAACTCCACGGCGTGCAGATATATAAAAATAACGCACTTATCGAAGCTATAAGGCAACTCGGCCTTCGGCCTCGTTAGCTTTAGAACTTCGAACGTGCGTTATTTTTATATATCTGCACGCCGTGTCGTTCATTATCCCTTACGTTATTCAAGCATAGCCATGTTGCACGAGCCTGCTGATTTCACTGCATAGCGAGTGGAATGAAAGAATATGGAACAACATACTGTAGGCCGAATATGTGAACGAGCTTTTGCATTAGCGTTTGGTCTATATTGTTCCAAATTTTTATTACTATTCTTAAATTACACCAAACTTTTGCTTTAATGTTCTGTTCTGAATGTTTTGTATTATTGTGTGATATGTAGAGAATTTAATAAATAGAAATTTGAAAAAAAGACCACCACCATCATAACAGATCAAGCCTGCTGGTTTATGGACCCTCACCTTCGTTTTCAATGTCAGAGGCCATGAGGCCCCGCAGCCACTCACTCCAGTCGCGGTCCTCCAGGGCCGAGCCGCAGTCGTACATGTCTGGTGTGATGTCGGGGGCGTGGAGCTCCGCCTCCAGCATGCCGAGGGGAACGTTTCGGAGCGGGCGCTTGGAGCGTGTCCGGCATGCCATGAGGCTGTCATCACCACACTCTGCCCCACCGGCATTACTCAAGGCCTTAGGACAGAAGTTAGATCATGACTAAGGAATATATCCTAAAATTGTACCATATATATATATAAAACAAGAGAACTCAAAAAAATGCACGTAAGTACGTGCATATCTGATTTTTATTCTTTTTTCACTTGACATGATTCAGGAGTTAACTTAGGGTTACGAGGAACACTGGGATATGGGAAGCAACTGACATAACCACCACATTCACCGTCATCTCAAAAAGTATATTTTTAGCAGTGATTGTACCTGATAGGGCTCCATGCAGATGGGACTGAGAGCCAGCTCTTCATCCACGGCGTGGAGCTTCTCCATGAAGGTGCAGTCAGGGGGCCGGGGGGAGCTGCAGGACTGCGGGGGAGGAGGGGGGCCCATAGGAACCACAGCCACTCGCAGGTGTCTGGCAGCCTTGGGCTTCTGGGGTGGGGGAAGAGGATAGGGGAGAACAAGGTGTTAAAAGACTGATGTTCATTCTGTTATAATGCTATTTCTTTCTTTCTTCAAACTTTAAAAGAAGTAAAGTGAATGAATGCAGTTAATTGTTCATTCCTTCATGGTATACAAGTACCAAAAAACAAGACTTTCACTCTCTAGAGAAGTAATGAAGAATCTTTGGAGGAAACAAAAGGAATCACAGAGGTGGTCGCTTTCAGCATTACCGGTCTAGGACTGAGGTGCTGCCCATCACCACCCTTGAAGTGTGAGATAGGGGTTCTGGGTCGCCCTGGTCGGCTGACCCGTGGCGACGAGCCTGTGCTGTCCACATCACTCTCTTGAAAAGTCTGGAGAGACAACAACAACAACAACAACAACAACAACGACTCACTCTCACTGTCTATTAGTCTCATACCAATTAAACAGAGATGGGGGAAATGACTGCTCAGGATTTTACGCACATCTTCAGCCGTTTCATCCTCCTCATCTTCGTCTGGACAGTATTCTTCATCAGAGGAGTCTTCATCTTCCTCCAGGTGAATGTCAACAAACTGTGGAGGCTTGAGTGATAAGAAGAGAAAAAGACACCTTGTTAGAAAGAAGAAAATCACTTAATATAAATATTTCGAAACTTTTTTTGAGTGGCAAACACATACATGTACATGTGTTTATCAGGCTACGTGTGTGCATGCTTGTGTGATTGTGTATGTGTGTGTAAGTGTATGACTGTGTATATTTGTGTGTGTGTGTGTGTGTGTGTGTGTGTGTGTGTGTGCGTGCGCGTTTACATGTATACTGTATATCAGGCTGTGTGTGTATGCATGTTTGTCTGATTGTGTACAGTACATACTTTGACTTCTGTAGGCTTTTTGATCCAGGTAGGAATTCCCTGGGGGAAAAACAGAATAAGAACCCAAAAACAGCAAACACCACACTGTTTAACATAATATTTCTAAAATTGATCAAATAAAAAATCTTACCTCTCCTTTCTCAACAACCTCTTTGAGCTTAGATCTGGTCAATTTGGGCTCCTGTGATTGAATATAAATATATAAATAAATATGTATCTTTTCTGAAGCACAATGCAGAACAATATGCCAGGAAATATATAATGATAGTGCATTATGGGAACTCACAAATAGTGGCATGTCTTGTGTTTCTGTGATGGCAGTTTTCATCATTGCTACGACATGCTCATTAGTGATGACTTCCTGCAAACAAAGAACACAAAAACTTTACTTTGTCTGAAATACTTCTAGACTGTGACACAAGTTGAGGTCACCAGAAAGTTTCCTTTTCTTATAGCAAAACAAGATGTCCCTAAAAAAACAAATGACAAAACATGCATAGACAAGACAAACCTAAAATAAGCACTGCTTCACTCTTCATCTCAGCTTTTTGTCAAAAATACAGAGTACAGAAAATTGACAAGAATAGCAGTACTACCACCCTGACAACCACCACAAAAGCACACAGGGTAACTAATTAGAATTCTAGTCCTGAATACAAAATAAAAAACTGTTTAGGGGAACTGTTCAATGTCAACCCAAGACAGAATGGTAAGGACATAATGCTATATAAACTCTAATCTAATCTCTACTTTTATAATTCAGCCTCATGAACAAAAAAAACTCCAATGTGTGAGGAAGCAGATCAAGCAAAGTCTTCAGGACACCCACATGAAGAATGTCCCTGACGTTGACAGCAGTCAGGTTATGCTGGCGGGACTTCCTCTCCAGGTCTCTGTCCAGTTTTCCACAGTCATCATCTGACTGCTCCTCACCAGCCTCTCCTTCTATGGTAGACAAGGAGTCCCTCTCCAGTTGTTCTTCATCCTCCTCCTCCTCCTCCTCCTCCTCACTGTCTGTAGAGGCCATCTTTGCTCTACCGCCATTCTTCTTCCTCACTTGTTTCTGTACCTTAAGGTGCTCTTCATCTAGACACGCATGTATACGCACAAATTAGCAGGCTCTGAAGGACTTTATGTATATCAATATAACATCAGAGAGACATCCTACAAGCAACATCAGACCTGCATAGCATGACAAAACATTTAGTGTGTCACTGCTCTAGCCTAGGAAACATTAGAGTAGCAAAGCCAAGCAAGCAGCAAACAAATATTTTCAGGAAGTGGAAAGCTCACCCAAAGTGATGACCAATCCGGGTTCGGTGTCCTCCTCTGATTGAAAGGGGGATGAAGGTGGACTAGAGCACTGGTTCTCTGATCCATTGTTGTCTAATTAAAAATGTACACAGTGAATCTACATTCAATCAATAACAAATTAAATGTCATACATCATGTACTGTATGCATTTTCCATCATGACAACTGTTTGTTTCTGTGTTATCAAGAGATACTGTTTTACTATTCAAGTTAGTCAATATCACTGTAATGGAACAACAACATTGCCATCTTCCTTTATCTCTTGTGGAATATGTATATGTATGCATGCATGTATGTATGTGTAGATATGTCTCTGTGTTTATGTGCATGTTTCATGTGTATATGCTACAGGACATTTATTTATTTAAGGGTAACATTAAATATCAATATCTATCTCTACTGTACATCCTACTCACCCGAACTAAGTGTTGTAGTATCTTGATATTTGAATCTGGGGGATTGCCTTCTAGGTGACTGAGTCAGTTTTGCATTCTTCCTCAACTTCGGTTTGTTCGGAGTAACTGGAAGCCTTTTCTTGGGACTGAGTCGCAGTCTCTTTCTGGCCGGGGACCTCGATCTGACAACCCTCTTAAGTCTTTTCAAGCGAGAAGACTTCGGTTGTGGAGAATTCGTCTTCCGTTTCTGGCCCATTTTCACGGTGCTTGTTTGTCAACAGTCACAACATAACATGGAGACAAGAATAAGTTACTGGCGTCCCTTAGTTCAACAAGTAACTCAAGGCGCGAAACTAATCTTGCTGCTGTTGTTAACGGTCTTAGAATATTCTACTCCTTCTAAGTCACTTTCTGTTACATTAGTGATGCTGAAACTTGAGATGGTTGGTCATACTCAAAGTCATTAACGTTAACACGACAGTTTATCCGAGGGCGAGAGCTGAATTCATTTTTTTACGATAACGTTAACTGTTTGACATCATAGGTAGTTCTTGGCGGGTTAGATGTTTACATGGCTATGCTGGTAAACTAAGGGTTCATTAATGCCAAATTCTTACTTATCCGCTAAATCATTAACATGTCCAGAACTGGAAAGGATAGGGGGAACATTTATTTATATCGCAAAACTTAAATCCTTACAAGCTAACGTTAGTATATTGATAAAACACAGGTGTATTTTGCTAAGGACAGCTAGCTAACTTTGTTTAGCCAGTTATCCTCGTTGGTTGGTTTACCAACTAGTTTTCTATCAAAGTACATGAATGAATGTTCTAAAACGCCTATAATAAGTTCATATCCACAATTGGGATCTCCTCAACAGACTAATAAAACATAACGTAACGAAAGGAAAAATGAAATAGCTTACCCAGACCGGTTTGTTTGTAGCCATTAGCGGCTATGCCTAACCATTCACTTCAGATTCAGTGGGTGTGACACTCATATTCTTCCCCAGTGCCCCTTTCACCATACTATTATGTCCCACATCTATGTTCCATAGGACCTTACAGCAGAAATGTCAAATCAGAAACGAAAAATGTAACCAAATGCAATGTTCTTAACAAATACTCTGAAAACCAAAGTGTGCATCTTTTTTGTCAAGTTAACTACCTATCTCGGGGAAAGGATGAAAAAAAGGTCTTCTACCTTACATAAAAATTTATGTTAAAATAATGTTTTTACCCACAAGCTATATAATTAGGCTACACATTTCAATGAATTACAGACAGGCTAAATCTATTTTAAATATAATATTAAATAAGTGTTAATATTGTAATTTAGAACACTTGTCCTAGATTTAGCCTACTGTCATTCTCACCACTCTGTAGCCTACACAGGGATGTCTGGATGAAAAAGTGTTCCCCACAGGACATAACAAAAAGAAGATAACATTATGTCAAGGTAAGGATGAGCTAAAAGTAGAGTAGGCCTAATACATGTCATTTCCACACTACTTATATTCCATAAGGAAGGAGAAATAGGCTAGTCCTAGGCCTAACTATTTTTTTTGTTCAATGTCATTGTCTGTTGATAACTTTAAACCTACCACTTGCAGGTCAAGAAGGTCAGAGAAATTAGAGGAAAAGGGTGGAATGTCATTACCTTCTCCTTTGTCTTAATTGAGTGGTGGGAATGCCGTGATACATTGATTTCAATACCTACAAATACAGTAAATCTCCAATATCCATTCAAAAACACAATGGTGAACATCATGTTAAGCATCTAAGGACGCAGGAAAGCAAATTATACCAAAATATTTAATAATAATAATAATAATAATAATAATAATAATAATAATAATAATAATAATAATAAAACATTTTAAAAAAATTGTTTAGGTCAAAGGGTCTTGTAGCTTGAGCATCATCCATGTAGCCTAAATGTTTATAGGCCCCTATAAGACAGTAGGCCTATTTCCACATCATAATTTCAAATAGTTAAACCTGGTATAAATCAGGTCTAAACCAGGTGTAGGCTTCATGTCTGAAAATTTAGGCCAATGTAAGAAGAATCATTAAGGCCAGTAGGCCAAGTCTAAAGTAACTTTTTACATCCCAGGCTACGCCTAATAACTGCAATTTTTGTCTTTCACAGATAAAATGGGCGGAGTTAAATCGGTGCTGATGACAGGATGAGCGGTAGGCTAGGTCTATATAATCCTGTCCCGAACATTCACAAGCCCAGTTCCTCACCTGGAACTTGAGGTAACATCTTACTGCAATGAGGTTGGCGAGAGAATCAGGGATATGCCAAGAGGAGAGGCGCAAACGGACGGGACAAAGTGCAATTTATAAAAAACCCAGCTGAACTTTTAAAAACGACCTCTGACTGTACACGTATTTTCAACATGGGGAAAGAGAAGCAATTCATTAAGAAATTCAGTCAAGACAACTTTGTCAGTCATAATTTTGACGCACAACCGTTCGCACATCTTTCACTGCGCGATATGGTGGTGACGCCCGACCGAGTTCCGAAATTTACAATTCCACCTCTCTGTCAATCACGTCGTCGAGGACCTCTACAAAATACAAGTGACCAGGAGGACCCTGAGTTTGGGACTTCACGACGGCACACCATGCCGTGGTTGGCGTTGTCAGCCTTTGGAGAAAGGCATGTTCAGTCAGATACTGTTGACATCTTTTTGCCCCACGTTTCTAATGACATTTCAGCTGACCCGGGCACTAGAGCAGCAATGTCTCTTCCCCATCTAACGAAAATCACCACTCCTTATGGATTTCTCGCGCTAGGAGAGAGCCCGTGCGTCCCAAGAAGAGAGTCTTTGTTTTTCGAGTGCCATGCTCAGAATGTGTGCAGCAATGAGTGCAGAGGTCTGGGCTATCCGGGACGTCCAGCGCTCAGACGCCAGTCTCACTCCCTAAGCGATATAGGAAACATTCCCCATGAGCAAAAAACTCCTCCGCGTTCCTTGTCCTGTGATGCTGGCAACGGTCTCCGTTGCGCCAGCGGTCAAGTAGAGAATCTACCCATTTCGTATTCCCTCGCAGATTCCTGCCCAACCTCAGTCGGTAGCCCTACATCTGGTTGCACTAAAGGACGCTTGAAACATGTACTCAAGAAGCGCTTGGCAGCGGTCAGGGCTTTGACAACGCTCCAAAAGAGTCGTTCCTGGGTACATTTTGGCGAATCCAAGGGACAATCAAAGAACAAGATGGGAAACTAGATATTGTACTGTTCCCATGAGTGACTATGCATTTAAAACTAATAAACAAATTTTATTAAAAAGACAGACTTTCTTTTATGATGCCCTATATGCTCCAGTTGTGAGGCAGTAGCCTACATAGGCCTACACAGATAATTATGAAATCTTCTCTCTAATAGCAATGTGTGGCCTAACATTCGAACCATTATCCCAAAGATCATGGGATACAGATTTAACCCTCTCTGATTATGCTGCTTCCCTGGGAGTCATTTATGCCCACAATTTCAGTGGTTTCAACACAGCCACTGACTACTGAAAAAAAGTCGGTCATAACTGATGCTGTTCTTGGCAACTCAGACCTCTTTAGTTTGCATCTGTGAAATGGTTGATATGAAAAATAAAACATTTAGATATTTCCTGTAGCCATGTTGTCATCAAAGTTGTGCCTATACCATTATTTTATGCAGTACAATGATTAGAGAACACAATTCCTCACCTACTAGAACCCATTTTTCCCCATTGATCTGACATAGGATAAAACTAAAGATAAATGATTTCAGAATGGAAGAGACCTTGAGAGTTGTATGAAAAGCACAATGAGAAGAGGACATTAAAGCACCAGCCATAAAAGTAAGTTGATGCAGTTTGCAGAATACCAATCAGGCTATAGGCCTAGAAAATGGGAGAATGAGGCAGCTTATTGGATTACCCTCCAGAAAATATTTTGTCGTTTGATCCTTTAATTCTTAAAAAAAAAACAAATAAAACACCTAGAGGAAAAACAGGGTAAAAGATCTACCTAACAATTATGTAAGCTGCAATGAACTATTGAAACAACAACCAATCACATCAAAAGTAACATTAACTTTAAACACCTTATGGCACATGTATGGAACATAAAAGACATCAATTAGACATTATTCATGTAAATCTATTGCCATAGGATCCATTACTATACAATGTCAATATTTCACAACAATAAGGGTGTAGCTTCATCCATATAAGGCTTTTGAATGTCAGCTGAAGCAGTGTCCTTTCATCTGTGATTTCCGAGCAATGGTTTTCAGGTCATTGCTGGCAGTCCTGCTAATGTATTACATTGCTGTGGCAAAGTACAGTACTTGATCCATTTCTACCATAGCTCAACAAAACATTGAAATGGGTAAGCTCCAAGACGGTGGTTGACTGTTCCGGCGTTGGCAAAAACTGTGGTACCATCACCAATGACCAAAGTATTGCCAGATTATGACATAAAAGATGATGTACAATGATACATTACAAAGAATCACATCTTCACACAATATTTACATAGATGTCATTTTGAGCACATTTACTGTGAATAATGATATTTATAGTCAGTGAGCTAATGGTTTCCGTTTATATGCAATAACTATTCAGTGAGATTTATTCAGGTGTTAAAGCCCTGCTGGGCCATGCTCTAAGAGCACCAAGAAACATTCTCTCTCTCTCTCTTTCTCACACACACACACACACACACACACACACACACACACACACACACACACACACACACACACACTTTATATTCAACAAACATACACTGTATATTGTATTACACCTTTCATACCAAAACAAGGCTCAGTTTTTTTGTAAGTGCTCAAATATTTTCTGATGTGCCACACAGGACAGCCTAATTACATGACATGACCACTAGATGGCAATGCTGGATGTCATTAGCCTGAACAACAGTGAGGAGCCGCTGCCACCGCTGGACAGAACTTTTCATTCTTGCATCACCATACATGAGCTGCATGAGCTGAAACATTTACAAAGCAACAAAGGTCAAATCCACACACTTGTGATGAGTGATACTATAAAGTGTAGTTTTGCTCTCTTTTTTTGGTGGTGGTGAAGGGCGCGATCCAAGAGCGTTTGTACATCTACAGTTTCTTTTGTGTCTCGGCCCATCTCTCCAACCCCCCCGCCCCCCATCTGTCCGTCCTTTCCCCTTTCACAGGCTGCAATGAGTTATTCAGTCACTGTCACTTATGGTCTCCCCCAGAAGCCAGTACGTCTTCATCTTGCCCTTGCCCTTCATCTCCACGTCCCCTCTCAGCTCCAACTGGAAACAGTTGAACTCCTGCAGCACGTTGTGTGTTGCCTCCGACACATGGATTTTCAAGGCTAGAGGGTGGCGAGAGGAAGGAAGAGAGAAAAAGTGTGTGAGAGAGACAGAGAGAGTGACAGAGAGAGAGAGAGTGTGAGAGAGAAAGACAGGAAGTACAAAGTACAAGAGAGGATGACAGATTGATGGAGAGACAGAGGTGTGGAATACAAGAGATGATGACAGATTGAGAGAGAGCCTGAGTCAGTCCGACAGTCAAACAAATTGAGAAGTCACACATTTCTAACTGCAAGATGTCAACATCCAACATCACACCCCTAATGCCAGGTATAATGCTGCTGTGGCATTTGAAGACCCCCCCCACCCCCATCACCACCTCACATCACCCGCCCAGACTGGATCCCTTTTAACCTCGGTTTAACAACTCTACTGACTGATGTTGCCCAGCAAATACAGCACACAGTCTCACTGTGGAATGCACTGTAATAAGCTGTCTATGTTATGCAGATGAGTCATTTAGGTGAGCCTTAATTTGATTCTATCTTCACCCCAGACCTTTCCCTCTCCCCTCTCTGGAAATTATACAGGTCTTTGATCCATATTGAATGAGACTGTGTCCGTCCCTGGAGGGTGGAGGGTATTAGTTGCCTTGTGCCATATAAACTGCTTCTATCTGACTCCATCTTTTTTTTAGCAGCCACAGTCATCTGAGTTCTATTTCATTCTCTTAGGTTACTGCGGGGGATAAAAATGGAAAGAGCTACCTCAGTGCATGATAATGTGCTGATTGTTCACAACGCAGAGTGTGTTGAGAGGTGGGTGCTCACGGCACAGGAGGGATTGAACGTAAAACCTCTACTTTACTTTGGTAAAACTGATGAGTCCTATTTTGTGTTACCTTCGCCAGTGGACTCCATGCGAGAGGACGTGTTCACCGTATCACCAAACAGACAGTACCGAGGCATTTTCAGTCCGACCACACCAGCACACACAGGACCTGTACACACACACACACACACACACACACACACACACACACACACACACACAAAGAACAACTGGTACAGAGGTCGATGGGAGGGGACAGCTGCACAAAGGAGATAAAAACACTTAATTCCTTTCAGCATTTCCTCTGCTGGCTCAGAGGGCAAAACCTCTGCAGACACATTCATGGTCACATCTTTTTTAGTACCAGCAGTCTTGTGCTTATTGTCAAGCAAAATTAGAAACTCACCATCAACTTTTCCAAAGAATAATAATATGCATAGTAGGCCTATATTTAAGCTTCATGTGATTTGTTGTGAAATACCTGTATAAATGTTTGTTTGTATGTCTTCATTAGACTGTGTAACGAATTGATACAATTGATATGGATGTTGATACAGATTTTCAAGTTCAAAAATATGGAGTGAGTGCAAGCTTGGTTTCATAACATAAGGTAACATAAGGTAATTCACCCTGAAGGAAATTGAAGAAACCTCACCACTGTGGATTCCTATGCGCAGTTTAAGCTGCTGATCCGGACGGTGGCGAATCTTGAATGTCCGCACTGCCTCCAGCAGAGCTAATGACATGCGGGCGATCTCTCGTCCATGAAGCTTCCCATTGCGAACTGGAAGGCCAGAGACCACCATATAGGCATCTCCAATAGTCTCCACCTGTTGCATGACCAAGAGAACAGGAAGATGATCAAGTTTGATCTCACTGTTTGATTTTTGGTTCAAGCATTATGTATACAGCACTGGACAAACTGTCAACTAAGAAACATAAATGAAATGTAACTTCAGTATCTCTTATCCCAACTAGGACATCAGTTTCTTCATCAAAAATATCATAAAACTCTTGGCCAATATGATTCAGTTCATTCCCTGGTATCACTATAGTTAATCAGTGATATGCCAGTGATAAGCCAGAATCTTTAAATGTCTACATACCTTGTAAACATCAAAGTTGTCAATAATGGCATCAAAGCAAGTGTAGAGATCGTTGAGAAGGGTCACCACCTGATTGATAAACAAAGATAGAAAGAAACAAAAATTAAAGAGACACAGAAAAAAGGTTGGGAATGAAATGACAGATAGAACTGCATGCCAGGACAACTGCTGTAGTCCAAGAGAGAATACGCTTGGTGATTGCTGTCATCTTGCCTGCATGGGGGTGCTGGCTGCTGAGAGGGCAGTGAACCCTACTATATCACTAAAGTAGATGGTGACCGAGTCAAACGCCTCAGCCTGGACTGTCTCTCCCCTCTTCAGCTGTTCAGCCACTGAGCTGCAGGACACACAATAGGAACAAATCATTGTAGGATTTGTATGTTGGGGAAAATCGATGTAGGGCAGGCAGATCAATTAACCTCTGTTTCTTTGACCAATGATTACAATCATATATTCACACCAAGTTGTTTAGGTTTCATGTCACAAGCTGAATCACACTGTGACACATCATTGACCCGAGCTGGTCATGTCTTGACCAAGCCACATGTGTGCTTGAAACTGGAGGCTGTCCAGGAAATGAGTGACTCACTGTGGGAGAATCTGGTACAGAAGCGCCTCGGCTTTGCGCTTCTCCTCCAGGTACGCCTGGGTCCTCTCCTCCACCAGCTCCTCCAAGTTATTGGCATACTGCTCCATTCGCGACAGCAGGTTGTCCAGGATATTAGTGCTGTGCTCCCTGTGGTCAGACATGTGGGAGCAAGTTAGTGATTACCACCACACACACACACACACACACAGATGGGGTTATACCCCGGGCACTGCATCTGAGGATGTTGTTACAAACAATGGAATGTAAACACTATAAATGCATTTCCACATACAAAATGGCAAAAGTCAATTGGAAAGAAAAAAGTAATTTTAACAAGGGTCCCAAAGCTGAAAATAGTAGAGCAGTTACTAACAAATAGTTTGGCGATTGAATGTTAAAAATGTTTATGCAGCTTGTTAATTAACAGTCCGTCTCATCTATTAAAACACACAGCCACAGCTATATCAATACAAACAAACAGCTCATCATTTTACTAAATGTAAATTGGACAATTTAGAGACACCAATTTGCTGCACAAATATTATTAACAACGGTTAAGTAGGGGCTATCATGCAATTTATTGTGGACTCTAATTATACAGAGTTACTAATAAAGATTTAATTGTCATAATCTGTTAAATAAGGAGGTCCAAGCCGACAAGAGGCAAGAACTCCCAGTACTTGCTGTATGCTTCATAAACTTGGTAATTGGTGCAAATGAAGTGTGCTGAACACTGAATAGAAACCGGCTGGAATGCACACGATAATGAAATGACTTGGCCCAGTGGAGCACAGGTGTACTGTCTGTATGTGTCATCCATTCCCTAGGCTTATGGTTTCTGCACACCCAGACGGACCTGTTCTGCTTGCGCAAGATGACTTTGATCTGGTTGAACTCTGGCCTCTCACAAGGATCCTCCGCCCAGCAGCGCTGCATCAGCTGGCCCAGGTCCTCGCTGTGCATCTGGGAGTTGGCGGCGGGACGCAGGTGCGGCCACTCGCCCAGGGCTACGCGATCAATGATCTCTGTGGAGGAGCAAAGGAAGGGAGAAGCCAAGAGAGGTTACGTTGCAAGCTGCAGCATTCCACACCTGGTGTGTGCTCTTATAGGACCCTACACCCTCATGAGAACTCAGGATGGAGTGTGGTCCAGTCTGCTCAGAGATAATCTCTCAATTACATGCTCCATCTCTCTCACACTCCTACCCCCCCTCCCCCAGGCCGTTCAGTAGAGGGCAGAAAAGATGAAAAGAGTAGAGAGTGGCACTGGCATTTAAGATGGATTCCCGGCACCCGCGAAGAAGTTAATTTAGAAAATAGAGTAGAAATCACGGCACAATGATGATGCTATGCCTGCTAATAATAAAAAAAAGATGTCTCATCTTCTCGCCGAGTCCATGATATGCATGGCCCTGATCTCGAGAGACCCAGTCAGAACTACCCCAGGTGAGAGAGACATAAATGAGATCTTTTCAATCATAAATGACTATTCAGATTCATATCTGAACATACCTGTTCTAATTTCTTTTGTCGTCCTCTCATTTTGCATGCATGTCCATTCCTTTTCTGTCTATGTTTTTGTCTGTGTCGTCTATTATATTGTTTGTTTGCATTCTCATCCCATGAAAGCTTTATTCTTTGGGTCGATTACAAAGACTCCACACAATTGTAATAACTCAATACCTTCATTTTTAATCTGTTCTCTAGCCTCATGACAATTATGTTCTTGCAGCCTCTTAAATTTATATCAACTATTTCAATAACTTTCCAAACTTAATTTCAGTGGAATCTTTCAGGCAATTCATAATGACTGTCAGATGGTCAGCTAAGTCTGGGTGGACAGTTCAGCACTTCTGCCATTCTGCAGCTCACTTTGCCCACTCTCCGTCACCTTGGCTTTAGTGGGTGCTGCTGGCGTCAGGACTAACACAGCACTATTTTTAGCTGTGCTACAAGACTCAGTAAACACCCAGTATACCCAGGTCCGAATCCTATCAAAGTAGGTTTGGTTTTTTGGCTAGGTTAATGGAGGTAGCATGGCGGTCTTTGGTCTTTTTTGCCCTTAATGGTGCCTTCAAGGTGGGTTCTCTTCCTCAACACAACTGCAAAAACCATATTGGAATTGGTATTTAAGAAGACAGATTATGCTGACTATTGTTACACATATTGACCATGTCTTGCTGCATGCTCCTGTACATGCTCCCCTACTTATAAAAGCATAGTGCAATTGTCCCGTCGGTTATAGAGCACAATTGCACCCCCCCCCCCCCTTTTTAGGATAAGGGTTGAGGGTGCCTGAGGGGCAAAAAACACCATTGAGCAAGTGTGGCCCACAGAAATTATTTATGTTTATGTCCAGGGTCTTGTGCTGTGTCTCTGCTATCACATATGGTCAGTCATACGTTCTTGGTATTCAGTTACACCACAATGCACACATTAGCATGATACCTCTGTGTCCTTATCTGCTTGCCTGCGTCTGAGGGTAGACAGAGTCTATATTGAGAGAAGGCATGATCGATGTGAGTGGCCAGCCCATCTTAATGGTGATCTCCGTGGATGGTGTGCATTAAAGCAGGATGCAGCACTGTTAGTGGTGGCTAATGAGTTTAGTGGAACAGAAATAGCCAAGCCAGCTGCACAAAGGAACATCTCAGGGTCTGGTTTGCCTTTTACCAGCCCACTCACAGAAGGCTAAAGCGCAAGTCACTTAGAGATTTTGCCGGCCTTGGTCCTCCAATTAGGACAAGGAATGCAGACGCCTTGATGGTGAATCATGAAACACCTGCATAATGTCCATGCTAGATGAAAAGTTATGATAGGTTCTTGGATTTTTAGGAAATTGTTGATTAACTTTTCACGGCGAGAAAGAAATTCAGGTAAATTCAAACAAATTCAAAACAAATGTATCATGTTGTATCATCAAAATGTTTCATTATTTTCATACCAGTATGTAATGTCTTTATATTTCAATAGACCTCATTTAAGTACCTTTCCTTGTCTACTTAGAGCAGATTGTGTATCTATTTATGAAGCATATTGTGAATCTACTTATTTTATGAAGCATGCTGTCTCTCCCTTGATGATCTGTAAACAATACTCTTTCTCTGATTTTTTGAACTTATAAAACTTTTTTAAACTCCTTGGTCTCTGTTCATTTGTAATATCACAAATTACTATGATGGTTGTGAATCTGGGTTTTTACCGGGCAAATAGGAAAGCAGCAGAGTTTGAAAGTAATTGCCAATCTAGCCAACCAATTTAGCACACACTTGACAAACTGGAACATTCGCAGTGCCAACAACTGGTGAATCTTACTGCAAGATTATATCATTCGGTCAACCCAGAAGACTGTGAGTTTCACATAATTGCCCTGATTCCCTGGAAATCACCAGCTCCTGATTCGCACAGGTACACTGGGATGGGTGCCCACTGCGACCAGCTGAGGATAATAGCTCAACTTCCCCACTTAATGTCAAGTGTGTTTAGTGAGATGGGGAGAGCCTGGGGCAGCCCTGCCGGGAAGGGGAGGGTTGCAGCAGACAAACACGAGGAGATTGGGTCTGTGTGTGTGTGTGTGTGTGTGTGTGTGTGTGTACTGTATGTGTGTGTGTGTGTGTGTGTGTGTGTGTGTGTGTGCTTGTCTACTTGCACCCACGCAGTGTAGCAGAGGAGGAGGAGGAGGCACATCCCTATCTCTCCTCTTAGGCAGTGAAGAGGCCTCTTTGTGATAATTGGGGAGGGGGGTGGGGGTTTGGGCATGGGGTCTGGCATGGCCACATTATGTATCAGTTGCTTGCCAAGAATGATCAAATAGCTTTATGGATCAGATAGAAATGGGCCTCAACCTCTGTAATCACATTGCAAGGGTGCTTGTTCAGAGTACATTACAAAGCAAAAAAGCATGTGCATGTGAGCTCTATGAGAAATGGAAATTATATTTGAGTGTGTTGTTATGCGATTTCATTGCTACTGCAGAGACAGGAAGTAATTTGTGTGTATTGTTTGAGCATATCTGAAAGGCGTACAATTATTTTAACATATCCTTACCATTTCTGTCTACTGGTTAATCCGTAAAATTATGATAAATTATTATAGCCACACAATTTATGTGTATAAAAGCAGGTGCAATGTGCAGGTGCATATTCACAAAAATTATAATGCCCAATTTTACAAAAATAAACTTTCCTGTCAAAGTCTGAGTCCATGTCTGTCTCGCTCCTACACACGCACAGTCTTCCCTAAGGACCACCTTTGGAGAAATATGTGTTACAGCAGCATCTTGGGCTCACCAAGTGGAACAAAAACATCAGAAGTGATCCCCATGGTAGCATGGTAACATTTTAAAAGGCCTGCCACGAAAAATCCTTTTTTGTCTTTTAACTACAACCGTAATTATTCTGTAAAGATAAGGCTCTCAGATCTGTTTTACAGTACTTTATATATTTTTTTATTTTATTAGCAAAGAGAACAGCAGGTGCAGGTGCTTTTGGTTCATTTCCCCCCTTTAAAACGGAAGTAATTCCTTATTAAAATGTTTGTTTTTTCCCTTCTCTTTTTACTCATGTTTACCAGTGGTGCCAATAAAGGAAGTCTGTGTCTCATTCTGGTATTTACTCTTAGGTTATTACTTGGAAGGCAATGAGGAATGACACCTCTTGAGTGAGGAGATGAAGCAGCAACCCTAGTCAGTTTGTTGGTATTATTAAGGTTAATTACCGCTACAGAGGGTTAAGAATAAATGTTAGCCTATTACTGACATTTAACTTTGCTCCAGGAGACAAGCACATTTAGCAACAAAATATAAAATCAATACAACATCTGACTGTCTCACATTCCTTATCTGGTTCACTCAAGTGGATACAGATATGTGACTGTCTTCCAAAATCTATAATTTAACTGCTGACAAATCACAGAATCATCCAGACTCAAAGTGCATTCCAAATTTTTTGCTGCTAAGTTGTTATGCGTCACCTGAAAACCAGTGTCAGATCAGACATAAAATCTATGGCTTCTGTTCTATTCTATTCTATTCTACAGTTTATGGTTCTAAAAACTTTGAGTCTATTCAAAATTATTTTAGTTACATGGTTGGTATACTCATACAGAGGGGTCATTTTATTACTGAGATACTTGTGATACTACTGAGATAATTTGTGTATATTACAATATCATCCAGTTGAACCCTTTAAAACAAACAAACAAAAAAAACTACCGTGTGGCATGTCGTCAATACGTTTAATGGACTGATTAATAATTTTACAATAATCTCAAAATTTAGGTAAGGGTAAAGTGCATTGCTCAAGGGCACACTGCTGGTAACAGCACTTTCCAGGATTCCAGCCTAGAGAGCTAGGTTCTTTAAGCACTATGCTACCACCCACTTGGTGCTTTGGATCATCCTCAAGCATGGCCCAGGTTAGATTAATTCATTAATTAACTAACTAATTTTTGATTTTGCAATTTGAATGTGATACAGACCCAGAAACTGGTGTGATTTTTTATTCCTAATTGATCAAGTTGTTTTGTGTATAAATCTGCTGCCCTGTTATAACCAAGAGTGGAAGTAATTTTTTTTCATCCTGTTTTATTTAATTTATGCATCTGTCATATTTAGTCTTTTTAATTTTTATTTTTTAGGGGGGTTTGCATTTAATTGGATAGGATAGTAGAGAGAGTGACAGGAAATGAGTGGGAGAGAGCGATGGGTAAGGATTGGGGAAATGACCTCGGGTCAGACTCGTCGCCAGATTTATGGTACAATGCACTAGCCCGCTGAGACATGGCGCCACCCCATCTTTTTAACTTTTTTTTGTTACCCATGAAACTATGTTTGCGATTTGAGATGGATTTAGATGATGCTATAGGACAGGTCATGTGCATGTACACCTATAGCATATCACTGAAATGCTGAACTTGGCTTTATGATTATGTCATGTCATGCACTACTTACTACTGTAACTTACTAATGCCTACTAACTAACTTAAAGGAGGAAATGGTTATCTATCTACAAGTGAGGGAAGAGTACAGGACCGATTTCAGTGCTGGCAACGTTTTGAAACATTAATCCCATTCATCCCTGTGAGTGATGTTTGCAACGTTCTGCCATCTTGAAAAAAATCCCTAAATCCCGGCATGTAGTCCTGATACTTATACTGAATGCATAATGAATAATGATAATCATATTAGCACAATCCTTTCTACACAAGTTTTGTACATACATGTAAATGTATCTTGCATCTTATATTAGAAGCCATATGAAAAGGTGTGATTGTTGAATTTGAACTTGAAGTTTCAGATATTATGCTCGGTCAAACTTTGACTCTGATGCTTGCCCCTTTCTGCATCTGTATAGCCAGGATTAATGAAAAACTTTTTTTATTATTATTATTTCACAGAAATCTCTTGACTGTATTGTCATTATACTTCAAATAAAACCTTGCTCCTGATTAATCAACTATTGCCTGAGTGTCTGCATTTATTCTTTCTTCGTTATTAACAAATTACCATGTGGGAAATGACAATACAATGAGAACTGACACGTTTTTAATTAATTCAAACATTGCTATGACACAATTTGTTAAACTGCTTTGTAAATTCACTTTCATTTGGATGTTTCACAAAAACAACCATATGGTCATACAAAATGGAACACATCTCCAGGTAATTTTCAATCTGAAGACAATCACCATGGCTCAGATTAGTGTATGGCACTAATATTATCCAATCAGTAGAAGGGCCCTCTGTGACATTACCCGAGCCAACTGGATAACACTGAATCAATCCATTGTGACTGTGCTCCTTTTAAAGGCAAAAATATAAAAGGCAAACAGAAGTAATTTAAACACTAGGGGCTTAGCTCAATAAGCGTACTGTGTGCTTCTGCTAGATATGTATTACTTTGATGGGATGAAAGTGTAATATATTAACTGGAGAGTAAGTGACTTGGTAAACTAATCATAAATGGAAATAAATGGAATATACTTGTTTGGAGGACTATCTATGACCATCTAGCTTACCAAAAAGACTACCTCCTAGCAGCGAGTATTTTTTGCCCTCAATGGTGTCTTCCAGGCAGCGCTGCCTTCAAGGCACTACTCTCAGTTTAGGGTTAGGGTTAGGGGGTTGAGGGGGTTAGGGTTAGGAATAGGGTAAGGGCAGTGCTTTTTAGGCTGTGCTGCCTGGAAGGTGCCATTGGGGGCAAAAAACATCATTGAGCCTCTGATGTGTACAGCCATGGCATTATGAAAGTGGCACTGTTAAACCTACAATAAGCAATCAGTAAACTGTTCATGAAATTTGGATTTTAGAAGCAGGGGGCAGAGGAGGTGACCTCAATGTTAAGCAACTGCCATCTGCCTCAGTGTCAAAGCGGCACGACAAGAATACCAAAATGAAAAGTAATTGTGTTTTCTCCACATTCATAAAAAATTAACTGTTCCCTTGCCATTTCTACAACATTTTGTGTGATTTTGTTTGTGTGCACAGTTTGGGTGAAGTTTCCCAAAAGCATCGTTAAAACCTAAATTGATCTTGAAGACACTCTTATGGTGTAAGGACCATTTCCCAAAGTCATTATTGTTTAAGTACATCATTCTAACACTCACATGGATTTAAATTTGATCCATAGTGTTCATCCTAAATCATCATATTCCCAAAGCACATGGAGAAGCTAAACAAACATTCTTATGATCAATCCGTAGAGAACATGCATAAGTGACCCCTGACTGACCTTTTGGGCTTAGAGCGTCCCCATCCAGGTAAAAGACTCCACAGCGCAACGCTACTTCTTGAAGGATGATGCCAAAACTATAGACGTCCCCCTTCTGGGTTCCTGCCGGTGGAGAACATTCCATCCTCAACAACTCAGGAGCCGTCCACAGCTTTCCTGTTTGTGTGGAAAGAAGAGGCCATAAATTGTAGTCTTACGATGCAATGTCCTTCGCTGACACGTTTACCCCAACATACAGAATAACATATTGTAACTGACATGAGTGATTCAACAGGAAGACAGATACATAAATAACAGCTACAAAAATGAATACAAGCTTCTGTCCGATTTTGTTGGAGCTAATCATTATATGGCATGGAGAAGATGAGTCTATGTGTGAGATACAAAAAATTAGATGTTCAATTCCATTGTCCCTCCTTGGCTCTATGCCCTGAAGCCTAAAGGAGTTCATTGGCGTGAATTGATTACACAATTGGCTCACTCATGATAGTTAAAGTAATCATCCAGAATACTTCTGACAATTAGCTCTGATGTTCCTCAGCCAGTGCTGTCAGGAGGAAGAAACAAAGCTGTACGCTAACAGCTTTATATCCCTTTACAGTACGCTAACAGCTTTATATCCGACGCTACACATCAATAGGTGTGTCTACTGTATGTTCAACATTAGCTGGTTTTCTTTCCTACACGTCCTTGACAGCACTTAGGCCAGTATTCTCCCAGGTTTTTCAGTCTAAAAAAGTATTTAAGCGCCTGGGAGAATACCACCCTTAGTGAGCATGTGCTACTGTATGGTTTGAAGTATGAATGATTGGAGAGATCGAGGCTTAGAGTTAAGGAGGACTTTGAAACAGAGTTGAAAATCATCCCCAATTACAAAAACACTGGAGCAAAGCATTACACACCAGAAGCATGAGAACAAAACGGAATTGTAATTGGTACAATATACTGTATGCTTCTTGAATATTTGCTCTTCTGTCCCAAGCCTAAAAATAGTGGAGCTTATAGACTGATTACAAACAGCAAAATCAGAAACTAACGGGCGTAGTAGGAATGGGCATCCTTGATGTCGGAATCCGTTCGGAAGCTGGAGAGTCCGTAGTCTGTGATTTTAAGCACGAAGCGATTATCCACCACACAGTTGGAGGATTTGAGGTTGCCATGGGAGACAATCACACTGTTATGCAGGAAAGCCATACCCTGCAAAGGTGATACAGAAAGAGCTTGTCAGATGTGAGACAGAGGCATTGCCTAGAGAGGCTATTGCAGGGAGAAAAAGAGTTAAGGCAGCACTTCACAAACACACACACACACACACACACACACACACACACACCAGAAATGAAAGTGAGAAAGAGCAAGAGAGAAGAGACAGAGAGAGACTTTTGAAAACTGGTGAGTTTGGAAGTGTGAAACTGTTGCATCACTATGCTTTCCACTAACAATTAACAAGATCTCAATGGTGTCACTGTGCCAATTAATGTGATGAACAAACAAGAAATTCAAAATGAGGCTCACACACGCACACACACACACACACACACACACACACACACACACACACACACACACACACACACACATGGAGATATTTATGCAGATATTCATTATCTACACACACTTGGAGATATTCATTATCTACTTCCCCTGACAACTTTGTCTTTTAACTTTGACACATTTATTTCAGAAGTGCAGCTAAACTTGATGTTGCATAATTTGCGTATGATATCAACTGTAACACTATGGAAATAGACACATGCAGCAAACCACAATTTTATGACCTTATGATTGTAGGTAAAAAAGTAAACAATCAATTACTTCATGTTATTTGAAATGTTTTCTCAGCACCATTCATGCCAATACGTTTACAAATAACGCCATATAGCATCACACAGACAGGGCTTCTGCAGACGTCAACCCTTGAGATTAGGGTTGGTGGAGTGGAGGAAGGAGGGTTATAGTACATCCTCACATAAAAGGAAGCAAAATCAATCAGTGAAAGGACTTTATACAAGGAGGAGAGAGAGGGAGAGGGACTGAGAGAGTAAGAGAAAGGGGAGAGGAATGAAAAATAATAGTAGAGAAGGGAAGAGAGGGGAGAGAGTTTTTAATTGACCATGTTGTAGTTCTAGCAGGGATTTGCTTAATTGTGGTACTCAATTGTAGACAGTACCTTAACTATGTCATTGATGAGAGAATATTTGAACATCCAATCCAGGGTGATGCTTTCATTCTCCAAAATGTCCTAAACAGATGACACACACACACACACACACACACACACACACACACACACACACACACACACACACACACACACACACACACACACAATCCTGTAAAGACCCTCCATTGCGTGCATGCTTTATTTAGCACATGCCTACTTCCATCTCTTTATGCGTTTCACATGCATATGCAAATCACATCATATTCAACTGATGTGAATCGTGTTATATTGATGATAAGACATTTTTGCAAGGTCTTTATACAAATTCACAGTTATCTACCATGATTACAGATTTTGTACATAAAGTGCCACAGACAAACTAAATGAAACTTTCAATAGCCAGCATCTGTCAATGTTATTCACTGTAAAAGCCATGGTTACATCTGACACCAATTAAAGCACATTTCTCTTTAGCCGAGACATTACAAAACAAATATATAACTTGTTGGAAACTAGATGGAAATGACATCAAAGCCCGTTAATTATTGACCTAGACTTGTAAACATTGTATATTAGTGAAATGAACACAGTTGCAGGGATGAGAGCAAAGATACTGTGGATGGTGCAGGAGGTGTTTCAAACTGGTGAAATAGGAATCAATGGAGCTTATCTGTACTGAACCAAATGTAAATATGTATGTAAAGCTATAACGTGTAAATGTAATGATTACTGTAATTAAAAAAAGTGAAAACTGCGCAGGGGTAAAACTGTAAGATCAAAAGTGCAATCACAAAACAGCCTGTGAAGAGGCTTTGCGACTGTACCAGATACGCAGGGAGTACTAAAAGAGAACGGCCTTTGGTATTTTTCTAGGCAGTACTGCTTTCCAGGCACTATTCCCCTTGGTTTAGGGTTAGGATGAGGGTTGAGGGTAGAGGTAGTGCCTTTTAGGCTATGCTGCCTGGATGGTGCCGTTGGGGGCAAAAAACACCATTGAGCAAAAGAGAACCAACTTTACCGATGTTTGTTAAGGTAATGATGCAGTGCCTGGTGCAATCAAGAAAAAATTCAAACACTTAAACATCTAAAGGAACATAACAGACGTACAGTAGACTTCAATTAGTAGATTATTCTTTGGTGATATGTTTTTTTTAATGAACAAATTAAATTATAGCAATTTTTTTATTATTATAGCAAATATCACATTTGTGCTGGCCAAATCCTATCCATGTTTGCATGTAGACTCTGCAAGCACACTGTATCTAAATTAGCATGATGCCTCATAATTACATAAATCTCCCTTAATTTGCAGCTTTATTAGCTGCCATGCAGTGAGTCATACTACAGTAATTATACTGTGCTAATGTGTATGTGAAGGGGCCAGCTGTGTGGAACTTTCCCAGACTAAAGTGCGGTGACTGTGGGCATTACCTGAAGGCTACCGCGTGGGCAGTACTCAGTGATGATGCAAACGTTAGGCGAATCAATGCAAGCACCGACAAAACGCGTCAAATGCTCATTCTGGACATCTCTCATCTGGAGATCAAAAAGGGAGAGAGATGAGTGGTACAGGGCAAGGTCAAGCACATACGACACAGGTTATACAAGACAATACAGACATACACACACACACACACACAGAAGACAACACACACACACACACACACACAACACAACACAGGTTATTAGAAGACAATACACAGACACACACACACACACACACACACACACACGCACACACACACAACACAGCTTATACAAGACAATACACACACACACACACACACACACACACACACACAGTCTTGTTAAAGGCACTCACGTGTTTCAGTTCGAAGAGCACTTTTCTTGTTAGCTCTATGCGTTTTCTGTCAATGTATTTGATTGCGACAATGTTACCCTGAGAAAAAAAAACACACAATACAATGTCAGGGCTTATCTGGCTTCCCAGTCTATATTCTTTTGGATCCTTTACAATAAAATGGACCCAATGGATGCAACTGGATCTTGTTGGACCTACCTTAAAGTAGCCAGTCTTAGCAAACACCTGGAAGTTCCCATCTGCAGTAAGCAAAGAGCCATAGTTTGAGCCTCTCTAGATTGCACAAGAAAATGAAGAAAAGGATTAGGAGCAAAAAGATTTTTCCCAGAGCGCCACAAATCGTGAGTTTAATAAAAGCAAGATAGTAGGCGCAGCACGAATTTGACATTTTCAGACATCTGTTTGGGTAGTAGCTGAGGGTGGCCATCTCACCAAGGAGAGGGTGAGCTTGCTGCCGGCGCTGCGCAGAGTCTTTTCCAGGTTACTCATCTGAATGTCCTCCCAAGAGACCCTCCAAAGCTGGGCCACCAATTCATTCTCCAGTTTTAGCTTCCTACACAGATGTGATTACAAGGTGTGTGCATATATGTGATAGATCGCTTAATGTATGTATGTGTGTGTGTGTGTGTGTGTGTGTGTGTGTGTGTACGTGTCTGAGAGAGTGCATTTGTGCACATGTGTCAGAATGCGTGTAAATGTATACATTTACAAGTGCTATCAAGGCCCTATGTACTGCAGGTGTGTGTGCGTGTGTGTGTGTGTGTGTGTGTGTGTGTGTGTGTGTGTAATATGACCATATGCAGTCCAGGCTCACCTGTAGACGAACACTGTGACGGTGAGGATAATGATGATGACGAAAAACACTACTATAGTGACCATCTGCTGCATTGTGATGGTTCCTGAGGCACATGGAAGAAAAGGAGGAAATGAATGCTTTTAATGCCACTTAAGGAATGTCAACCAAGAGCCAACGGGGACATGACATTCTACTAAACAGCCACCTCAGGAGGCATGCAGTAGAAGTTGCCCAGCAACCAGAAGCTAGCGGAATCAAACCCATTTTCCTCTCAACTAATCCTCCTATTGTTGTGCCCAGAAGACATATAAGGTGATGCACTTTGGCTCCTTGAATGACATCAGCATATGAATGTGTGCAAACAGGAAAATTTGAGGTCTACATTTGTAAAGCACTTGAGTGAAGTAGAAAAGTTGGTACCACTTCATAATAACCGTCTTCTATAAATGGTTATTAAATAGCTTATTAACATTAGTAAGAAGTTAATTGGAAAGTTTTTGGTTTCAACCAGTCAGATGATTTAATTCCATCAGGATTTTCCATTTTATCATGCAGCCATAAAAAACTGTAAACTAACTGTTAACTTACTAACTAAATAACTGCTGTAAAATCTATTTTAATTACTGTTACCTAACTGTTAACTGTTATCTATTAACGGTTAAATAATTACTTACTGATGTTAATAAGCAATTTAATAACCATTTATAGAGGACGGTTATTATAAAGTGCTACCGAAAAGTCAATTCAGTCCATTTATCATAAAAAAAGAAGAAGAAAAAAAAAAGATCCCTTACGATGGAAGGGCCCAGAATACACAATATGTATGAGCGAGATATGGCAATAGTTAATAATTTAAAAGAACACTGTACATGGAAGTACTATTAGGGGATATTAGATGCACACATACTGTCAAGACAGACTGGGCTGTCATTCTTAAAGCCGCACACAGGCACGTCAGGAGGGATAGAGCCCCCCGGCCACTGGATGGACATCCCTGGCACTGGGAACATCTGCTTCAGCGAGCCATTGTAAACCATCACAATCTGGAGAGCAACACACAAAATGCCATGCATTAGAAAGAGGACAAGCAAGAAAGAGGAAAGAAAAATCAAACTCCTTGCTATCTAACTGCTACGAAGAGGGTAAAGACGTTTGGAACAACATAAATTAACTTATATATTATATAGACTGAATGAGAAAATTTGAAACAACATGCAGTAGGCCGAATGTGAATGCGAACAAGTAGTTTACTGTAAATTGTACAACTGTACAACTGTACAACTGTACATTGAGTCAACAGCACCACTAACCTTACTTTTGATTAACAAGGATTTTGGATTTGACTCAATGTAAACTGTTTGTTCACAATTGTGTTTGCTTTCGGCCTACTGTATGTTCTATACATGCAAATTCTTTTGTTCTCCTCACTATCTGAAGCTGTCAGCAAGCTTGTACAATAATGATTGAATGATGCCAAACTATCACTTGACTGAGCAATGGAACGTAAAATTATCATTATTTATTGTTAATTCTTGTTGAGTTAACCAGGATTTGGGGATTCTTCTGAAAGCAGTATCATATGTCTTGTAGTATTCTGCCACTTTCACTGAGTAGGCTCCATTGGGCAAAAGATGTTTTGCAGAATGAAATTGATGCCTACAACTGCCAATGACATTTTGTAAAAGGATCTAGTGCCATTTTGCAATTTCACTATGAGTTTGAGGAGCAACACCATTGAAACACTGGTTTAAATGGAATGAGAAAACAATAAGATAACTATGACTACTAAATCTCATATAGAGTAGTCTAAGTGCAGCACATCTAATTCTTTACACCGTTGAACATTAGACCACTGCTGGCCATCTTTCAAGGAATGTAAAAAGGCTGCAAAAAGTTTGTGGTCAAAAAGAGGAATAAGGAATCTCGGTGCCTGAACCCTTGGTGGTGGGGAACCAATCACAACGCTACATGTGTAGAGAGTTGCTGGGCAGGCTTAGTGTTGTTTGAATCGACTTATTCGTTGATCTGATTGGTCACAGCCAGAGCCATAGAAAATCACATTCTACAGCTCTGGCCGTAGTGCTATCCCACTGCATGCAGAGGCAGTTTGAAAGACGTTTGTATTGTCGCCAGATGATACATAATAGTCTGGCTTGTCAGGCTAAAGGAAAGTTGGGGTAGTAAACAACTTTAATATAAGGGGAAAAATCTGAACGAAAAACAGATGAAAAGGGCTGCTGATCATTATTGTGAAGAGTGTCTTGACAAGCAACAAATCAGAGGGATCACTAGGGCACAACCTTTGCCTAGTTTCGGTAGCAAGTAATTCTGTAACCTCCACTTGATGCCTCTCAGCAGGTGACATAAACAGCCTATCATTATCCTCACAGCAGCAACTCTCCAAATCGCTGATCAAGTGTCTCGCTGCTGCTGCAGTGCCTGTCTTGCACATGGCATTGATTACATACTGCAAGCACACTGGAGACAGGTATGTTGATGAATGTATTGATTCGACGGTGATGCTTGTGCTGGACAAGCATGTATACAAACAGCTATCAGTGTATGTCAGCACACAAACCAACATCAGAGACCAAAAACACCCACATGTGGACATACTAAATGGCCACACAAACACACTTAAACACACTTAAACACACACACACACACACACACACACACACACACACACACACACACACACACACACACACACACACACACACACACAAACACACACACACAAGTCAAGCAAATCAAACTACATGTGTTGTATATGTAAGACAGCTGTCACACAGCTCAAAAAAGATCTTTTGAATTGATTATATGACAAATTACATAATTTAAAATGCAGTGCACCCAACACAATGAAATAGGCACTGTGCATGTATCTAGAGTATTGAAGTGAGCACATGTTCATTGATTATATTCTTTCATACAGCTATCCACAGACAGTGACAGTCCTAACAATTCCATGCTTACAGTGCGAGATTAAAAAATCGTGCTTTCTTCCTTTCATTTTCCCCATATGTGAGAGGATTAAAGAGATGACAAGGTTCTGCTAAATGTGTTTTGGTGGTTCTGATTTAGGATCCACAGCATAAAGCATTATTTGGTGACTTGCGCCTTTGCGCACTAAGCTGCACATGTGACTGTGCATGTGTTTGTAAACGTGTCTAAACAACATGAAATTCATGTCACGTAAGCCTGTGGGACAATAGACAGGAAGGCTGTGCATTACCTGGAAGACACTAGAGTTGGTATCCGTCATGTCCCAGAGGGCAAAGTCTGTCTCCCGGTCACCGTTCTCATCAATCTGAACTAATCCTGTCACTCCTAGGGGGGGGAGATGGTTAGCTCAGATGAGTAGGAGGAGAGAACTGCCATGAGGACAAGTGGATAAAAACAAAACAATTCAATTGACACTTCAGCATCACAACAATAACAGCAAAAAAACTAAAGACAGACAAAAGAGGAAAAAATCATCCATAAACCATTGTTTTGAGAGATTGTGTCAATGACCAATGTTGAAGGCTTTTCAGACAGAAAAAAAGAACAGGGAAATGTTGATGGAATGTATGTGGAATGGAAATGTCAAATTCCATGCACAAGATGGGGTGAGGTAGCTGGGGTCAAAGTGACAGGTCCCTTGGTCTTGACAAACAAGGTTTGTGTTGTGGCCAAAACCCAATTAACTTTTACGGGGCATACGGCATACTACATAGGAGCAAGAAGACTTCCAAGAAATACAAGCAATAGCCCTTTTACATGAATTAATGAACAACTCAGATTTCTAGGAGAATCACTGAAAGGTGATGTAATATATGCAGGGTTAGGTGTGGTTGGGGAACTGAAGTCTTTGTGGAGAGACACTGTGTGGGAACTGGAGGTCTAGGGTCAAGGTAAGTGCCAGGCCATCTGCGGAAGAAAATTAATTATATCGCATCTGTACTACTTTCACAGACATTGGGTTTGCTTAGACATATCTAGATTTTATCCATTTGTGCCCTTTGTTGACATGTGAACAAAGTTTTAGCCAATATTTCTTTTTTTATGCCATCCAAAATGAAGATCTTTCCAAATGCATGGATTTTGTGCATATGTCTAAATGCAATTTTTTTTTATCTAGATACCTGTAGACAAGCCCAAAGGCCTCTGTGAAAACTGGACCCCCTAGCACAATGTAAATCTTGACTGGTGGTATTGGGGACGGCAGTAGGAGAATGAAACAATTCAGAGAAAAAACAAGAGCCACTAGGTGTTGAATCAGTGGCAGGTGTTAGTAATTATAACAAGGTGTTGTTGACTGTAGAGATGGTGCTCAACTCATTCGTTATGTTCGTTATTTTCGTTGTTTTTTTGTTGTTATTTTTGTCACCCACAGCTTCACAAGAGCTGAAGTCTCAGGTTCATGTTATACTGATGAATGAAGCCTATATGACATAAGGTAGTAGTACACTAGTACAGTACATACAGGGAATGTACAGGGAAGTACCGGATGACACAAACTATTCTCTTATTGTTTGTGCTCAAAACATTAATTATAAAATGTAATGGGAGCTCTCTGGTGTGCAAATCTTTTAAAGTCCAACGTATCTTGATTTTGCACCAGAGAATAAGGACGTGTGTGAGTGAACTGTATCACTACAATATACTATACAGTAAGTTGAATCAAGTAATTTCATCGCGTCAGGTCAGCATGTTTTTTTTTTTTTTTCCCGAAAAGAAACACATTCAACACTGAATAAAAAAATAAAAAAATTAAAACATAAGTCTGACTGTCATTGTACATGGTCTATTCACAGAGTCATCAGCTTTTGTAGTCTTTTACTCGACCTGACGGACGCAGAAGCAATCTGGCCATGATTTTAATTTCCTGTCCAGATATAACCAGGCCTCTCACCAGGTATAATAGGACATAGGCAATCATGTGACAAGTGGGTGAGACACAAATCACAATGTATTGAGGAAATGACTTCTGACATTTAGTCCTGTATAAAAAGCTAAGCTATTAGCACAAAGGGAAATGTCAAATCCCATGCGCAAGACGGAGGGGGGTGGGGTGGTGGTGGTGGGGGGTTAGGTGGGTGGGAGGGGGGTCAGAGTGATAGGTCCCTTGGTCTTGACAGACAAGCTTTGTGTGGCCAAAAACCAATTAACTCTTAAGGGGCATGAGGCATACTACGCTGGAGCAACATGAAAGCCCTCTTAGAAAAACAAGCAATAGGCTAGCTCTATAAGTGAATGAATAACTTTGATTTTCAGAAAAATCACAAATAGGTGATTCAATGTATGAGTAAGTTGGGAAACTGAGGTTTTTGTGGAGAGACAGAGTGGGGGACTGAGGTTGCGGGTCAAGGTTAGTGCGAGCCCATCTGCGTCATGCAGCCATTATCTAAGCATCTGTAGCCCTTTGTTTCATCAGATGTTAATCACAACTATGACTCATTGAAATCTTTACAGCACAGAGATTGCTAATAGGAAAAGAAAAGCCTTGTAAGTCCTATGCAATCATCTCATTATGTCTGCATCCAGATGTTATTGCTTTGCTAACTTATAGCTTCTCTGTGAAAATTGACAGGAATACATTTTATCACCGACAAACATCATTTGGGCATTTACAAAAAAAAAAGTAATTTATATGTAAATATCAATATAGCACTAGGCAGGGGGGATGGTGTGTGTGTGTGTGTGTGTGTGTGTGTGTGTGTGTGTGTGTGTGTGTGTGTGTGTGTGAGTGAGTGAGAGAGAGAGAGAGAGAGAGAGAGAGTGAAAGAGAGAGAGAGAGAGAGAGAGAGAGAGAGAGATGACTTGTGAGATGAATTATTGGCATGAAAGGAAAATCTGCAGAGTAACTCCAGGATGTGAGGCTGACAAGTTGAATTAGGCATGCTGTGCAAAACCCATTCAAAGCCGCACTAGAGATACTGCTCATGCGCTAATGGAGCAGAACCCAAGGGAAACATGTTGCAACTTGATCTCACCATCTACAAGCCACCATCTCCCCCTTTAGTTCTCCACTCATGCTCCCACCTCTGACCCACCATTTCCATCTCCCCCTCGCGTCCTCCTCTCCTTTTCAGAGGAGAATTAGGACTTAGGGAATTAGGATTTTTTTCCAGTTTTTTAAATTATGTATTATTTTCCTGTTACCTGCCTCTGAAAGTAGATGTTTTGTTTCTTCTTTTAGATTTCCGTTCAGGGGTAAAGAGCCATGGTTTGTTTTTTTTTTTTTTGCTTTTTCTCCATGGAATACAAACAAAACAAAGTACAAATAGGCCTGGTGTCCATAATGAGGATGAAAGCAAAATCAAATCACTAGATAGACTAGTATTCCCAGGCCAACTCAGGAAGTCACACATCAAGAAATGATGAAAACAAGCAAAGTTTTAAAAGGCTACACATTCACTCTAATGCAGTGCTCCTCACTCTTTCTTCCTCCCTGACCCAATTTTTAACATACCAGTCACAACCCTAGCACAGTAAATCAAGACATGCAGAGTTCACTATAGTGCACCACTCACACAATACCAATGCAATGCCATACTCATGCTGAAGTATTGGGATTAACATCTGGGATATGTCCATTTGATTGGTGGGTTCAGAAAAGATTCGCTAACAATCAAAGAACCAGAATGAATTTATATACCCGTAGCTTAATGTTGGGACTGGAGCTGAATTTTAATAATGGATGACTATGGATTGATTAAAGGAAAAAAAATGTAAGCTTGGCTTGTGGACGTCAGAACTTCTGGTAATAATACTTTGATTACTGCATAGATCAATGCCAGCGCCAGGCAGGAGTCTACAATGAACTATAATAGTGTTCTGGTAGTGGTCAAACACACGCACACACACACACACACACACACACACACACACACACACACACACACACACACACACACACACACACACACACACACACACACACACACACACTTAAAGAAGAAAATGAAAAGGCACCAGAGTGAGTGTGTGAGGATACAGAGATGCAATCACAACAATGTTAGATAGACAGTAGATGAACCAAGTAGACTACATCAGAGTATGAAAACCCACATTATGGGTATGATGATATTACGCTTTGAGGAAGGCAAGAACCACTCTGCTTAGAGTGGATTATGGAGGAAAAGGTCATATTGAAGATCTTTAATATTGACCCTCTCTGGTCATTTTCAACATTCTAGAACATGTGGATGTTAAGATACACTTGCCATTACTTACTTACTCATACTGGGGACTGGAGTTGCTGTATATCAGTCAGACACTGACAATAATACAATACTTCACAAAGACCACTGATCTGCCTATTTGTGTGCCTCGTATGTGACATATTACGCAGGACGACAGACAACAAATCAATAAAATTTGACATTCCACAAAACGTGGATTTTAAAGCTTCTCTTGCCATTTTTATTCATATTGGGGAGTGAATGCTCAGACAAAGCCTCTTCATGTTGTGTATCAGTGAGACACTGTCCTTGACATTGATATTTCACAATGGCCACTGATGTGTCTTTTCATGTGCCATTATGTGACACAATACACAGGATGAGAGACTATAAATCAGTAAAATTCAGTCTTATTGTGTCAGTGCCACGTGCATTTGTATCTGAGTAAGAAAGAAGGCAGCAGTTTGATCTTTGATCCAAACAAGGACCTTTGTTATTATTTAACCCATATGAGACACTGGACAATGGAACTGACAATAAAATAATGGAACTGACAATAAAATGCTATTCGTATTCACTCACCCTGAGGAAAAAGAACAGTCAGATCTTAAAAAAAACAAAAAAAACACTCAGCTGATCAATTGGACCAGTTATTAGGGTATTTTCAATTCACAAAGAGCTGGCTATAAATAGACCACAAACAGACATTGATTGTAAAATATCTTCAGAATGATATGTATTCATATACAGTAGGCCTACACAGTAGGTTCAGATAAAATGAAAGGATATCACCAGATTTATCTTATATTTAGTTAAGTTAGGAGAAACATTTGAGTAAGCTAAATATGAAAATACCATCTCCGGAGTACAGGAAATGTGTTGTCTATGGCGCAATGGGGGGAGGGGGCAGTTGAGTTTGATAGACATATTACAATTCAATCATTTCAAATAGGACCACTCAAAAATACTAGATGATTTTTTTTTTATTTTCTTTATTTACTGGTTGCCATCCAGATGTGAAAAGGATAGTATAAGGGTCTCCAAGAAAATATCTCCAACCCTATAATTAATGCTATGCTATTCGAAGGGGTGGGGACTTTCTGCTATTGTTTTTTTGCAATTTGCTTTCCCCATTGTGAAGGACATAACACATCCATTCCACTCACTCTTCTCCTACTGCCATTAGGCAGAAGGTACCACACCATAACTTCCCGCACCTCAAGAATTAGGCGAGAGCTTCTTCTCCCAAGCAGCAGGTCATGATGCAAAGCTTCTCAAACTGAACTGGAATGCACTCCTGCACATTTTCTCTCTGTTGCCAATTTTTTATTTATATATTCTACCTCCACCTGACCACCTCACTACCTCTAAATTATTATGGCCACTGCTGTAGTACAGGTCTACAACTTTTGCCCTTTCTTGTGTTGTCTGTCCTGTCTCTTGTCTGTCCTAAAATGCACCACTTTAGTCACTGAACTTTATGTTTACCTCATGCATACCTCATGAACGTTTTGTATAATTTACATGTAACACCACTTGATCTATAGTGAAACAACATTTTGTCTCTGTATACAGTGCATATGGCTAAAATGACAATAAAAAACCACTTGACTTAACAGACTTGACTTGAATCTAAACTGCTATGCACTTATATGGACGCAGTTTCGCATTTTATTATGTAACCAAGGTGATCAGCCTGAGAATGGTTGCTATGCCAGACTAAGGCTCAGCTATGCTGGAACGAGTGACGGAGAGGACAGCCAGCGGTTTCTGGGGAGAATACATCAGGATCAGCATCCCTCTCCATCACCACGAGCCAAAACAGAGCCCAACGTGAGCTCAACAAGCATGCTAACCAATAGGATGGAAGAGACACAGGTAGGAGGAGAGGGGGATCTGAGAGGCTGAGGAATGATGGCTGACGAGGAGAAAAGAGGGGATGAGGCTGGTACTGTATGAGACAGATGGACAGGGGAAGATAGATAGAATGAGCGGAGGCAGCCTGGTGTGATGGCTCTGTCTGGGGGCGGAATGACAAGAGTGTTCCCAGCTGCAAAAGGGTCTGGGTGGACCTGATATAGGCTTTGGATAGTCTGGCTTAATAACGGCCTTCTGGCCAGCTCTGACAAAGCCTCATGGGGTCTGTTTGTGCACTGAATAGGTGAGGGTTTGAGGTGCAGCTTGTACAGAGAGCACAAAGACATCTAAAGGAGGGAAAATGACAGCCTGAGCACGAGATGGGAAGGAACAAGGGGAAGAGCTCTTTAGAGAAAGCATGTTCCGAGAACCCTCACCAAAATCTTTCCCACCTCTAAGAGTAAAATAGAGTAAAAGCATTAAAACCAGAATCTTTAAAGCAGATTTTTCAAAATCATTTTGCTTCATTCCAAACATAACAGCATTTATCTTTCTAATTTAGGGTTCCACTATAAAAAGGATCTTTTGATCTTAAAAAATGATTTCTCCTGAACGGGACTGCATTTCCCAGCTTCAGTCAGCATTTACTGTAGCTGTAGAACTTTCAATTTGGTCTTTCACAGTCTTCTACATCAAACACTACACCAGGCTTCTGCTTTATACAAGCTGCAAGTCTGTAAATGCATGCTGTTTCTGTTCCTAGGACAATAGAAAAAGGTTCTGTTTTTAGTTTTCGTTCCATAAACCTCGTTCAACGTCTTGATTAAAACGCTTTGAAGCTGTTCATCCAGGACCCATCACCCTAATGAAGTGATTGCATTCATTAGAGTCTCGTGATTGGTCTGCTCTCCCATTGTCATTACAGAGACAACAACTATTTCTGAGTAGGAGGTGAATATGGAGCTGTGTATGTGTATAGGATAGGAAGGGATTGAATAGGATAAGGAGCCAGCTGAGAGGAAGAGGGAGCAGGTGGTTGTGATATATGAGTAAGGGGTTAAGAGAGAAGAGGATGGAAAGCACAAAACAAACTCTTGGGAGATGTTCAAAGACATTCTGCAAACATGTCCCTGTTTGTCATCCAAACACCGGCGAAAGGGAGAAAGATTCATGCAGTAAGACCCATGGCAACTCATTAATGTTATAGGAGGATGACTATCGCAATCTCACTTCATTATATCTCAGCATGTTTAATCCAAAGCTGTTCTCACTTTTTTATTTCTGAAGAACCTGTGTGCACTACAGGCTTTATTATCAGTTCCAGGATAGCTTTTAGAGAGTAGGGAGAGAGATTAAAATTGGACAGATATTGTTTGAACATTCGTAAATCAATCAACAAACCATTCTGTTCCTGGACACGTGTGACACACAGTTTTCAGAATGGACTTTTTGCAGAAATTTGGATATTTGCAGACAAAGAGTGGATGATTATATGTGATGACTGCCATTATGAATATTCCATTAACATCCTGGACTCTACAACAAAATTTGCCATAATGGACCCTTAGAAGCATAATTTACGGTATCGATCCATCCATGGTTTGTGCTTTGAGAAAGAGACAAAGCAAGACTGGTCCCTGTTTCTCCTATCTTTACTAATGGTAATCTTAAGTTTGCAATTATATGCTTTCATTTTGTAATGTTATGCTTTCTTTGAATTGATTGCCATACATGCATATTTTTGTAAGTTTTGTAGTAAAGGTACAGACCAATTAGCCTACAGAAGTTCTAGGACATACTATTCATTCAATGAAGTCCATGTATTTTGTTTACAAAAAGGCATAAACAAGTTGATTGGTGGTGATGGTAATGTTATGTTTGAAAAAATCCTTACTTTTATCATCAAATACTTTTTTACACAGTGTAGAGTTTTCATCTATGAGAATGCATAGCGACAACACATTTGACAAAACATTATCATTATTGATTTTCTTTCTGGAGGAATGTTAATTCCCATGGTCTTTAGTGGTACCAGCAGCATGATTGTTTCAACAACCTATTGACCTTAATGGCTCTTTGATAATTGCTATAGCCAACAACCAATTTGTGCAGCTACAGAATCAGCTCCAGCTACAGGCTGTGCGAGGGTTAAGAACAGTTATTTCCATACTGTCCGGTCTTATTACTGATCCCTGCACGTCCACTAAAGCTTCTGTGTGGACTAAATCCAACCAATTCGTGCGGATAAAATGACTGCATATATAAGGCTCTGAACACAAGCAAGCAATATATTGTTAATATAAAAGAAATTGTTTCCACACGGTCCGGTCCAATTACTGATTCCCGCATGTGTATCCTGTCCATGTGTGTTTCAGCTCTCAAATATAATGTCAGGTTGTTGAGTCTAGCAATTATAGAAGAGTCTGTGAATTCAGTCCCTTAATATATCTGAACCAGACAACATGTCTGATGATGAACATTCTAGGTCACCACTACATGGAAATTACAAACAAAAAAGAGTAATATTATTATCATAATTGGGCCAGTTCCATGGAAATATTTAAAAATACAAGGTATGTATTTAAATGTGAAATGTGAAATTTAAGGATTTTCTGTAGGCTGGTAGATCAGAATCGTTTGCTTCACTGCACTACACTTTGTGCTGTCTTCAGCTGTAGCCTAGATCGAGTCTTCCACTTGACTATACTTTGTGTCTGGACACTCTCAATAAGCATGTGTTTACTTCAGAGTCAGTGGGAACTTTGTTTGAACTTCTAACCTTTTGGTTCTGCCCAAATTCTGTTCGCTGAATGAAAGCTGTAAAACTTTACGTGAGGAAATTGCACATGCTCTGTCACAATTATAACGCGATTGCGCTATACAGTACTATACATGTTTTTAAGAGGGGAACCTTATTTTATGAATGCACTGTAACTTGTGTAACTGTAAATGAAATCTATTCAATCTATCACCAGGCCTCTATCTGCTGGAGTATACTGCATGCCCCCCATCTCCCTCCCCTCACCTGCAGTTCCTTATCTCTCTGTCTCAGTGCCATAGACTGCCAGTGTGAGTGTAAATGTAACACCACTCTCCAGCTCAATGTTATCCAGCAGCACTCAATAATTCATTTGTCCACACAGGGACATTGTGACTTTGATGAGAAAACCTAATCAATAGTACCAAGACAGAGTGGTATAAAAAGTAACACAGTGAAAGACAGAGATTTCTTTAATCACTCCAGATCCATCATGCAGAAAGATTGAAATATCAGATTTACGGTAAGGGAGAAATCCAGTGTGAATCATTCATAGCACTACTGTTCAGGGTAACCAAATGTGAAAAAATAAGTCGAAAATTTGATACAGCAGACATGGCCAAATCGGTCACAGACAATATCTTTAATTTTCCTATGCGCCATATAGTTAAATAGAGCCAGCATTAGTTCTGGCAGCCCACAGAGTCAAGTTCACGCCGGTCTTTGGTATTTTATACCCTTAACGGTACCTTCCAGGCATCGCTGCCCTCAAGGCATTTCTCCCCCCTATTTAGGGTTAGGATGAGGGATGAAGCAAAAAACATTATTGAGCGTTCACACCTCTACCAGCTGATCTCCATTGCCTGATTGCTCAGATGATTCCCTGATACTGCTCTGTATGCTTACTACTGGCTAATGGAAACTAGAGCGCTACATTTACATCTGTGTCAGAATGGTTTCCCACCTCCAATCCTCCTCTCTTGTTCTTTGACTAGTGCTCTTGAGAGAAGTATGGATTGATTCACAACAGATCACAGTGATCTCAAAGCTGAAGATTCCTTGTACAGTATATTTGGAAACCTTATCCAACTTATTCCACGCATAAACATGGGGGCTGCCTTGGTGATAGTCTTTGAACATCTGGACGGTCTGGCAACGCATTGGCTTACCATGAAGTTGTGCTCACTTTATCAATAAGGAGCTTTGTGATCATGGTATTTGATGAAAATAGAGTGGATGTGAATGAGAGGCAAATTACTAATGAAAGTTTCAAGACAATCAGAGGACAATCACGGAAGAGAAAAACAACAAAAAGGGGCGGGGCAGAATAAGGTGAATATGATGAGAGTAAAAGTGAAGGGAAACATTAGTTGATTTGAACAGACAAACAGGGAGATGCAGAACCCTGCCCCACAGTGACTCTCAATATAGACTTTAGATATAAAATAAAAACCAGTACAACATTGGTTAAAAGACGAGACAACAAAATCTTAAGCTCACCAAGGCTCAACAGCAAAACTCACCATGGAAAGTGCGGCTCCACATCCTCTTGGTGACATTCTCAGACAGCGGCATGTCCTCACCTCCAGTCATGGATTCATTCAGGGCCTGAGCATACAGCATCAATCCATCATAGAATCCTCCAGAGATTATATTCATCTTTGTGAGAGACATAGAAAAAGACAGATGACTAATTTTTAGAAAGACTGATGACTAATTTCATTTCTTCTTTTTTTGATGTCCAAATGAACATATTGTGCATGCACAATCAGATGCTTCCATACAGTATTCATGTTGGCTATGAATACTTACAGTAGCACCAGGCCCCATTTATTCTGATGAACAATTTTTGAAAAGTGGGTTTGAGGGGGTGAGAAAACAATAGATTGCAAAGAGGATAGCTCTTGAGAGGCTTTTTTCCCCCTCGAAAAATCTACATGATTAGCCTACCCACTAGGGCTTGTAGGCCACTACTTTGGGTGCCAAAAACTTTTAGATGCACTTAATTTTGCTCATTGTGTTTTTGGACTCATCCACTCAGAAATATCTTTCATGAATGAACAAGTGGACACTTTAATCAAGTGAGTTCAACCTGTCACTACTATAAATTAGTTTTAATAACAACTCCTCCCTTGAAATTTGGATAAGGAGTTGAAGAATGGAGAGAAAAAGAGAGAAGACTAGAGAGAGAGTAGCCTAGAACTCTAGACGTACCCCTAGCGGTAACAAATTTGAATTTGCACAGCCGATACGTCTAGAGACCCCTGATAGAAACCCGTTGTATCATAGAGAATCGTCTTTGGCTTTAGTTTTGGACGAATTGCACTTGTCATTTTCTTTGAAAGTGAAACAAGAAAGGGCACTGAAGTCTTTCGTTCTGAAAAAAGATGTCTTTGCCGTGTTACTGACCATAAGTAATAATGTAATATCATCTCACAATAATGTAATGTCATTGACCTCCACAGCTGCATCATCAAAACTAAATTAAAACCCCATGTCCATGCCAAATTGTCCTATGAGAATTAATACTTACACATCCATACTTTTTGAACTCTGTAGGTGACAGAGAAATTTGAGGTATCAATCTTGAAAAAACATGAATGGTATAACAAATACATTTGATAGACAAACGTAAAGTAAAGTAAAACGATGTGAAAGAGTCTGCTCATCAGGCCAGGTGAAGGCTTCCATACAGACGAGAAAACTTGTTTATTTCCCCCTATTTCAGATGAAACACCACAGACAACATGCCTCACCATTTGGCTCTTCTCCTATCTCATCTCTCCCCATCCCTGATTGCTCATGGAGTGGGTGAATCATAACTGGACTTTGCACAGCTGGATTGCAGCATCAAGGACACTGTCCTCACCTGGTTTCGCTTTTTTTTTTGTCATAGAATTCTTTTCTTCCTTCAAGTCGGCCAAAAACAAATTGGCACTCAAAAACATTTCAGGGGACAGATAAGGAGAATGGGAGCAAATGCCCCTTGAGAAGATTTCATGTATGACTGTGCTGAGTGGCATCACTTATTAGGTCTCACTCCTCACTCTGGAGATTTTTTTTAGATGTACATTAGTACCAGTGACTCAGCCATCCACTCCAGATGATGTTGAGTAGTTGGGGAATGGAACAGATTGTTTCCTCTGTAGGCTACTGCAAAATACCTCAAAAAGCAAACAGAAAACAGGAATATCCGCTTTTAGGTTAGTTTTTTGGTATTGTGATTGGTTCCCTATATTAAAGTTTTTGGATATCAAGTTAAAAGCAAGTGGACTTGATTGTTTTTTTTTAATTCTAAATATTTATTCTGTCCCTTATGAAGAATGACAGGAAACAAGAGAGAAGCGGGTGGTGAGGTGGGAATGACCACAGGTCAGAATGAGGATTCCAGTCCCTGTGACCATTTGGATCTGAATGTGATTTGGATCTGAGTGCAGCCACTTCTGCGACGACTCCTCCACATGACTCCCCACATGTACTTGAATTTTTATGTCATGTCCAATTTTCTCTGACAGTAGGAGCGCCAAGATGACAAATCCTCAGCACTTCATTTCTCATCTCTGACACTCTTGGTTTGCCCTCCTGCTCCTTTTCATATCTTATTATAACTCATTTTAATCTAGAGTTTCATGGAGGACTTTCTTACCAGTGAGTCCTCAATGGTAAAATTGAACATCCTCTTGGCATCTGTTTTCAAGTTCAGTACGAATTCTCTGTACTCTGGATTCTGGGGTTCGGCGTAGGTCAGAATCTTCACACTCTGGGAGGATAAAAAAAAAAAGGAAAAATCAGGACAAATCCTTGAACATTTCTTTGTCGACACACTGTTCACTCAAACCACTACCTCTGACGAAACAATACTAGCTCTGTGAGAAAAAAGTATTAATTAAAACCAGCAAACAAAATGAAAAACCATGGAAAGTCTTGCGAAACAAAAAAGCATAATAACAAAAAAACAAAACAAAAAAAGCACACAAACCCTTTTGTCTTGTTTTTAACAGAACACAGAAGAACACTGTGCATAGCCTGACTGCTAGTTGGGATGACAACTGTGTTTTTCTTTCCTTCAGATAACCATATACAAAATAAAAAAAGACTAAATTAAATAATACTGCTACTAGTTGCTTATAGGCTAAGCTTAAAGAACAGTCTCCCTAGCCTGGGAATTCCCATGCTCCTTTGCTCGCTTATTTCATTTCACTCTGCAGAGGAGCATGGTGACCATGGCCGCTTTTCTCGCTTACTTTCGGTATCCAATCGCAGAACAAAAAGGGATTTGTACGGCCCTCGATTGCATTTTACGTCACGTGGTGGCTCTGGTATTGGCTCCGAGGTATGTACAGACGCTATGATAGACATTCGTAGCGCCCAATAAACGGCTATGGACAATTGTAACAATGCTTCCGCTACGAGAAATGCAATAGATAGGTCCCCAGACTAAATATCACTTGTGATTTTAGTTTGGCATTCGCCAGGCTACAGTCTCCCTGTCTCTGAGGAAAACCCTGTGATTTTGACAGTTTCATTACAATAAAGAGGCTCCTGACATAGTGAAGTCCTCAAGGACACCCCTACATTATGTAAGTGGTGGATAGAGAATGTCAGGTACATACATCATTTAGAAGTGTGTTTTTTTTCCTCACCACATCTCCTTGTGCTCTGTCATTAGTAAGCATGTGATTTATAGCTCACCATTATTGAAACTGTCCATCTTACTTTCCTTTGCTCTCAAAGCACATCCCTTCAAGAGGAAAAAAAAACTAGTTGCGTGAGGATGTGATAAGTCAGTTATGAGTAACTTTTTCTTGGAACTGTTCTAAATTGATAATCAATAAATCAAACAAGATACTAGACACATTGCAACATGAAAGGTCTGGCAGCACAAAGTATGATACATACATTTTGAAATTATTTGTATTCTAGCCAACACTCAAAAGTCACACAGGAAACATACACACGCACACACACATGCACACACACACACACACACACACACACACACACACACACACACACACACACACACACACACACACACACACACACACACAGGGAGACTTTGAGGGCCACCCTACTTTGGAAACATCCAGTGGCTCATGAATACAGATGCATCTTTGCTTTTTCCAGGCATTTTCCACACACAGATTTTCCAAGCATAAAATTGACATAAGACTAACAGTTAAGATGTCAGTTTCATGGTTGCTTCTATGAAATCCATGTTGCCATAACAAAATGAAAAAGAAGAGAAAAAGAAAAAAAGGTTTTCAGAAAGCATATGCTTATTTCCGGGAGTCAAGGCTATAGTTGAGAGAAGTTTTTTTCACAGGAAGTGTACCCACAGAATGGACAGATAGTGGGTCAGTATTCAAGTGTGACAAACAGGTGTTTGAAATAGCTTATACATGTTGTACCTTTAAGAGCTTTACATCTGAGAATCTTATTTAAAGGTGACATAGAATGGATTAATGGAGTACTGTACCTTGTTTTATGATGTTAAAATACAATACATTCAATTGTATTTTGTCAAAAAGAAGATCAAGTGATATTTTACTAGCCTAGTTAACATCTCATATCTATGATGTGTATTGAAATGTTTTTTTTTTTTTTTTGTCTAAACAACGCCCCACTCTGGCCACCTTAATTGACCTGCAATGGCTTTTTGCTATTTGACATCATTTGTAGGCTTTGTTCTAATTCGCCCATGATTTGGTGGTTATTTTTAAACATAGGATTTCCATATGAAAGAGGGCAGAACCATGCCTCATGTTCATGACAGCTCTTTGACCATGCACAACCTCTCTTAATTCATCAAAGCCAATGTAAAAGTGGTTTTCCATTCTATGTGTCCTTTAAGCCTTTAAAAAGGGCTTTATGAGGAGGTGTCCTTGCACACTTGTATTGCTATCTTCTGCAGGGGCACACATCAAGTAGTGCAATTATCTTACAATTCGGATATTAACTTACACACTGCAGACTGAAGAAGAAATAAGGCTAATATTTAATTGCAGATTTGATAGGTCTAACTAATGGGGGTCTGAACAAAAGGTTTCAAACTTTTTAAAATATATATATTATTAAAATATTTATTTAGTCCTATCAAGGTCTTGTGTGGTAATGGAAAATGACCTGCTAAGTAGCAAAGAGACAATTTACTGTCCTGGTGTCGTTACACATTACCACCACATTACTACAGGCAAATTGAAACGAATTGACTTTCAATTTTCATTAACCATGATAAATTTCCAATTACCTTGATGACTCATAAGTCATTCATGAAAAAAATTATGCAAGGGGACAATTAATTACCATGTAAATAAGATTACTTAAAAAATGGTCAAAGGGTTCCAGAGAATAACACTGCAATTTTATCAGATAATACATCTAAAATTTATAGACTATGGTTCACTGAAGACCGGACATGCTATTTTATGTCAGAGGCTATGTGGTGAAGAACAAATGAAGCAAAAATCTAAATACTGTACATATTTTGGATGTTTTGATTCTGATATATACATGAACCATTGATGCGTATAATGTGTCACCTTTCTTGGGGGTGAATTGCTCCTACCTGAAAAGCATCTTTAGCAATAGCATCATCTGGGTCATCCCTGGCCCAAGGGCGGGCATAAGGGGAGTTGAGGCTGTGTCCGAACACGTCAATGTAGAAGAAGACATACTCCTCCTGAGGCAGTCCTGCCTTCCTGAACTGCACCATTATCTGACGGAAGATGTCTGGTGAACAGCAGGCGAACACCACTGCGGAACAAGGAAGAAGTTCATGAGGGCAAGGGAAGGAGGTCATTAGGGCTTGGGGCTTTTACAAATTTGTCTGTGGTCAACCTCACAACAGGATAGTGCACTATATTTGAACTTTCTCCCAACCCAAGGTAGTCGTTTGTACTTGATATATAGGTTGAACATTTCCTTAGGTATTTTCCATAAACATGTGTTTATCCCATCATCCCATCAATAAGCATGGCCGAGAGTAGATTTTACAGCGTAGGTGTAGCAAAAGCCTTTACGGTAGTCACTGTAGATGTTTACAAATCTGAATAATGTAAAGGCTGAAACGAATGTGGTTGTTATAATATCATGCTATGAAGAAGTCAGCCCTGGTGATACGCTGCTACTAGTTATGAAATAATGGCTCCTGTGTGGTAATAGGATACAGAGTCCTCCTTTACAGAAGCAGGTGTTTTGTTTCACCTTCAGATCATTCCTGACCTGGAATGGGAGCTATGTGTAAAGACAAAGACACAGGTTTCCAAAAGACGGATTGGTGTTCCATCAATTCACACAAAAGCGAAGAGAAAATAGGAGATAGACTTGCAAATCAATCACTGGGAGAGGCACTAAGAAGCAAAGGAGTCAAACAAGAGACACAGATGCACAGAAAAACAGAGGTAAGAAAGAAACTTAGAATAAAGAGGTAAGAAACAGACTCAAAATAAAATCACGTCCCGAACAGGAGTACATGTTTCCTTTAATATTACAAACAAACAGGTTTCTACTTGTATTTTGGAGCAGTTCTAAGGAAGAAACAGAAGAACTGAATTGGGAAGTGCTGGAAATAGAGACGAAACTCGGCTCTCCACATGCCCAGAGCGACAAGGCATACAAGTGTCTGAGCAGAACAGAAGACTCACTAGCGAGCCCCTGATAACTGGTTTGACTAAACACCACAGTTTCACACCCTAGGCTCACCAGCTTGTGTTTACAGTAAATAACACAATAGTGTTTTAAATATGCATGCAGATTAATGTGACTATTTTCAAAAGAACAAGCCTCATGTTTGGACCACCAGGGAAAGAGAATGGGTGCGAAGCTAGCCAGACCGGTAATTATGTTGACACAGAGGCATCATGCTGAAGTGAATAATGACACTAATTGTGAGTCTCAGGTGAGGGACACCAGATAAACAATGGGAAGAGCGAAACATAGGCTACATGATAAGATAACATAGATACAGGGAGAGCGGGAGATGGAAGGACTAGAGAGAGCGATAGAGAGAGAGGAATTAAAATGATGACATGATATGAGAAATGGGCCTAAATTGCAGGCAGAAGTCATAAAGGCAAAGAGACAGGGTCTAAAGGCGATAAGGGGGAAACAAAGAGTAAGTGGACGAGAGGGACAGCCAGCCGACGGCTGAGGAAAAAGAGCCTGTGATGATGATGAAAGCACGCGGGACTCAGTGTTCTCAATCGGCTCCGACAGGCTCCATTAACCCTGATCTAATCACTGGAGGTAATAACACAGTGTAACTGTTCAGTACAGCCTTGCCCCCACTGGGAGCCCCTCATTTGCACAGACCAATGCAGAGTAATAAGCAAAGGCCATCTCACACAGACCTACTGCCAAGCAACTGTGTGTGACTGTGAGAGAGGCTAAGCGTAGATATGTTGTTGTTTCTGGTGTATTCCTGTGGCAAGTTGTACATGTGAACTATAGCTACAATGCACCACATTTATGCAACACATAGCTATTAGGCTTACGGTTGGATGTAATGTTACTTGAGTTTCCACTAGGCCTACAACAATGAAGGGGATGACGGCACACTGACAACATAATATGATGTTTACAACCGACACTCCTCACTGTTCATGACAAACCTTAAATGCTCTCACCTTAGTGTGTTAAATGAGGCATTATGTGATTTTGAACTGTCAGACTTTCAAACATAATAACATTAAGAACTTTTTAAGGCCCACTTTAAAGGTGCTATGATGTGTTGTCCAAATTTGTCCAAGTTGTCTGGAAGGGAGCTGTTGTATTCGCTTGAACTATATTTACAGCAGCCACAAGAAGTCAAATTTGACATTCTAGGAGACCAAACGTGGTAATGGTTGGTTTTCATGCGAGACGTCTTTGGGCTTAGGTGTGTGTGGTAAACGATAACAGTTTGTCCCTATGTTTGTTGTTCACAATGTTTTTGCCTAAACATTTTTTTTTGCCTAAACAAAATACCTAAACACTGCATCATGATAGCATGAGTCTTATTTCAAAGATAAAACATTTTTGATGTGTATTATTTTTCTACACTTTTTACCTAAAGTCCTACATTTTTATATGTGCTGATTGTCCTCTGTGGCCTAGAAATCTAGACGTACTGTAGCGGCTGCAAATCAATTGGCTCAGCCTGTACGTCTAGTAGCGAGCCATAGGGAATTTGATCGGATGACGCCGTTGTCAACATCTAATCACAACACACTATGTGTTTAGGGTGGGCTTCATCGAATACGAAGGTCTTTTGAATTGGTGTTTACCTCTTGTTCATTCCACCGATTGGCCATAGGCTATCCTGTTGCATCCAGAAGTAGTTTGAAAGATAACAGCCTTGTTCAGCTCACGATTGAGTTCGGTCTATCTCTAGATGTCAGACTATACATTTCAATGATATAGGATGGCCTGCCAGGCTATGTCTTCGAGGCATTTTACATAAAATTCTTGGCTCAAAGTACTGTAGCATTAGTACATTTTGTTGTATCCCATTTATAAACACAAAAAGAGGATGTATAAAATATACACCATATATAAAATTTACAAGTACCGGTAAGTGCTTTTGTTACTCCACCCATTTCAGTCCTGGTTGTTATTGTGGGAGACGACAGGTCTCTCATAAACTCAGTTTAATTCAGACTGCTTTTACCCTCTCTGTTGTAGTCTCGGTCAGGATTTATAGGGACTCAGGTCCTGCATGCTGCTGCTGATGGTAATTTTTGGTCTTACAATCAGATACACAAAACTCCGTCAGCTAAGGATTCACCAAAATGCAGGTTTATTCTTTACAATGTTGGCCAAACAAGGGAGTTAACAGTGAGCTCTGCGAGTGAGCGACCAATGCAACTAACTTTTCTTACAGTTAGGCCTGACTTTTAGGCTCTTGTGGAATACACATACAAACAGACCAAATGGTCACCATGAGCAAGATGGCTCCGGAGACCAATTAGCACCTGAGAGACGTTAGGGGAGGGGGACAGGGGATGTTTACCTGTTAAGCAAATGGCTCTGATCAATTTACCTGTCTGACCTGCAATATACAGAGACGTAACCAATTTAATTAAGCTAATGAAATAATAAGGAATACAATGTTATAACATATGTCTAAAATCCCAAACTCTCACTGCATGGCTAACCATATGAGTGAAATCTGAAATACAGTATTGCGAAGGAATGCAAATGGTATTGCGAGGGAACGTACAAATTATTGCAAGGGAACATGCAAAACTATTGTGAGGGAACGTAAAAGCTATTGCGAGCGAATGGAAAAGGTATTGCGAGTGAACATAGAACTATTGAGTGGGAATGCAAAAACTATTAAGTGGGAACGCAAATGTTTTGCAAGCTAATGTAACATGTATTGAGAGGGAACACAATAATACAGGCTAAAAATATTAACCACCCCAGCAGAACTCCTATGACACGAATGAAATTACAATACTAGGCCATGAACACTGAAACAGCAAATCATACCTGAATCTGAAATGACTAATACATGTTCTAACGATGTTCTAAAAGTGGTCTTTTTACCGCAATATTTTACTTTACAGTTTACCTGCTTATGGAATTAATTCTTTAAATCTTAATAAATTATTGGGACTTCTTCTAAGCTCTTCACCTTAATATAAGAATTTAGAAGTATTTTGATGGTAGACTTTCTTTCAAAAGGAAATAGTCATACACACCTACTGTATATCTGACCATCTTGATGCACTTAAAAGCAGTCAAGCAACAAAGTAGTTCACACTACTCCCATTATATTAAATTGTGTTGCAAGTCAACACTGTAAGTCAACACTGCTTTTCAGATTTCATTGCTGATTCCAATCCTTTAGCTTGTAAGCAAATGAACATAAACAAGATTGCGTGTTCAAATAAATAAATAATGTGTCTCACTAGACCTAATAATCAACGTGAATGGTCTGCCTTGATGAGGCGCAATTCTTCTAAAGCAGGGTTTATATAAAAAATATTAATCAAATCAAACAAACAAAAACTAGCAAACAAAAAAAAAACATTCAAAAAAAAAAAAAAAAAAAAAAATCTCATGCCGATTGTGTTTGTGATTGATACAAGGTCTTTTTCTATTTTTCCTAAATTTTCATATGTGCTGATTGTCTTCTAAAATGTTTACATAAAAATAAACTATTTTCATCTCAGCAGTTACCAGTGTGGTGTGAAGGTGTAGGCTAGTTGTATATGCACTACACTATATTTCAGAAACCTGCCAACTGAAAAAAACAGAAACTGGCCATCAGAATCAGGCTGAGAGTTCAGCTGCTGGCTAAGACACAGCACGCACAGCTTCATAAACCTGTGTGTGTAAATATGCTTTGTACTCTAGATTGTTTGCTCAACAGCAGAGCCTCATTCTTCTCACGGTCTACTAAGAGTTAACCCATCAAGCATTCGTCAGAGACAGAGTGGTCTACTCACATAAAACTCTTCAACATAGAAGTATTCAGGTCAAGAGTTCATGTTCTGATATGATCTTGTATAATGCAGTACCTATTGCACATAGTTGATATGAATAATAGAGCAGAGGAAGAATGGTGGCTCACTCAACACGCCTACAACAACAATTATACTATGCAAGTAACAATTACATTCTAAATTTCCTTTCTACTCTATGTACACACAACATGATTTCTCATTTTCCACAAGAGGATTATTTAAACAGAAAATGAGTCTCTACCAGAGAGCCAGTCGGTTTGTACCTGAAGCAATACATTCTTGCTTCTTCTGTCACAGGCAAACATCTTGGATTACATACATACAGACATTCACTCAACAACCCATGCAACTCATGTGATTTTAGAGAAAAGGTCTGGATGCAGGATAATTATACTGGGTGGCGTTTGCCTTAATGATGGCTCTACAGTAGGCAATGGACCACCCAGGCAATTTATGTGACGGGAGCTTTCAAATCGACACTGTGGCTCAGAAAAGAATAAGCATAGAGGAAAGAGCAGAAATGAGGAATGGGCAGGAAAAGCAGCATGTCAGTTCTCTCCTAATAGAGGAAGAGGAGGAAAGAGACAGAGACAGAGACAGGCACTCAGCATGGGCAGCAGTCAGAAAGAGATGGGGGGGAAATCCTCTCTGAGAAGAACAAAGAGAACACGGGCCCAAAAGGGAGTCATAAAGTGATGAAAATGAAAAATGTCAAACAACCAGCAAGCAGAAAGAAACCCAACGACTTGCAAAGACAGAAATCCCAATAGTGCTCTATGGCACTGCAGTGGATTGATTGATTGTGTGTGTGTGTGTGTGTGGTGTGTGTGTGTGTGTGTGTGTGTGTGTGTGTGTGTGTGTGTGTGGTGCCCAGGTATGCCCAGGTGTGCAGGTATGCATTTCTGATAGATAGAAGGGCGGTAATTGCATTCGCTCTATGCATTTCATGAATTTATGTTTTCATATTACCCTCTAATAATATATATTTTAAGTTTTATTTCAATATATTACTCTGAATGATTATTTCTAGTGCTTATACTATACAGATATTAAGGCTTTGGCAATATTGCCTCTGCAGTCATGCCAATAAACCTTACATGTCTGAATTAAAAGACAAACAGAGAGAGAGAGAGAGAGAGAGAGAGAGAGAGAGAGAGAGAGAGAGAGAGAGAGAGATTGAGGGGTGTTAGCTGACCCACTCTGGCACAGAGAGGCCCTGGCGCTGCGGAAATCTCCAGGGGCGTGATGACATTCCAGCCCCTCTGGCTTCCTGCCCGACACTATTGTTTCAGGTCTAATGGCCTGGGCAGGAAACAAGCGGCAAAAGCCTGGAAATCAGCCCAAAACTGATCTCCCTCGTGCTAACAAGGGACTGAAACAACCTGGGCCAGGAAGGCCACAGACAAGGACACACAGCTAGAAGACCTGCCCTTCCATCTCAGATCAGTGCCAGAGAAAGGACCTAGCATGTGCCCATGTTTAGCCTGGCTTTGTCTTCCTATAGATCCGCTCAATAATCATTTCCCTCCACGACTCCGTCTGGCATTGCGGCCATTGGCATCGTTTGCAGAGATCAATTCTAGCTTGCGCTAAAAAACAAGCAGGATCGGGAGTTGTGAGAGATAAAGTTGGGTTCTGTTGTTGTAGCGTTACCGTAGCTTATCTACTTCATGAAAAGCTGGTGCATAATGTTAGTGATTGCGTGAAATCAGATTTAATAGTTTCAAACTTATACTGTTCACACCTCCAGCTTGCAATCGTTTGTCAATGGTGAATGCCAGACCCTTGTACGAAGCTAAAGCGTAGACCAAGGGGATGGCCAAAGTCAGGCTAGCCCATGTTAGAAGACAATAAAAACTAATCACTAAAAACTAGAAAAAGGCTCGGAGAAGGCAGACCTCTGCCAAAGCAAAAGGGTCATTGGCACAATAGGAATTCGAGATGGTGTTCCAGATCACCACCATCCACCATCTGTTGCTTGCGTTGTCTGAAAATTACATCAAAATCCATGCAGAACTTATTTTTTGGAGAAATTTTGACAAACAAACAAACCAATGGCAGGCAAAAAAAAAAAAAAAAAAAACAAACATCACCTCCTTTAGGTATCAGTGAATCCTGCCATTTGACCGGTTGATACCAAAACTGTTAATGTTTTCATAAAGGTTATTAGCCTACCTTAACGCATGTCATACAGTAGCCTATTGACATATCAGTCTTTTTGAATAATAATGTCTTTGTTAGTTAATCTGTCAATTACATTTACAAAAACAATTACATTTACTAGTTTTATTCAAGACAAATCTGCAACTGCATTTGAAATATACTGTATACTGCATGACAAGGACTTGCTCATTGCAATGACATGCTAACCCTTGGGAAATAGGGCAGCGTTCTATTTTCTTTGGTCATTTCTTCTTTAGAGAATGTCTACATGACTGAATTCCACAAAGTGTTTCCAGGAAAGATTTCTTTGATGTACTTCAAAAGAAAAAGATTTGCTAAGAGTTTACTGCACTAATTTAGGTTTAATTTCACTGCTCTAATTTAGGTTTAATTTCACTGCTAGCCTCTTGATAAATCAAGAGAAAAAGAGACTTATTTGTGAATTGGCCTGGAGATACTGACATTAGGAAGTCTACAAAAAACAAAAAACAAACAAAAAAAAACATGTTAGTCTTGGCCCAACACTGTGAAATTTGAGGGGCAGTAGTCTGATGATATGACAGTGGCCACCAAAAACAATGTAACAATTCAACTGTTTCAAACTCATATGGCCAATGAAATGGTAATAATGGATGAAGTGTCAGTGTGTTTTATGGTTATTCCATAGCAGTAAACACATGTAAAGGAAAGGAGTATTGCTTCATGTATAACATTCTTGGTGATTGGAGAAAATTGTTATCAATAAATAATTTTCCAACTTCTTTTCTACACTCCCACAAATTTTAAGTCTAATCAAGTAGTACTTATAATAATAATTATATGGAACAGAAGAATCTGGTCTTTTTAGGACAAGAATGACTCATTTAGAACAGCAAGAACTTTAAATATAGGCCATGAAAACTGGAAGCAGTGATTCATACCTGAATCTGGAATAACAGAAATGTATAAAAGCATCCAGAGTTCTTTTTACCTTAATATAACCGTTTTGAAATATTCTGATATTAGTTGACCGTCCATACTTAAAACCAACAATGTCTCACCAGGCTTGATAATCAATGTGAATCGCCTGCCCTGATAATACATAATTCTTCTCTGTCTGAAGTGCACACAAACTCTCTTTCTCCCGCTTTAATATATGAACTTTTCTGCTCAATACGGTTTGCCCAGTTTCCATTGTGTCAGCGCATGTGGCTGCTGCACACATTAGATGTCCTCAGTGTGTACGATCACTGCTGGGTCATAACGCTGTCATATAATTCACAGCAAACACCTGGACCTGCTCCAATATGATGAGCTCTTCACTCTCTCTCCGGTGGCCTGGTGACGGTCCATGTTCAGAGACTCAGAGTTAGATTGCTTTAGTGGGGCAGGTGTGAGCAGACCTGCTGATAACGGCTGATGGGAGTTGACATTTAGTGTCACAGTAGACCTGGCTTGCTTTCCTTCCCTACCTCATAAACAAAGAGGAAGAGCAAGGGAGGAACACTGACCTTTTCCTCCAGGTGCCATCAGAATGTTGGAAGCTTTTTTTTAAGTATATATTTATACATGAGCAGGAAATGCATTCATATTCAGCATCACACTTCCCTGCATATCCTCAAAATACCAAAGCCCACTCAAGAAGACTGCTTAGGATAAATATAATTTTTGAATCCCATCTTACCAGCCAGGCAATTGTTCATAGTCTAATTAAAAAATCAGAGCAAACACATTCTCACGGCAGAAAACAATCAGACCTGCCGTTAACAGTGGGTGTTGATATAATCAATGTTGCACAACACAATAAGGCAGATGAATTTGCAGCTGCTAGGCTATGTCTTTGCTCCAGCATGCCTCAGATGTGATGGTCTAAAAGCTGTTGAATGTTCTACTTATATTATACTCACACTATACTTACTTCATTTAAGTCAGATGAATTTGTTGCAGCTATGAGGACTTCATGCCTGTTCACTTTACAATCCTCATTTTGGAGCTCATTTTAATATTGTGCCCATATGTAATATGCCACGCCACTCAACCATTCCATTCAGTCCAGTTCACTCTTTGCTTTTTTCTTGTATTTATCATGCAGATTAGAGGCACATCAATATAAAACTGACTGTTCTACCTTTTATCCATCCACTTTATTATCAAGTCCCATGACTTGGTATCTCCTAGGATGGGCCTCCATTCAGACACGCCATCTGCTGCAATTTCAACTGAAAGTGTCCGGCAACTCATAAAAGGCACAACTCAGGCTATACAAGCCATTCCAATTTTTACCAAACCATGCTGAGTGACCATCTAAATGGTAACCTTGAATGTTGCCCACTGGTGTGCTCCGTTTTTTTAACGCCTCCCAGAACCACTAGTCCACAACAAAAAAGAATAACTAGAGAGGCTGGAGGAGTATTGAAGCAGGTCTTTCTGAGAGAGTGAAAAAGTCACCATCAGTGGATAATCACTACGTTTTTGACACGCGGACTGTGAGGATCGGAGAGGACTCAGATGGAGTGGAGATGACAAGGCAATCTAGCAAGTCTTTTGACCTGTCACTTTTTCATTTCTACTTTAGCCAATCATAATGTTCACAGCAGTGGATAACTGACTGAAGAGATAGAAATCTAGATGGGGATCAGAGAACACCCCCCCCCCCACCCCCAACCATCAACTGACCTTCAACTTCTTTTATTGTGGGTTGTAAAGCAGGCCATTCCTACTGAGACATCAGTGCTTAAAATTCAGTTACAGGCTTAATTGTCTTCATGTGCACAAATACAGTAGATTCAAAGACAGCTCTTAAAATCATACAGTGCATTTTGACAATGCCAGAAAAAACCCAATACAGTATGTTGCAACAAATTGAAGTAAAACATGGCAGACCTCCTACTGTATGTCATTCAAAAAAACATTGTGTGTGTGTGTGTGTTTGTTTTTTTTTGAGTGTGTGTACTGCTTTGTGTATGGGCATGTGCACATACAGTGTACAGTATGTGTGTGTGTGTGTGTGTGTGTGTGTGTGTGTGTGTGTGTGTGTGTGTCTGTGTGTGTGTGTGTGTGTGTGTGTGTGTGTGTGTGTGTGTGTGACAACAGTGTGCGTCACATGTGACAATATATCATTTTCGCTGTCTAGAATTACTCATGATCTCAAATTGACCTGTTTTGCAATATCGTCATGAGCTGACTCCCATTAGCGTAGATTGGCCAGATGTGCCTCGTCCCTCTCCAGGGGCTTTGCAAACACACTGGACCTTGATCTAATTTTCAAAAACACCAGAGTTCCCCTCCAAAATACAACTTGATTTGATTTGCAAGTCCACAATCATACCAAAACAAAGCCAAGGCAGTGCACGATGCTTTTAGTGAAAGTATAGTGCTTACAGTATGTTTTAAGCATGTCAGGGAGCGTAAAAATATGCAGTGTAATGCCTGCAAGTTTATTTTTAGTTCTCAAAGATAACACTAAAAATGACATAATGCACAGTCATATCCAATTATGATGACACTGCCCAGTGCACATTTTTTAACAAAAACCTGCAAACGACACTCTGACCCCGGCCTGTTTTTTATGACCTTTCAATCCTAATGGGATCCTAAAGTCCTCTGTAAGTGCCCTCGCTACGTTCCTGCTGTAATTGGAAGCAGGTCCAGGCCTTCAGAAACAACATAGGCAAATGTCCACTCATGCAAGTCCAATCCTAGACACACCAGTTGCTGCCTGTATGGGATTTCACACTAGAAGGTCCAGACTGGATTTGGATCTGGGCTACAGCAGCTCCATGATCTGATTCATTGTAGAGGGTGATGTAGTGAGCTTGGTCCTCAGTGGCCCAAAGGGCCTCATCATCTGTGTCTCTTGAACGATTCCACTTTTCCAGCTCCTTAAGCTTATTTAAAGCAGTCAGATTAATATTTAACCAGGGCCAGATGGACGGGGTAAAGAGGGAAAGGGAGGGAGGGAACGCATGCCGCATTCCATGCAGCCTCGCGGGTGGCGTTCTCGTTCAGCTTGGGTGATCTCTTGTCTGGAAACTATGGCGACAGGCGAACCTGTTGGCACCAGAGGTCGGAACTTTCTAGAAGTGATAGAATTTGATGTCAGCCAAGATTGTCTTTGTTTTGGCTCGATGTATTGTCAGTACAATCTCAGGCTGTCACAACAGTACACACTATCCAATCTCTCTCTCCCTCTCTCTCTCTCTAATTGCCTGGAAGACATTAAAAGACTATTTGAATCCTGTCACCTTTTAAGTCCATGCTTCAAAGAAAGCCTTCAGCAATTAGAGGGGTTCTGGGAGACAGCTGATCCATGCCAAGGTCGCTTCCTCAGGGGGAGACCACAATTACCCCCCTCCACCCCCAACCCACCACCACCACCACAATCACCACCACCCTCTTCCACTAAACACCTCAAACAAATAGGATGGAGAAAAGCAGCAGGTGTGTATCATGGGAAGCTCAGTGTTAAAGGAGAAATATGTGTGATAAGGACCGTAAGTATATTGCAACATCATCAAGGTTCAAACCTTTTCCAGGGAAAGTAATTCATTTTGATATGTTCGTGCAGATAGGAGAAGACCGCTTGCTTGTTGTAGCTTCTGGATGCATATCGTTAGGCGGTAATTAGCTATCTGTACACTTACTAAGTTTTCAATGCCTCAATTTAAATGTTGGCACTGTCATTATATTATCAATAAAGTGTGGGGCTACTTTGAGCCTTTCTATGGTTTAAAACAGAGATTTGGCCACTTACACCTAGCGATATGCACCCAGAGGCTATAACTAGCAAGCGGTCTTGCGGCCTGCATGATCATATCAAAATTATTCTCCCAAGCAAACCTTTGAACTTTTCATGATATTGCAATATATTTGCGGTCCTTACCACACCAGCATTCTCCTTTAAGAAAGCAAAAACAAGATCAGAATGTCTATCTGTGTGAGACCACTCCTCTTTTACTGATTACTTCACTGGTGCCCACCCACAATCCTCCCCCAACCACTCCCCACCATCCACACGACAGTGGTGGCAGAGGCAGCAGTATGACGGGAATGATTAGGAGAGACCTGACAGAGAGCTCAAGGCAGTGATCCTGCCAGACAAGTTTTCATTAGCGAAGAAGACGGTGCTGGGCCACAACCACTCTTAAAGCAGAGCGGACGCCTCCGACACCTACAGCATCCAGCGCATCAGTGGCCCTGATTGAAAATTTCCCGACCAAACAAACAAGCTTGATTAACCAAGTCTGTGGGAGAGTGGACTTGCTCAAAGCAGCAACAGCAAAATTACATATGCACAATATAGATTTTCTCACAGCCACTGATGAAATCAGATTTTAAATGCACTGCTGTTCTAAAAAAAGAAGAGAATCCCCTCTTTGGGTTTAGGGTTTAGGCCAGCCCAGCCCACAACTGATACATCATAGAATGTGGGTTTCACCATATATCACAGGCTCCTTAGTGTGTATCACCTGTGCATAAAGAGATTAAAATGCGATCTGAGAGTGGAGAATGACAAAAAGATCAATTGGGCTTGTAGAGCGGGCATGAGAAATGTGTGAGAGTGGGAGAGATGGAGGGAGATGCAGGATGAGGAAGGGGTCAGGTGCTAGCCATTCACACGGTCTTTATTTAGCTCAAGTTTTACCTAATCTGAGTGATGGCTGATGCACTGATCTGGCTGAGACACAGGTCACACAGAGTTTATTGAGCTATAATGGCAACCATGGTTACGGTTTCAATTTTTTTTCCTCCGCTCCACACGAATGGACTTGGAACACTCTAAAATAAATAATATTAATCCTGATTTTTCCAAAAGACATAACCTTTCTCAAAGAGAAATGCAGGACTGCCACATATAGAATCCATACAAATTCAGACAATACAAGGAAAAATTCAAATTTACACAATTTCTGATACTTGATGATACTTCCCACCATCGCAAATTAAAATCACCATGATAAACAAAATTATGAAGTACTGTGTGTATGTGGTGTATGTGGAAGCCAAAGTCATTATGATGGACTCTCATCTTGTATCTAGCTACTTTCAAAGCCTCATCTTGAAATATCTCCTGATTTAAGACTGTCAGAGGCATACTTCCATCTTAATTAGTGTGAGTCAACACTGATGTGACAAGTCTCTACTTAAATGCAGAATTTCTTTTTTCCTCACCTATATCACAGTCTGGCAAGTTGAAGCATGGTGAGGGCAACGGTCTTAAAAAGAAATCTATATACTGTACATATATAAGACCCTGCACTTTGTGACATTTCAGGGGTCCAATTGACTTACTGAAAGTGCCAACCAAGGCCCCAGCAGGGTGCATATTCCTTGGCCACAGTGGACGAGAACCGTAGATGAGACACACATTAATTACTGAAATTAAAAAAAAAAGTATGCATTGGCCATGTAGCGGCTGAAAATTAGAGCGAGCAGACACAGTGGCACAATCGTGAGGCAGTGTGAAGGCAAAGCATAGGTCACCCCCTGCTATGCTCACACACATTATTATAACTTCTATAGTGCATTTAATGTTATGTTAATTCTACTATGGAGCCTTTCTGAGGGTGCTGGTGTAAGGGAACACTGAAAAGATTGAGGAGGGAAAGGTGCAGTACACGATGACACGCCTAAGTCCAAAGTAAAAGGTTATTGCATCCCTAATGATTTCCAAACTGACTGGTAGGGAGTCACCAATGACATCTTTGTCCCACAGTACAACCTCCAACAATACCTTCCTCTCTGCTACAATCTCGTAAAAAAAGAAGAATTATGGTTATGGATAGATCACATTGTGACATAAACAATACCATCCCCTGGCTATGCCATTGTTTCTCTGATAATTATGCTCATAAAATTCACAGAAGTCATTATCCCTTTATGTCTTTCTTGGAAACCAAAGTGCAATTCATGTGAGTTATGAATTGAGAGATTGATAGAGTTAGGCGGCCACTTAGCAATGTAATCTGCCATTATAGTAACAATGTCATTTTTAAAACTTTGTACAACTTCACAACTGTACAACTTTTACAGAACATGTGAGAAGAAGACAAAATGTCAAGGAGAACATTTCACAAGGCTTTTGCCTGTTTTTAATAGTTTTTGTCTAATGAGGAGATCCTATCAATGGGGAATCCATGGGCCCTGAGGAACCAAGCATTGCCCTTATCTGAAATAACAACACTTATCTCAACATGCCATAATGGTGAGTGAAACCATAAATATCCTATGGACATTTTTGAGGAGTTATGCTCAGAGGATTCCATTATCCGTCCATAAGAGGTACTGCTTGCACATTAACAGAAAACCCCACAGCTGTGACGAATTATACAATAAAACTGAACGATAGTCATGAAGAAGACTGTGCTAAACGGACCAATGACAAATTCGGTTTTACAGGAAATGCCGACAGATCTGATATGCTGCGCTCGCTTCCCTTATTTGGAAGACATGACTTTTAACCTCTGTTAATAAATGTCTTTCTGGGGACGTTTTTATACCCATGTGGGAACTGTGTGAAAGAAGGCTTAAGGTATCCAATCACACTGCTGTTTGTTTATAACATTATGTGGTGACACACCAATGAATGAGTTTGCCTGTTGCCATAAAGAGATGAGTAAAAGATTGAGAAATGCAAGGTTAGAGTGCAAGAAGCATGGAAAGTCGCCTTTTAAAACAAACCACTGCAAACAACAGTGGAGAGACGTTTTGGAGTACAACCAGCAGGCTAGGTAATCATACCTTGATTGTGTTCAATCAGGCAAAACGGTAATCTACGTGTATTGCATGACTTCACGCATGGGAGAATAAGCCCGGGTATTAGTTGGATGATTTCATGTACCTTATTTAAAAAAAAAAAATGAGTTTAAATGTCATGAGCCTTGAAACCTCAAAATGTTCATTTAGCTTTCATGACTTTATTTTATGATTGACAGATTCATGCCAGTAAATGTTAAAGATTAGGTAAGGGCAGACACTGGGATTCAGTCATAGACTCATGGTGCCATTGCTTTTTTTTATCTGCTCCTATCCCCATTCTCATTGCTGCTGTTTGTTTCAGACTGCTGCAATTGAATGTGCTGCAGAGTGGCATCACCTAACCCTGTGTGTCCATGAGAATCAGCCAATGTCTGAGGATGGAATCTGGAGCTGATACCTGACACTGACCCTCTGTAAACATCACAGAAAAAAAGGGCAGACGAGGGTAAATGCCAGTGAAAAGAGAGAGTGAGAAATATGCAGGCAGACCTGCTATTCCCGCTTCATAATTGTCAGAAAATAGAGGAAGGTGGTGCAAGAGAGGGGATGTTTCGGCAACAGTGTCCACATTGAGAATGTAAGACCCTGGTCGAGAGTGAAATTTCATCACCTTATTTCTGGAGCTCCTTTTTGCCAATCAGCATAATTCTAGCAGCAATATGAGAAATTGATATCATAAGACTCTCTGGATTCATGCAGCAGAACATATAGGTTAGGACCAATGATGGTTCGTTACTGAATTTTCTGGAAAAAGCAAAGACATGAAAAACACTTACCTCTGCCCTCTTGTTGGATCCTGGAGATGATGTCCGTGTAGTTCACCGCATCCTCACCAAACACCAGGTCTTGTGCAGTGATGTTCCCCTCTTGTAGTTTGGTGTATAGACCCTCAGCAGCAAAGTAATACGGGCGATCACCCATCTTATTGTCACTGAACATGATTATAGCGTGCTGGTGCCACCCAAAATGGCGGCAGATGTGGAGGGCAAAGTCCCCCAGCTTGGTGTGGGTAGGACCTGTGTTGGTGATACTGGTGTACATGTCTGCCTGGATGAACCCCACAGCAGGAGCACCGGCGGTCACCATGGGAATCCCCCAGTGTTTTGTAAACATTCCGACGGGTGATGATGTGTAGTCGCACCCTGGTCCAATGAAGGCCCAAGGGTCGTAGGCGAACTTGAGGTCCACAGCCATGAGAGGAGCAACGGACTCGGAGCACATACCGCGGTGGTCCTCACTGTTGGCAAACTCCAGGCTCAGGTTGCGGCCGGGGAGGATCGCGGGGTCCCGGTTGATGAGGCGGATGGCACGATCCAGCGCAGGGCCAACTCTAGGCCAGGCCCACGAGTAAGAGGTGTTATTCTCTGGCAGCACTACTGCCAAGACGATGTCGTGGTGGGCATGGCGCTGATGGCTATGATGGTGGTGCTCCCTGCGGCGGTGCGAGGACTTAGACATACTGGGCTGAGGCCAGAGGAGAAACAGCACCAGCAGGAGACTGAGAAGCAGGGGGAGACTTGCTCCTGCCGTGCCGGAGGACTGGCGCATGGCTTCACGACGCATGGCTTTGCTCTCCTGGGGTTTCCAGAATTAATTATTCAGGTGGATGGACTAGAAAAATACACAGACACACATAAACAACACAATTCACTATGCATGAGGGGATGTCATGCCTCTTTATGTTGCTTGAATTGAATTCAATTTGTTGTTTGTCTGAAGTCTAAATTACAGGTGCTAGACGCCTCACTTAGACATGCAGTACAACACAACTATTAAACGGTAAACATGGCCATTGTTTACGTCAAAAACCTGTGATGGAAGAATCCTCCACAGATTGAAAAGTATTTCCATCAACTTCATAAGAACTCTGAAAATTAGTTTCAGATGAATACTGACAAATCTGATGAAAACTACCTTGCCTAAACCAGTGACTGAAAAAGAAAATGACTTTTAAATGAATTTCAATTCAATTAATATGTTATTACTCACATTTTAAGACATGTTGTCAGTTTGCAAATGACATGAGGAAAGTGAAAATTTAGAACAGCTAATTTCAGTCAGAGTTTATAAGACCACAAACTCACATGCACACACACACACACAGGCACAAAACACACCTAAAGCCAATCTTTCCCTGATGCAATTGAACAGAACACATTACTGGCACTGATTTACACATCAACCTTCCACTAATAGCCTCTATGATGTACAGACATGGCGTCACCAACTGCCTACAAGCTCTCCAATTTATGAAATGAGATTACCTCAAATGGAGGAGTGTGTTATCTCCATGTCAGCTTTAGTTCTTGCAGTTGTCGGGGCATCTGTGGGTAATGTCTCTCAGCTGTTGCAGCACCCACAGCCAGAGGCTCTTTGACTAGAGAGAGAGAGAGAGAGAGAGGGAGAGAAAGAGGGAGAGAGTGGGAGAGAGAGAGAGAGAGAGTGAGGGAGAGAGTGGCAGACAGAGAAGGAGAAACTCTGAAGCCCTCACAGCTCTGAAAATGATGTGGAGAGAAAACTATCCACAGACAGACTGTGCTTCCAACATTATTCCATCGGAGCTATGATTTGTGTGTGGAAAATATTATCTCCCCTCTGGCAGATGTCATTGGGAAGTAAACGAAGACGACAATGACAATAACAGTTTTCTTGCTTGAAGATGTCAAGCATCCATAATGAAGCTGCCGTCTAGTCACTTGAGCAAACACAGCATTGAGTCAGCAAATGTCAAGTCCAGAACACTGAGGTTCATTAGTCACAGTGTAAGAAAAAGAGAAGATCACCAACCAGATCCATGGATTTTACAGAACAAAAAAAAACACACAATTGAATAGGTCAGTGGCCTCACAGGTCCTGAAGGTGATGTCCTCAGGTTGGGGAAAGCTGCGGAAATCCTGAGGGTCCGGTGAAGGAAGTGGTCGGGGAGTGCGCAAGGGAGTAAAGCCAAATCAGAGCAAGGAAAAGCAGGAACTCCCTCGGCACCCAGGTCAAGTCACAGCCACAAGCTCAAACTCAGCGCTGCTCCTGAACTATAAATCCTGATGTTTGTGTATTGAGCTTGGTGTGTGTGTGTCTCTGTGTGTGTTTTTGAGTGTGTAATTGTGAGGGCATGCTGCCTGTGCTGTGTTGCGTCTGATTCCCTCTAGAGCAGCAAAAGTCACAGCCAGCCTCTGCCTCTTTTCCTGTGGAAGCAGCCAAGAGACATCCAGAGCCAAGGCTGAATGAGTGGAGCGGTCACTGAGTGGTGCACTCTGAATAGAATGTGTGCACGTGTCTGAGCATAGTGCTGTGTGTGTGTGTGTTTCAGTGAGTGGGTATGGATGTGTTTGTTCACCTAGGGAGGAGGCGTCTCTTTCAGAGGGAAGGTGGGAGGGAGAAAGCTGGAAGGGGTGGGATCTAGGACAACTAAGAGGGGCTAAGGCAGAGACAGGCTCTGATTCAAATGTTTGTAATCACTCTTGTCAGTAGAAGCTGTAGATATCTGTGCACAATCTGGCATATAGCTATTTTGAGAAATGGGGTGGTGGTTGCTTGAAAAAGTGACTGCCATCCCAAACGAAAGCAGCTGATTCATGTAGCCTAACTGACAACTCTCTCTAAAACAAGTGATCCCTATTTCTTTCAGTGTGTAGGCTTTCGACTGTGCGTGGCATGAATGGAGCGCTGATGCGCGCGCCTCGTCTCCACCGCTGTGCTTTCTGAACAGGTTCCCCACCGCGCGCCGTGTGTCAGGAAGCTCTCTGCTGTGTCCCGCACGTTAATGACGTCTTATAGAGATGCACAACCATTCAAAGAATCCATATGAAATATTAATTTTTAATCATAATAGTGCGTGAAGCACAAAGTGCGCTTTGAATAAAATATATGCTCTCTCTCTCTCTCTCTCTCTCTCTCTCTCTCTCTCTCTCTCTCTCTCTCTCCATCTGAGGGTCAGGTCACATCATGGGGTTTCTATTCATGGGGTATCTATTGGCATGAATCAAAATTCGGCTAAAAAATATGCGCATTTGCGTCTATTACCTTTCTTTGAGTAGCCTAGGCCTAATGTGAATTCAAGTTTGACATAGCCTGATTGAGGCAGATGTTCGCCGACCACCTAGGTACGATCAAAAATTAGTAAGGCTGAATATGTAAATATGCAAACTGTCTACCATCAACATCCAGAGTAAGAAATTGTCTGAAGAGAATCAATAGTCTACTCGCAATAGGGAATGAATGTCAAAATTGTTTCAAAGTGACTGAGGGTTTATTACTCGCGAATAGTATGCTAACCCCTGAGCACATTCAACCAAATGATTACAAAAACTCAGATAGGCCTAATTCTATGTCATCTTTCGTCATTCTATTCATGCCAGGTCAGTAGGCTAGGCTACAAAGTCCTGGTTATTTTAAATAGGAAACTTTCAAAACCTATTCTCTGGAAAATGTTCAAAATTATGTGTTCCTTAATTAAGTTCAACCAAGTCATTCTCCAAGAGGTTAAGGTGAATTGACCCCGCTTTTTAAACATTGAATTTTCTTCAACACCAACAGGGCACACTGCAGTTTAACAGTATTCAAACTGGTTTCCTCATCTCTTTGTGACTACAAATTTCTCAAACGACAATATCATTTTTGATTCACCTATTGCGCAAGAGAGCCACCGGCAACTAAGATGCAAGATTGGCGCGGCATGGGAGTTGTAACCAATATGTAATTTCTATCCCCGCTATCAGGCGAAGTGAGAATTTGTATAGTTAGCTGGACTAACAGGATTCCGATTGGCAGCAGCAGCCTAGAGTAGCATCCATAATTAACAACCACACAGCTATGGCAGTGTAACATAGCCTAGAGGAAGTGGTTTACAACTCCTTGTCTGCTCTTCTGTCTGCACTTGGATCGACCTGTTTGGTTTTAAATCAGACTAAATGGAAACATGGCTGAAACAAACAAAAAGTCTCTCCAGTTTATATACTACTATCCTACCAAAAGGTTGTTTGTCAGGAAGGTCAGCAAGATGTAATCTTTTGCTCTGGAAGATTTACCTTCACAATCCTTCACGTGTTATTCCTGAGCAGACCAGGAAGGAGGATGGGATTCCTGAGTGTTTGGCAGTAGTTTGCCACATCTGAGTCAGCAGAATGAGCATACCACACATCCTATATCCTCTCCTCCCCTAAAATTCAATTGTCTGAGAGAGACAGCCCACTGACCTGAGCAGGATAAGTCAGTAAATTTTAATAAACATCAAATTATTGCATCATATAGGCTAAAAGAAAAGTCAGTGTGGATACTGTAAGTAACCCAAGAAAATCTTGTGTTTACTGAGAGGATAGCCTACCAAATAATGTTCTTCAGCGGTAACTGTAGGCTACAATATGTTTTACATAGAGCTTTAAGCAACGCAGTGACATTTGGCTGAATGTGAGACTGAATGTGTGTGGGGTAAATTGCAGAGGTGGACTTAAATTGGCAATGCATTTTCAGATAGTTCTCCATAATTTATATTACCTATCATAGAACATTAATTTTTACGTCTTTACAGACAATGACACAAATAATCAGTCTGGCAAAGAAGTTAAATTTTTCTGAGAGCAACAAATGATCCACTCCCTTTAGACTAGACTAACCAGTAACATATTTAGCTGTGGTGTCATGACGTAATGATCAATTCCTAACCCCACATGTAAGCTTTCCAATCAAAATAAGCTTTGTGTTAATATGAATCATAATAAGGGATAGACAGACAGTGACTGGATGATTATTGCATGAGAATTGTGCTGTTAACTTAGTCACAGGAGCGAGTGATCTGCAAAATGGCAATGGCATTCATTTTAGTCGTTGGCTTTGTTTTAATCAAAAGATGGCACAGCCACTGCCATGGTAACCTGATAAGGCTCCCACAAGCTTTCTGTCTGCTTTTGATGTAGTTATGATTATAATTATGCTATCCTAGCCAAAACCTTAAAATACTAAGGAAATACTTCACCACTATAATTTATGCCAAACCACTGCATTTTTTACACAGGTTTATGGACTTAAATCTCTTACATTTCATGTACTGTACAATGTACAATGTACATGTACTGTACAAATAGCAAAAGACTGAGATGGAAAATACAGAATTCAAAACAGGCAAGTATGTTTGTTGAATGAATTATTTAAAGTGAAACTCCATCTGTGATGACAAATGAGAATACGGGACTTGGAATGAACATTTGTATCTTGTGCTCCAAAACAATCCCATCTACCCTAGACATGAATTATTCCAGGAAAATAACCACACATCAGCTGGTGGCTCAAAAATAATCAAATAAGACTGCAGTATATCTATTTATTTTTGATCCTCTGAGGGGAATTTGGTCTCTGTCTTTAACCCAACTGGAATTAGTGAAACACTCGAAGCAAACTAACAGTGAAGTGAAGCACACACTCCGGGCTGCACACTGCTACTGGGGTGGCCAGGGAACAGTGACAAGTTAGGCGCCTAGCTCAGAGCACGTCAGCCATAGTGCACTGGTCCGGAAGGCCTTTGATATTTTTTGTCCTGAACAGTGCCTTCTAGGCAGCACTGTCTTCAAGGCACTACTCCACTCAGTTTAGGGTTTGGATGAGGGTTGAGGGGGTTAGGGTTAGGAATAGGGTTAGGGTAGGGCCTTTTAGGCTGTGCTGCCTGGAAGGTGCTGTTGGGGGCAAAAAACACCATTGAGCGGTCCGGAATCGAGCCAGCAACCCTTCGGTTTCAAGCCTGAAGCCCTAAGAAGTAGGCCATAGCTAACTCAGTTTATGATATTTGTATTTGCATTGGACAGCAGTGCTATGCTAATGATAACTGTTGCTTATGCTGCTCATGCACATATATGGGAACGTTGGACATCAAAGTGAAAACACACCTGTGTGAGATTATGTATGAATCAAACAGGGCGCCACAGGCACTTGAAAAGCCATGGAGGTCACCAAGGCACTGACATTATGACAGATTGAGGCCTAAGGTTTACGATAGGAAGCTAGGTACAGACACACACTGAGAGAATTAATCTGCTCTCCCAATGGAATGTAAGGGCAAAGAGTCAGACGATAATTTAGCATCCACTTTCTTCAGAGTCGCTTATAAAAATAACGTTTCCGGTTAAAACACAGCGTTAAAAAACAGGCATTCCCAATGTGAGGTCTTCTGTAGGAACAAGCTGCACATGTGACAGTGCTGTGGTTGCATGGAGGATAAACACACCTCAACTAAATCTTTTATGTAAATGTTGGTAGTAAGTAACACCCCAAAATAATTAAATAAAATCAATTGAATGGCTTCTTATCCAAATTCTTCTTATTGATGAACAAGATGTTTCTTTATGCAGCTCAGGATCTGCTTACATCCCTTTCCATGACCAACTACTTTCATGACTGAATACAATTTCTATGCTTATCAACACTATGCTTTTTACTGCGCAGGCCAAAAGTATTGTTCATCTAATCAGCTAACAAAGCTAATCAATGTAATCATTTAAACTACAAGACTGAAGGCCTTTTCCTTATAGTTGCAGTCACAGAAGAGATACCCATTACATCTGCAGCTCCTTACATGACTATGTCACACTCAAGGGAATACATTTGGCTCTCTCACGTTACTCTCGTCTGGGAGGTTACAAAATTAAAACCATTAAACATAGCCTTGTCATTTAGCTTTAGGCTAGACTTGAATGCATGGATGAAAAAAGAAGAGACAGGCAATTCTGTCATCTCAATTACTTGGAATGAAGTGATGTAATAAAAGTCTCCGCTGCTCTAAGGTGGCTGATGGCTTTGCCACACAATTACATTAGATACTATATGTCTCTAGTTTTTCAGTAGACAGAACACCACATGGTATACCAAACATTAAACTGAATCTTTAGTCTTAAATAGGGGACAATAAATGTCACCAACAACTTACAGGTTCATAACAACAGGAATGGTACTCTGAACTGCTATAAACTGGCCCTAAACATATTAAATACAAACCTGTGCATTTTATTGATGCTTTGTTCCCAGGTCTTTCATCTATCACACAAGGCTCCATTACAGGATACATGTTGTTTACAACATTGCTGTTTCCACCCTTCTGCTCTGGTTGTTTTGCTTGGGAGCTTGGGAGTGCATCAGGACACTAAAAGAAAATGCATCCAATGTAAGAATTCAAGCAATAGTGAAAAACTTAAATTATGATTCTGCATGTTCATGTCTCTTGAGGAAGAGACAAATATTCCACTAAGCTGCTCTACAAGGAACCTCATGTACCTAACTTGAGCAATTTTGAGATGTAGCAACTCAGATGTTAGTAGAATGTTGTAGACATTAGAGCTCCCCTCACTGGTCATTTTGTACATCACACCAGCCAATTTCTTGACAAGCTTACCATGTTGATATTAAAACTGAATATTCATTCATTGATGATCATTGGTAATTTTTACAAAACACAAAACTGATTTATGTTGACAGATATAATACTAAGGTGAAAGGCCACCATAAAAAGGCATCCATAAGTACCTCTACAGGCTAAAATCTTCAGCTGTGTGCGTGTTCCTGTTTGGGAGGAAATACGAGTCTCCCAGGCCTAGATGATCAACATGACACTCAGGTGTCTGTCAGTGCAGGTGTTAGGAGGAAAGTCTATTTCACATCTATTGCAGAAGGCTGTGTGTCATTGTACCGCTAATTTAGAAGTAAAAACTGACCCTTTGCTTATCAAGTTATTTCCACCTCCTTTCTTTGCCAGACCCATACATGAGACAGCACTGGCCATCTTAATGAGGAACAACAAAGAGTAGGGCTACGGTCATACACTCTAACCAGAATCCTCTTTGCCACATTCAGAGATAAATCCTGAATAAATCTATATTTGTGTAATTGACTATCACTTGCACTTGCAAATTCATTCTTCTTTACCAAGTCCTGCTTTAAGTTCACTCTGTGCACTGAAAAGATTGTTACTAAAATGCAGGATCGCAATACCAATTCAGTGAAACAAAAATCATTAATGGATCTTCTGGTAGGTGGAATCTGTAAAAGAGAACATGAGCAGGCATTGTAGAGGTAGACCGATATATCGGCCGTTTTTGGACCGTTTTTTAAATTATCGGCCCATATCGGTATCAGCCTCCTTACCTCACTCACGTCAGATGTAGCGCTACGCGCGTTCATCTGATATTCAGCGATAGACGAATTATTTCAGGAGCCAGAAATCCTTGAATCTAACTGGGCAAACGGCTTGTCCATCAATTTAATTGACGTACACTGCAGCCAACCACATCGAAACCAACCGAAGACGCTCGTTACGTTTGTTGGATTGGTTGGATTCAAAACAGTTGCTTCTTCGCTACGTCACACCCTCTACAGCAGCCAGCGGCCCTGATTGGTCCGGTTAGAGAATAATGGCTTGAAATCTCTCTGATGGGCTTCAACATCAGATCGTTGCGCGGAAGTACCTTACGAAAGTTACGTAGCGCCTGATCTGACGTGAGTGAGGTAATCGGCCTCCCACATATCAGTTTTAGCCGATATTTGTTTAAATGCACTAAATATCTTATTTCACTCAAACACACATTCAGATAGAATATTTTATCATCCTTGCACTTAATTACTTCAATTCGCATTTATGGTGGCCTATGTTACTGTTACTGTGAAGATGCTGCATGCCTGAGATTTTGGAATGTGCATGTTTTTGGAAGTCTGTTAAAATTAAAAAAGCTGCATTTTCTACAATATTTTGAGTTATTTTGACTAACATTGAAACAAGTTCCTGGATTTTTCACAGTTACTCATTAGAAGTATTATGTTGGCTAATTTATGAGAATTGTAATCCCCCTCATTTAATCCTGTATCTCATGAATGTTTTTTTTCTAAAGATTGAGCAGGCAACTCAATGTGTTTCTTTTCATGGAATTTGGAAATATATTTCCTTTTATATAAATCTGTCAATTAGCAGTCCAGTCAAACAGGTTGAAAAAATTACAATATCGGCCACCCAGAGGTAATAAATATCGATATTGGTATTTGCCCCTAAAAAAAGCATATCGGTCGACCCCTAATTGTTATATCCTGATTGCCCAGTGGACACTGTTGTGCATGCTTCACCATGACTTTCTATCTGCGATTCAGAGAGGGAACCATGCTGTGAGACTACAATTTTCTGCTCACGATTACTAGTTTTCAATTTATAAAATTATCATGAACATGCCGTAGGAGGTGTGAGGACCATTTGATTTTGCAGATAAATGTTGCACTTAGCATTTTGAAATTGTCCATTTCCATTTAGATTTCTGGGCCGCATCACGACAAGCCGTCTCTTTCAGATCTCCTTTCGCCTTTTTGTCACCTGTTAGCATGTGGTCCCTGTCCATCAATGGGTTTCAGATGTAACAACCCCAAGACTTTGTCTCCTTTGGAGGAGTGGGGTTCCACATGAGTGGGACAAACATGAAATGAAGTTGATTTCTGGAGCTCCAGCACAGACCACATGAACCCCACAAAAAGCATAACCACTCAGGCACTGATTACAGACACAGCAGGCCAGAGAGATTAGGAAGGATATTCCATAAAAAGCTTTCATCTTTACAATCACTCCACCAGAAGAAAAAAAAAAACCCACCACAATCAACAAATTTGTCAAGTGCTTTTAGCATGCAGAGGCTGCTGAATGACTAAAACCTCATTCAATTTCACCTATTGCAATATGAAGAAATCAATCATTTCTGCATGGATAACAAGACTCAAATTTCATGATCAATTTTCTGTAATTTTATAATTTCAAACACAATGATTCAAGATGGCTTGCTTGGGAGGTCTGTTCAGAGTGCAAATCTAGAGAACAGTCACTCTTTTACTGCTAAAACACCATGTTTAAGGAATATTTCACTGTAGCAGAACACCATCAGGTGTCACTTTTGACAAAGTTCATATTCAAGAAAAAAATTAAATTAAAATTTAATTTAATTAATTAAAAGTACCGGTGTACGCGGTGACACTATGGAATTAGGGATGATTAAAGGGCAACATTAAAAGGAAAGGGAAAAATGAGTACAGTTGAAGGTAGCTGGTGCCATCTATTGAAAGTTTAGACTAACTACATACGACACCCCTAGAAAACCAACGGTCAATCAGGACGATCAAGATATGGCACATTAAATGCTACGTTCATTGTTGTCTCGATCTAGCTACAAGATAATTCTAGATAATTCTGCACCATAATATCCTTGAGAAGCTTTAAGCTCTAAAAACCTTCAAGGAGCACACACACACACAAATCTCTTGGTCAGTGTCCTTCTCACAGAACTCTCAAGTCGGATATCTAGATTACAGATCTACAAGAACCGCTTTCAAAAAATAAATTGAGACAATTTCATAGACTTGGAATGAATAAATAAGCTACAGCTTCAGTTAAATTCTGAAAAAGTTTAATAAAAACAGTGCAGAATAGGTCATCAAATATTGCAAAAGGAACAGAACACGTTGGCCTACATCACACTAGAACGCTTCTCAAAACAGCCCACAAACACTGTTTTTCCCCCCCCTCTCCTCTTTTTTTGCTTGACAAGCCTCGATTTCACATTAACATAAATATAGAGAACTTTGACCAGTAACTAAGTCAGCAGGCACCGGAAATGTCAGTAATCAATCAATTTTCTACCATGACTATTGTTGTATCAAGTCACTGGTCAAGACAGATGTCTTAGTGTCAAAGGAGGCCCCATGCCCCTGCCTTGAAACTAAATGACAGTTACACAGGACATCCTGAATGTACATGATGTTGGAGGTAGATTCAAAAGACCTTTGGTAGCAAAGGTCTGAACCCCCCCACCCCAACAAGACAAGGCAGGTATTTCAAACACAGGTCATTTGCAATGAATACTGTTGTAAAAAGAAAGGAGTAAAAAAAATAATAATGATAATACTAACCACAGCTGGAGTTTAAGTAGTTCTCAAGTACAGGTCATACAAAACCTGAAGTGCACGCACACACTTGACGTCTACCATTGTTCTTTGTATGTAGGACTGCTCCCTTTATCTACGTCATGACACTCAGTTGATTTGCCTTACAAAAAATATATATAAATAATACAAAAAATAAAAATAAAAAACACTACCCAGACAACAATTTGGGTTGTAAATCTAAAGAGAACATAAGCAGAGCATCTTGAGGAATATTTGGTCTTTTCTTAAACATGGTGAGTAAGTGAGAATGCAGAGTACCATTCCAGCTGCCCAGTGAGATATCAATGAACTCAATTCACCATAGGTAGTGGTGTGGTGGTGACGAGGAGGAGTTTGCATAATCCGACAAGGGAAGACCCATCTCTGGAATCCCTCCAGCAGGTCAGTCAGTCACACATACACAAGTTCACTCCATGTCGTCAGCTTGAGCCATATAGGCATCAAGCTCTGCGTCCAGGTGGCCTTTGGTTTTGGACATGTAGTCATCCAGCTGATTGTCCAGCTGCTCCCGAGTGAGTGTGGAATGACCAGCACCCCGGCCTCTCCCCCGGAAACTCCCACGGCCACGTGCTCCACCCCGACTTGCGAACGCACCGCGCCCACGAAGACCAAATCCTCGACCTGCAAAAATCAGTAGGTCAGAAACCCTTAGACCCTGTTGGTCCAGGATATGATCGTGGTATGCTGAAAAGGCAACACTAAAGGACTAAGAGACATGGACAGGTAAGGAGCGGCCCTGCGGTTGGACCTCCCGACATGGACCTCCTGAGCTAGCAGTTCTCAACCATGGTCATGCACAATGACCGCTTGCAGAGGCCATTCAAATAGAGGAGCATGTTAAGTGGTAGGCATGTCCAGGGGCAGACTTTGTCATGGTCATGCTCTACAGACAGGATGGTGACGTCCTTTGTCCCCAGAGCCATCCCATACCATACCATCTTATCCCCCTCCCACCCTGGCAGCATCCTTTTCCTAGCTATAGCCTTTAGCCCAACTGTAGTTTTAAAGGCTGACTGACAATAACCCTTGCGGTTGACTGGAGTGTCCTTTTTCTGTTTTCCCGTTTAATCTTAGCATTTCAGGTTAACATGCAAGTTTAAGTGATGTTTCAACTGCACTGAAATCCTTCAAAACGGAAAGCAAGATTAGTGGTGCCCTTGACCGAACTGCTACTGGGTTTGTGTCGTATCCATTTTGTTCCAAATTCTTTTGCTCTCTTTGCCGACTACAGTATTTAGCAACCTTGTACAACAAGATAATTGAATGACAAGAAACAATCGCTTTAAAGAACTACTTTTGATACTTTTTATGTATATTTGTATCAGATCTATCTACATTGGACACAGTCTGTCTTCTTCCAATATTACGCAAACACTGCCATATAATCCCTAAGATTCTTGATTCCATGCATAGGGACTGATCAAGCCACGTCAAGCTTTTACATTCTTAACTTAAAGGAATACTTAAACAGCAATTTGGATGCAGGGGGAGCGCATTGTTACGCTCATTGAAACCCATTGTATGGGTCTTAACGGTAACAGTGGTCCACCATGACCACTACCTTTACAATTTTCTGATCACACTGAAGTGAAGACATACCTCTTCCTCCTAGTCCAGGACGGGCTCCTCTGCTGACCAGTGCACCGGCTCGGCTCATCTGGCCTCCTCTCTGCCTCAGGCCCCTCTTCACTGCCAGCCGAGAAACAACTCCACGCCCACGCATCACACCTGACCAGGGAATGTTACAGCATGTCAGTACATTCATGTGACGTTTATATGGGAATGAATCACCGATTAAAAGTCAACAAGCCAGCTTTTAGGTTCCTTTGATAAATAAAAAATTAAGTTGGCATACAGCATTCTGTTGAGGAGTACATATGTAGCAAGAATAATAAAAATATACATTTACACACACACACAAAACAATATAGCCCCCACCCCTACCCCCAGACCAATCAATCAAACACAAGGCATGGAACTTAGGAGTAGCGATGTTACATCAAAGGACGTCATACAGGGCAGACATTCTGGAGTTCTCATCTTGCAACATAAAACCATTTCCAAAACACCTTTCCTCAGGTGCCACAGCGTACAGCACTCTTACCTCTAAGGGGCATAGTTCCCTTAAAGAAGGTCCCTCTGCCACGTCCTCGGACACCACCACGCATCATCCCTCGGAAACCCACTGCTGCAAAGCCCCGAGTGCCCATTCCCCCTCGGGCTGAAGCCCCCATCGGACGGCCCAGTCGTGCTTGGACACCTAGCCGCTGTTTTAGAGTCTGCAAGGTGAACAGGTAAAATGACATCATTCTGCATTTGCCTTTAAAGCTCAGCTTTAGAAAAAATAATAATACACACAGCATAAAAGAAGGGTGTACATTTTGTGATGTAGCACAACATAATATAGAATAATAGTCTTCATTTATTTGTTCAAAAGTTAGAAGAAAAAGATAATCTAGGATATACCTTGGCTGGTTTGTTGTGCAGGGCGGCCTGGACTGAGGCACGGTTCTCCATCTGCTGGGCAAGCCTTCGGTTCCGTGCACTGGCAGAATGTTGCTGCTGCATAGTGGCCCTCACGTTTACCGCAGGAGCCTGCTTGTTCTTCAGCATGCTAGTGAAGCTTTGGTGGATCAAAAAGAAAAAAAGGAAGGGAATGAATAGAAGGTAGGTGGAATGGAAGGCATTTTAAATTAAGAGCACAGTGCCCGAGTTAGTACTAATAAAATGGACTTTTCACAATACAATTATATCCAAAAAAAAAAAATAGAGAGAGAGAAAGAAAATTAAGTGTGCCCTTTAAAGAGCAGCAAACTTCTATCCAAGAAAAGAAATTTCCACCTGCATGGCAATTGTGCATGGTTCTCAATAATGATGGCTTTGCTTTAAAAAAAAAAAAGAAAAAACACACACATCTTAAAGGGGACATATGAGGACCAAGATGTCAGAGTTTAATACTACTTAGGCTGTCGAGATACTGGCCCCTGAATAATGGGATGAAGGTTACTTTTCAACTACCCAAAACCAGTGCAGCAATTAACAAAATCAGGCCCAACACGTGGACTGAGTGCTTTTAGTGCAAGTAAATGTTATGATGTGTAACCAAACACCCTAATCACCCAGGATGTGAAGCAAATTGTTTGTCACCTCCCATTTGGAAGGCAAACGTCAGGTTTAAAATGCACACGCTGTAGCTGTCGATCAGAATAAATCCAACACATTAGCCATGAGTAGGCCTACACCCTTTGCATCTTCCAAGTCACCCTACCCCTTCTAGGGAGATAAGTCATCTTATTTTCTTCATTGGTAACGTTAGACAACATCTTGATAGCGCACTGAAGCCCTTCGCAACAACCCACAGCTTCTAGCAAAACATTAGTCCATAGCGGGATGCAACTCACCGCTCATTCAAAGACACTTTGGTCGTGCTTTTCACGAGGACTTTCGTTGCTGCCTGAGAATTCATTTTTCCTCTTGAAGTAGTCACCCTCTTCCTATGACAAAAACAAACAAGGTCAGGTCACACTTTCACTGAAATCAGGTACTGAGGGAAATAACGCTTGCCAATACAAAATGACATTAGCTAACAGTCAGTCAGACAATTCCCTGAAGTATAGACACATTTCTGCTTTCATTTAAGATAGTACCGTCAGCATATCATATCTACAGCATTACATTGTCAACTTGTGAGACAACTTGAATTTTCGAACAATTTAACGTTAGTGACACAACTTTAAGCTTTAGTTTGCGTCAACTGTGAACGACAGACGTGCTAATGAATGAATGAATGAATGAAGTTGCTAGCTAAGTTGCCTGGAGCCAACGCTACCCATATATCTAACTACTTACATAAAGAACGCATGCATGTTTGGCATTACTGCACTAAATACATTTGAGTCAACGACATTTACAGTATTATCTCTTCTGGTACTTACCCAGATAAGACTACAACTTGCCTAACTGACTTAGCCAAAGAAGATCACCACACGAATTGTTGCTGCTACTGAACAAAATGGCGTGCACAGCTGCAACACTCACATGGTACAAAATCTCGCGGTACTTAAGGTCATTGGTCGATGTCGATTGGCCTGTAAATGAATGAGTTTTGTAAAAGAGTTTGGTTCTTGTCCTACCAATCCTTTATTAGGCTGTAGGGCTAATTTAAAAAAAATTGTCTGAGCAATTCTGGCTTAAAATAAACTGATCATTGAAGGTGTGGTGAGACTTAATTCGTTTTTATGGAATATTAGAATATCATAGCCTATTTCGCAGCTAGACCTCAAGCCTATACTATGTTGCAGGACATTTTTCCGATAGCCCATTTCAGTTCTTCCCTATTTGTCGCTGATTATGAATGAGTGAACTGGCTTCAAACTTTTGAGCGGGCTCTGTAAGCTAAGTTAGACTAGACATAGGCTATGGCTAGGCTTTTACAGGAGGTGGAGTGATCTAAACGGCGCCACCTAAAAAAAAGCAAAGCCAAACTGTCAATCTCAGTGCACCCAGACAGACATCAGCCCTATGGCTGCGTCATTGTTGGCAGAGTGTAGACGGCTGCGGTGATTGGTCTTTTGCAGCGAGGAACTCCAGCGCTGACTACCCCGCTTTTGTTATTGTAGCCAACGCGAGTATAGACGCTCACAGCGTCTGGATACGCGCGACAAGAGACAGAACGGGTGGTGATACACTGATAAGAGCAGTGGAGACTGAGGGCTATTAATAGAAGAACGGAACTTTGAAACTCCGCGACGAATTTGTCTCACTTGTGAGCAACAGATTCTCCCGATTTGTAAGTAGGCTATACGTTATTCTCTTATAATTTCTTATAAGTCAGTTGACAGTCAAGCTATCATACCTAGGTTACAGGCATAGCTGATCCACTGAGAACAACTCATCTGATTAAGCTACACGCTCAAATTGGTTATGCAGACGGTGCGAGACAGTCTCATCATCCCATCTCAGTGTGCCTCGAGCGAGACGAATCTGATGCCCTTACAATGTGCACTTTTCATTTGTGAAATAGAAACAATACCTGACGTTACCCTAAGTTAAACTTTGATGGTTCACAACAGGCTGGTCTAAAACCCTGTAAAACACCCAACTGGACCATATGTGTTTGCAATATGTCCTGAGTTGTCTACTTTTTATTATAGCCTATATTTGAATGCATTAGTCAGCGCCCATGAAATTGTTTCATGGACCTTTGCCCCCAAATTAGAGGATAGGCCTACTTTTGCTGAAATGTTAATGAGGACATTTGGTCTCATAAATTTAGATCCATCTCAAGGTAATTATCACAGTTTTGTGCTGTTTCAGAGTATGTCTCACACATATTTTCTTCCCCACTCTCTGAAACCTCACACAGAAAGATGTCTGTGAATGCCCCTAGTAGTAATGATGCATGTCTGAGCATAGTGCACAGCCTGATGTGCCATCGTCAAGGAGGGGAGAATGAGGGCTTTGCCAAACGAGCCATTGAAAGCTTGGTGAAGAAACTGAAGGAGAAAAAGGATGAGCTAGACTCACTCATCACAGCCATCACCACCAATGGTGTCCACCCCAGCAAGTGTGTCACTATCCAAAGGACGCTGGATGGCAGACTCCAGGTAAGGTCATGCCTCAGAACTTTGCAGGGTGACACACTGGCACAAACATCAGGGTCTGCTTTCACAGGGTTTCAATACATTAGTATTTTATATTGCACTATGATTGTCCTAGGGCAGTATAGTAATTTATTCAAGCAGTTTGGCTGACTGACAAGCATGATGTCTCTAATGGTAAATCGGTATGACAGTGTGTTATTCTCTGAGGGAGTTGGTGCCTGTTTAGTACTGTGAGTGCTGATGGCAGATACATACAATTCCTTAACTCAGGGATTACTTTCCAGAAATGTATCTTACTACTCATCCTAATGTGGTGAAAGGGGTGAATAATAGGCCTACATAAAGCTCCTGTGATAGACAGAAGAAATGAACACTCTACATACACATAAATCCCAAAGCTCATAACCCAAAGTATACAGCTGCTGCTACAGCTGCTGCTTTTTTGCTGTTAATGTTCACTGTGATCTTTGTTGTAGTTATTTTTTTCCAACACAAGTGGTTTTCATACAAGTATATTGTTGTGAGCCATTAATACACCAGAGAGAAATCATGTTGGTTTAATTACAGTAGTAGACAAACCTCTCAAAGGAATGGAAGAGAATGAGAGAGAGAGTAAGTTTTCTGCCCCTCCCCCAGAAGAGCAAAGTAGAGCGAAAGAGAGACAGAGCAAGAAGGAGAGAGAGGGAGAGAGAGACAGAGAGAGAGGAGGGTGGAGGGGCAGTGAGGGTTGTTTTGTCTGAGACACAGGAAAGGGGCAGGGTTAAGTTAAGCCTGTCTGTCTCTGAGCGTGTGTGTGTGTGTGTGTGCATGCATGTGAGTGTGTGTATGTGTGTGTGTGTGTGTGTGTGTGTGTGTGTGTGTGTGTGTATCCAGAATTTGCCTTTGAATTTGACTACTTGATTGAGTACACTCACGTGTGCTAAGGGTTTGAGCTTGGGACTTCAAACAGAAATTACACATTGAACGTTTTGCCATAAACATGGTGTGTTATTCCCTTTAAAACCCTGTGGGAGACAGTAGATTGCTTTTTTAAGTTTAGCAGAAATATGTATACGTTTCTCTGTGTTCTGTATGTGTGTTTGTCCCTGAAAAGACAAGCCTGCATTCTGGAATGTGTATGCCACTAGTTGTGCGTTTATGTTTAACAGTGTGTACCCTGTGTGTCAGTTACTTAAACGTAATGGTTTTGGCCCGTGTCCAGGTCTGACTCTGTCTCCTTGGAAGGTTAGCAATTGGGTGGGGATTTTTGAAGTTGCTGAAATATTAGCTGCAATAATACTGTACTAAACATACACTAGCGCTAGCCTCAGAGGAAAAGGGACCGAGGATAGTTGGCTGTCAGTGAGGAATCAGACTAAACATGTCTTTTCATCAATGTGTCTTTCAGTGTCTGTCCCTCTTACCCTCTGTCTGTCTTTCTGTTTGTCTCTCTCTTTCTCTCTTATTCTGTCTGTCTCACTTCTTCTCTGCCCGTCTCTCTGTATGTTTTTATCCTGTTCTCATTCTGTCTCTCTTATAAGTCATTTTTCTCGTACCTCTTCTCTTTCTATTTCATTCTCACACTCACAACCAGATAGTTGTCTATCATCTGTCTCGTATGAGATATGTTGGCTGATACCAACGTGTTGGTCTGAATCAGACAAGAAAAGCTTGTGACTCAGTCTGATTCTGTTTGTCTGTGCCGCGAGCTCTGCTGCCCAGTCTGAGAGAGCAGATAGCTCTGGGGCCACGTAACTTCCTGTCCCCCTCAGATTTGTCCCGGGGCGAAATGAACCTCCTCCATGAATTATTTACTCCTGCCTTACGTCACTGGGTTTTAGTGATCTGTTCGCCGAGCATGCTTCTGTACACAGATAGGCCTACTGTATGTCTCATTGAAATGGTCAACGAAACAGAGTCACAGTTTCCTGGTTCATTTCCCATGATCAACAGTCCACTCCCTCAACAGACAGAAACATATGCGCCCAAAGCACGCAAACCTATTCAGATAGTCCCCCCCTCCCCAACTCCAATCCCAACACAGCAATAGGCCTTCTCTGCTTTCATACATAACATTTTCATATTCACTCCTATTTCCTCCTATCCAACACCATTTCCCCCATTTCTGTTTTCTTGCCCTTCACAGGTTGCAGGGCGGAAAGGCTTCCCCCATGTGATCTACGCTCGACTCTGGCGGTGGCCAGACCTCCACAAAAATGAGCTCAAGCACGTCAAGTTCTGTCAGTATGCCTTCGACCTCAAATATGACAATGTCTGTGTGAATCCCTACCATTATGAGAGGGTTGTGTCACCGGGCATAGGTATGTGTCTCTTGCTTCCTGTAACGTTTTGCACTGCACAAACAACAAGCGTTCTCATCATGTGATCGTAAACAGGCTGTCACGGCAGATTCCCTGTGTTATGCTGTAATAGTGTGACATTGGTTTAAACCAGACTGTTATTCTTGACATTGATGTTAGGTGTTGTCTCTCCAGCAGTAATTAGTGTGTTGTGTGATTCAGAGCAGAACTAACATTTTCGTTTTGTCTTTGTCTCATTGCTATCCAACTCCTTCACACTGAAGTGGGACTCAGTATACAAAACACTGGTAAGGGAACCATTCTTGTTATAATGTAGAAAGAGCTATTAAACCATATTTTACTCTATGTAAAGTTTATGTTTTAAAGAATATTTACCTTAATTAAACATACTTATTTATTTTATAATAATGATTATTTTAATTCAGTAGCCAATCCATGTGAAGGCCTATGTGGTATTCTCATATGGAGATTGTTGGGATTTGAGGGCATAACAAGCCAAAGTAGAAAACACCAAAACACAGAATGAGACCAATACTTGCCAGGACTTGTCTATCAGCATGTGAGCAAAACAAGGAGTAATGTGTGCTTACAAGAAAAAAAGCCACTGGTTCATGTTTGGATTTTCATGCTGTGTTTTGGATAATACTCCCCCCCTTTTACACACACACACACACACACACACACACACACACACACACACACACACACACACACCACCAACTAACTCCCCCTCTCCAACCCTACTCTTAGGCCCCCCAGGGAGACTAATCAAGGAGGAGTACAGCCACGACTGTATCCAGATGGACATCCCATCCTCCAGGATGCCCTCTCAGTCCAATCACCACTCGGCGGATCACTACGGCCAGCCGCTACCCCCGCTGCAGCTCCACCCAGACTCCTCTCATCCCACCCCTGTCAGCCACTACGCCAACATCCCCCGCTCACCTCCAGGTGGGACCCCACCCCTCCTCACCCACCCCTTTCCTCCTCAAACCTTCTTAAAAAGGCCCCACCTCATCCCCTATGCTTCAGACAGAACCAGACAATAACCTTCCATCTGCTTCAATGTGGGTGTTGTCACCTTAAGCTGACACTCAGTCATAACTTGTATCCCTTTCTTTACAGTTGACTCAAAACTAACCTAATACCAGCCATCACAGACCCTGTTGTTTGATGACATTGTCTGTCTTGCTTGTTTCTGTAGCGACCGGCTCGATGATGCCCATGCAGGGGGGGCACAATGAGGGCCTACTGCAGATCGCCTCACCCAGGAGTCTGGCCTCCACCCCTCCACCCTCCACCCCCAGCCACGGTCCCCCACAGACCCCCTCCAGTCAGAGCGACTACAGCACCCCCAAACACTCCCAGTCCCAAGGCTCCTTCCACAGTGAGTGTCCCTCCCTATTATCCCCATACTGCTGACAGGTTGTTTGCTTCATGGCTGCCTGCAGTGGTTCCCTAGCCCTGCTCCCAGGGGATCCACAGCCTCCAGTGTGCTGTTGGGTTTTTTCCCCCTGATCGTGATTTACTGAACATTGAATGTTGTGCTGGAACACTACATTCAAGCAAGGACAAATCCTAAACATGTCATTCTGTGGTTGGGGGATTGGACTACTGCATTCCCCCAACATAAACCCCCAAAGTATAGGAAAACTGTAGAAATCTGTTTATTATACAGTGCACAAACATACTATAATAGTTGCATTGAACATTGGACTGAAAAGGTAACACTATTTTTCTGTATCCTGTCACAAGTCTAATGAAACATTTAAAGAAGAAGTATGTAGGGTTGTGGCCAAAATTGGAACTACAATCATGTTTAAAATACTTTGCCACTTTCAGCCATCTCCATATTTCAAAAGCATGTTCTATACATATACTTATTTTATTTCTTACTTTGTCACCATGTATTTCGGAAGCAGAAACAGACACAGAAACAACACAAACACTTCTTGAAATGACAACACAAACACCACTTGCGGGATACAACTTAGCTTTTCAAATGGAAGTATTCTGGCTGAACAACAACTTTTAGTGATATGAGTGTTTCAAATGAACATAATTCTGTCATTTGGAATACATTTCTTACATACTGCTCCTTTAATTCATTTTTTTTCAGCTACGTGGACGGGCTCTAGTACAGCCTCCTATACACCTGTAGGACCTCAGCAGAATGGGCGCAGCCACCAACAATCATCACATCAACAACAGCCAACTCATCACTTCTGTATGTGACGTTTTATAACTGCCACATGATCAAGTGTCTTTCCTTTTAAAAGTTACATTGACACTGTATTGAATTCACACTGTGATGTTAAAATGATGTCTTTGTCCATGGATCATGATTTTTCATTGGTTCTCATTCATCACTCATCATCCCTCAGGGTCTCAACATCACACTCCCGCCTCATTTCCTCAACCAGTATCCAATCATCCAGGTGACTGAGACTGAGACTTTTAAACTGACACACACACACACACACACACACACACACACACACAGTAGCACATATTTGAGGTGTAATAAAGGCTTGCTATAACCATTAAAGAAATGCACTCCTTATCTAACAGGTCCAGAATTCTGGTGCTCCATCTCATACTTTGAGATGGACATCCAGGTAGGGGAGATGTTTAAAGTACCAGCCAACTGTCCTGTGGTAACTGTGGATGGTTATGTCGACCCATCTGGGGGGGACCGGTTCTGTCTCGGTCAGCTGAGCAACGTCCACCGCACTGATGCTAGTGAGAGAGCGCGGTGAGGATTTGGATTCTGTCTTTTTTGTTTGTTTCAAAGAACAAATCCAATGTAAATCAATCCATAGCCCTGTTGTTCAAACTCACTAAGTGCTGTAGGTAGGAAAAAGAATAAGCAAATTTGATGCCACATAGACCAAGCAGTCAACCAGCAACTAACACTAAGTGAATGGGGCATTACAATTTAGTTTCAGTTTCATTTCATTATGCCCCATTCAGCCAGCATTACCATCAGAAGCATCAAATTTGTTTGTTCTTTTTCTTAAAGACAGCATTCTGGTAAAACTATTTAAAATATTGTTGTTTACTTTAAGATATTGTTGTTTTTATTATTACTTTCTTGGATTTGCAACTGAAGATGACAAATGTTAGAGGAAGTATAGGCACAATCTAATATGTATGTATATATTCTATATGAAAGAATATATAAAAGTTTGGGCAAAGTTGTCATAGTAAGGTACAAGTGACGTGAATGTAGGCAGGCAATAAATTCAAGATTTTTTTTTGTTTTTTCAATGTTAAAGCATGAAATAACATGTAATCATGAAACATAATCATAAACATGAAACATGCCACACAAATAGATTATAAGATTAGATAGATACTCGGCTGGTTGTTATGGATCTGAAAATATAATCAAATCATTCTATCACCAATCATTCTTTCTCCTCCCCCCCACAGATTACACATTGGTAAAGGGGTTCAGCTGGAGTGTCGTGGGGAGGGTGATGTCTGGATGCGTTGCCTTAGCGACCATGCTGTTTTTGTGCAAAGCTACTACCTGGACCGAGAAGCGGGTCGGGCCCCGGGTGACGCTGTTCATAAGATATACCCAGGAGCTTACATTAAGGTGACACTAAACAGACTCTCGTGCCCGCTGCTCCAGTGTGGTTGGGGAGGGATTTCTCAAGTCTCCAAAGCTGTTATTTAGGATATTTGGATAGTGTGTCTGCACCAAGTGTTCCACACTGTGAGACACTGAAATTATGTTGAATATTTTCAAACATACAGTATGATTTGATGGCTGAAGTGATGAAGAGAACACCATTTCAAAGTTTCTTGACCTGTTATTATTCTCCATATTATCTACAGTATGAAGCTTGTGTTGTGTCGGATAATAATTGACCTAAAAATTGACCTAATAATTGTGGTAATTAAGTGGACATTGATGATGTTATTAAAAGACACAAATGTGTTTGTAACCTTTCTCTATTGAAGGGGTTAATCAGCTACAGGCTCTATCAGTAGAGTTTATGAATAAGTCATGAATGAATGAGTCAGTGCAAAGGGAAAGAAGGTGACAGTATGAATCAGAAATTGATTTGGATGAACTATATGTGGGGAGAAGAGAAAGGCAAATACTTCTCATGTTTGTCACTCCGTTCCATAGATAGATGTTGTCTCTGACATTTCAGATGTGTTGAGAGGTGTTGTACTTGTACTTGAACTTGTACTTGTCCTCCTCAGGTGTTTGGTAAACAGGCAGATTCATTAACAATCTCTCTCTCTCTCTCTCTCTCTCTCTCTCTCTCTCTCTCTCTATTCTCTCTATCTGTGTATTGTTTGGGTTAAGGTGTTTGATCTGAGGCAGTGCCACAGGCAGATGCAGCAGCAAGCAGCTACAGCTCAAGCAGCAGCAGCTGCCCAGGCTGCCGCTGTGGCGGGCAATATCCCAGGCCCTGGCAGTGTTGGGGGCATTGCCCCTGCCGTCAGTGAGTACTTGCATCTTGTCTACTGTATAACCCCTTCTAGTTTATTAAAGAACAAATCCAGTGTAACTCAATCTATAGCCCTGTTGCTCAAACTCACCAAGTGCTGTCATTAGGAACAGGCTATTTCATACCTGGGCAAACTAAGGCCCGGGGGCCACATGCGGCCCGTTGAGCTATTTAATCCGGCCCGCGGAGCCTTCCCAAAATAAAATTATTTCTCATTTAGCCAAGGTGACTTACTGTAGATTATGGGACTGATTTGTCAAATTTGTTGCATTCATGAAATACAAATTTCACCCAATTTATCGGCATCAACTGGTTGACTGGTAAAACCCGGCCCGTTAGTCAAAATCTAAAACCCAATATGGCCCTTTGGTCAAAATAATTACCCTCCCCTGGGTTATTCGGTCTATGTAGCATCAAATTTTCTTGTTCTTTTTCTTAAAGACAGCATTCAGGTACCTGGATCGACAGGGCTATTGACTGATTCACACCTGATTTCTCCTTTAATTCAAATGTATTGTAACAGTGGATGCACGTTTAATAAACATGATGATAAGTATAAGACAATAATTAATGCTTCATGAATTGTTAAACAAATGTACTGTAATTAGGAGCAACCACCTTGTTTGTAAACAATAATAACTACCTCTCTCATAATCAATCAGCAACCACCTTTCTTGTAATTAACACACCTTATGATTTTATGATGTAATTGGTACAACTCCACCTAATCTCACAAATGAGCACAAAACTAATCTCTCTCTCTCTCTCTCTCTCTCTCTTACCTATCATCTCCCAGGCCTCTCAGCAGCCGCAGGAATCGGGGTGGATGACCTGCGCCGACTATGTATTCTGCGGCTGAGTTTCGTGAAGGGCTGGGGCCCAGACTACCCCCGGCAGAGCATCAAGCACACCCCATGCTGGGTGGAGGTTCACCTGCACCGGGCACTGCAGTTGCTGGATGAGGTTCTTCACTCCATGCCCTTGGCTGACCCGGGGCCTGCCAACTGAGTGGTGAAGAAGCCCCTCTTTGCCCCTTCCATCTCTCTCAGTCTCATCTCCTGTCCTCTCTCCTCCCCGTACAGCCTGCAATAACAGCCCCACCCTGGTGTGGTACGGCATAGACATTGTGTGACTCATGCAACCAAAGACAGACAGGCAGACACACACGCACACACACACACACACACACACACACACATACACACATGAACTCAGTCTTTTCCACGGGCAGATCCAGCACACGGCACCTATTGACCTGCCCACTATTTAGTCTGCTGTCCAGTGGAGAAACTGACTTGTTGTCATGGAAACGCAGCACCCCAGCAGCAGCAGCAGCAACAACGGCACGTTCAGGTTTCCACACGTGGTGGCCAAGGTGATCAGTGGCCCATAACCTGTCCTGCGGGTAGTAAGATTTTCCTTGGTCCAAGCCGCTATGCAGCCCAAGGTGTGCTAGATCATTCCGGACACCAGACTAAATACCCACAATTCAACCTGTCTACTGAATACAACAAGCAGCTCAGACTCAGACCCAGAATCTGTTTACAAGGTTCTGTTTACTGTGCTAGGCAAATCCTTTTTTTGTCAGTATATATTTAAAATTTAGATTTTGCAGTCATAAAAAACCACAACAGTCAGGGAATTTGTTATTTACACTAATTCACATTCCATACTATGGGGTTGACAACAAACACAAAAACAAAAAAATGACCAAAAACACCTTGTGGCCTTCTTCATTATAAGATTGTTTGAAATAAGAGGTAGATTTCTGTACAGTATTATGCCAAAGATAAACATCACGCTCAAGTGAGGCTGTAAAAAGTATGCATCTTGAAAGAGCGCACTTTCCTCAGTTCCTTCCTGTAGGCACATTTACACCCTGTAAGTTACGCAGAAGAAGACTACAGTGCCTTGACATCCACTGGCTCCATGCTCCATTGTTCTGATTTTCTTGATTACTTTAGGTCAGACCTGGGCAAACTAAGCCCTGGTGAGCTATTTAATCCGGCCCATGGAGCCTTCCCAAAATAGAATAATTTCTCATTTAGCCATAGTGACTTAGATTATTGGTCTGATTTTTAAATTTTTTTGTATTCATGAAATACAAATCCCCCCCTTTTAACCCTGCATATTAACGTGTCCTCTGAAGAAAGTGGGGCTACTGGTTTGAGACTTGCCAATTCACCGGCATCACCCCCCATCTACCGGTTGCCTGTTAAACCCGGCACATTAATCAAAATCTAAAACTCAATGTGGCCCTTCAGCCAAAGTAATTGCCCATCCTTGCTTTAGGCCTATGTGCTTTCAGACTTTAGCTGTTGCAGATTTGCACATCCCTAGAGCCAACTGTTTAGAGGGCACACTTTTTTATCGGTCCTTCCAACTGGAATCTGATTGCATGGCCTTGGCACTGCAAACACCAGGCCCGCTGACCTTATCAATGCCTTCCCCCCACAGGAATGTAGCATGATCTTAACCAGAGTTAAGTGTTTATGTTGTGATTAAGGTTGTCATCATAGTTGTCCTTGGAAAGTCTGTCCCTGAGATGTGGCCTCTACTGTGTGTCTGTTCCTTCATAAGATTTTTAGCTTTCAAGCATTCACACCTCAAAGCCAAACGACATTAGCTGCACCTTTCGATTAGCTTACACTTCTACTAGTATCATCTTCTGTTAGCTCATAGAAAGTGTACTTTTACATTGCACTTGAATAACACTAACAGCCAAAGCACTTCTCTCATGGCCATATTACAACACATTAAAAAGCTAAATGCCCAAAGATGAAAATCCCACCACTTGACACAACTACTGACAGCAGTTCAGAATATTATTGCTTATTGCTCATCTGCCATATTAGACACTAGAGGGCACTAGAGTTCCATTTCTCCCTCTAGACATGACCTCATCTTAACAAGTGGCATTATAACACAAGATTGCTGGGAAGCCTTTAATGTTTGGCCAAGTGCTTACACAGCACCTGCCATTTTGCTCGGTCAAGAACCAATATCCCACTGTCTATGCATGTGAATGATGTCTGTATTATGACAACGGTGCCTTTAAAACAGAAGGTAGGCAAGTATGACCAATGCTCAGCCTTCATTTACCCCAGCTTGTTTTAAAAGCTTTATTTATTTCCCTTGAATTGAAAATGTAAATTGACCACAAACATGTAGGCCTATGCCATGTGATCTAGCAATGAATTATAATCTATGGTGCCTGTAATAATATTTTTTTACCATTGATCTGACAATAATTTGTTCTTAACCCCAGAGTGCAGACTGTAATTTATATAATCAGTGTTATTTCATCTTTTAAATAAACCTCTGACGGTGTAACAAGTTTCGTGATTTTGAGCGTCAAAATGTGGGTACCTAGGCTACCAACAAAATGTTGTAGGCCTAGGCCCCTCTACATGCACTTTTATTTATTTATTTATTTATTCATTCATTCATTCATTCATTCATTCATTCATTTATAAAAATAAGACCTTGCCCTTGACATCAGTGCCTTGATAGTGTCGTGAGCAAGCCGTGGGAACGTAAGTCCATTTGCTTCATTAGCAAAGCGGGCACGAAGAAATTGGGCGTGTTGTACATTATTGACACTTCTATGGGCGGTCCTAATCCCTGCGTTTGACAGAGTACCAGTGTGTCGCTGCATCCGAGCACCCACCGTCATAGCATCATCAACCACCAGGCCAGGACGGAGAGCAAACAAGACTGGCCGAACCTAATTTCAATTTCCAGAAAACGTGTATATTTAAAGATATGTAGCGATTAGACATATCTTTGTTCGGAAATTGAACAATTCCTGAAATTCATCCCATAGGCTGCGGCGTAATTTTGATTATTTCAACAGACATCAACGCCTTGCTCTCAAAATGGCTGAGATCACCGAAATCCGAGCAGCATACGGTAAGTAACAGGCCAGATTTTACGCTACATCACAGTTGGTGTTTCTTTAATATTTTTAGCGGTGAATGGCTTGAGATTTTTATAGAAGTCATTGTAAAAAAAAAAACAAAACATTTTTGCATTTTGACAACCGTATTATCAACATGCTCATTTCTTTACAGCAGTTGGTTTTATTAGGCTACGAATTCCCACTGTAGGCTGCAGCGTGAAACGGTCTAATTAGCCTTTTCAGGAAATTTTTGACAGGTCTGATAATGACGGTGATATTACTACGCTGGGTCTCTGTCCCATGCCTCTAATGTGCTCCCAAAATGTACAAGTAGTAGGCTACACCGAAGCTGCTACCGCTCCCATGGTGAAGGGTGGGATGCGCTGTCCACTCCCTGCTGTCCCTCTAACATTTCTAAAAGGCTTGGCATTTTCGGTCCATATTGCCTCTCCAGATAATGTAGAATAAATATTGGTATTGGTGTACAATAGTTCTGTGAGTAGCCAGTCACTAGCAGGCTGTAGCCTAGTGCGCGCACAGCGGGTGGAGCTCTGCGTTTAACCTTACTTTCAAAGATCACGTAGAGGAGGATGGAGCCCCATATGACAGCATGGTAGCATGGAGATGCAAAGAGCTCTACCTATTTGGCTTGATTTTCCCTTAGGTCTCTAGGGTGCCTGTATTTGTTATCGTTAGTGACATTTTATTTAGTTTCGGTCACATAACCAATGACCATCAGTCAGTGAATGGCTCCAACCCCCAGGTCAGGGTGGGGTGTGGGAGTATACTGAGGAAACAAGGGATGTCACCCCGGCACCTCCCAACCCCCCCAGTCCACCACTCCAGCACACGTCATTCCACCAGGGCACAACATCTGTATTAAGCCATGTAACACATCTACCAGGGAGTTGTACGCATATGAGCAGAGCCATTCCTATTTAAGGGTTGTAAGTGCTGGACCAAAGTGGGTCACACAGTTCACTCTGGTGCGTGGCCGTGGCTGTTGCGCTGTGTTCGTCACATCAGTTAAGTGAAGAAGATTAGTGAGACCCCCCCATCCATGGCTTAAGTGATCCTCTCCACTGGTTGGATTTGAACAGATGTTTAAAATGTTGTCCGCACGAAATTATTACTTTGTACATCCTCTTGTCTGTATTGTGGTCCTTTGAGGTCAGAGCCTGTTCGTCTCTGTTTGCTGCAATAGAGGACCTTGATGATGGATGTTACAACCGGACCACATGCTGTAAAGCAAGCGCTTATATTAGAACTGATGCAGATTTAACATGGCTATAATGTTATAGCAGATGAGAGCCCCCACATAAACATGACTGAAAAATCCATTCTGTTATGACAACAGACAGCCATTCTCTCTCTCATTCCTGCTTTAAGCTGTCACATGGGTCTGATAATGACTGTGATATGTTGCATCGAGTCTTGAGAGACCATTAATGTACTTAACTGTATGTCTTTCATAATATATACAACCCAATGTAGAAATACCATTGCAAAACTCTTGATAAAATGCCAGATCAGTATTACAGGAGGTCTTTGTAAGGCTGTAATGCAACATAATGCAAATGCAAAGCATTTGATTTTAGTATGACCACAGCCATATGGTCGTGCCACTGATTGCTCCTGAGGGACAGTCTGATCTATAAGCAGCATCAGTTTGATACAGTTCATTCAACATTTTCTGCAGCCGGATATATATGGGCAATTCCAGCGTTATGGACGTGACATTTTCATGCATTATTGATGAACAAATTGCCACATAACCTCCGCAAAACTAGCAGTATTTCACAATTTTGTTCATATTCTTATGCAAACTCCATGGCTGAATATAGACAAACACAAAAAAATTATATCATGATTTACATTATAAGAATATGAGCCATTCAATTTGCGTTATGGACGTGACGAAAAACGGACAAACTTTTGAGAGAGCGTAGTTTTTGCTGTGAAGTGTGTGAAATTTTTAGAGAAATGTAAATATTACTGCATTCATACCAATCAGGACACCTAAGTAAAGACAGAGAAAGACTTAATTTCAAATGTAAATGTAAAAAACGTTGGTTTTCATTGGAAGAAATGGCGTTATGGATGTGACGTTATGGACGTGACATCTGGAAAAACCCTCCAAAACGATACAAAACAATTGTGAACGGTGGATTTTAACCTGTAACGACAGAAATAGTAATACAACAATAAAAAATAACTGATAGCATTGCAGCTTTGTGTGTGTTATCACCCACTTATGTCCATTATAAGCCCCTCCATAGACTTACATTATAGCTGAATAGGGTAAAAATTTTAACAAACAGATATCCTTTCGAAACTTGCTCAGTTGAATATTTACATTGAGACGATACTTTTTTGTATTGGAAGTTTTCTGAAAGAATTTGTATGTCCATGTAGGAGAGACTTAAATTTTTAAGGTGAGGTTTACTTTTTCGTGGAATTGCCCATATATATATAAAATATTTTGATATTGTTTGTTGTTTTCCAGTTTCACTTAGATTTCTATTTTTTTCCCCCAAACATTACTTTACCCAATAGGAGTATGTGTATGATTTTTGTATATGTGCAATATTTGATATGTTAATGGAGCAATTATGACAAAGAAGATGGCACAGGCAAAGTAGATGTTGGCTGCGTGTGATGTTTTGAAATTTTGCATCATGTAATATTTAAGAAGACCCAACTTTCCACCTGAATGGGCAGGATTCTGTTCCATAAAGATTAAGTACAGACAGGTATGCCAGTCATAGACAAGTAATTTACATTCATCTCAGGGTTTTTTTGTGGCTGTCATAAGCTAGCATAGTCATAGTGGACTAATAGTGATTATGTAGAAGGTTATATCGCAACTGGAATAATTCAAATATTATTCAAATAATCAAAAACCTACATGAACACCTTAATATTAATTCATTCACTATTGTTTGTGCATTTCACTAGTTGTCTCTGAGGTTGGGTGCTTTGCATCATGACAACTGATGTATGAATAAATCAGCACACTTTCTTATTCAGTGGAAAATGACAGAAAGGTTGGCAACACTGCATATTTGCAGGCATGGCTGGACATGACAAGGATTGTATTGAATTCTTCTTTCTTGAATTTCTTATTGCATGAATAAAGTACTGTCTTATATTATTTTATCGTATCTTAATTCATTCATATGCAGGAATAGCATTGCATTTTATATGAACTGGAATGACTTGATATGTATGGGAATTTTGAGGAAGACAGAGAGATAGAGAGAGAGAGTGTGTGTATGCTTGCGCATGCATTTGTTTGGGGTACAGAGGTTTAACCCCGGGGGGTGTATCCAGGCAACTGGAGCAGCTGGTTCCCTCAGATTGTTTTCCAAAATTGTGACATCATTCAGCTGGAATCCCTAGCAGGGTAGCAGTGACCAATAACAGGACGGAAGGCCAGTCTCTTTGTCTAGGGATGCAGAGCTCGGCGAGAGCTAACACGAACAGGACAGCGAATAAAGAGAGCTTGGCACAAGAGAGGATTTTTTCCCCCCTCGTAGTAATGGATAATGGATGGTGTGCCAGTTTTGGTTTTCTCTCTCTGTTTATTTGTGTCTGTAGGTATTTGCATGTAGTTGAGGGGGCTCCTTTTTTGCTCAAAATATGTTGCTACAATATTTTTTATCTCAGTTATAGATATACACATGCAGATATACACAGAGAGAGAGGATTGCACACACACACACACACACACATTATACTGACACATCATACTAACACCTTTAGTGTGTTCATTTCCCTTTTTTCTCATCTCTTAATATCTTAACCCTGTCAACCTTACCACCCTCCCTCTCTCACACACAACATGACCTTACAACCTTTCACCTCACCTCTGAACTTAACTGCCATGGCTTAAGATATTTACTGTTTGGCATCCTTGTAGTACCACACAGGGAATCATTTTGAATTTATTCAATGTACAGTAATAGGTTTGTAAGATTTTATAAGATTATAATACATATAGTTCTGTTTTGGTTTTCGATTGGTTGAATTACATTCAAAGCCATTGTATATTTATGGCATATTTCAGTACATTTCTCGGGACTTAAAAAATCCAAGCATCCCATAAGATACACATCCACATAATCAAAATACACACACACAGACACACTATAAAAGATAAGAAAAACAGGTCTAAACAATCAGTTGGAAGTGTGGAGGTGGTGACGTAGAAGTGTGTAGACTAGAGGGATGTTATGGAGATCTAGAAATGAAATTAGAAAAGAACATGAATGAGAAAATGCGGCAGTTTGTGTTTCCGCCATGACCATATAACATATGTTTTTTTTTTGTATGTGTGTTACACACCTCGGGTGTGTTGTTAGATGGTGTTCAGTCAAGCATGTGCACGAGTGTGTGTGTGTGTGTGTGTGTGTGTGTGTGTTTTTATAGGCCCTGCAGACACACTTTAATGTGAGCCAATGCATCTCCTACTCACAGTTCATCATTCCGTGACAGCCGTGTGTTACTGAGCTGCAGTGTGACAGGCTGAGATGCCATCACGGGAAATAAGAGCCGTGGTGTCTCATCTCTGCCTGTGCTTTGCATACGCTCCCCAAGGGGGGGATGGCAGAGGGGGTCTGTAGACCATCAAACCCCAAACCCCCTCGCCAAATGCGCACATCCACACACACACACACACACACACACACACACACACACATCCACACAGACATGCACGTGTACACAGATTTGGGCACAAACACAGAGGCATACACGTTCAACTATTCATGCGCACACACAGACTCACACACACACACACACACACACACAAAAAACGTTCTGCACACACACACACACACACACACACACACATATTGCCAGGCCCATTCCTGCAGAGCCAGAATATGCCTAGGGTCCCAGTACAGTCGTAAGCAGCATCCCCCACCCCACCCCAAACAGTCTACCGCTGGCACATTTATGCTGCTGCCTTTCATCAGCACAGCAGAAGACTCAGCGCTGTGACTGTGTGGGGGCGTACATACATAGCAAGCAGCCACCACCCCAGCCCCAGAGAGCACCGAACCCAACTCAGGTTGCCACAAGCACACACACACACACACACACACACACACACACACACACACACACACACACACACACACACACACACACACACACACACACACACACACACACACACACACACACACACATATATAGCCTAGAGGGGTTATATGGGTGTAGATATTTCATAGAATAGGCTGGATAATCATAGTGCTACTTTACTGTACTGCATTGTAAAAGACATACTGTATGGGCTACTGGTGCATGCTGTATTTCTTTAAGTTACTGTGTTGTTTTTGGTTGTTACTTTTCACAGTACAGTAGAATTGCAGAGTAGTGGTCTGTGGTGCAGGTCTGTGTCGCTGTGCTCACTGCCTCCTGCTGGGTGTCTGCTGTCACCTCTTGAACATGAATGTGTTCTGTCAGGTTCCATGTGTCTCCCCATCTGCTGTGTGTGTGTGTCTGCTTATGTGTGTGCATATGCAATCGTGTGTCCTTTTTGATTGTGTGTATGTGTGTATCCTATGTGTGTGTGTGTTTGTGTGTGTGTGTGTGTGTCTCTGTGTCTTTGTGTACTGTATGTGTGTGTCTGCTTATGTGTTTGCATATGCAATCGTGTGTCCTTTTTGATTGTGTGTATGTGTGTATCCTATGTGTGTGTGTGTGTGTGTGTGTGTGTGTGTGTGTGTGTGTGTCTCTGTGTCTTTGTGTACTGTATGTGTGTGTCTGCTTATGTGTTTGCATATGCAATCGTGTGTCCTTTTTGATTGTGTGTATGTGTGTATCCTATGTGTGTGTGTGTGTGTGTGTGTGTGTGTGTGTGTGTGTGTCTCTGTGTCTTTGTGTACTGTATGTGTGTGTCTGCTTATGTGTTTGCATATGCAATCGTGTGTCCTTTTTGATTGTGTGTATGTGTGTATCCTATGTG
>JAODXP020000023.1:20102665-20215678 GCA_027497455.2 Sardinella longiceps
ATATAAAACACAATATATGCATGACAAAGCAGGCATAGCAAACCTGAAAAGGAACCTACAGTACAGTATATACCTCCAGTTGTATATCTATATGCCATCTATTTCTAAATCAATAGCCTAACTAAATGTACAACTATATTGTATATATTTGTATCACAGTGAACTTACAGTAGAATAGAGATATTGTACATAATATTTGTGAAGCACAAGTACAAAAATGCCAGTGGAGTATTCTGTATTCTGTCATACAGTCTGTTCTCGGGAAGTGACCAAGGCCAGGTACTTGCAGCAGCCTGTTCCTGTTTCACTGAGCCGTAAACATCTATCTTGTCATTGCAGGACCTCGGCCTGCTCGATCTTGCCCCCTAAAATCAACTCTCCACCCCTAAAATTTTGTTAAGTTATGAGGGAAGGCATTTTGGAGGAATGTTGGGTTGTTTATTTAAGGGCTGGCCTTGTTTATGACAAGTACCTACCCTAGGAGATAAACGTTCACTCACTCAAAGTGAGTGTATAGGCATGCATGCATACTGGCAAACACACAGATTTTTGTTGAACAAATGAAACAAACAAATGAAAGCATTTTGTTTGACAGTCATATTTCTTCAGGCCTCATTTCTCAGTTATATACAATATGATTAAGACAATTGATGGGTGATACTCTATATTTTGCAGTACAATGGGCAGGGCCAGAATTGCAGAGAGTGCATTTTGTAAGTCTGTGAAGTCTTTTAAAAAAATATTGTCAAATGGACTTTGCATTCACAGCCATACCAAAGCTACTGTGAGGTTAAATGATAATTAAAGAGATATGGAATCTCAGAACGCTTCTGGTTTATAAATCTAAAGTCTGACAGACTGAAGGTGAGAAATGTGTCCTTCAAGCTGTAAAATGTGATGCAGGTGAGAGAGTTAGGACAGGATGGGTAATGAAAAAGAGTAGATCTTTCAAATCCTTGGCATTTCTATCTGGGACACTAAACTAACTGACTCATTGAAAGTGACTTGGTCTAAATATGTGTTGAATTCAAATTGGAAAATGTGATTTGTCAAGAAGAAAAACTTCATATTAGCCATGTGATGGACTAGTGGTTATTTTTAGCATGTTGGCAATAAGCCACTGAATTAAAAAAAATAATGATATCAAAACCATCTGTCGCATATTTAGGTCAGTTTTTGTTAGAATTCAGTCCGTTTAATTTATTCTGATTAATATGGGATTGAGTAGAGTTTATTTTAAAATACTGACCATGTTAATATTTCAATCTGTGGGAAGATGTGTTGAGCTATGTGCCATGTCAATCGGTAAGACAGTCAATCATTGCTCAGGATTCCAAGACTGTTTTAACTTTGAGTTTCAAATAAATGGCATGTTTACTGACAGCTTTCACTGTGCATTAGCCACACACATAGCTTCACAGAACAAACTTTTTAGTTCATCATTTTAGATTGAAAAATGATTTAGCTCAACACAAAAACATAAATGCATGTTTTTGGTATTGACCTGATCCATTTATCCAAAGTGACAATGTATGTAATATGCAACCTAATGAAATGTGCTATGTACAAGTGGACACATTGTTATTGATTAAATTATCAGTAACAATTACTGTATATAAAACTGTCTATTGGTGGACGTTATGGATATGTAGGGTGTAGCCGATTTGATGACTTTTTGTCTTCTCTGTCTTTTCTCCTCTCAGACATGTCCCCAGTGCTTGCGGGCTTCATTGGGGCAGGAGTCTTAGTGGTGGCCGTGGTAACACTGGTCTTTCTCTGGGTGTGCTGTCAGCGTCGGCGCCGCAGGTTGTCGGGCGCCTACAAGCTCCACGGCATCCAATCAGAGCCCTACGATCCGGCAACAGACCCGCCCTACAAGTTCATCCACATGCTGAAAGGCATCAGCATCTACCCAGAGACGCTGACCAACAACAAACGAGTGGTGCGACTGGCCAGGAAAGCAGGCTGGAGGGGAGGCAGGCGTCATGGTGCGACCGACGACGACCAGGAGCGGGGCGGAGCTGTCCTGGACGGCGCCAACGTAGGAGCCATGGCAGCTGAAAATGGGCAGGTCCCTTACACCCACCGCACACCCGAAGAAGATGACGTGCATTGTGATGGCTTGAATCGCCACCCGCCACGGCTGGACCGCGACCTGCCAATCCGAGCTGACTATACCTGCCTGGAGGGCAACTCAGCTCTCAGCAGCAGCAGCAGTAGTCAGAGCAGTGCCACGGCCACGCCTTTCACCCCGGCTACCGACGATGAGCTGCAGAACCTGGGCGAACTCAGCCTGGCTGTCGATTACAACTTCCCCAAGAAGGCCCTGGTGGTCACCATCCAGGCAGCACGGGGGCTCCCGGCCGTGGACGAGAGGGCAGGAAGCGCTGACCCCTACATCAAGATGACCATCCTCCCTGAGAAGAAGCATCGTGTCAAGACTCGGGTGCTCAGGCGCACCCGCCAGCCTGTCTTTGACGAGACTTTCACCTTCTACGGCGTGCCGTTCAGCGCCCTGCCAGAGCTAACGCTTCACTTCCTTGTGCTCAGCTTCGACCGCTTTGCACGCGATGATGTCATTGGCGAGGCGGTGGTGCCATTGGCTGGCGTCGACCCCAGCACGGGCAAAGTGCAGCTCACACAGATCATCAGCAAGAGGAGCATGCAGGTGAGGATGTCTGTGAGGTGTGCCAACTTGTGCCAGGCAGAAGAGGGCAATCCTGGCTTCTTAAAGTTGCTGCGTTCCACACAGTTTTGAAATCAGTAGCTTCAGTTGAGTTTAGTACAGTTTCAGCTCCCAATTCTAAAGTCCTTTTAGATAGATTATATGCAGGGAAGCAGATTGAAAAGAAAAAAATTTACTACAACATCAAGTTGTATGTATTCCTTCTACTAACTCAACACAAGTGACCTCACCCATCTGCCAATCCACCTAGTAAGATTGTCGAGGTATAAGTAGGAAAAGTCTCATCCACCACACAGAAATGAGTACTTCATATGCCTTAGCAACAAGATCCTCTTCTGGCAACACATTGTTATATCAAATTGGATCTTGGCCTTAAAGGAAAAGTCTGGAAACAATTAGTCCATATGTCTATATGTTTTTTCAGGCTATTAGGTACAGTAGGTATCAGAACAAAAGTATTTGGTACCACATTGACCAAATTTGAATGTGCAGCTAATGCCAACAGTCATTCTCATACCTTTCGACACTGCTTAGCAATGAGAAACAACGGGCTATGGATTGACTCACTATGTGTAATTTATTTAAGCAGAAAAGGTGATTAACCTTACTGTGACTCAGTGATGCATGCTGTCACATAATACAGTCAGTGGTGGTCCTACAGTAGGCACACACCGTCACCAGAGAGGATTCAAGCAGAGCCGTCACTCTGTGTATGACTCAGCTCAATTTTCTCTTGATGATGGAAAAGAGGGCTGTGACTGAAAAGCACTGCAGTCACCAAGAGACAGACATTCTATTCATCTACTATAATTGTATTGGTGAGATAGTTTTCCTACTGAGTTGGTGATGGTGCACAATGAACATATTATGTTTGGCTGACTAACAGAAAAGTCTTGAGGTCAGTGAACTACTACTAACCTGAATCACATAAAGATGTGGAGAGGCAGATGTAATGTATTCGACTTGTGTTGACCATCATTTGTCTAAATCTGAACTCTAAATATTTTTAGTGATGCAGTCGTCTTTGCCATACCCGTAACGACAGTTTTAGCGCCTTACTTAAAGACATAATATGTGGTTATCTTTGATTACAGTGAGCAAGGTACTTTCAATGATTCCGCAGGGCTACTATAGTGAAAATGCTAAGTCACCGCCACATGTAAAATCTGACACACACACACACACACACACACACACACACACACACACACAGAGCTCCCTATCTCTCAGATGCAGTGTATTGAGCCGGCCAGCCGCAAGGTCGGTGTATATTGATTTTAGGAGCCATTAAAGCCCTTAATTGCCAGTGACCAGAGGAAGGCATGCTTAAATGTTCATGTTATCTCCTGGCTCAAAGGGACTTTCATGAAAAGGCTAAGTCTGAATCACCAGGCTTTTGTATGATATCACCACCGGTCCTGTCTCCTGCTCTAGTGTCCCTAATGAGAACCCACGCTGGATTCATCGAGAGTGTGGAGTCCAATAATCTCCGTCTCGCTTCTCCGCAATCTAGCTAGTGGCAGTGGTGTTAGTCACCCAGGCTGACCTTGATAATGCTATTGCTCTGCTTTCCAGAGAGAGAAACTAAACTGTTGGGACTCCTTATTAGATTCTGCAAATGAAGTCATTTTAATTAGAAACAATTAGAGCTGAAGTGCATTAAGATCTGTTTTGATATGCCACTAAGTAGGTGAAATGAATGCTAATGAAGTTATTCACACCAATTTTATGTTATTTTATTATAAGAAAATCACCCGAGACAGTCTCTCTTGTGCACTTTGGCCAAAACATAACATAATATACTGCACAGTGCATATAGTGGGTAATGAATATATTTCTTTGGTCCCTTTGTCTCTCCTCATGCATGTGTATAGCGAGTCATATTGATATCTTAGGGATAACACCCTTCAAGGTGTCCCAATATAGGGGAACACACCTATATCAAGATATCTTGAAGACTTGTTATCCTGTTGATCATCTGATGGCCACATGTATTTTTATATACATACATACATACATACATACATACATACATATACTGTATATATCTAAGCTGTAATCTACCAAAAAAAAAAAAACAGCTGGTTGGTAACTTTGTAGTGTAATGCTTGATTGTCGATTTATTTCAAATTGTAATGCTTCGTGGGAAAGTAGGAGTAACCAATGTAGCCAACCAATCAGAAAACAGTATTTAATTCCTCTTGTTGTGTGTTCTGTGCCTGCAGTGTGTGGACCGTGGAGAGCTCCTGGTGTCTCTGTCCTACCAGCCGGTCTCTCATCGACTCAGTGTGGTGGTGCTCAAGGCTAAACACCTCCCCAAGATGGACATCACTGGACTGTCCGGCAGTGAGTGTTCATATCCTTCTTGTCCAATCTACCAGTAATCTCCCTAAAACAGAGAGAATGTTTTAAACTATACTAGTTTAGAAGGGAAGGAGCAAGTTTCACTCAGACAATTTTTTCTTGTTTTTCAGAATGCTGGCCAAACATTTGCTCAATTGAAAGTCAGTAAAGGAGGCTGCACTATGCATATACAGTACACCTTTTATTCACACAGACGTGTTTTGCCGTTCTGTTTATGTGTATATGCATTGTGCGGCCTCCTTTGCTGAATTGCAAACCACAGTAGCCCATTTTAATCATTGTAGTAACTAAAAAAAAGTTGTTAATAAAATTGAACCAGTTATACACTTTTAACCAGTATTTAAAATGGATGTCTGACACACTTTATTACGACTGAGATGTTTAATGTTCAGAGATTTAAATCCATACAGTACTTTATCAGTATGGCATTAAATGAAGTATAAACTCCTGCATACTGTCCATTCTGCGGACAATCAATTTATTTGAAAACACAACACAACGTTTCTGTCTCTTGTCCTTGAACATGTTCGTAAAAGGTGTAAAAATGTTAATCTCTTGGAATTTGTAAGGCATTAAAGTAGGCAAGCTGTCCATGCTCATCCGGTTTGACGTCAATATGTGAGTGCTCTAGTATGCTGCCATTTGCTCATCTGATCGTTTTCCCTTTTTTCTCTCTTTTTCCCTCCCTCCCTCCCTCCCTCCATTCCCTCTCTCCTCCATTGTCCTTTATCTACTACTTTATCTTCTCTCGTCCTCTACACCCCCTCCCCCCATATTTCTCAGACCCATATGTGAAAGTGAACGTGTTCTATGGGCGTCGACGCATTGCTAAGAAAAAGACTCATGTGAAGAAGGGCACACTGGATCCTGTTTTCAACGAGTCGTTCATCTACGACGTGCCGGCTGATCTGCTGCCCGACATTTCCGTGGAGTTCCTGGTCATGGACTTCGACCGCACCACCAAAAACGAGGTGGTGGGTCGTCTGGTTCTAGGTGCACGGAGCTCCTCGTCTGCTGGTGCTGCCCACTGGCATGAGGTCTGTGGCAACCCACGCCGTCAGGTGTCCAAGTGGCACAGCCTGAGCGAGTACTAGAACCCCTCTGAGAGCATACACACACATACAGTACACGCATACACACACACACACACACACACACACACACATGCAAATGCACACATACACACTCACACACACACACACACTCAGACATCCAACTGCATGCACAGTCTCCAACATACATTTAAATCAACACGCACAAATCAACCCACAGACATGTCTCCATGCCAATCCCATGGCTACCTACCAATGGAAACCATGCACACATGCCAGTTCATATATGAAGAACTTTGTACAGGTGAGATTCTTCTATAACTTCTCTCTCTGTCACACACACACACACACACACACACACACACACACACACACACACACACACACACACACAGACACACACACGGACACAAACACACTTGCCTACATACATAAACACACACAAATAACTGACTCCGACTTGCATATATATGCACACACACATGGACACAAGAAGTTCATGCACACTGACATATGTAAGCAAAAGACCCCGGTCTGAGAGCCACCTCACCTTGGAAACAAAGAGGACAAAGGGAACTAAACACCGGTTTCCGTACGGAAAGGACTTGAACACAAATACTGACACATTAATACACATATTGTGACACACATATACAATAACACTGTCACTAAAGAATAGTCACGATGGAGACCAAAATATGACTATGAATACAAGACTGTTATCATTTTTTTGGTGGTGGTGTTGTGAGGACCCAAGCCCAAGTTTTGCGTTTTATTTTCTAATAATTGTATAATGTCAGAATTCACTAATCTCTTCTTGCACTGGTTGTATCGCATGTCAGATCAATGAAACAGATGTTTTTTCTTCTCTCAAAAGAAAAGAGAGACAGTGAGCAAATAGAAGTGTTGTTGTTAAAAGTTGAAAGAGAGTATTTTTTTTGTTCAACCAAATATAGCAAACCAGGCAGATCTTCAAAGTGTACAGCAATCGTTCTAAAATTGTGATGTCAAATTGTTTTTTTTTTTTTTTTTCGTTTTCTAACTCTGGAAGATTTGTTTCATTGGAAGACTTGCTTATGGGTTGTCGTTTATGACAAGGTTCAATCCCTAGGCGACATATTGCTATGCTTAAAAAAAAAAAGAAAAAATCAATAAGCATTGGGACAACAGATTTCTGGGCATATTGCCTCTGATTGAGTTAACTCCCCAATGGTTTCAGACTCAAAACAGAATCTTCCAGAATTATTTGACAAAATAATCCTATTAAACAGAGTCTGCCTTGGGACTGCTACCATAAACAAACATTTTTGTAGAAAAAGGTAATGCTCAGCAACTGTATCATATCCAATCCTGCTCTGTCTTGGTCAGAATAACTATACGGCAGCTCTCTCTGTCTTCTGTGCTTTCTTATTGTGACGCGACAGCTTGCAATTCACACCGCTATCCTACCGGCTTTAAAAAAAAAAGTACATGAGCTATACTCCTGACAGTAGGGGGCACAATCGGGAATTTTTTCCTAAAGGACAGACACCCAGGACTGCAATGGTTGCATGTCTTTCATGTGCAGTACAGGAACACTAATTTGTCAAGGCTTCCCACTTTTCTAGGTTGGCTGTTTGTATTTGTTTCAACTTATTTTGTAAAAGTGAAATTACTGCACCAACATTGCCTTGCAAAAGCTTTTACTTGTTATTTCACTATCAGGATGACTAGGTTGATAGTCAGGTTGTTTCATGAAAATTTTGTCCAAATTTGCAGGAGGCTTAGAAATAGAATTGATTTTGGTTGTCTCCCGTTCTAACATTTTACTTTCCCTTAGAACCCATTCATCTGGAACTCCTTCTATGATTGGATTTCCCACTTGTTTCCATGACATTGTCTTTTGATCCCTAAAGCAGTCAAAGTCTGAAAAACGGTAAAAAAAAAAAAAGTTTCATTCTCATACCCTGGTATACCTGCTGTCAGTCCTGCTTCTATGAGACAGACAGACAGACAGACACAAGGGTGAGGAGCCAATGTTTGGCAAGGTGCCCTATGACCAGAAGTAGGAGACACGGGAGGTCCTGCACCACAGCATTGCGGTGACGTGATGGGAATGTCACTCTGACCTCTGACGTTCTTTCTCCATCTCTCTCTATCTATCTCTCTCTCTCTCTCACTCCCTCATTAGTGGGTGTCTGTCTGTCCACCCTCCCGTCGCTCATCTTGATCTTTATGTAATCGCCTCCATTACGTATACCTTCATCAGGATTACAGATGGGGATGTGCGTTGCATAACTCCTGTGTTGTATTAGTTTCAGGCGGCCAGCTGACATAAATAAGAGTGGTCACACAGTCTTCTCCCACTGGGGAGATTGTGGGATCTCCCATGTTCAGAGCAGCAAGGGCAGTCGAGCGCATGACCAGAGCCGCTGCAGATGGGGCTCCGCATCTGTTACCTCAAAGCGGAACGAGACGATGGAGCAGTGGGCATGTGCGGAAGGCATGGAAAATCTAGGCCTACTCTTAAGTTGAAACTCTACAACTCTGTTCTCTGTGTATACCCAGTGGACTGTCATGCCCTTAGTTAGTCTTCACAGACACATCTTCACAGTCTGCCCCTCTTCACCCTGGCACACATGTAGATACAGGTATCCAGTACACCTACTGTACCTACTCCTCACACACGTACTGTAGATGTAAAGATCCTTTGCATACATATCCACACAGTCTGTGAATACAAATGTGTGATGGGCAAATAATCAGTATATCACTGAATGGTGGCACTGGGTCATACAGAAGACTGTAGGCCTATAGGCTCCTATAAAGATGGCGTCTATGAACACCTGTGAACTTCACCACTTGTTTCACTTCCGTTTGTTTGTTTGTTTCCTTGCTTACACAAACACACATGTGGGAGCCAGTTATTTAAGTTATTTTCATCATTAGCGCCACACCGCACACTGCTTTTTTACCACGCTTACACTTTCTTTGTTCTCAGCGTCGGCACATTCCTTGTATCTTCCTGCTGAATGTGGTGCTAAGGGAGACATGGACACAATGGAAGGCTAAGGGCTCTCATAAACACAAACACACACACACACACACACACACATACTGTACATGCTTAAATCTCACTAGTCGTCATACTCTTAAAAACCCCTCTCTCCTCCTGAGCCTAGCCTAGCCTTCACATCCAATGCTGTTTTTTTGTATTTTGATCTCTAACCAACCTGATTTGGACTGTCAGATGTACAAAATCAAATCAAACGAAAGCTGTATTTCATTAATGTGCTGATCATGACCAGGGATTGTTGTAAATTAAACAGTACTTTGAATTGTGCAAGCTGTGCATATACTTGGAGTGTCTGAGTCTGAAGTAACTGGGGAAAAAAATTGACCTTTGCAAATCTGCAAAATGCCATGAGATGATAACGCAAAATATAACACTAATGCTAGTCTGTCTGTTGGTTTTGTTAACACATATTGAATGTGCAAATAAAACGTCAAAGTGGTACACTACAGTTTGTGTGATACTTAATTTTCAGTTGTGTATAGTATTTGTATATGGGAACATCTTTGTTCAACAACTAATGCCTTGGAACATTCATAAATGTAATGTATGTATAAATCACAAAATATTGGACAATGTTATTTAGACGAAGCATCAGTTCAGATAGATGTAAGTATGAACTAATCTATCGACACCTTTGGCAGTAGGGACGCTCTGTTAGGACAATGTTTGGTTGGATGACAACATAATTGAATGGGGTTGATTCCGAGACATCAGTCGGGTGTCTCATGCTTCTTGGAAAATGATGTAACAATGCTATCCCTCACTTAATGACCTCACAAAATGTGACGTAAGGGTCTTTGTATCGTATGCAGGACACCTAGTGGTTATTGTCCAGAAGTGAATATGATACGATGTGATTGAATCTGAAAAGGGTGAAAAAAATATAAAGGTAGGCCCATACTGACTCCCACCCATCACATACACAAAATATTACTTTAATAGTGTATATTATATTCAATACACAAGTGGATGAGGAAGATGATGAGAATCAGACATTCAAAAAAAGGCATGTTAATAAAACAACAATGTAACCTTTGTTTTCTGTGGGTTTGGACTGAATATGAGCCTGGATTGAAAAACAGCTGTGGATAAAGAGCCATTAAGTATTTTAATGAGAAGGTCGTTGTCTGGTTGGGTGTATGACTCCATGACAGGAACGTGTCATGGTTATGTTAAAAAGAGGAAATCCTCCTCCTTCATGAACAGGCTGTGAAATTCATGGACCTTGATCAGTCCTTATCTCTCCACCGTTGTCAAATAAAGGACAATTTTATCGTGAAACTAACTTCATATGCCCACACTGTACTAATAAATCGTCAATAAATCTATTTTTTCTTGATTGCATCAATGCCTCTGTCAAAATGGGAAAAAATTGTGTCAAAATTTCCCAATTTTGACATCACAATTACAAAATGATTAAGTCATCATGAGGCACTCCGTGCACAGAGGGTTTGTGTGCAAAAGGCTCTTACCCATCACAAAACATACTGCCACACAAGCAAACCATTCCTTCAAATAAGATAGAAAATATTGTGAAATCAATATAGTAAAATATTATATAACATTAAAAAATATTATTACCCAACAGGCAAAGAGGAAAGGGAATGGAAGGTAAAGATGAAGATCAAGTGGATCCCTTTTTTCATTTTTCAAGAACATATTTTCATATTTCATATTTTCATATATATTGCATATTTCTTTTTTCATTATGGCAATTGGGAAATACTGATTTAATTGCCTTTATATGATTTTTCTTGTGGAATGAAGAAAGGTTGTAGTAAAAATGCGAAACCGATGTGAAATGTGAATGTGAACTTCATCTGAGGAGATGACCTCAGCTAAAAGGTGAAGAACAAAATTGATCTCAGTTTCATGTTGCATCTTAATGAAATCAAGAATTCCAACTAAATGAGAAAAGAAAAATCTTTTATTAAGTAAAACTTGTCACGCAACATGACAAGATCCACATTGACCTTCTTATAATCTCTTAAACAGAAATACTATCACATGCTTATCTTTATTAATGTGTTACTGTCTGACGTGTCATTCTGACCTATTTGAAAGGAAACCCCCACAATGTCTGATGAATTCACACACCATATTAAAAAATTCCCAGTCACGCCTGAAATGAATTTTCTTGGAAAGTAAATGGCATTCCTGTTAGAAGCAAATCTTACAGTAAAGCTGACTTGATGACAGAAAAATGTGTACTGGTACATTTACAATATAATAGTAAATAAATTTGCTCCTCCAGAAAATTGTGAAAATCACTCGTCTACTTGGTCAAATAAAAGACATTGTTAACACTACCTTCTCGAAAAGTGAAAGATGATTAACACCGCATTATTACCATAACCAAGTGAGAATTTAGTGTTTATCTAAAGCGAAATAGGTGACAGGTGTCAGCATTGTGTCATGTACGTATACTGTAGTTGAAGAAGTGCAAAAACACACTGGGTGATGCAAGAAAATTCCCTTTTGATTTTGACATTATTTATGACAGCATTTGAATCTCAAAGAAATGAGGCAGATGCTTGCACTATATTAAGAGAAATACAACAGAGCGCTTCTCTGTGCAATTAGTGTTGCTCCACCTTACAAATCAGATGTGGCCTTAGATTCACACATCACATGCCCTCGCACCATACAAATGAAAGACCAATCACTGCTGCGTCGATAGACTACTTTTAAGAAGTAGGAGAGAGCCAGCTGAGCTCCTTGTGGCATCTGACTCCTCATTTCACATTCACTTTATCAGGTAAGACATAGGCTCTCTGTGGTTTCATTAGAGAATGTTTTATAGTTGTTAACTAAAGGTTTACTATCTGAATTTAAATCAATTTTAGATCAATTACTATGTGGGTTTTGATGGGAGTGCATTATGTTTAAACTAATTCAATTTTATTTTTACTAATTAGAAGATATTTTGATTAGCTGAATCTGATCTAAAGTCAAATTCATTTATATATATTTTTTTATGCATAAGTCAACTCAAATTGAAGTCTATTGCTTCATATAGCACAGTGGTTCTCAATGTGTGATCTGGTTACCACTGGTGGTCTGTGGGCAAATTCAAGTGGTCCATGAGAGAATTTCTAAAAAAAAAAATGTGAATTTAGTCTGTGTTTCTCAGACAAGCTGCCTTGTACATGAGTCCAAAGTAACAATATTAGAAGACTAAAGTCGAGCTAATTTACATTGGAAACTTGGAATTTGGAAACAATATTGGAAAGTATCAATAAATTTATTAACAAAATATTTCTTTTGTTCAATGGAGAAATAAGTTCAATTGCTAGTTACATCTACAGTAGGCCTATAGGGAATAATATGAATGAATGTGTATGCCTAGAGATGAATCTTCGACACACCATCGCATCTTTGTAGTTTATTGCGGGTCGACACTCAAATAGGGAGTCAGCAGACTTTAGAGCTTAACTAGATTTTCATGCTGTCATGGCTGATCACAACTGGCCATTGTGATGGCTTGGCAGCTGACTCCCTTGTGAGAAGTGCTGCTCACCACCAGTGGTGTTTCTTAGAGAATCTTACGCCTCTGTCAGACATGGGTTTAAGCACCGTGACAGTTTCCACTGTCCTTACTTCACTTACCAATTTTTGCCCCCTTCTCCAGAAGCAAGGTGTCATGTCCCATACAAGCAACACAAACAGCAGGGTGAGTGGATCAGATGGTTACCATGCCAGTAACTGGACTATCCAAACTAACACTCTCACTGCAGTCTAGACATGCAGGAACACATTTAAACACATCATCAACTAATATTTATTTTTAATAACTTCAATAGAAATAATTTTGTAAAACTTACAAATGGTGTATTTTCCACAAGCAAAGTCCTCAAGATAGTCTACTATACATCTTGATGTAGTATTGTTTGCAAAGACATCTATCAACCTATTACCTACTGGCTATAAATAGCATGGGAAAGTATGTCAAGATTTTCACATGAAATGCAAAAGTACAATACATTTTGACCTGTTCTCTGCAGAGCAGTATAGTGCAGCGGGTAGTTGGCCTCCCGCTCATTCGCTCGGCGGTTCAGAATGTGAGCTCTGTTTTTGTGGTGGTGAAGGATCGCTACCCTCTGCTAGGCTTCATGGGAGATCTCTCCAGTTTGGGGATGCACCTCTTTGGCCTGACCTTTAATCAGCGCGTTGCCCCTCTACTGGAGGGTCTGAGACCTCAGAGTGAGTACTGCAGATACACACAAAAGGCTTGAAATGTAATCAATCATATTAAATGGCTGCTACTAGTTGTTTTTGTTTATTTATTTTTAACAAAGAATATGTTTTCAATATGCAATATTCGCCACAATCAAACGATGGTCTGCTAGCTTAAAAAATATGGGCCAAAATAATTTCATTGGGGGAAAAACAGTTTAAAACCATGGCACAATTCATTTCTGGTGAATACATTGCTTTACAAAATTGCTTTAAACTTTCTGTTTCTGTGTTTAGAAGAAAGTATTGTATTTTCTGTATTAAGTGTATTTTTGCCACAGTTGATGCTGTGAACCACTACGCTTGTGTGGGTTTGGACCAGATGGAGAAAGTCTTTCCCGCTCTGAACCAGTCTACAGAAGAGGTGGGTGGGTGTCTTCAGTATCATAGCTGGTGTAATGACACCTTCTGGCCTGCCGGCTGTAATGACTCAAGTCATTTCACATGATCTTCAGTCAATAACAGTCAAATCAACCAACACGGTCCAGTTTGGTCCAGTTTCTGATGCCTCAAGTCACTTCCAGTAATCACTGTGACATTTATCCAACAGATCTTTTTCTAATACAGTAGATAAAGTCTGAATCACTCAATCAGTGATGCATACATGTTTTTGGAAAGTGTGTTTTTCAGTTTACTGATTGCTTTGAACAGTATAATTGTATGTGCAGAAACAGTTCTTTGCTGTTACATTCACAAATCAATGAGACTTTTCTTGATACAGCATAGCTGGCTTTCACAAAACCGATTGCTTCAATCTGAAAGTGAGCTTGGTCTGTATACTTACATGACTTAGTTATCGTCTACCATTTCTCTGAGGTGGGATCAGTGATCATAATGCCTATTTTGATTTTTCCTTGATTTTGGCAGTTAACTCAACTGCGATCGTATCGGAGATAAAAACAAAGGAAGCAAAGTGCAAATAGGCAAATAGGTCATGCTGAGCAGCAGGGTGAAGTAAGTATCTCGCAGATCAGAATGGTAATAGCAGGACAATCATAAAACTGTTATGTTATGGCACCAGTAGCCTAATATATACATACAGTATAAAGAAGAGGTTAAGAAAGAAGAGAGGTGCTTGTGGGAGAGAAAGTCAACCAGAATGTCTAAAACACAGTCAAATGTACCCTGCAGAGAGAGAGAGAGAGAGAGAGAGAGAGAGAGAGAGAGAGAGAGAGAGAGAGAGAGAGAGAGAGAGAGAGAGAGAGAGAACCCCACAGGTGGCCATGACAGTCTGTTACTCTGAATCCCTCTTACCTCTCACAGGTGCTGGGTCATCTGAAGGATGGCTTTTACCTGACTGTAGATGATGCTCAGATGCGCCTGATTGAAGTTCTAGAGGGGGCGCTGTTCAGGTGGGAGCAACTGGTGGATGTTACCTGGGATCTGCTGATAGCCCTGCAGAACTCCTCCATGGGCCAGGTCATGACATCAAGCCTGGATGAGGTTCTAACACGTACGGAGGAAGCTGTAAACCAGTACTTGCCCATGCCCCCAACACTGAGTGAGTTTCTGACTTTGATGACACAGAATTCACATCTAATGCACACAAGATGTAAGAGAGTTTAAAAATGTATAGTATTTACTACACTGTAAAAAAAATAATGTGTAATGGTTTCCTAAAAATGTGTGGAAACTTGTTGCCTCAAATGAGTTAAGTAAATATGACTCTTTTTTTTAGATGTAAAGCAATTTAAACTTGAAAAAGAAAAGTTATATTTACTTAACTCATTTAAAGTATAAGTCTGGAGTAAGTTTAAGGATAGCCCTGCTGCACGAGCCATATTTCGCATGAAATGAAAGAATTTCGAACAGCATAGAACTAACGTGGACGCGAAACACTTTACATTGAGTCAATGTAACCTCAGATCTTACTTTCGGTTTCCAATAGTCAGGTCCCATTGATTCAGTGTAAAGTGCCTGTTCGCTTCTGCATTCGGTCAATGCAGTACAGAATAATTTTTTTCTACTCGCTAACTAGAGCATTTATCAAGCTCTTTCAACAGGGCTATGATTGAATTCACTCCGGTGCTTTCCTTTAAGGCAGTGTTTCTCAAACTTTTTCAGACTGAGGACCACTTTGCCCAAAAAAAACAAATTTTCAGGGACTACCTACCCTCACTTCCCCTCACCAAGTTGCATGCTGCTACCCTATACCCTTTGACCAAATCAATAGGCAATTCTAAATTGGCATTTATGGGCATTTCAAATTCAGACAGCTTGAAGTTTTTAATGTAAATTACAGGCCAGCTTCATAGTATTCACTGAACAACTCCTATTTGGCTTTCAAATCATTTTAGTGAGAAACAGACTAAATTCGCATCATTTTTTTCTTTTGGAAATCCCCTTGCGGACCACTTGAGCTTGTTCGCGGACCATCAGTGGTCCCCGGACCACACTTTGAGAGAACCACTGCTTTAAGGCAATGAGTTTCCACACATTTTTCAAGTAACCATTACAAATTCTTTTTTATAGTGTATGAGAGAAAAGCTCTGCACTGCATCAGAAAATAAAAGTGCAAAACCACAGTCTGTCTCATGTGCCTTGACTGCCTGGGCGCTCTGGTGCTTGTCCAGATGGGGGTGAGTTTGCATCCTGCAGGACGATGGATATTACAAATGCATTTCTTGTTCACAAGCCTACACTGTAAAAAACGATTTGTAATGGTTACTTGAAAAATGTGTGGAAACTCGTTGCCTCAAATGAGTTAAGTAAATATAAATTTTATTTTTCAAGTTAAAAGTACTTTACATCAAAAAAGAAAAGCCATATATACTTAATTTGAGGCAACGAGTTTCCACACATTGTTCAAGTAACCATTACAATTTTTTTCTTACAGTGTAGGCCTACAGTATATGCATTCACAGACTGACAGATCGCCCACCTCCATCCCTCTTTCTGCAAGACACAGAAATAGTGCATCAGTGACTATTCAATGGCAGCCTAAAATTATATTAATGAAGACATAAGGTGATGTTACTGTCCATACAAAACAGTGAGTGGGCCTACAGCCAGCAGTTTTCAGAGCATTTTGCTAAGTAAGTTAGTTATGTTAGCCTGTAATTGCTGTGGTAGTCAAATCTTATTGAAAGATTTTAGAACTACTCTGTAATTTGGCAAAACATCTAATCAGCTATTACACAAACCATAACATGGTATCATGTGATCAGAAGTTCAAGGATCATAAAAATACATGATGAAATGGGAAAAAACCCTCCAGGCCACCTTTCCTCTATACACCACTAGGGGGCTTCCTTGATGTTGTCTTGCTGTCTTGCATTGGTGCAATTGGTGTGCACATGTACTATTGTCACAATACAGTGTGTCTGTCTAAAAGCAAACATTAAATTATTATAAAATTATTATAAAAGGAGCAGTAAATTAACAGAATGTTCATGAATAGGTCTGTGGCAGATGAAGGAGATGAAGAACAAAATCATAAATGCAGGGGACTTACTGTAGCAATACTGGCTAAGGTTTGATTTGTCTTTGCTGACCGCTGTTTAAGAAGCATTGCTGTGTATCTTTGTGAATTTCAGGACAGGAATTTGAGATGAGAGCTCAGCTGTATGAGGATGATGATGACAATGATGAACCTGGATTGTGGACACGTGTACGCTGCCTTCTACTCAACCTCAGTCTTCAACTGTACCACCAAGCTCTGAAGCTGAGGGCACAGCTGTACCGCATCATCAAGACACTAGGGGTCGCTGCTGACACAGTAAGCGCACAATAGTTGTCCTCTTCATTCTGTCTGGTTTTTGTTTTGTCCCAGGCCGTTTTTTTGTTTTTTGTTTGTTTGTTTTTTTGTTTATATGAAAGGAGATTTAATTTTTTGCTAATCATGGATAACGTTGTACACCTAATCCATTTTAGTTCTAGTAGCTTTTTGGGGGGCTTGCTTATGTACAGTGGTAATATTTTGTCTGGCAAGTTCTCCAGACAGCAGGAAATTCCTGTGGAAGTCCAAGGTGGCTGTATTATTATTACATAATAAAAAGCGTGAATCATTTTACTTTGGCTGAAAAGCTGATTACTTTCATTTTTTTGTGCCTTGCATAACATTTTCCTAAACTACTTTGAAGGAAGATAGTACTATATAAACCTACCACAAAAAAGTAAGGAAATTTGTATTTGGTAGATTCTTTTTCTGTTGTATCGTATACTCCTTGGCAACAAATCTTATACCATTGGAAAACTTGTTTACGTCCCTTTAAAATGATTTCCCATTTGTAAGGAACATACATTTGTGGAATGAGCAGCAGAGCTGAGTATGTGGGTGGCACCCATGAAAAAGTACCAAAGCCAGTGGCAAACAGCTTATTCTGACAATGACTTGTTTGGTGTTTGAAGAAACAAACAAGGCAAGGTTAATCATCTGCGAAGTTAATAACTTTTGCAGGGCATCTTTCACACACAAGCATGCAGTAGCCTCTGTAATTAAACTGGACTATTTTAACCTGGTGAAGCCTGAAGTGCTTCCAAAGTCTGTTCCCAAAAACATTCTAGGTTACATTCCCTTTACAATGGCATACCTTTTATGAGACATGCTCTCATCGCATATTACATTCTACATAAATTGAATCAATTCTCAAAAATATTTTCAAACGGTGCATAATGTTACACCTAGAACCGCTAGCCCCATTCTGCCTTGTCGGTGTCCAAGACCCCCAGGGGAACTCCTCTAAACATCCATCACACCATCAAATGGGAACATCAGAACATCCTCTCGCACTTTCTTCTGGTCATGCCTACATGGGGTTGTTAGTAAAAATAACTTGGCTACGTGCTCTGCCCCATGGTTGGGCAGCTCATAAGGTCCCTGGCACTCCCTTGAACTTCCTGCCTACATGAGCCGTGAGAGGGGGATGTCCCTGGACAGGCACGGCTCTCTCATTACGCGTTCCTTGAGCAAAGGGCCCCTGGGGCGTCTGTGGTTTCAGACACAGCGACAGAGAGGCAGGGAGTGTGTGTGTGTGTGTGTGTGTGTGTCTACCATGCTGAGAGAGAGATCGAAAGAAAGAGAGAAACAAACAACATGATAAAGAAAATGGAGAAAGAAAGAAAGGGGGAATGAAAAAGATAACTGATTGGGCCATACACACATTTAAAAAGGCATTGGAACAATGTTGGGCTTTGGCTGGGTTTTCATTTATTGTCAATAAATGAAAATCTGTCATAAAAATAATAATAACTATAAGATTTCTGTAAACAAACCTAATTCAAATTCCTCCACCTACCACATTTAGTTACAACAATTTATGTAAAATTGGTTGCATGTTATGTCAAATAAGTTGCCATGAATGCAGACTGACTTAAGATGCGTGTTGTGTGAGCAAATGTCTAATAGACACGCTGTTTAAAGGACTCCATGTTTGTTTGGCCACAGATGTTTGGGTTGGTATATAGTGGCCCCAGAGGGACATGGTACTACGTGATGTTTGAGCCAACCTAGAGTGCATTGAAAATACTTTCAGGAAGGCTGTAGATATTTGAAAAAAACATTTAAAGAGGCATTGGAACAATGCAGGGTTTTGATGGTTTTCATTTACTGGCGATAAATTAAATAAAATCTAACAATAATAAAAAAAATAGTTTTCAGTAAACAAATCTTCTAATTCCATTTCCACCAACCACCACATTTAGTTACTACAAGTTATTGGTTGCATGGTTTGTCAGACAAAATGCCATGAATGCAGATGGACTTAAAATGCGTCATGCGCGGGCAAATGTCATCAAATTAGATCCTTACATTCTGATCTGATGGACAGCCTGTTATAGGGTAAAGGACTCCATGTTTGTTTGGGCACTGATGTTTGGGTTGGTTTACAGTGGTCCCAGAGGGACATGGTGCTACGTGAGGTTTGAGGCAGCGCTGCTGACTGCTGGTGGTGGTGAGGAAGACAGACAGTCTGATAAGGGAGGGAGGACGCTGTCCGGTCGAGATGGATAGATAGAACGCATTCAGCAGGCATCAGTGTCTAAAATGATGGCGTCCACGTACTGTATGTGTCTACGAATTGTTTGTTGGTGGCTGGTCTGATACAGCAAAGCACAGCCCACTTTGCAGTATGCACTTTGAGAATACATTGTTTAGCCACCTCATATTTTACCAACGACTGGTTGTGCAAGTATGCATGATAAGAGTAAGCAAGGAAGTAAGTAGGGAGGAAAAAGTAAAAGAAAAAGAATAAAGTAGAAAAAAGTTACAATGGAATTACTATTACTTCCAAAACAGCAAAGGGAATAATCAAGTTCTTAGCCTATGTAAAATAAATCTTTTTCAGTGTATGTCACAACCAAAAAAACTGGGAAAATGAAGGCCTAACCAAACACCTCAAAATCAAACACAACTGTATTTTGTTACAATTCTACAGAATCCTCCATTCGAAGCATCATATGATTGAAACACATGTTAGCCCCACTAAACGGGAGCATAAAGCAGACATGCATTGCAGTGAAAGCCCACTGAGCCTGTCCAAAGAGCTCTACAGTAGCTCCATTTTCTCAGCAGTTGGCCTGTGGGTAATTGGAAGATAAACGTGTTAGAGTGGTGTGGCGGCCATCTAGTAAGGAGGGGGGGGAGAGAGTGAGAGGGGGGAGACAGCGGGGCAAACGGTGAGACCCATGAGGGTCGGCTCACATCAGACGGCTCCTCATTAAAGGCTAGCAGACACCCCAGAGAGACTGGGCGAGTGAGCAGAAGAGAAACGTGAGCTGGCAGCGTCTGTCAGTGTCTGTCAGTGTTTCTGTGCGTGTGTGTATTTGTGTGTGTCTAAGGGGATGCAGTGTGTGTTGCATGGTTGTGGGTGATTGTTTATAATGTATGTATAAGCACATGCCACATGTGTAGAAATATAAGACCTTGTGTGTCCCTGGTTCCTCAGGGATGGTTCGTGCCTAGTGTGATGGTTTCCATGGTGCCAGGCTTGGCTCCCGGGCTGCACTTTGGCAGCACTTGGCAGCCGGTCGCCATGGCACCAGGTCACGTTTTTACGCGGATACAGTTTCGCCGCCCCTGGCTCCCCTCCTTTGACCAGGAGCCCTCGTGTTTTGACAGGACAGGAATACAGAGGCCACTGCGGGCTGCCAGTCTCCACTTGGCTGACCCACTTTTCCACCCCCCCCCCCCCCACCTAAAACACAAAAATGGAGCCTACGAGGGGGTAGACTGGAGACTGCCTGTAAAATATGTGTGCCGTGTTTGCCAATCTGGACCGAAAATCCATCACACCAACAGTGTGGTCTGACACTCACGTTGCTGTGGCCCGTGAAGATACACTTGTTCTACTTCAGATACACGTGACCTTGATGTTTAGAGCACAAGCGGTAGATCTTTAATATTCAACAAGGTAGTGGTGGCAGGTATAGACAACACAGTTTTAACACACATAAGTACTTTGTAATTCATGTCTGGATATTCCTTATAACATCTTAAGGAAAGTGTCTAAGGTTCATCCGGTAGCTTTTCAAACATTTTCTAACACCCCACCACCCTACCCCCCACTGATCTCTCACGTTTAAGCCACACAACAATGTGAATAGCCAGATTGAGGAAAACACTCCATGTTTTTTTAGGCTAATGACTAGTAGCGCTTTTGGCTGTCAGTTCCAGTTAATGCACATGGGTCATTTACTTGTGTCCCTGCTGAGGGCTACAGGGCTAATAGGAACATGACAGCCAGGCCTCTGCAAAGGAGCGATTTGGCTCTGTCTCTGTGGCCTATGGGGAAACCCAGGTTTCCGTGCCAGGAACCTTGTGTTACTCCAAATGCAATAGAATAGGGGAAGAGAGATAGGGAACACTTATGGATGGGGCCACTGGCTCTTTTGTACAGAGACCGAAGGGTTCAGTCAGGACAGAAGCCATGTGGACCTAAAAACCCGTTGTTTTTGTCTTTGTCATTACGTCCCATTACCCCAGTACTGGGTGCTGACAATACATTTGACCATAATTACATTTCCCCCTTGTTTGTTGTACATCACATTTGCAAGGGATTTGACCAGAAATAAAGAAAGTACTGAAAAGAACTGGATTGTTGAGGGTATTATTTGAGGGGAAATTATTCATGTCATTGATCACTTCAAAAACGTGTTAACTGTAATTCTAATATTCCTTGGAGTCTCAGGTTTTATATTTTACTATTCAAATTCATTTTGAGAATGTGTTTTGTTTGATGAGTTTAGGATTATCTTCTTCTATCTAGGCTATATTGTTTTTGTTTGTTTTGTGTTTTTCTTTTCTTCAGGTGGGACTCACTAAAATCATGGAGGTGGTGATCATGATGGTCCAGAACCTGATGGCTTTCTATGTGTCTCAGGTGAGCTTGAGTTTAATTTTCATTAGCATGAGACTTAAATCTTCTACTTACATAGTGCCATGTGGTGCTAGCTGCTAGCCAAAGCTATATATCTTAAAGACTATGCACTTTATGCCTTTACATTTTGGAGGTTGCATTTAGAACTTAGAGCAGATGACATGAAACATGACGGATTTGTGACCGACAGCAGCACAAGTGAGCTTTTGAGACGAAATGAAAACTTACCCAATCGATGAATCCTCTAAGGGGAGATTGTGTTTATGAAGTGAAGAGGATATCTGAGAGACATACAATATAAATAATTTAATACGCGGGAAATAGTCAACAATTAATATTGTGCATGTTTGAGCATAATAGTGAGAGTGAGAGACACTTTGAATGTGCATATACGTGTGTGATCACAGACACATAACAGAAACTCACTCTCTGTCACAACACTGTTTCAGCTGAAGCAGATAAGGGGTGCAAGGGACGCAGCGCTGAAGCAGCTCTCAACGCTGGTCCAGATCTTCCTGAAGCTTCCGCCTGTGGTGCAGATCCAGGCCCTGCCCCAGCAGGTTGGCGAGGTGGCCAACAACCTGAGGGAGCTGAGCAGGGTCCTCATCCAACTGGTCATCAACACCACTCCTCTCTACAGCATGGTGAGAGAGACAAGCAGCTCACCAGACACAACAGAGCATTGCATCAACACACCACATACAGTGTATTTGAATAGCTGCTGTAGTTTACCAATAATCATTTTGGCAAAATTCAGGGCCACACAGAAAACCATTTAGTCTATTCCGGAACAGTATCTGGCAAATAAACTCGTTGCCCTTTTATGTTAACTATTATGATTCTTCTGTCCTGAATCTATTTTTATCTACTTTTTTTGATAGGCCTACTTGAATCACTAACTGAGGCAGAAGACTGTGAATTCTTGCAAAAAATGATATGATCATGATTTGCTCAGGGTCCTTAATGTGGTTATCCCTGCGTAACAGCTGTAGAATGGGGTTGTAGTCTATCTAAGAAAAAAATATAATTCAGATTAGCAAATTATAATAATGCGTTTTCAAGGAAAGGCTCAATAATTACTTTTATTGAGAGATGGATGAATGGTTCAATTGTTAACAATTGTGAAGTGTTGTTAGGCATTTACATAGAAAGTGTAAAAATAGGCCTTAGTTGGAGTGACTACTTGGAACATAGTTACTGTTGTACTTTTCTGTTTTCCGAGGATAATTTGACTGGACTTAATAATAAGTTGTGCCTCATAACAGCCAGTGAGACATGCAGAGCTAAGACTCCTGTATTGGATAAGCTCATTTCCATATTGCTTTGAACTCTGTGTCCTGTCACAATAATCATACAGCTACTGGAGCTCAGTTGCAAAATATATCTCCGTAACAGACAGTGCAGTACATTGTTATATTTTTGTAATCCAAGAATAAAGAAATCACATTTGTTTCATCACATTGGTTGTGTCTCGTAGTGTATGTTATTCCAGAAGGTTATGAGGTTTGATTTGTGGAGTTTTGTTAACTAGCTCACCACTCTTCCTCTCTTCTATCTTCTCTCCCCTTTGCCCCAGTTGGATGAGCCAACAGAGCAGCAGCTCCTGGACTACCTCAACCAGGAGGAGACATCTGGAGAATCCATACGGCTTGGTTCTTCCAACAGCCTCTTCCTCAAGGCCATGGATGGGCGTCCGCGCCGACGCCGGAGCTTCTACGCACGACGCAGAGGCTCCTCAGGCCATGCGTCTGACAACTCCACCCCGATGACCCTAACCACTGTGACCCCGCCAGCTCCGGGCCCTGCTCCGCTACCCAACGGCCGCAGGGGAAGCGCAAAGCGCAGCAGCCAGCCTGAGCTGGACACCCTGGCACCACCACCATCCACTGCAGTTCGCCGCAGGTCCTCAGCTGCGGAGGTGCTTTTATCGCCCATCATCCAGCTTGTGTCCCAGAGCCAACGGGCCTTTGATTATCTGAGCTCCACTCCAAACCAAGAGGAGCCCATAAATGAGTCCTATGATGATTAGATTGCCTATAACCCGTCTGCCTTACCAGATTTGTGCTAGGCAGTAGTAGGCTAATTGTCAGAATTTTGGCTTTCATTCTGATATATCATGATGAATCTGACGATTTATCACAATATATCATGAATTCTAATAGGCACAATTATCTTCAGTATTGCCAAATTCATTTCAGAGAGGATTTTTTTTATAGCAAATTTTAAATAAGAAGCATGATTTCAATTGAAATTAATCACATTGTGTAACATTTTCATATTACAATGAAACAAAATGCTGAAAAATCTAAACTGCAAACTTCACACAATCAGTGCATTGCTCTTGTACCTACTCAGTCATGAATGTTTTATAAGAAACTATATAAAACTTCCTTAATGTAATTTTGCTTGATTATAAGCATTTCCTACACATTATTCATGTCAAACATTCATGTACGGATAAACACAATGACAGTTGAAGGGAAAAGGGTACTCTTTAATCACAAACTCTGTTTACTACAGTTACAGTATGCACATGCACAGCATTGCCTTATTACATTGATGCATAGCTTTAACCGAAATTGTTAGCTTACTCATTAAAGCTTTCTGCTTTGACACTTAAGTCTACTATCTACAGTACACATTTTGTCATGATGAGAGCTGAAGCTGTAAGTGGCCTTTGCTTAAACATGTTCATTTAGGAGAGTAAATGAGCCAAACCAATGAATATGTCAGAGAGATATGCAGGTGGCTTTCATTCAAGGTGGAAGTGGTAAAAGGTGTAGCCTAGAGATGAGATGCTCCTGAAATGCAATCAGTTTAGAGCATATTGATTTAAAAATGTAGCCTAAAGTGTAGGCCTACTGAAAGTCTTTGTAAGTTTAGAGTGTCTATGAAAAAGTAAAGGTAAAATATGTCATAAAGTAAAACATAAACTTGCTATCTTCTTTCTTCCTTCTTAAAATGTTAAATATACAATTTATGTTTAGCATATTGCTTTAAAGTGAGGGGGATCATCTCTTTACTGCACTAGAGAATCAATCATAAGGCATGTGGGTGCACAACTATAGAATCTGTTGCCAAGAGCAGAGGAGTCTGGTCCTGTGGGGGCTCTGCAGTCTGGGAGTCTGCTTCTCACCCAATGAGAAGTCCATTATTGAGACACGGAGCTGCTGCTCCTGCTGGAAGGGGTGCAGCTGTCTGTTGCTCTATCAATATGTGACTTTTAGCCTGTAGTTGGATGACATTGGATGATGAGGCAGGCTACTTTTCAGTGTAAAAACATGTTCTATTTGAAGATTTTTTTCCCAACCTAAAATTTGTCAGCAGTCTCTGCCTATTTGGATCTGTCACTTTACAACTCTTTTGTATTAATTATCTAAGATTAATTGATATAAATCCTATGTGAACAGCCTATTATCTTTAAAGGTGACCTAGACATCTTGCAAGTCTAGGGATTTTGCAAGATAAATAAATAAATTTCAGACCCCTGTAACATGTAGGGGGAGATCTGTCTGAACCGCTTCAAAATTTGAAAAGTAACACACTGATACATTCATAGTAAGGAAATGCAATTTATTTATTGGAAATATTCAATACATTTTCCTCTACACAAAAAAAAAATGCTAGGTCTATTTTTTCCATTTTGCTTTGTGCCAGCAAGACATACATCTCATAAATGACATGCAAAGGCTGATGACATACATTAAATTCACTGTAATGCCAAGCCTATCATAGACAGCAACATCCAGTGTGTGTTCATGGCAAGACATCCTTAACAAAACTGCTTAGTCTTTATTTACAAAATGCTGATGCATAGCACCAATAGAGAAAACCACCCTCTAGAAATTCACAGTAGCCCAAGTCATGACTTAGACACTTTCAGAAGTCCGTCAATATTCAAAAGTCTGTATGAACATAGGCTCACCATCACCATAATCTCGCTGTAGGACCTACTAATTGCACAGCTGTCTTTGCCCTCTTTCCAGGCCATTCTATACATGAGTCTTGATACTACTGTGTAGTAAAGGACTTCTCAGTTTCGCTGGTCATTTACTTCAGACATACTTTTACCTTCTTGTAGCCTAATCTTACAGGACCTGTCTGTCCCTCCATCACTGCAAGCCCAAGCTCTCTTTGGCCGCTCTCCGGCTCCTTTTCTGCCGGCTAAATATGCCTATCTATGCAGTCTCTGTACTGACAAAGATCTATTCGGCGCGCTTCTTTCCAAACACGGCAGACACACTCCTCACGATCTCCTTAATGCCAACAATCCCTTTCTTCAATGTTTTTGACTCTTTGATGAGTTCCAACAGTTCGTGGAATACGAGCATCACTCCATGGTACGTCTCGGCAGCAGATATTTCGAAGAAACTGCAATCTGCCGATAGGGCAAAAAGTCGACCCTCCTCGCTGGACACGGTGCGCTGGTGCTGAAGATCGCGCTTATTTGCGACAATAATAATAGGTGTGCTGGCAGACATCTTTCTCGACTGCCTGATGAGTTGCACCTGTTGCCGCACCACGTCAAAACTTGAGCGGTCGCAGATGCTGTAGACCAGGATCACTCCGTCTGCCCACTGCAACTGTTTATCACTGATGGATTCAGGTGCGACACAATTCTGAGGAGCAGAATAAGAATTGGTCAGCGGACCTCATAAACTTTCAGGCTATTCGACAAACCACATACAGTAGCAGTAAACCTATCTTACCTGTGGATATAATGAATCCCATATGTTGAACGAAATCTCTCGGCCGTCGATTTTGTCCATATGGCTGTATATTGACTCTGAGGGGAAAAAAAAAGAGAAGACTATTGTTAATTTGAACCATTAGGCTATGCACATGCCACAATTTATGAGTCACATAAAGACATTTAGTTATGTATTAAGAATTGTCTATTTACCAATATCTCCGTATTCACCAATAAATCTTCTTGTGAGAAACCGCACAGTGAGAGCTGAGGAGCAAAAAGACAGTCAACAATCAACATTAAAAGTCAGCAAGAAAATTACATTCTAAGATTAGAATCCTCATCTGTAACCTACTCTACTATTAAATATAGGCTATGCAGTTGTTCTCACCTGATTTTCCAACATTTTCTGCTCCAAGAAGCAGAACGTTGGCAGCAAGCTTTTGTTGAGTGCCATCCATTGCCTTGTTGCAGTGGCTGGAGTTACTTTTCACTTGGATAACCATTTGGCCGATCATCGAAATCTGCAGCTTCAACAAATCTGCTTGAAGATGCGGTATTGTGGGCTAGTTTATATAGACCTAAACACGGGTTTCCTGGGCGGAGCTGAACTTGGCTGTGCGCTATAGCCTGCAGCCTTCGCACCAAAGATACTTTTCCACCTCAACTCTCTCAGTTCACAAGATTTAATAATTGGCCAATGAAGCAAACATAAACGCGTATTTGAATTCAATTATGCATTAGAATTCTTGACTCAGCTCATTGACTGAAACTGACGAATTAATCACAATGGACAATGCCTACAACATACCCTAATGTAGAAGTCTAAAACGTTATTGCATAGGGAATCAAGTTTGATTTCAGAATCACAATGTTTGCATGACCACTTCAGAATCAAATAGACTTAAAAGGACAAGATAAGGCATTATTTTTCTGTGATAAAGAGAGAAAGTCGGAGGCACCGCTGCCATACTGGCGTCCCCTAGCGGTAAAGTTTCGCGACCCTTTATTGACGGCAGTAATTTTCCGCGATTCTACCGGGAATAACTTTAGTTTAGTAATGTTGGCAGTCTTGCAGTATAGGAAATTCATAGCACTTCTATATGGAATGTTTTTTGTGATAGGCTTACAGGGATAAATATTAAGGTTTTCACGTTACTTGAGTTTCGTGGCAGTTTTTATTGCATGAACGTTTGAGTTGTAAAACACCATTATCTTGATTTTTATTGTTTTGCAGAGATAACTGCCACTGATGTGACTGTTCTGCAAGGTGACAGCTGTAACAGAGACTCTTTGCTTTGTTGTAGGCTATCTACGCAACCAAAGATTCTATAGAGCGCTACTATGGAATGTTTTTTGTGACAAAATTAAATAAACCGCTCACAAAAAGTAAGGAAACTTGACTTTGGCCCATTATATCCCCCCTTTAATAATACCAATCCCTAAAGTGTTTTATATCATTTTTATCGTTGGTTTGTCACCTTTACAATGAGGTATAGCTTGTAAGCATCGGACAATCGTGGAATGCGCAACACAGCCAAACGTGTGAGTAGTGCCAACCAAAAATGTGCCAAAATGGCCATGGTCATAGGGTTCTGCTGCATCTGATTTTGGGCCTCAAGTGCTGCCAGTCACTGGTGTGCCTAAATTAGCACCTGAGCTTCAGCAACTTGTTGGGTTTGTGGTTTCTCCTATAGCAACAATACTGGTGGAAAGATGCCACATTTGTTCCTTCAGGATAGGGCCTGTGCAATGGGGAACCTGAGGCTGGTGTCCCAACATGTAGTGGCAGCATCATTGGTGTCAGTCCTGGTACCATTTCCAAACTTAGAACCAAGTTCCATGAGACTGCGGAAGCCAAAGACAGACCAAGACGTGGCCATCTCAAGAAGACAACACCCCAAGAAGATCAGTGCCTCACTTTTGCTGCACTAAGGAACCGTAGATTCACTGCCAGAGACTTACAAGATTTATTCAACTGTTCAACTGCTCAAATCTTCCACACGTTACTGAGGGCCCTGACACTGAGTGTAAAGTGTATGGCCAACATGCTTTTTTGTTCTTGTCCTCATTTCTTTGGGTGAGTGCAATTTTCAATGCTCCAAGCAACAAAGGCTATACCAACAGAACAGTATAGCAGGCCATTTTGGCACATTTTTGGTTGGCACTACTCACACGTTTGGCTGTGTTGCGCATTCCATGATTGTCCGATGCTTGCAAGATATACCTCATTGTAAAGGTGACAAACCAACGATAAAAATGATATAAAACACCTTAGGGATTGGTATCATTAAAGGGGAGATATAATGGGCCAAAGTCAAGTTTCCTTACTTTTTGTGAGCGGTTTAAATAAAAGAGTAGAATTAGATTCTAGAGCATTCTGTTATGAAATAAGCAATGAAATAAATAAGCAATGGAATTAGCAATGAAATAAATAAGCAATGAAATAAAGAATGAAATAAGTAATTAAATAAATATGACGTGCAAAAATGAAATAAATACATGTATTTCAATTTGTATTTCATAATCTATTAAATTATTTAATATTTTATTTAATTATTTCATACTATATTTATTTATTTCACCTCTCTTTTATTTAATTTTGTCACAAAAAACATTCCATACTTCTAACATGTTTGCTTAGTGTTGTTGAAATGACCTGTCGTTGTTAGATATTGATTTTAAGGGAGAGAAATGTTTAGGGGCCCAAGTAAATGTCTAATTAGTAATGCTAAACTTATGTTGCAATTAATGGATGCTAAACTAGCATGCTATGCCATGCTTATTGTAAGCTAACTGCTTTGGCTAGCCTACCTATTTAAGCTATGCTACCTGTGTGAACTGTTTTAGCAGTGTAGTAATTATTATTATATCTTCTGTGTTTATTGTTTTCACAGAACCACACACAAACAAGTGTCTGAACCCAAACATACATTATGTTTAATAAAACACATCTGTAATTTACATTGAAAGAAAATAAATCTGAAGAAAGAATGCACACTCCAGAAATGTTCCTAACAGATGCCCCAAAGTGGCCACAGTGATTCTTGAACTTATTATTGGATTGTCCATCGAAACAGTTTATTTCTTTCCCTTTTTTGTCCGAAAGTCAACATCGCTTCGCTGAACACCGCTGACTGGAAACTTGTATTGACTCAGCCTCGCTTAGTCCTGGTGAGGCTTTTTGACAACAGGCTCTGTGCTTTCCTCGGAGGAATCAGAGTCACTGTCCCTGACGTACGTCTTTTTCTTGCTGTGACTGCCTGTTTTGGCCAGATCCCTTTCTCTTTTCACTGTTGGTCGTGTCAGAAGAGATGGATGGAGTGCATTTCCAAACACCTGGTTGACTTTCTTCTGAAAGGACTTTTGTATCTTCAGCACATCATCGATCTCCTGTAAAACGGAAAGATGGACTTCAGTAGTGAAAAGAGTCACTGACGTCATCCATGCAATGTGTCATTCTGTAGTAATTGGATTTGAACAAACAGGAGGCTAAACATAGTGATGTCACAAGTATGAAGTTTGAAATGTGTGGGGCACATTGCATAACCCACTGCCATGACTTTTTCATGCAATTACCACACTTGTTTCTCATTTATGAAACATTACATACATACAATATACATTACATAACAAACACTATAAGTTGAGATGCTACTTGAGTTCCAATACATCCAGGAGCTTACAGTTCTTTCAACATCTGGCTTCAGTAGTCCAAATAGGACCAAGATCAGTCAATTTTGAAATCTTTGGTCAGCTGGTTTAGGGGAACATGGCTTCTCCATGTCCATGTTCATGGGCCAGGTGTTCACCACCAGGTGAGGCTTCAACCCTCTACAGTACTTCTTCCTCAGTACTGTAGCAGTGGCCACCTACTGATTCACATTTGCACGGCAACTTCACTGCTCCCTGTATTTTGTGTCTGTGTGTGAGTACATATCACCAACTACATACGAGTAAAAATTGGAGCACTACTACATCATAAGGAGGATGTAGCTGAATCAACTATCAGCTATACTATCACAATAAAATCCCCAAAAACATAAAAGACGTAATTAAAAAAAAAAAAAACTCAACTCAACAAATCAACAGTGCCTGGTGTTGCTTTCTTCAGAAACCAGAACAAGAAGTGTTAGGAGAAAACAAACCTCGTCAGTGGACAGAAGGGAGTCCAGAAGCACCCAGATGTCTGAAACCAGCTCAGACGGCGTGCGGTATGAAGGGGACCGTTGCCTCAGTAGGCGCTCATGGATGAACTCAAAATCTACAGATGAGCCTGGACCCTTTAGTGTAAAAGCAGATAGGAATTCTTGTTTATTTTACTGGCTTGGTGGATGTGTGCAGAAGTTCATGTTTTAGAGTTCACATGCAATTAATACAGTTGCCTACCTTGCATGAGTTGTAAAGGACACTGCTATACTTCTTGCACATGAGAGCAAGTAGGAGGTGTTCACATCTCTGAAAGAAAACAACAAGTCCATTATAACAGCAATACTATGGAATTAAAATCAACCACACAAGGAACAGTAGAACGGCTGTGTCCCAATGCCAATGTTTTCTAATATTTACAAAACATGAGCTGGTCAATGAGGCCCATTGACTCTTAAAGATAACTGATAACTGATGCCAAGCTATTAAACACCCTACATTTACTTAAGATGTTTGGTAGTCAATATGATCCAGTAGTTCTCATTCTCTGAATACACAATTGAATACCTAAAACTGCTGGCTTCAAGAAGTGAACATAAAATGGGGTTTTATGGGGAGCACTATAGGAGAGAGTAAGCTGCCTCTTATTACCATGTTCTGTTAGGCATTTCAAATATAAAATTCAGTTTCTTTGGATGTTTGGTATGAACACAAACATAACTAAACTCTACATCAAACAGCAAGGGCAACTGATGAAAGCAAATGTGTCCTACCCTCTGATCCATTGAGTTCAGCCAGAGCTTCCTATGTCTGTCCTTCCTGAAAGGATCTCTCGAGTCAGACAAGTCCTGGCACAGGGAGCACTTCCACTTGGAAATACTGGGATGAGAAACATACTCCATGTCATAAATATAGGATCTACCTTGATACTGAACACACATCTGCCTGGTCTGATTTTGAATTAGATCATTTTGAAAAGCATATGTTCCTGAGACAATTGTCTTTTCATTGAGTTTCATTTAAATTATTTGAAAGCTGACATTAATCATGTGGTTCATGATTTGTTCGTAGTTTCTATGTGTACGTTTTTATTTCTATGTTGAATGTTTTTTAATTGCATATTTTACTGTGTTTTACTGTTGCCGTTAGGGTAAGTGCTGCCTTTGCGGCCCTTCACACTGAACATGCTTTTCACGTTGATACCGTTTATGTGCTTAACTCAAATTGTGCTGACTGGGCCAAAGTGGAGTTCCTCAGATGAAAACAAACAAACAAACAAAACAAAACATAAAAAATAATAATAATGGCACAAAACTGACCATCCCACTCACCAAACCTTAGTGGTGATAGGAGGGACATGACAGGCCCGGTGGAAAGCCCTTTCACACGTCACACACTGGACGGACGCCCGGTCTGTGTTGCACACCTTGCAGTCCAGGTTGTTTTCTGGTGAGTCAAGACTCACCAGTGGAGAGCTAGAGTTCTCAGAGTCAATGCAGAGTTCCTGGAACACAATCGGATGGCACATTAATATTATTATGGTATGGTACTATACAGCATGAATTATGCAGATTTGGTACGCACTTGTAACTAAAACACAAATGACCTATTACCAAACTGAGTAGTGTATGCAAAAGCACCATTGCATCAGCAAGCATTACTGTGTCAAGCTCCATTAAAATGGTGTTTAGAGTAACTAAGTGAAGTGAATAGAGCATTCTACAGCATTATAAAGACCCGTGTAATAAGGGTAAAATCACTGCACAGCAGATACAATATCGACTTCTTCATATACACATGCAGTATATTAACTTACATGAGTGAAAGACATACCTCTTCTTTGACGTCCAGCAGTGAGATCAATTTAAGACATCCTTCTTTATCGACTCTGAACCGAGGAAGTGGACAACCAGCAGGGGGCAATTGTATCGCCAGTCGAAACAGATTAACTTGGCATCTTAACATCTCTGCTCAGAAAAACAGACAGCCATTACTGAAGATGGAATTGGCATCTATTCTTCCCATAGACACACATTATAAAAAAGCATAACACAACATTACTGATTAAATACAGTATATTTGCTTGCACATTAACATTGACTATTAACATACTTTCAGGATGCATGGTCTCCATTTCTGATGTGTCTGTATCTTCCACAACAGCCTTGTCAGATGTCATTGAATCTTTCCCACCAATCTGCCAAAACAGAATTACAATAAATCACCATTGCACATCTGCTAATCCTGATGAACTAAATGAATGAATTAACAGAATCAAAGTGAAATTCAGCTTATTCAGTTCCTCACTTGCACTCTGTCAGCATCTTCACAGTTTGTTTGAAGGGAATCCTGCTCCAGATTCTCAGCTTCATCTACTCCCAATATTTCACGGAAGCTTTGTGGGAGTCCGTTGAGCCAGTTGCTATGGACGTTGTGGGCATCCTTGGTTAAATGTGCCTGGGATTCCTTTTGTTCTTGGCATTGGTGCGGGGTCAAAGTTTGATCGTCGCTCTGAGGGCCTAGCAAACCAGCTGAGCTGACTTCCTGCAAAAGATCACAATCCAGTCTGCATTTCAGTATCTGTTTTCAAGTCAATCAGCTCATATCCCTGCTCTTTGAGCAGAGGCAGATGAGTGCTATCGAAGTCTTTGAACTGGCAGCTACCGCTTACAGACAAAAGCATCAGAAAATAAAACTTCTTTGCCCTTGTCAGTTAACAATGACTATTTGGTCTACACTGTCTATACCAAATCATTCTCATAACTATCAACAGGAAACAACAGCATAAAACAGGGCTATGAGTTGAATTATTGCGGACAATTCCTTTTAAGTTAAACCTGTTTATTACATAATTTCTGGCATATTTACCATGTCCTGAAAGTAGTATAAACTTACTGCTGCTAATGTCAAGTGAAACAATGCACCACCCCCCAATAAATATTGACTACAACAGTATGTGATGGACTGTAATAAATAATGTGTACATCTTGAACTTTGAGATAGTTCTCATTTTTTTGTGGCCAACCCAGAACAAAAACAAATCAACTGTGGTTCAATTACAGGACTTACTGAAGCGCTCCCACTGGGAGAGGATAGGTTGGCCTGTTTCGGATCCGGAGAAGGTTGGTCCGCATGGAATTTCCCTACTTCTTTTGATGGTCGTCGTTTGAAGCTGCAGCGTGGTTTGTTTGGCGTCAAATTCAATGTCTTTGCAGTGTGAGGACCCAAGGAAGCAGGAGTAAAGCTGAGTGTCGGGGGAGGCTGCCCATCAGCAGAGGACACCTGAGATGGGAGGGCATGACCTGTTAAGTTATACTCAAATTTTCAAGCTAAAGTCTAGAAATTTCCAAAGCAACAAAATATTACCGTAACTTAGCGTATAAACATTTAATTGATAAATTCAAACAGATATAGTGTTGGTTCATACAAAAGGATAAAGTTTAGTCCAAAACCAAAGCATTATTTCATGGATTTTCAAGAAATAATATTATGAACATTCTGCTTATGTTTCAACAGACAACAGAGAAGACTTGGCTTCAACAGACACGACAACCTAACCAAAAGACTACTGCACTTACTGAAGCACTGCTGCCACTGTGAGTAGGTTGGTTGGTCTTCTCAGGTTCAGCATCTGGTTTACAGTCATGGAACTTCCAGGTTTTTGATTGAAACTTTTTGCTACTGGCAGCCTTTTTCTGGAGCATCTGGAGTCTTTTTGCCATCAACTTCATTGTCCTCGGATCCTGAAGACTCATGGATTTATTGGAGGGGGTTTTGGGAGACTTTTGCGAATCCTGGGTAGCAGCACATGGGCTCAGAAGAACCTTATGCAAGATGGGATGTTTGGTGGAAGAGGGTTGTGGATGTGGTTTGGGCTTTGGGTAAGGTGGTGGTGGGCCGGAATGATCTGGTGAAGCAAATTGGGGATGTTTGGCATCAACAGAAGACACTTGTGATTGCTGATCCAATGCTGAGGGAGAGGGATCCAATATATTGGACTGAGAAGTCCTGGAATGTCCTGAATGTTTTTTTTCATCAGAGTCCGTAGTAGCAAACAGATCTTTTTTGGTGACTGAGGGCTGTTCTGATTGTGGTGGCTTGAGCTGTGGCGACAGAGAATTAGATTGATCCAAGGGAGACGTTGTGGGGTGAGACGGAGCATGTTTGGCATCAACAGAAGAAACCTGTGCTTGCTGTATTAATGATGATGATGATGATGATAATGATGAAAGGGGTGGAGTCGAGTGGGGAGACTTGGAATTTCCCGGCTGAGCTTTTAACAAGTCTGTAGCGGCAGCTGGGGGGCCTTGGGAGTATGTGGGGAGACATACCCTCTGTGATGCCGCTGAAGGAGACAACATGGAGCCTGGCTGATTTATTGCAGGTACCTGCTGAACCAGAGCTGAGGGAGAGGGCTGAAATGAGTTGGACTGAGTTTGTGTTTGTGCTTTAGCTGGGTCTGTGGGAGCAGACAGCATGGTGTGAAGGCGACTGGTGACATGCGAATGCTGTGACAGCTGTGTGTGTGAACTCCAAGCGCTAGATTGATTTACAGGAGATCCTGTCGGGTGAGACTGGGCATGTTTGGCAACAATTGAGGACGCCTGTCCTTGCTGGACCTGTGCTGAGGAAGGACCCTGAAACATGGAATGTCCTGACTGTGTCAAAGGGGTCAAGATGGCTTGAGAGTGTCCGGTGAAAGAGGCTTGCTGCACTTGTAGTACAGGCTGTGTCTGTACTGTTTTTCCTGTGACATTCACAACACCAAAGGGAGGTGACACGACCTGGGAGGCATTAGAGACTACAGGTGAAGAAGGAACAATAATAAATGCAGTCTGACCCTGTTTCTGGTGGTGGATAGTTGTTGTGGGCACAGATACTGGTAATGCAGTCCTCTGCTGCTGTAGAGTAGGCAAATTAACGTGGGACTGAGCCTGAAACAAAGGTGCCTGAGGGAGCACAAGATGGTTTGATGGTTGCAACTGCGACTGAAACTGAGACAGCGGGGCGTTAGAAGAAACAGGCATAGCCTGTGGATGACCAAGGACAGCATTACTAAGCAAAGTATTCAGAGATGGATTAAGACTATGTAATGAAGTGGTCTGAGACAAATGAGCATTAGATGAGCCAGACTTGGATGAAAGCTGACAAAGTTGAGAATTGGGAGCTATTGGGCGGTTACTGTGAGGAACATTACAGGAGGAAGGTGTAGACTGGGGCAGACTACACTGCACGTTGAGGGGCTGACTGTGAGTAACATTCAACAATGCAGGTGTAGGCTGAATAGGCTGAGTGTTAAGAGAGTGACACATTACACTAGACAACGCAGGTGTTGTCTGGGGTAGACTACATTGTACATTGAGTGGCTGACTGTGGGTAATGCTAGAATATGCAGGTGGACAATGCTGTAGACTAGGTTGGGCACGGAGAGTGTCACTGTGGGAAAAACCCAAAGAGCTAGGCGCTGCTTGACCAGGCTGGGTGTAGTGAGACTGACCATCATGTGTTGTTGGGGACTGACCATGTCGAGCTGCCTGGGCACAGGTCTGGTCAGGAGAAGTGGTGGATGTCACTGTATTAACAATGCAGTCCTTAGACGTATGCGGAGCATCAGAGGAAGAGCCTTGGGAGGTCCGAGATGAGGAAGGGAAATTGTGTGGGGTGTTGAAAGACGGAGTGTGAGAGTGGGGAGCTACAAGGGATCGCCCAAGGAGGGCCTCCTGAGTGGAGGAGTCTGGGGAGGGAGAGGTGGAGGACGTCATGGTGTTGATGATGCAGTCGCTGGGCACATTATCGAGAATGGGAACACTCTCGAGCAGGGGCTCAGACTGGCTGGAATGGTTCCGTGCAAAAGGGACAAGTTTGAGCGAGATTCCTCCTGCAAGACAAAACAGTATAGTATGTTGGCAATAAGCATTCAATAACAAAAAAATAAACTCAAAAATGCAAAATTTTTTGCAAAAATGACGTTTGAAGATATGAATTTAGTCTCACCAAAATTGTTCACTGAGGTCATGATGGATTGATTGACCTTGATGGTTATTTCAAGCATGTTATGGGCAGGAAGTACACTCTGGAACAGAAGATCCTTTATCTGACTTTCAATCTGGGGAGGGAGAACAAAATCTTATTCTCACAAGCCGTTTCCATCAGAACCTTGAAGTGCTTTTTGAGTTATTTTGTACACAAACAAACAACCAAAGCGACAGACAAACAAATGCAGATGATAACATAACCTCCTTGGTAGAGGAAACAAAAAGTATGTGGCTGAACCTGAGACCAGGCATTTATTTTCGATAGAATGTACATACAAGCCATTTCTTGTGCTATTAGCTTGCTCATTTCTGAACAGATTTTTTGCAGAAGTTATGCAAAGCTGAACAACAACTAGGTGGAAGGTGCTAGAATTCTCTCAAAACACACTGCACAGTGACATAGCCTATCAGAAACACCACTCAAGTGTTCAAGGCTGCTGGAAAATGGCACTTACCCTGTTTTTGAGCAGCACCCCTGCATGGCCTTCTACGCTGAGAGTTTTTTCAATGAAAGACATCATATAGTCCTGCCTATCCTCCATTTTCCCCAAAACAGCCTTTCGGTGGGCTAGCTGTGTCTCCTCTCTCGCATACGCCGCCTTCACAAAAGCACAATCATCCACAACACACCATCAGGAATACTGAGTTACACTGAACTTGTGTATTGTACAGTGTTGTGTTGATAGAGCTATGACAGACAGAATATGTATTATCTTAAATGATCGCATATTTACCACAGTAGACTGATAGAGCTGCACTGCTTTTGTCAGTAAAGCTCGATGCATCTTGGACACCACCAGAGAAAGTTTCTTCTTCAGGCCACTCTTCAGGTCTTTAATGTTCTGGAGTCTAAGAGAAAATGCATGTAAGCTATTGTACTGTATATTGCAATTATGTAACAAGTTACGTAAATTTAACACCATCCAGGACATACCTTGAAGATTAATGGCTATGACATGTGTCTTGACATGTGTCGAGAAAAATGACACAAAATAAGAGACAAGTAGACAGACAGACAGACAGACAGATACTGTAGATGTCAAGCATTTGTATCTTCCATTGTGTAAACCAATTAATATTAAAAAACAGTTTTACCTCTGATCCAAATCCAACTGACTCTGTTGTACCCGCTCCTTCTGTTTGGTCACTTGCCCCTGTAGTGCCTGCAGCTTTTCCCTTACACTCGGTATTGCCTCTGTGACCATCTGGTAGCTGTGAATGTGCAAAGTTAAGAAACATTAAGTTAAAGAAACATTACTCCACTGGTCCAATGGTACATCATGACTATTTTAAAAGTGGAATATGAAACTTCTGGAAAGAACAGAGCAGACAAGCTTAATTCAACAAGTACAATACCATACAATATTTGTTTCTATTTTGATAGATAAATCACATTGTTCAGAGTTTGATACACATATCAACGTTGCAGGGTGGATGTTTGAGTGAGGCTTTTTCAGCCCTGCCCCTTGCCCTTTCCATAGGTAACTTAGGTCATAATTAGATGTAAGAACAACTGACTGATCTGGTTGAAAGAAATATTTCGGGGAATGTGGCAAAAACTGCTTCCGAAAGTATCTCCTTTCACATTATGAAATTGTATAGTGAAACTGCTATAGCTAAATGCTGGGCTAATCATAGAGAAGAAAACATCATATGCAGTACATCACATACATGTACTGTAAACATCCACAAATCAAACGTCATTGTGTTTTTTCCTTGTTTAACTTTTTCAAAGAAGTGATGTCCCCGCCAGGAAGTAATGCTGATGTTGAATATATTTTCAGTAACACACACAATGTCAACCTAATAAGATCATCAGAAGAAGCAGCATTGTGTCTGGTCCAAGTCATTTCAAGTCTCATGGGGCTTTCTTCCATGTTTCCCAAGGTGTATGCCCAATTTAAACTGGATTAACATTTGAATATGCCTAACCAGTTCTCAAAGTCTTAACTTTTAGCTAGCCCCTGCCCAATGGTTTTTGGTTTTCTAAATAGGTCATACCTACTCAAGAGATGCTGCCAAACCTATTTTGACCACAAGATGGAGCTATTACCTCACAATTGTATTATATTGGTGTAACGCCATTCATGGAGCTATTGGACTGTGGTTGTGCAGAACTTTTCCTATGGCCTTGGAGATGGGGCCTCTCATATCTTTCTGAACTACAATTCATGCACCCTATTTTCCAGAATTTCTCCACCTCTTCCTCCCCCTCCTCCTCTACTCATTAGGTTGAAACAGTAACAAGAGACAGTTGAATGAACAGAAGTAAATAATATGTCAAGGACATTCAATGCTGCTAAACCCAGTGGTACCAGGGTACGCCTGACACATAAATTGCATGCTCTATGTTCCAAGATATTAATCGAGACACAGCAACATACCAGAAACATATGTTCAACATGATACCTAGTGGTACTGAAAACTCCATTATATAAAACTGTACATGTTCAAGTTGAGTTCAAAGAGCACCATTTGAACCAAACTGAAATCATATTTCTGTGTTGAGATCATTAGACCTTGCCTGCAGGTGTTCTTGGTGGTCAACAGGAGCCAGTTCCAATTCTAAATTACAGATTACTCTCAAGGTCTTCATACAAAAGCCTCCTTGATCTCGCTATCAAACCGGACACTTCATGTTTCTCCTTGGTAATTATATAATCCTTATATGGTCCGCTCAGGATGCCATTTTGCACACATCAGCAGAACAGCACTGGGACCTCAAAAGCTTTGCCCTGAACAAGGTCTGGGCATAGAGGCCTTATGAATAATATGTGAACATACTACATTTCATTACTTTTCCTCAGTACCACTTCAACTTTACTCACGAGAAAAAACACCACACATCTTTGCCCCTAATACTCTCTCACTGATGTTATATTGTCTTTTAAACATGGAATAAAAATACACTACCAGAACCCAATCACCAATCACAAACACACCTCAGAGGAAGAAATACTAAAAGTATCCTAAAAGTAGCTCCCCACGCTCACAGTCCGTCCTCAAATATGAATGTTCTAAAACATACAGTAGAACTACTTTTAGCCATTGAATATGCATTTTCCCTTCCATGCTATCTAGTGCAGTCGCATGCATAGGCTATGCTTGAATGACTAACTGACTACCTAACGATCACTTCAAAATCATTTTGATCTAACTTGTTTTATGAAAAATGGTGTCATACTCATACCCATAGCAGAGTTGTTTTGCAGCTTAGAAACTTTTCTGTTCTTAAACCATCAACTCGAAGTCTCTCATGCAACAGCTTTGTTTGCTTAGCATCTTGTCAGTCAACATAGCTCTCATACAATTAACACTGTTGTCTCCAATCCTTTGGCATGGAAACTTAATAAACCATCCTGATATTTATTTAGATAATATACAAAAATTCTAGCCTGACAAGCCATGACCGATAGACCTGGTTCAATCCAAGGGACAGAATCAACAGTTTTCTTTCAAACTGCCACTGCATGCCAAGCCACGCTACGATACCTCTAGGTGACTCTCTAAAAGAAGAAAAAGATGTGATCCAGAAATCCAATGAAGCGCAAATCATGCAAATTTTACTACCTTTGGCCTTCCTAGCCCTTCCAACTGTATATCAAGTTTTACCACGCATGCCTGCTGTATTAAAGGCTCTTCAGGTGACATTTATGCAGTTCTTAAGTTAGTTTACTAGCTTTGTAGTCACTGAAGTGGTTAATTAGCTCATTATAGGATTTATGAAGGCTCTTTCTGCAGCCCCCTGTCTCTGCTAAGCGAGGGTTGGTGAGGGTTGGTGAAAACAAAAATGAAAAATGGTAAAACCTGGCCAGGTAATAGACCAGCCCCTCGTTCTACATTTTTGTTTCGCACAGATGCTCTCAACATTCGAGTATTGAGAAATAACTGGTTGCTAAAGGTGTTCAAATTCAAATATTTTGGATAAGCCTGATATTTTGACTGACAGCTTGCTTTAACAGACTGATAAGAAGGCCTATGGAGTTGACAAGTAACCCTAGAAGCCGGCATTTATTTGCATTAGCATGTAACGCCCCCTGGTTCCCTATCCCTATAGGAAAATGCTATTTTTGAAATCTCTGTGCAAACACAGTGTACAAACACAGAGTACTCTAGAAGTGAGGGCATAATGCTCTAAGCCAAGGGTTCAGCGAAACATTTTGAATTTTGATGAATTTCTCTTTCATCGATTAACAGTAGCCCATACCCTTTTAGATGTCTAGACTCTACATTACTCTCAGTTTGTCCTTTTAACCATAATTTACCGTTTCTCATAATTAATATTCCCAAGACACAATGATTTTTATGTTTGGCTATTATCCCTCAAAATATTTATTCCCAGACGATTGGTGTCATTTACGCAATGCATCAAAGTTCAGCCATCACAAAATACAGTCAGGATTACTATTTCAAATGAGCAGTTGTCATTTTGCTAGATAGTTAAATGACAACTGATATCTAAAGATAATGTTGCAAGTAGTCAGTGCTATGAATAAAGCACGTAGAAAAAGAATGAAGGAAAAAAGACTCTAGAAATGAGAAAAGTCTCCTGCTGTTGCACAGCAAAAATCTGACTTGAACGCCGAGACCGCCTTGTATAGTTCTGGTATATGTCCAGAAAAATTACATGTGGTGCTAAATAACAAATACATCCAGAACTAGAAAAGCGCTCAGAGAGCGCAGACCTCCACCAAGGCAATGTGGTCACAGACACAATATACATTCCAGATCATGTTCTGGATCACCGATCGCCACCAAAATTTAATCAGCTCTTGCTTGTCCCAATATACACATTGTCCGAAAATTTCATCCAAATCCGTGCAGTACTTTTCGAGTTATCCTGCTGACAAACTGAAGGTTGAAGGTACTGAATATTAAAGGAGCAGTATGCAATGTGAAAATACAAATAATCAAATGATAATAAAAATTGCACTGATATGTCACCAGACATGAAGGGATCATGTTTATTTTAAACACTGACATCACTGAGAGTTATCTAGTCAGAGTAGACCTACTTGCATTTGAATAGCTAAGTTGCAGTCTACACATGTAGTGTTTCTACTGTCATTTCAGGTATTCTTTGGGCCTCTACTTCTGAAATACATGGTGGCAAAGTGAAAATAAAACAAGGATATGAATAGGACATGCTTTTGAAAGATGGAAATGGCGGAAAGCAGCAAAATAGGCCTATTTTGAATATGACTGTAGTGTCAATTTTAGCCACAATCCTACATACTATTACTATTAAAGTAGGCCTAATGCTGGTGGTAGCATAATAAATATCATCGCACTTTTGAGCGATGCAAGCAAGAATATAACTTAGGGGTGCCGTGGATGACAAAAATGTTGATGGGGTGCCTTGAGCTCAAAAAGTTTGAGAACCACTGCTCTAAGCAGAGGTGTTAATAGAGATCGGTTAAAAAGGTTAAAAGGGCTAGCAAATCATACTTGATGACTTCATTAAACTAGGCATTGCCCTCTCCGCTTCAACACAGACACACTCATCCACACACAACTACTCCGGATATTATCTCCTCCCCTGTTGCTTTCATTAGCCCACACACAAAACATAATACACAGGAAGGTACACCGAAAGGTCCCCGACTCTTGAACATGCATACAGCACAATGCCCCCCCCCCCATCACTACCATCACCCTCCCATTATATACTCCCCCCCCCCCCACTCCCACACACACACACACACACACGACAGCCTCTAACATACCCATAACTGCCCATCCCACCACCCCCATCATCATACCTTTCCCCACATGAACAGCACACCAACACCCCTAGTAGTTGGGTTAGCCCCCTGAGCTGTGGATCTGGCCAAGGTTTCTTCCTTAGAATTGAATTGAATGCTTTAATGTCATTGCACAGAATAGCCTACAATGAAATTGGATTACAATCCTCAAGGTGCAATTAAAAAGATATGGGCTAATAATTTAAGACAATGCAGACACACCATCACTCATCCCCATTCTTCAGTCCTCCCATAGACCCATAGTAGGGTGAGGGACCACACAAAACATATGCTCACATTACATACATAGTGCACATACAATCCAACACATTCAAGCTCATAGGAATACCAGGTGAGGTAGCATGAAGATAAAAAAAAGTGCAAAGTTGCAAACAGTCCAGGAGTAAAGTGCCATAACAACAGTCCACCCTCAGAAGGGCACAGTCTTTCATGTTTAGATGAGCCGTGTGTGAGAGTGTCTGGATGTGTTCAGTGCTCGTATAGCAGTGGGATAGAAACTGTTTTTGAATCTGTTTGTACGTGACTTGATGGACATGAAGCGTTTGCCAGAGGGCAGTAGTGCAAATATGTGATGTCCGGGGTGTGTGACATCACATATTTGCACTGCTGCACGCTTCATGTCCATCAAGTCACATACAAACAGGTAAGGGAGTTCTTCCTCAACCTTGTTACTCTTGGGTGCTCCTCGTTGCTACTCCTGCGCCAACCATCCTATCTGGCCACACTCCTACTGCACTTCTGTACTTTGCACAAATAGGCTGACAGGAGACGCAAGTTCACTGCATTTTTTACACTAGTAATCATATCATGTGACAAATAAAAACTCCTTGTATCCTTGTAGTTACTTTCATTGAATTGGGGCCCCTCAACACACGTGGGTGGACCAAACACTACCTCAAATTTAGTTTTAAAACTATCACATCAGGTAGCTACGTGATTCATGATGTGCCTAGTGCCAGAATTTAAAACATCTGTTCTTTGATCGCCACTGCTGTTGACACAGTTTGCAGGTGGATACCAGCCAAACTCCCGGAGTATTGTTACCACCCTGTCCACAACACAATTCAAGCATGTTACATAATATATTTCATACCTGTGATTTCTGTGGTCAACTAACTGACAGTTCCGACAGGTGAGCTGATTGCAGGTTGCGCAAATAAATTTCAAGGGTTCTTCTCTGTGAGTCTCACAGTACAGAGTGGGATGTGAACCTGTGGCAAGCACACCATGCAAAGATGTTAAATGCGTTTAGGGGGATGTGACCACGCTAACAATAACAGCAAGAGTACTGCAGTTTTTAAATGAGGGGAAGCGTGGATCATGATACACACCTGCGGATAACTCCTGTGGCACAATGGTGTGATCTCGGGTCAGTTTGACTCGATTATGGGCAGACACACAGTCAGAACACAGGAATTCCCCACAGTCCTTACACCAGCCACTGACAGTCTGCTCCTCACACCCCCCACACTATGGAGTAGGACAACAAAAAGACAGAAGAGCTGAAAGAGAGAGAGCTTGGAAACATTGAGATTGAGCAACAAAGACTGACAGAGACAGGTGTTGGGCCATGGGTCAAACAAGGTCACATTAGAGTGGCAAAGGGGTTCCAATAGACATCCACTCACCTTAAAGACATCAGATCTCCCTGACAAAGGGAGAGACTGTTTAAAGATAATGTTCTCTGTGATCTCAGTTATGGGAAATAACTTCTTGCAGGAGGGACACTCTTTATAGAAAGAAACAAGAGCAAGCAGTTTTAACAGGTTATTATTATCCTAAATGTTCCATCTGTTTGTCTAATCTCTTGACAATCTGCAAACAAACAAATTACCTATGGATTTTCTGTTGTTCTCCTCCACATGCTGTTTTGACAGACAAGTGCTGCAAGCAGAGTGTAAACATGGGAATAACTGAGGAAACCGACTTTGGTGAAGTGGCGTATCGCAGACTGAGCATTTTTCCAACAAACACGAAGTTTTCCCTTCCTTCTCTTCCGCCGCCGACACGTCGTCCTGCACCACGACAACGTCAATGTCGTCCAGTTTTTTCTCAATGCTAGCAACAGACATGGTTTCATCGCAGATCCAAAGGCCTCTTCAGAGACGGTCACAGGACAGCGTTAACGTTACCTTTTCATGAAAGCAATTGTTGGATACATCTCTTTAACTCCTACTAGGGTCTGGTGGCTCTGATCTGGAGCTTTGATCGGACCAACGACTTCAAAATAACGTTACACATAACGACAAAAGCGTCTGCGTTTTTTTTAAACCAGAAATAATGGTAGATCTATTTATAACTATATAAGCTGTTGTCTTGGCTCCTCGGCTAGCTGAACTTGCTTATCTATGCTAAACTAGCTAACGTTAGTCGTAACCAGTTGGTTTCGTACCATCAGAGGCTGTGGACGCCAACGTTACACATACGTCTGTTGATTATAAATCACGAATTATGTATTCCACCAAGATGTGTGTACGTCTTGTGATGACAAGCGCGAAAGGAAAAAATATGATCTTTCGACGAGATTCCGTGAGCCGCTACCTCTCTGTTTTTGTCTCCGCACTAGTACTTCTTCTGTGGTTTTATTGGCAGCGTGTGAGCTTAATGGATTACCGCCATCTACTGGACTGAGATGTGATCATATTTTGAAATTGCTAAACACGTCAAAACAAACAAAAACAAAAAGAAAAGTCTACAATTTTCTTGCTAGTTGTGTTTTTGTGTTTTTTTTTTCTCCATGGTTTTATCATGCTTTGTCTTCGTTGATCGGACTTGGATGCGCGTGAAGTCGGGGGCGTGAACTTTGTGCGTGTTCCAATGAAAACAGTCCTACGTGAAACTAAAGAGTTTGTTGAGTGAATCAGAGAAATTTTAATAAGTAATAATTTTAATAATTTAGTAAACGAGCTCTGAGTGAATGCAAATCTGAGAGCACTGTTCCGAACTAAATCTGAGCAACTTTAAAATGTTGTTTCTTGACGGATGAATACAAAGAACGTACTTCCTATGATCGGAAGTGATGTCTTGGGACTTGTGAATGTTTTGCATGCACTTGAGATTAGTGGTTGCATGTGCTGAAAATTCATAGAAGAACTTACAAGTGCACGTTTGTGAATAAACGAAATGGGCCGCAAAGTAACTTTAGCAACATGCTCACTGAATCAATGGGCTTTAGATTTCGAAGGGAATTTATCCAGAATACTGAAAAGTATCGATATAGCCAAATGCAGTGGAGCGACTTACCGACTTGGCTCAGAACTGGAGATTTGTGGTTATGGCTGTGCCGACCACTTTTATGAATCAGACACGCTTCTCCACTGTTATGAAGTCCTGAAGGAGCTTCTGGAATCCCCAGTAACCCAAGACATAATTTGTGATGTAGGCATGCCGGTTATGCACCGAGATGTTCGTTACAACTGCAGGGTAATTTTTCTAAACAAAAAGCTCCTTCTTATTCGTCCAAAAATGCACCTTGCAAATTATGGCAACAACCGTGAGTTTCGCTGGTTTTCTCCTTGGACCCAGCCCAGGCATGTTGAGGAACATTTTTTACCAAGAATGATCCGGGATGTCACTGGTCAAGCAACCGTTCCGTTTGGAGATTGTGTGCTCTCGACTGTTGACACATGTATTGGTACAGAAATGTGTGCTGAAATGTGGAACCCGAAAAGTCCTCACATTGACATGGGTTTGGATGGTATTGAAATCTTCACCAACTCTTCAGCCAGCTACCATGAGTTAAGGAAGGCAAACCAAAGGGTGGAGCTAGTCAAGTCTGCCACAAGTAAGAGTGGAGGAATATACCTGTATGCCAATCAGAAAGGATGTGATGGAGACCGTCTTTATTATGATGGGTGTGGTATGATTGCTATCAATGGAGACATTGTTGCTCAGGGAGTTCAGTTTTCTTTGGATGATGTGGAGGTCTTGTGTGCCACTCTTGATCTGGAGGACGTTCGCAGCTATCGTGGAGAACGGTGTCACCCACATGTAGTTTATGATCACAAACCGTATTTTCGGGTAAATGTGGACTTTTGCCTCTCAAACAGCAAGGATATCTTTCTACCAACACACCAGCCTATCGATTGGCAGTTCCACAGCCCAGAAGAAGAAATAAGTCTGGGCCCTGCATGCTGGCTGTGGGACTACTTGAGAAGAAGTGGCCAGGCGGGTTTCCTCCTTCCTCTAAGTGGTGGAGTGGACAGTTCCTCAACCGCCTGTATTGTCTACTCAATGTGTGTGCTGGTCTGCAATGCAGTGAGGGACAACAATGTTCAAGTGCTCCAGGACGTCCAGCGAGTGGTGGGTGACTTCTCTTACAGACCAGAAGACCCCCGAGAGCTGTGCAAGCATCTTTTCACCACATGTTATATGGCTAGTGAGAACTCCTCTGAGGATACACGTGGTCGGGCTAAAGAGCTGGCAATGCAAATCGGAAGCAACCATGTAAACATCAACATTGACATGGCAGTGAAAGGCTTGCTCGGGATATTCTCCATGGTGACCGGACGAATGCCACAGTTCCGTGCCAACGGGGGAAGTACACGAGAGAACTTGGCATTGCAGAATGTCCAGGCTCGCATCAGGATGGTCCTTGCCTACCTTTTTGCCCAACTCAGTCTATGGGCCCAGGGTAAACCTGGCGGTCTGCTGGTTTTAGGCTCTGCCAATGTGGATGAAAGTCTGTCAGGCTATTTCACAAAGTATGATTGCTCCAGCGCTGACATTAATCCAATTGGTGGTATCAGTAAAATGGATCTGAAGAGTTTCTTGCGCTACAGCACCGAACACTTCCAGCTCTCAGCTCTGAGGAAGGTTCTAGCTGCTCCACCTACAGCTGAGCTGGAACCGCTGATCAATGGTCAGGTGTCACAGACCGATGAAGCGGATATGGGCATGACCTACTCCGAGCTGTCCATCATAGGGAGGCTCAGGAAGATCTCAAGATGTGGACCTTACAGCATGTTCTGTAAGCTGATTGAAATGTGGAAAGAGACTTGTTCTCCTTCCCAGGTGGCCATCAAGGTGAAGCACTTCTTCAGAATGTACTCAGTAAACAGGCACAAGATGACCACAGTTACACCATCTTATCACGCTGAGAGCTACAGTCCTGATGATAACCGCTTTGATATGCGGCCCTTCTTGTACAACATACAATGGTTATGGCAGTTCCGCAGAATTGACAACAAAGTGGCTGATGTGGAGGCAGAGCTTGGATCCAACTTCTAATAACTACAAACCATTTCAGATAAGCTTTGAATATTCACCATGACCTGTTGTGACCGGTTCAGATTTGAAGAGTACATTTTGGTAGGGTTTGTTCTTTTGTTGTTTTATATTAGGAAGTGCACTTACTATTGGAACCTGTGTACACGACTCTGCAGGTCATTATTGTCCTTATTGCAAGGACTTATTGTTTAAATCATTAATTATTCAAATGTCCTTTTTAAGATTTCTATCTAAAATGCAAAAGTTTATATAATTCTTGTGAAGACAGGCCTTACACTCAAAGAAAAGTAAATAAATTTGTGCAAAGTAATTGAGACAGTCTGAGTTTTTATTGTGCTTTAATGATTGTTCTTTTTAGGCATTAAAAGAAGTTTGAGATATTTTACAGGCTAATTGCAAAAAGTATGTTGTGCCTTTTATGCTTGATAAAGTATAACTTCCTTGGCAGAGGTAATGATAAGGGTTACATAAATGCTGTACTCACACTAAAGTGCTCTGTCGGTCTACTAAAGAATTGGCTAAGTATTTTGTGTATTTTTTAAAGGGTAAGTTTTTTCCCCCAGGATCTTCTTCAGGCAAGATTTGGGCAGGTGTGTCCGACTAGCAATACCTCTTCTGGATGAGCAGGTGCAATTGGTTTCAGAGATGCCTAAAATAATACATTTTTCATGAACAGTGAGGTTTTAGCCCAATTGTTAATCCTTCATAGTGACGTATCTTCATTGGTGATAGAAGTCTGAGGCTTTCGCCCCAAACACCAGGGAATCAAGTATGTTTCTCATAACCCTTCTGAAGGTGAAAATGCAATGCAGTCACAATGGTGAAGTAACATTACTTGATGCCCTTCAAAAAAAGTTTCTCTTTGCCTATGCCTCCTGTAAATGGAGCGATCCAAAGGATGACCTTCTCCGTACAACATATGGAATGCCATGTTGTGGGAGGTGCTTGTGCTGGTTAGAATATACAGTATAACTGTGGGAAGAGTTCCCCCAGTGGATAGAATGTGATTAAGTGTTGTAAAGAATTCCCTTTCCAGCATGAAAGCATGCTGTAGATTGGAGAATGTGGGGAGGGTTGCTTAGGTGTTGGGTCCCTCTAGTGGCCAAAATGTGATATGGTTATATCTATGGTACAGTATGTGCTCTGCCACTGGAGTAGTATTGAAGTCATACCAGGCAATGCAGCTATTTTTTTGTTGTTGTTGTTGTTGTTGTTGTTAATAGTTTTTCTCAATCCCTTTGGTACATTTCCTGAATCATTTTCAACATTTGCTAGATTGTGAAAGCTTTTCTGAAAGCAATTTGCACAAATAGCAAAACATGGATTACCTAGAAAGCCAGACTCTCAAAATTCTTAGTCCATCTCTCAAAACTCAACCAAATCCATGCAGTACTTTTTCAAGTTATTTTATAAACTGACAGACACACAGATGCCGGTGAAAACGTAACCTAAACATAACCCTTGTTGAAGATAAAAAATGATCATTGTCATGCTGCAAATAGGTTTTAGGTCTTTCTATTTAGGGGTGGTTTTCTGCCACCCATGCAGAGCACATTACACATGCTGGATGGCTGGTAGGAATGAAACTTGCATTTATCCATACATTATATGACTAAATGTCATCCAAATTAATTTGGAGATGCTACCAAAACAATTCTCTGATAAAAGGAATGCCTCAAACAGTGGCAAAAAGTTGCCTAGTGCCCTTGACTGTGGTGACTAAAAATGTTGCCTTGTATACCTTTGATGCTTTAGTTTACAATATCCCTCTCTGAAGTGCATATGAGATAGTAAGAGGGACACTTTCCCAGTGCTATCACTGTTCAACATTCACATTTATATGAACTTATTAATGCCATTTGAGTGTTGCAAAAAATCTTTAGTTTATGGCAACAGCATTTATGATGTCGCTTCAAGCATTCATGTTGCCGCAGTGTTTGATAGCAGGTACACTGTACCTTTTATATTACAATAAACCTTGAACCCTTTTATAGTTCTGTGCTTCAGTAAAGTGAGGAAATACAATGTTTCCTCACAATGGAGAAAAAGGAAATAAATGCTGCTGGTATCCTCCAATGGAGGAAAATGTCTGCAAAGAAATATACAAATATGTTTGAGATTTCTGTGTTTTGTGAGAACATGTTAAAGCTACTACATGCTCTCAGAACTATTTAGCATCATAAGATGTGCTTTTCTGGAAATAGATCTCTAAAGCAAACTTGAAATTAGCTAGTTAGAAAAGCACTCTGAGAGTGCAAACCTCCACCTGGGAAATAGGGTAAATTTCCAGATGGTGTTCTGGATCATGATTAGGCTGTCTAAAAATGTCATAGAAATCGGTGCAGCACTTCTTGAGCCATTAGCACACAAGCATAGGCAGCCAAACAGAAAACAAACCAACAACAGCGAAAACATTCATTGTACTAGACTTCATTGTACTAGACTAGTAGCATCAGAGTTAATGATAAGGTTAAAAGCACTACTCCCCTCAGTTTAGGTTTAGGATGAGGGTTGGGGGTTAGGGTTAAAAATAAGGTAAAGGTAGTGCCTTTTAAGCTATGCTGCCTGGAAGGTGCCGTTGGGGGCAAAACCCACCAGTAGGCTAATAACAACGGTCAATAATTCAGAACTGGTCAAATTCATCACCTGAGCAAGTGGTAAAGTGATCTGATCACAGTACATCTTTAGTAGTTATTAAACTTGTAGTCATAAATCATAACAATGTAATTAAATAAAATGAATAGTTTTAATAAAATGACAAAAACATAACAATGGGATACATCATACACATTCATACATGTTGTACACAGTTATTATTATCACACTTGTTGTGCTGTTAATACATCCTCCTCAAACGAGTAAAAACACAAATTTGTTAACTGTAGCACCAGATACTGTATAACAGGACGACATAACCTGTGCACACTTAATGGAAGTGTTCTGTCATGTCAACAAGGGATGTCAGAAACAAGATGCAGAGTCCCTTTTTATGAGAAAAGTGGTGAAACATGTCAAAGGTTTTCACAAAACTGAGTCAGTGTTAAAGCAGTGTGGAATCAATAGGAGGGAAATTAGTGGCAAGGTCAGGTGAGCCAAACTAAACACCTCACCTGGCTGGGCGGGTTTAACAAAACACACAGGGACAACCGATTTCCAGAGACGCTTAAAATCACTTCCAGGCTCAGAACAGGATACACTTCATGCACTTTGTGGTTTTCTCTTGGCTAAGGAGGCCAAGCTGAGAGGTGGCCACCTTGTCAATCAGTTTCCAAAAGTCTGAAAAATTGACTCCACCTCCTTCCTCCACGCCCATCTCTTGCAGGATCGTGCTCATGCCCTCTCCCTCGCCCTCACCTGTAGTCTGGGATGATATCACGTTCACGTTTACCAAGGATGACAAACTGTGAAGAATTCTGACTAACTGTTTACTACATGTCCTAAGAATGCAATGACTTCCTGGCTGAGTTGTATTACTCTATCAATGTCTATGGTATGAATCACTGGTATTATTACCTTTTCTACAATCTCCATCTCTTACAATACTAACATTTTTTTTTGTTGAAACTAACTATTTTAAGTTAGTTATTAGCAAGTTAGTTGACATTATTATGGAAAAACATAGGCCTATAGTGAAAGACCACATGTAGGATACTGAAATATCTACAATGTTGGAAATCAATATACACATTCTTTTCATGTACTTCAGTCTACAGACCATAATGAAATAAATCCAAGTTTGAGACAGTTCTTACCTTGACCAGGTTTGGCAACTGGCTGCTTAAAAGGCCCTTAAACTCGTCCACCTTTAGGGTGGGGCTGTTATCAGCTGAGGCATCGTGAAACTTGCTGACCAGCGTGTAGAGGGCCTGTTCCAAATCGGAGTACTGAAGAGGAAGATAATTTAAATTTTAATAAATCATCTGCACCATATACATTTCTCCCTAGCCAACTGAAAGAGAAATAAATGACTATTTTTTGGCCAGGAACATTCGGTAGATACATAGAGACAGCCCTAGATATATGAAGTAAATGCCAATCAAAACTACTCAATAGTCTCAAGCTCAACAGCAACATGTTGCTGTCAAAAGAGTCTTGATAGACTATGCAATTGTCTTTATACAATTCAACTTTTAAATCCTAGGCTTATACTTTAAGTACAAAAACAATGGGGCCTATTTGAAGTTGCCACACCTGTGTCATGCAATGTTGACACACTGCTGTCCAGTATTTACTTTTAAGGTGTTACTGAGAAAACAGTTTGGCCTGTAATTTTTTTACTTTCTTTAACCAGTCAAAAGAGTGTAATTTTTTTGTTATTATTATTAGGCTTTTTATTTTTTCATTGTCAATGAAATGATTTGCTAATGTATTATTCCAGATATCGCATTTCATTCGTGTCTCCACTCCACTCATAGTAGGCCAATATATTTTCAAGAGAAGTTAGGCTTCCACTTAAAGCTCTTTCCTGCAGACATTTGATTGATTCCCCGTGCTTTCCATTTATGCGCACTGACGGCCGCAGACATAGCAAAATGCCTAGCCTGCACATCAAGATGTTAAAGAATTAGACAATGGAACAAGTCCTCATGAATGGTCATGTAGTCAACAAATGACGACATGGACGTTTATCCCGATCATCTTGTAGACTACGAAACTTGCGAACAGTCTATTCATTTTTTTAGTTAGCGTTACAAGAGAATGGGAGCAAAGTAGAATAGTAACTGGCCAAGCGAATTAAAAGTTTCTAGAGATTAGGCTGTATTTTTTCATTTATAGTCGGCACATCAAGTCGTGAACTGGAGTGATTTCTGAAAACATTCTGAAACCAGCTGCTGAGACTTATCACGATATGCATAGTGTACATGAGACACAAAATCGCCCCCAATAATCTGTCATACAAAAAAAAACCGCACTCGTCTACTTGACCCACCTTAGTCGCCATTTGAGTCCGTTTTGCGAAGTGTTGAAGCAACCACCACCTTGTTCAAAGTTCTGAGGAAGTATATTTTATAGGCTCTTTCCCTTTGGCGTCAAACAGCCCTTCCGACGCTGATCTCGAATCCTCCCACTGAAAGAATTGGATCCATCCCACCTTCCACGTCAGTCAATGAAATGCAAGAAACTATGCAAAGTAATTGCGTTTCGGGATTGAGCGATTGCTACAACTTGATATTGCGCAACACTTAGAATTTGGGATCTAGGCTACTTAAGTGTTGTCCTAGTTTTATTATGCTAATTTAATGTGAAATTAAGCAATAGAATATGGGCTCTTTGTGTTACTGGCAGGCTCAGGGTTAACTATTTATTTTCTGAGACAAAAAGGAATTGTCATCTGTATTTCTTCCACTTGCTTTCAGGGTGGCGTGTGAAACCAAGACAATTTATTCTTACCACAGATTAGACAATATCACACTTGAACATTTCAAACCTTAAGTAAAAGTTCAAAACCACTTGTCCTGAACGTGAAGGAATGACTCTACGACGCTGTGGGCTCATACCGCACATTCCTAGAGCAGTAAGATGCAGGAATATGAACCAAAACCAAACTCGTTCACCCACATTCTATTTGATATGGGGAATGCCATTTGTGCGAGCTTTGTTTTAAAACTCAGTGGCTGTATGTAGACAATAACTTAATAAAACCCCCAGCTCTAAGAGGGGAAGGCAGCCCAACATTTTCCCCCTTTAGTTCAGGCACAAATTTGAAAGTGGAAACACATCTCCAATAGGCATCCAAAATAGACTTTATTTTTAAACAACTTTGTGTGGATTTGGGGCAGATCAGTACCTTAGATGGAAGGTGAGATCAGTACCTTAGATGGAAGGTGATCCTATTGATGAAACTAACACAGCTTATAGGTGCTACTGTGGGAAAGAGCTTTGTACTGTAACAGTGTCCAGGTACATTTCTTCGGAATGACTTATAGACTGTGTGTTAAGAGGAGGGCTGTCACAGTTCTTCTTACGAATTTCCAGGGATTTTTCAGATAAAATCTTGAAGAGAGACTTGCGGTTCATATTGGTGGTTTCTGGGTGCTGATATGACATGTCTGGCACACTTACGACATGCACACACATGCACACCACATACCACACACACAGACACACCGTATGAGAGAGAGAGAGAGAGAGAGAGAGAGGGAGAGAGAGAGAGAATAAATATCAAATCTCTTCTTACATTAACTACTTTATACAGCCTAACTAAAGACAAAAACACAGAGAAGAATTTAGTCAATATCATCCAAACAGCCAATTCTTCTCAAGTCACCAACCTGGTGTCAGAATCAGAGTCATAGATGGTAAGACTGCTGTCATTGTCTTTTTCTGTCTGCACCAGCCCTTTACTCTCACACTGATCAGTTACTGGTCGTCTCCTTGTTGCCACCGAAATACGCCTCTTCATCAACCTCCTGCGGTCCCTTCTCTGACTGATATGGGGAGAGGTGAGAGCACTGGTCCAGAGATTGACTTGCTGATCGTCACTTGAGTCTCTAAGAGGGACACACACATGAATTGGAACAAACATAACAAGTTGACATCTTTCCCTACCATTAACACACTCAAATTTCAGACTGAAAGGATTTGGTGAACACCAGAAGTGTATGGGTCAGAGTTCATTTTTCCTTGGTTGTGTTTGGATTGTCTGGACAGGCAGCGCATACTTGGTTACACACTTATCCACTAAAGTTGGTTATGATGATTTGATGTTGACATTTCCATCTCTACCCAGTACGTTTGGTCTCACTGTGGGCTTATCTTTCCTGCCATAACTTACAGCTCTTCCTCACTGTCCTCCTGGAATGTCAGAGGCCCCATGCACACAGCACAGATGTTGTCCATACTCTTAAAGCACTGCAAGCAGTAAAGCCCTAGGATGAAAAAAAACTCTTTTTTAGCATTAAACTAGTCTGCCTTCGGTACTGGCAATTCATATATTGAACGTTTCTTGTATTGAGGTTAACCCCTTGAGATTAAAAATCTTGTTTTCCAGGGGGTCCACAATGCATCTGATGCAAAGACACATGGACACACAAACACACTTCAAGGTGTCCTGAAGTACCATTGCATTGTCGGGTAGAACAGGAATGGGCTTTCGGATCATCCTTGCCCTCTAACACATTTCCACAGGCCATGCAGGGCTGGTCGAAGGCCCCTAGGTATCGAGCCACTCTTGACGCACCTGGGAGGCTAGGGGCAGACAAAGGCTTACATAAGGCACCACACCCACTGAGAGGCAGATAGGCTTGTTTACATGCTAATAAAGACGTTAAAGAAAATCATTGAAAATGATCTGCCTTCTTTCTGTCTTTGTTCTTACATTGAGGCCAAGGCCTTCAGGAAAGTACCGGACTGTCCATCCTCCTTGCTTTTGGCCACAATCCTCAGCAAGTTTTTCCTGAGGGACAACCTCTGGGTAAGGATACGCTGATGCAATACATGGACCCTCTCCTGATGAAACACACACACACATACACACACACACACACACACACACACACACGCACACGGGTGTGCACAGGCACATGCACACACATGCACGTATACACAAGAGAATCTCTTGACAGTCAAAACGGAACTACGCTGCCATTGTCTTTTCAGACAAACACTTCTGTGTCATAGTCATTGACAGTTGCACCATTGACCTGCATTGCACAGATTCTCAACATAGCTAAAATGACCGGTGTTAGACTATGCATGACTTCGGAATTAGTTAAGTTGAGCTGTAAGAGTCACAGTACAGACATCCCTTTCTGTTCACCACAAATCAGTATTAATGACAGGACTCATAATTTAATGATCAAAAATACAAAAAACAAAAAACCCTGTAAGAGCAGATAAGATGTAAGTTACCTTTTCTCTTTTGGGATGGTAGCTGGCACAGATAAGCCTTCGTAAACGTTTGACATAGCTGCCGGCAATAACAGTAAAAAGGGCGAGGCCATAAAGCACTCCTGTAACAGGCCAACAGAGGGACAATAGGTTACACCTTCAAGTGTATTAAGATCAGGTAGCCTATCTCTCTATTACGGCTAATGCTGCTACTGAAGAGGGACACACCCTAGTCCTAAACTTGGACGGCTACACTGACTTTTATTTTAATATTTCACTTCTTTGTTTCTCCTTGTCTCATGGAGTTATGACCTGTCACCCACATTCCCTCAGAGTGAACAAAAATGTTTTGCTTTGGTGTGTAAACGGCATATGGTAGTCATCAATCAGTAAATGTAGTTTAATAGACTGGTACCCATTTCTACCCCTAGGTGTCACTGCTAGACATACATTCAGCACAGGCTATTCCATGAGTGATGCACACATACAGCATGATGTTCGCACCTCTACCCACATAGACGTACCTATTAATACATATCCTGTATAGTCAGGCTCTCTAGGTTCAACAAGGCACTTTTTACTCAGTATGGTGACATTGCCTCTCTGCAGAATGTCAAAAGAGGCCACAATATCCTTGAATATGTCAGATGTGTAGCCTGAGCCATTCACTTCCACTGCAACCATTATAGGAGCTGGAGAGGTGAGCAATTCCATTAGTAAGAACCTAAACAAATCGACAATAAAGTAGAGTGCTACAGAGCTATCAAAGAAAGACATAATGTCATAAAGAAAGACATATACGCTATGCAAAATTTTCATTTTATGTTTATGTCATTAATGATGACTAATAGGACTGTCTTCCTTTTGCTTTACCCTTCAGAATTATTAAAGACCTTATTGATGTGCCTTCAATATTTTATTAGACGTAAAACATAGGATTTAACCTCATTACCTTTAGCAACAATCTCCCCCTTGGCAAGATGGTGGACTGTGTCAAACACCCAAAACACCATGAGGTCCAGAGCCATAATGGAACAGCCCACTGCAATGTGCTGTAAGACTGAGACAGTGCTTGTGACCAAGGCTCTTTTCTCTCTGCCTGTCAGATGTAGAGACACTACCAGAGGAACCAGGTAATTCATGGATTATTAATTGATTAACCTAGAGCAGTCATTGTAATCACACACACACACACACACACACACACACACACACACACACACACACACACACACACACACACACTCACTTCATTTCTCTCACACTGATATCGGCACACACCTAAAAGATGTAAAATATAACATATCTATAATAACTATTATTATCATTATCTTATTACATATCTATCTATGTTAATTCATCATATCATAATCTTACATTATGATATTGAGATGCAATATGTTTTCATCTCTGACCCACTGAGTTTAATTAATCATCCTGACTCATCCGATTTCCCACTTCCTCCCTTTATGTGAAGTTAGTTTCTTGCTGCTGCACATTTTCCATCTTCACTGACCTGTTTACCTTCTGCCGCCTGACTGCCCCCCAGCCTCAACCTTCACTATAACTTTCATCCACCTCCCATCCTTCCCCTATTGTGTCCATTCCTACTAGAATGGGTGCTGGCCTGACAGGCTGCCTGTGTGCACTCACGTGGTTGGATGTAAGAGAGAGCTTCTCTTTGGCTCAGAGGCAGCACAGTGGGTCTGCCCTCGCATAAGCGCCTCTGGTCCAGCTGGACAAAGGCCTCAGTGATGTAGTTGTTGTCGAAGTCGTCACGCTTCAGGTAACTGTTTTTGTACAGGGCTGCCCTTAAAAAAAATCAAGATGTTCCAAGAGTGAACAAACACAACAGAACTGGAATTTCATGTTGTAGCCAACAGTGACTCTTTATAGCAGGGGTCTTACATGTTTGCTTTTTCTAACTGCAGCAGAGCTACTAATTTCACATTATTTCAGTGAAGTCACTTTAGGGCACATCAGAATATTAAAGATAGGTATGACTGTCAGAGGAAAGACAGACTACCCCTTAATCTATCCTTAATAGATTTTATCCCAGACATATTCTCTACTAGAAAACATCTCACAACAAAGTAAATCTATGATGCTTGTAAACCAGTGTATACTTTGCAGTAATTACTGCAAGTGCATGTCCTTAACACAGGGTTAGGCTTCGGCTAAATTAAACACTTACTGAATGTATATATAGGCAAGAAGGAAGAGGCCCATGTAGGAGAGCAGCCCTGAGAGTTTCTGAAAGAGGCCTATTTCCCCCGAGATTTCCTCCATGACTTTCTGTGACATCTCTTGCAGTGACTGGCTGCTGTTGAGCTGCATGTCAAAGTGCATTGATGCCGTTATGTTGAACTCAAACTCTTTTCTCAGTTTCTCAAATGCCTCCGCAGTTGCTGAAGAGTAAAGAAAGGTAACAAGATCAAATCAACCTGAACAAAAACATGCTGACAAAAATAACCACTGTACAGAGTCTAGTTTAAATAATGTCCCACTTTAAAACCAGACACTGACCACAAGTTAAGCAGCTTTGAATAGTTTTACAGTCTGAAATCTTAACTGCCCTACTTACCATCAGTAATCTGTGTTTTTATGTGATCCGCAATATATGAAGGGATGATGCAGAAAACCTGTCCAGCTGTATGAAAAGTCAGAGGAAAGAAGTAGCCTACATGAAAGTCACCAAGTATATATTTAGTCTCCCATACATTTAGTTAATAAAATTACAGCAAGTGAAATGAACTACTGTAGATTTTCTGTTTAAATTTCAAAACCTCATACCATGTGTGGGCATATCAAATACAAGGCTATTCAATTCCAAGCTTCAATGTCACACAAAACTGAAAGTATTCCCCAATTTTGAGCATAAACATGGACAACTAAATGTGTTCAATCTTTGTGTCATTGGGCTAGTCTGTAAAACCTGGACTAGACCAGCCTGATTCAGTGATTCTGACAAAGCATAACAGGAAGCTACAGACAATTATTATTTCTCCGTCATATTATGTGGTATATAAGTAGATAATTAAAGATTAGCATCAGATTATACAGTGCATGCACAGTAAAAGGTGTTCAACAATGCCTCTAGTAACATAGTTTTAGATCCTAGCTAATCACTTCTCACATGTCATGTCTGGCCCCTTGTCTCAAGGGTGAGGTCATGTTTGGACGTAGAAGCCAGAAAAAGTGCTGGTCAGACTGGCCCCAGCAGCACGGGGGCGGATATTAAACAATAATTCATTTGAAAAGAAAACACAGGACGAGAGAGGGAAGTGACTCAGTCAAAGGCACCCAGTGCAGGAATGCGAGTGGAAAGTGCTGCCACACACAGTTTCTGTGGGCTGTCCAGTCCATCCATGGTCTGTGATTTACCATGGCCTGGGACTGACCATGACCATTTGATTTACCTGACCATTCCAGGATGAGCGTTCAGGACATCCTGACCCTCTACAACAATAATCAAGGATCAGGAAGCCTGCTATAGTTGCAATGACTGATTTTGATTATCAAAAGTAAATTTCTAAGAATTCCATGGCCGTTGTGAAAAGATAACCAAGAGGTTAGCCTATACAAAGAAGACAAAAGCCTTTTGTGAAAGAGGGGATGTAGCTCAGTGGTAGAGCGCATGCTTCGCATGTATGAGGTCCCGGGTTCAATCCCCGGCATCTCCACTTGGCATTTAGAACTGCTGTTTTAAATTGAGCATCCAATTACATCAAACTCATCACCATAAGTGATGACTCATGACTCATGAGTCCTTCAGGCTGACCCCAAACACAAGATACTTGCAATCACAAGATAATCTCCAAAATACTAGGAGTTGTTCTTATATAAAAAGATATAAGATAATAAAAGAAAAAAGGATTCCTGAATGTAAGATATCAGATTGTCATTCAATACAAGCAAACGTTATGTAGCTGAATTATTTTCACCAGGTGGGTTAGCAGTCCAAAAGAAAGCTGGCTTTTGAGCACTCTAAAGACAGTAAGAATGCATGGCACTCTGATGTACAAACACACCTTTTGCAAGATGACAAAGGGGCCTGAACCCATCCACAATGTAGCAGAGGAAGGAGAACACAGAGAGCTGCTCCCGGCAATCATCGCGAGCCTCATCAAACAGCTGGTTGCACCTCTTGTAAGGAGTGCCAAGCTTGTCGTTACAGACGTCTCCGATGCCAGCCAGGAAGTGTAACACATTCCTCAGGCTTCGAGCTGAGACATAAGATTATTCAGTAATTAGTACAATACTTTCTGACCTCATTCTCTCGTTGCAGAAATAGGGTATTCAAAAATGAATAAGCACACAGAAAATAGCTGACAAAATAGCATGACAGAAACCACTAGGCTGATGTGTTTTTTAAAGAAATCTGTTCATTTTAATGAATTTAGGATAGTAGTTTCCTGACAAATAAAACTTCCTTTAAATACTCTTATAGGCCTAGGACTTTTGTGGGACTAGGACTTTTGTTTCCTAGTAATATACTACCACATCTAGATGCACTTCAGGCACAAATTTAGCCTAAACATTTCATGATTCGGAGTGGACTGTTAGGAGAAAAAGTACCAGCCATATAATATCCTTATCTGCCTTCTCAGAAACTCACCGATGTGGTGAACGGACTCAATGAGAGACATAATCAGGTTCTGCACTCTTCCTGCAAGGGAATACGCATTCCTTGCCACCTCCTTAACCTTGGTCAACACAGCTGGAGAAAGGAAAACATATCAAGAAGTGCTCAGAATGACAGCAATGTGTAGGAAATATGCCCCTTTTACCACAACATCCCAACTAGCAAAGGCAGGGATTGGGGAGTTAGATTATTCTAGGGGTCTGATATTGACAAAGGATCCCAGACAATATTTTGACAATTATTTTAATCAATGTTTAGCATATAATGACATCAATATACACCAAGCTAATGGTGAGTGATTTTCATATGGCCAACACTGACTACAAAGGCCTACTCAAAGCAGAGTGAAGGTTGGTTAGTAAAGCCTGCCCCTCAGTGTCTGTACCATACTCACGCAGTAAAGGTGTGGCTGCGCGCTCCATCAGTTCTTGCGTCTGGTTCATGGCCAACTCGGCTCCGCAAACCACACTGTCTGCCGCACGGTCGAAGTTCTCCATCGTGTTGCTCATGGGGCCTTGGACGACCATTGAGAATGCCAGGAACAGCAAGATGGCTTTTCCGTTTTCTTCATGATGGGAAGTTTGAAAATAGATTTTTTTTGTTGGTTGGATAATCCATACTGTAATTTGCAATTCCAGTAGTCTAAGCAATAATTACACTACAAAACGCCGGGTTATGAACTTACTTGAACAGAGAGTCGGCAGCATCAGCATAACATTGGCCCTTATGGCCTCTGACAAGCCCATGCCGAATGCTGCTAGAGCAGCGATGACCACTGTACTGATAAGGCTGTACCACAGACCGTGATTTTGCACGAACAACGCCATCATGCCATACACGGAGGCAATGAATAAGCCAAGCAAAAAATTACGAATACTGCGCTTAACTTTTTTGAATGGTGATTCAACATGGTGTCTAAGCCTGTGAGATTTTAGTTTAATTTTAGTAGGCATGATGACTTTATGCCATTAAGGTATGCGCAATAAAATGTGCTACTTTACATGCTAAAGCCGGTCAATTACCAAATGGTCAGAGGTTATCTTATTTCATATCGGAGCGATGTGTTGTCTGCGTGAAGCAGATTTTAACAGAATATATGGTGTTGTGTTTATGACGCCACCATTTAGGCTATTCTACAGATACTGTCAGAATATAGGCCTACCATAAATCAGTTTCCAAATCTCTGACCATTTCTCCATGTTGCCTATGCCGACTCTGGCAAATCTCGAGATGCAATGGGATCCACATTACTTCATCTTCAACATCAACAAACTAAACATCGAAAACTCCCTCACTCGAGTGCGAATATATTGCTTCTGTACAACCCAATGCACAGAAAATACATAGCCTAATCGTTTATATAATCTAGCCTATTATGGTACTTTATCTTGTGGATTTCTTTTCTGACAGCAATTGAAAAAGTCTGCAGGAGACTCCTTCCAGATTGCGTTTTAAGATTCCTGTTCAGGCCACCTCATGAGTTTCCACGGGCTAGTCTCCTGTGCAGTGCCCTCTTTGGAGTCGTCAGCGGAACCGGTAAGAATGTTTATTCAATAGCAGGTTGAGCTATAACTTTTAAAGGAGAGTTTTAAACTGGTAATTTAAACGTTATCGTCATTCATAGGATTATTCCTTGGGCTGACGCACAACATTGTGATGACCACCATTCAAAGATTAATTCTTGCTTATGTGTTTGTAGGTGAGTAGATTTAGTAAAATGATTGGCTACAAGATGCTATTTAGGTTTTATTCAGGTTAACTTGAGATTTTTTTAATTTTCAGGTGTGTGTATTTTGGGTGGAATATTTTCCACACACTTTCGCTGCTCTGTCCTGCTGATGTTTCCCAGCGTCCTTGGTTCTCACGGAAGAGCTTACCTCATGTTGTTTGTTTTCTTTGGTCTTTACCAAGGTAAATGATTCATATAAATGCTGATGTTTGTGTTGCTCAAGCTCAGGAAATAGGAGACATTTGTTACTAGTCTTTTTGGATTTATTCCACATAGTTCATCCAGGCCTTGAGTGGAATTTGCATTTAAGATTTATTCAGTGTTGGCTTAACAGACTGTGAATTCCATGTGGACAGGTCCGATTTCCAATATTCCCAGCAACATTCAGAATGTGGCCTACTCCATGGGCTGTAACTTGGACTTGCAGATTCAGCACAGCAAAGTTATGTGGAGAGTCGTGATAGACCCATTTGTTCAAGTTGTCCAGGAAATTGTGGTATGTGAACTGAAACAGAAAAAAAAATTACAAAGTAGAAAACATTGTTCGTTACTGGTCTACTGGCAAGACATTTCCAGTATATTTCATTTTAGAATGACACTGGAGAACTTCAGAGCGAAGCCAAGAATATTAGTAGAAACTTCCAGAGAATCAGAGAAGAGGTAATGGGACGATATGGGTACAACACAACTGAAGAAGATCCTTCCACCATGGGCAACAGTACTCAGGAAATCTTTGCTGCCAAAACAATGATGCGCTGTGACTGTGAGTGTTCAACCTCCAGTTCTGTAATAACATGACACGTGGAAGTAACTGAACATTTGCTACAGTAAGTACAGGATGTTGTGACAACTTTATGGCCTGCAATTATGGTGGTTGTGGCAGATGTGGTGCAGGAGGGAATAGGTCGTTGTCGGGGCTGGTTTGACATCAAGTGGCAGGAGTGCATGGATACCATCTCTGTCCCTCTCATCAACCACCTACTCTGTGTGCCAATGAAGTTTGACTTTCTCTGTGATGTCATGAAAGGTGGGTGCTCAGAAGTGGATTTAGTGTTTTTTTTTAATGTTATGTATGATATACTTCAGGTTCCTTAACAGTCATGTGTAGCCTACATCAGCCATTCATTTCTATGAAAAAAGGAATTTCCGTTAGTTAAACTAATAGAAGTAACCTATATTGCACTAATTTGGTGCATATTGGATATGAGATTATTTCTGTGTGGTGTTTGTGATGCTGTTAACAAAAGTGTTTTTCCCTTAGTCATGACACCATGGTGCAGAGATGAAATCCCTGTGGAGGGAAACTTTGGGCAGACCTTTGACAAGCTCAATTTGTCCATAGACAAACTCGGGGCAGAGTTCACCACTAATGTGATCCTCCAGGTCCAATCCATTTCCTGTCTCACACCTACACTGCATTCCCACTTTATCCGCTTACCTGCCTCTAATTGTTTATGCTGTGTCTTATCTTGTATAATCCCTTCTGTATGTAATCCATAAACATCTGTTGGCAAGAACCTACAGTGCCGTTGTATCAGCATATTACTATGGGAACAAACAAACAGCTACTAAATGAGTTCCATATTTAGAAGTCTGAGACCTTTAAATGTAGCAGAGTTATAATATTTACTCCAAGCAATTACAATAACAACAGCAAAATAATGTGATTATGGAAATCCTTGTGATTTTGAATAGATATAATTAAAATAAATAAATAATAAAGAATACAAGGCCACTTACCAACACTTTTCCCTGTATTGTTTGGGCACAGAAACTTGAGCAGCAGTCGGTGTTTGGCCTGTCCATGCTTCACGAGGATTTCTCCTCAGAACTTAGCAAGACATTTGAGGAAAAGAAGGCTATTGTTGACCAGCTCTTGGAACTGGTTCATGTCCTACTCTCTTTTGCCTTTATTGCTGTATTTGTTTCGTAAGTTTCACATGTACATGTAGGACAGAATCAAATCATTGTAATTTTGGACAGGCAGCTGGGGAATAAATGTTTGCCTGAAATTATTAGTTGTGTTTACAACACTGCAATCAATTCAGATTTATTTTTTTCATCCATGAAGCGGATTTGGATATGCAAGACAGTACTGCCAGGATATTCGCTTTGACAATGTTTACATTACTACATACTTCAGACAGATTGATGCACGTAGGAGAAAAGCCGTAAGGATGCTAGTTGTTTACTATTTCCAGCAGGGACTTTATATCCTCATGAGCTAATGTATAAAGTTATTGGTCAAACAATTATTGTGTGTATGCAACATTTAACAATTTAAACTGGCATTATAGGGTAAGAGGCATCTTTTACCTCTGAAGAAGGTTGAGCGGAAACACTTTATAAACCCCTGGAGCTTTTTCATCCATCCTACTGAACTCAAGCTGGTGGTACGTCAAATTTTGTCAACTTCTTTTAATGTAGATACCTGCATATCATTGCTGACCCACCTCTAATACTAAATGTGCCAAAGAATAACAAAACAGTCAAACAAATCTGGTATAATTGATACAATTGGCTATGAGCTACATACAGATGCTTATGATTGCCACCCGTAGCGACCAATAAATGATAATAATAGTGATAATAATATCACTAGGGATTATTTAATGTGACATTAGCCAGGCTAATGATTTGTGGTTTTGTCGGGGAAAAATACAGATAATACTCTCCCTTTCTCCAGGTGGTTGGCCTGTTGCAGGTGCTTTCTCTCACACTCTTCACTTGTGCCCTGTTGGCTGTGGACTGGATCCTTTATCATATCTTTGACATCATCTATAGGCACTCATTCACAGAATATTCTTTCTCAAGTGAGTTGGGAGTGCCATTGAACAATTCATTCCTGAAAATATGCGGAATAGACTTATTACTGTAAAATACACTAAGAGGTTTATACTTTTATGCGTACCTGTACAGTATATTTTGGTACAGCTTTAATTATGTAAAATCATCAGCCCCCAATGCATAACAAAATAGACAGATCCCCTTTAATTGATAAGATCTGACAGATAGCATTAACGGCTATATAGATTAATAAAAGCTGACTGTCGTCTAACGAGATATTTAAACTCTTCAGGTCAACACCACATTGATATTGATGTGGGTGGGGAATCCATACTGGCTAATCTCTTGCGGAAAACAATTGGTGCTTTCAACACCTCCTCCAATGTGGATATGCAGTCCAGTAACAAGCGTAGGTAGCCTTGTGCTGTCTTTTTTTGTGGGATATATATGAAAAAGGAAAAATTCATTTCATCAGCTGAGTCCAGTGATGTTCTAACTCTGTACATCCTGTTATTTGTCATTATAAATAAATCTAGTCACAGTGTTATGATAGTGAGACTCAGTAGTTAAATTGGCAGGCGTGCTGTCACGACATCAGCTGGTGTCAGGAACACTGAATAAATTAAGAAGTGATGATGGACTAATATATCCAGAAAAAGCTCTTCAGTCAGTTCTTAATCATATTGAACTTGAGCCTGTTTATTGAAATCTTGTCTTCCTGCCACAATGCAGCACAAATTTCAGCAACTGGGGCCTATATCTAGACATAGGGTAATTATTTAGTTTTTATTCAGTGCCAATGGCATATTATGTTAGTGATAATGTAGGATATGATCCTCCAGTGATTGGAGGAAGTTTCCTGACAGAACTAAACGTACTCCAGAGGATTCAGGGGAGACATTGTAGACATTGTGAAGGTAGTTCATGATGAGTTTTCATGTATTCATGCTTTTAGACTGCCTGCCCCGTCCTCACGCCCTGACCTGGGAACAGTACCTGTGGAGTGTGGTTCCCCTCCTCATGATGGCCCTTATGTGTTGCCTGCAGGTGTACAGCAACCGCCTGCGTCGAGTCATTGCAGCCTTCTATTTCCCCAAGGTGAGAGAGAGAGTCACTTACACTACAGTATATTTCAGTTACATAAGCATTTTGTCAATGAAAATAGATACTCTCATCCAAAACAAAAGATAACAGTGTGTTGTTGCTTCCTGTTGGACAAATGGTGCTTACATTTGATAGGGGGTAGGCCTATTAATTTCAGCTCACTCCACAACAAAGTTACCATCAATGGCCTTGTTCAGTTCATAGCTAGCCCAAACTAGTATGTAAGTATCACTTGCACCGACTATTACAGCATGTAAAGTATCATGTAAAGAACTGGACACCTATGAATTAGTTCTTATATTAGTTCAACAATCAGATCAACAATCAAAACACATTCCCCTACACAAATGTTTCATCCCACTTACAGTAGCAACATTACTGTCCTTCATCAAAATATGATGACCTTTTTCAATGGGCTATACAATAGATGCTGCTGTGTGCTGTGCTGCGCTGCCAGGTCTTTGATGTGCCTTTGGTTAGAGGTGGTTAAAAGCAACAGTTGCTGCATTAGCAGATGGATATGTTGGCATGCTTCCCAGCCGATGCATGTTTATCAAGCCTGCCTTTCCAACAGCACAGTATTTATTATTGTGTAACCTTTTTAGTCCTGGCACAGGAAAGTCTGAACAAATACAGAAATGTCCTTTACATCCCTCTCATTGAAAACAAACAAAAACAGTAAAAACAAAACAAAAAAGTTTGTGGACTAGGATTTCTTTCATGAAGTTATGATTCACTGTTGCTATGAGAAAACAAACATAAGCATTTTGATTTTGTTCTCACAGATATTTTATTGTGATTTGGAAACAGCCGTTTATCGGTATTATAGCATAGAAAAGAAAACATTTTTTCTCCTACTGGATAAATCCTCTTTGTGTCAAGAAATTGAGGAAACTTTATAGAGGGCACATAATCTGTAGAGGTGAGGAAAAAAAGGTTCCAAACTTGTCCACATACTTCCCCTATAAGCTCTCAGTCCTCTGTGTCATCCATTTGTAACACTGCCAAGAATTCTGTGAAATTATATTTAAACTATTGCATAACATGGAGTAAGAAGATATCACACATTCTCCTCTACACTTCTGGGTTGAATGTATATATTCATGAATTGAATTGTGGACGATGGATTTCTCAAATCCCGTAAGAAATGCATTTTCCTTCTTGCCACTGGCAAAGCAGCAGAGGGCTGAGAAGGGCTTACTCTAATAGCATTAGCCCCAACTGTATGCTGTGTAGACCGTGCCGGTGTATGCCGGCATGAGTTTACGCACGTGTACGTGTGTGTGCTCTGAGGGTGAGCGGGGAGAGAGGTGAAGGGGGGGGGGGTTGACTGGTGTGGATTACCATTCCCTCTGTCATGCTTTCAGCCTGAATCAGCGTGTGTGTCATTACTGTTATTACCAATGCTCCATTCATACTGTGCTCTGAGATGGATTAGCCTGGGCCCAAGTGTGATAATAATGCACATAGGGCCGTATTCTCCCATGTGCTTAAGCCCAAAAAAAAGTGCTTAGCTCCATGCGTTGAAGCCTGCACTAAGTGACTTAAGCACTTGGGAGAATACCGCCTATAATGCAGAGTGAACAACACAACAAGGGCTACAGAAGATTGTGGGCTTGTTTGTATTGGGAAGAATGTGGGGTTGTTTGTAATGTTATCTGTGTTTGCCATTATAAACAATGTCTTTGAAATCTTGTCTTGTCTGTGTGTACGTCTTGCTCTTGGTCACTACACATTTAGAGAGAGAAGAGGCGTGTTTTGTTCCTCTACAACTTGCAGATTCAGAAACGCATCATGTTTATCAACATCCAATCCAGAAAGCTAATGACTGCACAAAAGCCCCAGATGTCTGTGAGTGTCTAAAAGTATTGCACTGAAACGCTTGTTGGCACAGATTATTAGTAATTAGTATAATTCTTTAGACGGTTGAGTCCTTAGAGACAGAAGATATTGGTTGGTGTCAGAAACTATGCATCTGTGCAATGAAAAAAACTATAGTTAGTTTATCCTGAAGTCAATTACAGTTCCTGAAGATATGTAAGGTAGACTTGATCTTGTGGCATGGCCTCACCATGTCCAATTACCTTCCCAGGATGTGTACAGCGTTTCCACCCTTTCCTCTCTTGTCTGTATAGGTATTCTCTGTGCTGATAGGGCGACTAGGCCTGAGGCTGCAGTGGTGCTGTGTGTGTGGGGAGCGTCAGAAGAGAGGACAGGGTCTGGAGTGCACCAAGCCAGGTTGTGTGGTGGTCTACTGTCCCCAGTGCTGGAGAGACCTGGAGCAGTTCTGTTATGCATGTGCACCACACAAGCAGCATGACCCTGTCAATACTGCCAATGACACAGATGTTTATTATGTTGACTAGGAAAACTCCCCCCTAACAGTAGTTCTGTATGTTTCAGTTTAATAGTTTACAAATGAAAATATTTTAAATGCATCAAAATATTTGTATATGGATATCAGGATAAGGGATAAACACTTTTCTATGAAGTTGATTTTGAACAATATATCAAATCTAAATGGATAAACACTTGTTTTTATTGTTTGGAAGACAATGGATCATTTCCTGCACTTCAACAAATCCAAGTTTAGTATGAACCATTCTCCACTTCATGTTTGCCTCTTAGTCATAACTTCTGCACATCCGGATGTCTTCAAGCATCTCTCAAAATTTCTTTAGCTGATGTTTCCTGGACAACTGCCAAACTATCTCTCAGAGGATAAGAAACATAATACAAAGATAACACCATTACACTAACACAGTAGCTATTATTAATTAATTTTATTTTTTCTATTTTATATCATCTAGAAATCGTTGTGCTATATTATTTTAGATTAATGCTTAAAATGATGCTTTTAGAAAGTAACATCAGGCAGAAACATGACGCCACCTAAAGGAGGATAAAGGGTTAAAAAGGCGAGAGGAAATCCCGCCTAGTTGGTTTCTACGCAGCAAAATACGATTACACCATCCGAGTAAACACTGTCCAGTGAGTCCTCACATCACTGGTAGACCGAATGTTGCTGGAATTGGAATGCATTTTTAACTTACTTGGTCAACCAGAGAACCCGAACATGGGATCGGACACAAAGTAACTTCTCCGACGCGTGGACAAGCGAAAGGATAAAGGTATGCGTCAGCTGCGTAACCATGCTGGGACCAAATGTGGTTTTAATGTCAAATGACAAAATGTGACATTTTGTGGAACAAACCCGGTAGGTAGCCCACACTTATTTGCTGTCTCTTGGACGTTGTTTAGTACGGACATTATTTTGCACTTCACCTCCAACGCGGGACTCATCGTTGATCCAGCGAGTCCATGGAAGTCCCACCTGTGCTTTCCCCGTAGAATAAGGAGTCCGGACGAACACCCGCAGTGGGCTCTACACTGGACGCAGAGCTGGACTGTTTTGCTTGTTTTCAAGACACTGGTTTCTGACACTAAAACGTCAACCATGAGCCTCAGTGCCTGTGCAGTAGTATTGCCACTTCGTGTCTTATTAACTGTGTTATTACTTCAGGGTAACCCTTGCGGTTTTATAAAAGGTGCCCTCTCCATGACAGTTCTTCTACCTGCACAGAGCCGGTTAGAACTTTTCAATGACACTGGAACGAGTCAGCCTTTACATGAGGAAATTATAGAAATTTCCCCCACTACACTCCCAGACTCACAAGAGGAGACTTCTTCACAGCATCATACAAGTTCAGGAACGAGCCAGTCATTACATTCAGGTATGCCAACTTCACTATTTGGAAGAACTCAACTAACGGTTATATGGTTATGGCTTGAATCTTTGGTAATTCGTGTATGCTGGACAAATATCGAGATGTGTTTCTTGTCAATATAGTGAATGACTGTGATTATTTACAAATAGCTCAAACCAGTTCAGCCTCATTTTACGCAATGCCGTCTGGAGAGAAAATCTAACAATAATTTACAGGTAGTCAAGTGCTTTGATCACATTTGATTAACTGCTGGAGGCCTCGCACTCAGGTGGCCTAATCCTAGCGAGTGCTTTACACACGAGGTCACCACATGGTGTCCATTCACTCAAGAGTGTCCAGGCTGTTTTAGGTCATTGCTCCATATGTTACATTTTTGGATCAGATTATTTATTTTTTTTAGTCAGTAACTTTCAGGCGAGCCTATACAATTCATAAACAGATTTTGTGATAGAGAATGTTGTTTAGGTCCATATAACATAATTTATAATACAATTCTATGGCCTTTTTAGATTAGAAGACTCTTTCACTGACACACAGCCATTCATAACCACAACAACAGCTGTCCTGTGTACACTGACAGTCAGTGATGCGCACTGTGTTGGGATTGAGTGTGTGGCCTTAGTTCAGCTGTGACTAAGAACAGATGTGTGTGAGAGTGAGACTTACAGACGCAGGCTTTGCGCTGGTGTATGCTTGTGTTATGCACACAGATGGCACCTGGCGTGTCTGTTTTGCCACACAATGTTGTGCCCCACCAAGTATCTGAGATCCAGTGAGGCCAGTAAGTAAAACTTCAAGTGGTGTAATGAGTTCTTACACAGGTGGGACTCGTCTACTGGGCTCTTGGGAGTCTGTCAGGAACATATGAAAAATTCACTACTTGAGGTTTCGCATACGGGAAAAAAGGCTCTGTTTGGAGGTTATTCCATGGGAAGGGGGGAAAGATCCCTGTTTAGAATTTCCTTTGGGCTCCCACCCCATACACAAACACCCTGTTATTCTTACCTTATGGGACCTGTGTGGTTTCAGTCCAGGTTTGTAACAGTGGTGTTCAGTGTTAGCAGGGTCCTTTGGGTCCCTGTCAAGTCACAGCTTGCGTCGGCTTTGGATAATGGGAGACCATTAGCTATGTATTTGGCACACTCTGACAATGACTGAGTGTTCCCATGGTTATTACCAACAAATCATGCCAAACATGTTTTCTACCACTTCTCCAAAATACTTCATTTTTTTAGACAGGAAATGCTGTCTTGCTGTTAACGTTGCCTGCATCTCAAATTGTATTACAGTCTTCTCAATTTAGAGTTTAAGAGCAAAAGTCTGTGATGGCCAGCTGGCTTATTTTAACACACAGCAAACCAAATGCATGCAGACTTGCTTTAGATCTAAAGAGCCTGTCCAGTCTTTAGCCTAGTCTGATGTCTGATGTACAGGACGTGCGTGCTTAAGCATCTTAATCATCCAATTGTTTCTTGGCTGACGCCCTGTTGTCTTTATAGTGACGTGTGCACATGGGCCAAGTGTGCAGTGGGTCATACCTTTTCCTCCAGAACAGAACCATCGTTTGTCACAGAGGTCCTGTCATATAATTAGGCACTTAGAATTTCAGGGAGCAGTTTTTATTTGAAGCCAGCAGAGCTTGACTGTGACAGCATGATTAAAGCCATGACTGCAGTCATGATGATGTTATCCGCTGTGAAACTGCCTCTGGATGGCTTCCATGCCACTGGCCAGGGCTTTGCAGCCACATCCAACTCAAACTCAAAAGTGGAGGAGGCCATTTTCAGGGATCATCAACATGTAGATTCACGTTTCCACCTTACGGCATGGCATGTCTGATCATCATGTATATGTACGGGTTAAAATAGGCTTGCAAATATGTTTAAAATATCCACTCTTTCTGTGAATTCTCAGACAATGTTGACCATCATCATGGAAGAAAAGCCAAGCCGCTTGAGAGAACGAAACCCTTTGCCATTGTGAATGGACACAGGAAGAGTCTAACAGAAGCCTTGCAGGTAATAGGCAAATGCTCTCCTACTCTTCTAGTTTGTATAGTGGCATAATTATTTTTTGAACCATTTTGATACACATTGTGTAACTGTAAAGGAACAGAGAGACAATATGACAGTTAGGGTACTTGGGATGATCTTAATAAATGGGCTAAGACGTCTGCACCAGTGATGTGAGAAACTCTGCCTATATAGATTAGATTTAGTGTAACGATTTAAAGCCAAGTGTGACTTGGGTCTATTTCAAGCCCCAGTTAATCCATGATGAAGTGAAGTCCAGTGGCTGGTGTCTCACTGGGTGGCGGTGAGAGAACGAGGGGGGGAATTCTTCAGGATGTGACTTCAGAGCTCCTGTCAGCTGCGGAGGAAGTTTCCCCAGTGCCTCTAGAGTGGCCAGATTGTCCCTCCTCTCAGATCATACTTATTTCTGCAGGAAGCCCCCAGTCAAAAAATGTCAACAGGACCCGTTTCCTTCCTGCATTACATGAGAGGAGAGAAGGAAGCCAGACGGCACATTTTCCTCACCTCCATTCACACACGCACTCACACTCACACACACACACACACACACACACACACACATGCGCACACACACACACACACACACACACACACACACACACACACACACACACAGGCAGACACATTCACGCATACACACTCACACTCACACACATACATTCACACTCAGGAAGGCAGAAAATAAATATGACTGTGACTGAGCCAGATCTTGTTGGATTTGAAGGATGTGTTTTTTTTAAGCACTCTGAAAGGGAAGAACAAGTGAAGTAGTGCAAGCGGAACTAGTAATTCAATTCTTATTGCAGACACACATGCCTAGTGGTCTCATTGGTGAAATCACATGCTAGGTGTATTTCACATATTACTGTGCCTCAGTGGTGATTATACAGTATTGCTGTTTAGATACGCTGCTTGACTCACTGCATTCGATGTGATGTGAGGAGGACGTGCTTCCCACAGATTTTCTCTGGCTTCTTACTCATCCGTGTTCATTCTCTGGACTGTTTGCTATGGAGGATGTTGTTGTGGCTGTGTGTCTCGCCCACATATGCATTTAATCAGTGCAAATGAGCCCGAGAGCACAGAGCTGTTTTTAGCTCTATTTTGGAAAAAAAAGAAAAGAGAAAAAAAAAAGAGAGCGAGGGAGAAAGGAAAGGTGGAGGGGGTTTAGGGGTGGGTGGCATGGGTGTGTGTTGCAAATATGCAACCTACTCCCTCATCAACACCCATCAGTTAAATAAAGTCTCTCTGGCTCACTCCGTCCAAGGCATTCAAATGATAAAGATCATGGTAGCTATAGCCAAAACTTGACCTCACCTTTCTCTTGAATACACTAAGGTTCACTCCCAATTAAACATTAACATGGTCATACAAATATTACTACAATAAGGACAATGCATCGCTGGGAATAATGGTAAATGGTTTAGGCATGCCCTTGTTATGGAAGCTTTTTCCAAAAAAAATGTGAACAGAAATGTGTGTTTGTGAGGTTTTGAGCCACAGAGGTACCATTCATGAGCGTCTGCCTGTGAATGCCTCCTTGTTTTTGTTTGATTTAGCTCAGCAGATAACTCTGAAGATCAAAAGAGCAGAGGTCGCCCAAGGGGCATCCCAGTCAAAGTCTTGGGTGAGCACTGCTGAGGCACTGGGCTTGATCTAGTTCTTATCAAGGAATAGAGTGTAATTTTCAAGTGTCTTAAGTGTTTCTACATACAGTATGTGCCATGTGTCTTTGTGTCTAGCATACGGATCAACACTGTGATCGTGGAACCAATAAATTAACATACTGTGAGACATGGAAGATGCACATGTGCTTATTTAACCACAGATGGGCCATCTCGTGCTGTCTCTCTTTCCCACACACACAGACACAGACTTTCTCACACACACACACACACACACACACACACACACACACACAGGTGGCGGTGTTGTGTGAGATGCCTCAGGGCACTCTATGTTAAGACGGATTATGGAGCAGATCTCTAATCTAATTCGGGGGACGGCTCCCTCCATACTTAGCCGCTATGTTCACCCACCACACCACACCACACCATTCCATCCCCACTCCAATCCACCTCATCCCCAGTCCCTCAGGGCGACACGCCCTGGGGAAGAGAAGCTAGGAGCACAGGGAGAGGCGTGAGGATCGCTCAGCCTTATCCCCTTTAAAAAACACCCAGGGAAAGTGACTCTCGAGTGACACGGAGAGAAAGTGACACGTTGGGGCGTGTGTGATTAAGTTGAAACCACAGGGGGCCTCTTTCTCTAACCAGATAATGCCATGATTTTGATTACACCGAGCAACAAATGTCACCCTAGCTTAAGGCATTTTTAGCTTTGATGAGAAAATGCTTCCAAGACACCAGTGAGCAAGACTCAAAAGATAAAATGTCTTGTATTGCATTGTTATTGGATTTCCATTGATTTTTGGATCGAGGATGGTCAGTTAGGAGATGACAAACAAGGGTGTATGTCAGAAAGACAGGATAACAAACCCTTAGATGAACAAACAAGGCGATTAACAGGGCTGTGTCTGTTCTTTGGAAGGTATTTCCTCATCTGGGAGGGAACGCCATTGCACTGAATTGAGACGAAAGGTGCGGGGATGTGTGGGTGAAATTGTTACACCTCCACCCCCACCTTCCCCATCTCCCCCATTCTGTTATTACACTGACCCTCCCCTTCCGGTCCTTTCTTCTCTCTCCTGGTCTACGCCATGGCAGCCTTGAGTGAATGGACCCCACCCAGCAGTCCTTTGGCAGTGAGCTCATCTCGCTGGAAAAAGCACATGTCCAGGGACATGACCTCATTGAGCAAGTAAAGTGAGGTGGGGGTAGAGGAGGGGGGAGGAAAACGAATGTGAGAGACACAGACCCAGAATGAGAGAGAAAGAGGGAGAGTGAGGGAGAGAGATGGAGGAAAAGAAAGGGGTGGAGTGAATGTGAGATGTAAGGAATGGGGGATGGGGGTTTGAGACAAGATGGATTGATGGATGGAGCGAGCGAGCGAGGGAGTGATGCAGTGGAGGAGATTGGAAAGAAAGAGCAGTGAGGGAAAAAAAGGATGCAGTGAGATTCAGCTGAGGGTATTTTGTGGGTGTTGGTGATTCAAAGGAAAGGAGTGTGGGATAGAACAGGCAGTGACTCAAATGAAATGGGTGTGGGATAGAACAGTCAAGGCCTTACAGACATGGAATGAGAGAAAAGGACGAAAAAAGAGAAGTGGGCTTCTTGGGGAAGGAAAGAGTGGGGTGGGAAAAGTTCCTTAAAAAGCCCAGAAGTGAGGATTGGGAGAGGGATGCTGCTGACCAGATGTTTGGGCGTGATAATGTGGTGGTCCTAAGTGCTTACGCTGAGCAGGATGAGCCATTCTTCAGTGATAACCAGCCCAGCCCCATTCACCTATCTCTGTTTGTTTGTTTTCTTCCATATCCTCTGTGTCACTGTTGCCTGTAGGTCTTAATCCCCCCCCATACCACCACAACCACTTATCCGCTTCTGGCTAATGAACAATGTATGTATAAGAAACGTAAAACGTGAGCTAGTATCAGAGTGTAAAAATGTCTGTAAATAGAATTATGAGCCTGTATTAACTCCACCTCTTCCCCCATAGGGCCTAATCAAACAGCAAATAGACAAAAAAGCAATAAGTATACAAACTCCCCACTCTGTGTACATTTTCTTCCTGATGTTTGGATTATTTTAATTACGAATTAAAGCTTTAGATGGGGGGGATTAGAAATATCTTGTGTTGAGATTCAGCCCAGCAACAAGGCTGGTGCTGCAGGTGTTGTCCTTGTCTAGAGCACAGCTTGCCCTTTGTTTAATACCAGATGAATGTCAAGTTTGCTCTGAGGTTTTTTTGTTCATCTTGTTCAATTATCAGTATTTGCTCTTTTCCTTTGGCTTGGATATTGGAAGGGGTAATTTTCTGTGGTGGTGGTGGTGTGTGTGTGTGGTAGGCTGGTTTGTGTTTTGACGTCAGTCGGTTACAATTTCCTCAACCTCAAGACAAGTCATTTGAGGGGATATCCCCACCTCACCCCACCCCCCTCTCATGCCTCACATTGCTCATTTCTCCTGCCTGGGTTCCTTAACTATTCATGCTGTACCCAGGACTGTAGCCAGATGTCCACCCATTTACTTGATGTGTTTCGTGGTCATGGAAACAGACTCAAGACTGGGGACCCACCCAGTTCAAGTCGGTTATGTTCCCAGAAGATCTTTACTGAGGCCATCTGATAACAATAAAGTAAGAAAAAGCCAAAGTCTGCAAATAGGAATCCGCGGGCTTCCCATCAATCATAGGCAGTAGTCTCGGGAGTTCACCGTCTCTACTTACTCGACTTTCATGGTTTCCTTAGATGTGGCTTGGAATTGTTTCTCCCGAACCACTGTGAACAATCCCAATCCCATAGGATCTTGCTTGATAGATTTGTGTTGTCACCTACCACTAAGTGACATTTGGGGGGCCAGAAGTGATCCCAAAAACTGTAGTGGATGGTGGTCTTGACTCCTTGTTGACTTTTCCCCTCCTGACGCTCTGTGGTGGCTGCTCTCTGGCAGCTGTTTGTTAGTCATGTGGATTTATTTAGCTGCGGGGGTGCAGAGGAGGACAACACTGGGTGCTCTCACTCTCTCTTGCTCGGCCAGAAACATATGTGTTGCTCTGTTTGCCTCTTTTTCGCCGTCTTCTGAGACAATGGTTTGTCTCAACAAAAGGCCTCAGTGTCTGTCTGTCTGACTGCTTTGCTGGTCTGTCTGTCTGAAAGAGGTTTTGTCCGGGCATGTTCAATCCAGGCAGTTCCCAGAAGAATCCTTTCCCCCACACCCCCCAGCAGGGAAAGCAGGAAACCATCAAGGGGTTTTGGTGGCGACCGCAGCAGCAGCGGCAGCAGCAGCAGGGTGGCAGGAAGCCTTGGCGTTTCACTTTTGTCATCCCCCGCTAACGGCGGCCAGGCTGCATAGAATGGCAGGAAGAAGTGCTGAAAGCAGGGCCTGGCCGCGGGCTGGCTGGAGACCCTGGGCCCCTGATGGTCAAAACGGCAGGGGTGGAGGGCTTTAAGTGGAGAGGAAAACCTGAAGACTCGCTTTGCCCGTTTCCTGCTTTAGCCTACTTAACCTAAAGCACAGGAAAGAGGTGCGATGTGGGATAGCTTTGCTTGTCATGGGAGGACCGGTATGATGGTTTAGAGTGTGTGTGTGTGTGTGTGTGTGTGTGTGGGTGTGGGTGTGGGTGTGGGTGTGTGTGTATGTGTATGTGTGTGTATGTGTGTGTATGTGTGTGGAGGAAGGTAGAGAGAGGAGAGACAAAGAGGGAAGTGTGTTTATTGCCATGCGGCCCAGAGTTAAAGAGGTCACCAGCTTTTCAGTCAGCAGCTAGTTCAGCAGATCTGAACCTCCAATGATGCTTAATGTGCTTACAGGGAGTTGGGGAGAATCTGAGGTTTGCAAGTTTAGGAACCACCTACTGTAGCAATCAACTATTCTTGCAAGCCTGACAACTCCCATTTAGGCTTGAAGTACTGTGCAAGGCAATGGTATCCTGAAATGCACGACTGTCTGGTAGACGATTGTTTGGCAGTCACAGGATCATCCTGTCGGATTGGTCTCAAATCCAATTATGAGTTGCATAAGAATGGATACACGTTCAGGTAGCCGACAGTTTTACCACAAGGTAAATGTTGTAGCAGAGAGCTGTGGCCTCTGTAAGTGTTTGTCTAAATGTTACCACAACACATTGAAAACCTGCTTTGAATAGAGTTCAAGATTCAAGTGAGCTGTAATTTGTTTGCTAGTGATCTTTTGTTTGCTAATCATGAAAGCACCATGTTGAGAAACCTGGTTTAATATCAACATCAAAGTAATTGGAGTTATTTAGAAGCCCAACAGGCTAAATATTTTAATTAGAGTGTTATGGCCTTGACTGTGCTTTCAAAGCTGGTTAAATTACATGCATCAGTGAAACAGACAGTGTTTGTTGTGTGATCAATTGCGGGGCTTGTTTGTCTAATCACTGCGTTCGCTGACCTCTCAAAAGTAGTGTTGCAGCATCATGTGACCAAAGTAGCAGTGCCAAGCTTGAAATCCAAGACTCTGACTGGTTTTGCACATGGCACAAACTGGGACTGTAATTGTGTTTGTTTGTTTGTGTTTGTGTGTGTGCGGGTAGCTAATAGATTTGAAGGTTTATGCCTCTGTGACTGAGCAGGTGTGTGTGTGTGTGTGTGTGTGTGTGTGTGTGTGTGTGTGTGTGTGTGTGTGTGTGTGTGTGTGTATCTTACCTGAAGGTTTGTGTACTGTAAAGGTTTGTTATTTTGTCTGTAAAAGACTATGTTCTGGATATCTGTGACTAACTTGAAGGTGTGTGTGTATGTGTTCTTTTGTGTGTTTGTTTGTTTGTTTGTGCTTTCAGAATGGACACCCAGAGAAGCTCCAATGTGGCCTCAAGGTTGGGAACAGAGTCTACCTTCTGGACCTGGAAAAAAATCTGTAAGTATTGGATTTACCTGGAATGTGGTCTTACCTCAGTTGGCTTCAGTCTCTAAATATTTACTTTTGGACTAATTATAGTATGGCACTTCAGTAAAGCACTCATTGAAGGCAGTATATTTTTATGACGATAACTATAATTGTAGCTACCCAGAATAGATACATTACAGCAAAGCGGGTCATTGTGACACTACGTCATGTAGTGCACAGGGACTGGATGCAGACCTCAGATTCCACTACCCTGTATTGACCCTTGATCTTATTCATGGCCGCCTTATGTTTTCACCATCTGTTTTCCCTAAGGTCTTTTAGTGTTGTTCATGCATGTATTGTACATTGAATTAGGGTGCTCATGATAACTGAAATACAGTATAATATTCGATGCCACCACAGTATTAGTGAAGCTCTATGAATCTTGATCAAATTGATACCACAGCAAAATTAGGCAGAAGCAAAAAATAAAAATACAGACTATATACAGATTGAATCTACCTTAAACAATCCATCATAAATTTGTAAATAAATAAATTGAAAATAAACAGTGTAAATAAATAAATAGAAAACTTTTTAACATGACCAAAAAAGAAACATATTTTTGACATGTAGAAACAAATGCCTCATTATGACTACACACCTCAGATTCGACTGGGAACCAGTCATTCATCCAGTTGCAGTATCCATGGAAATAATAGACCACAGTACTTTGGTACTGAATAAAATTGGTATTTAACAGTACCTCAGGAATTTGCTATGTAACAGTATCAGTGAAATTCCCTTGACATTCCCACACTGAACTATCCCATTCCCTGTTCTCTGCTCCCAGAGATCTTCTGCCCAAGCCACCCAATGTATTCTACTACCTCCCAAATGGAACAGGGGTTGCTATGGAGCAGAGCCCAGTGGTGAGTTGGCCAACTGGAGCCATGTTTATACGGGAAAGAGGGATGACTCTGATTATAAATATTTAATTATGTCCACAAAGCATGCCCACTATTCACTGTTGTTCTTTTCTATAATTACATTATTATTATCTACTTTGATATAATTATGCTGTTATTGTAACATTATGATGTCTTGAGTAAGCATAAAGTAAATTCTCCATGAAATTGAGGGGTTGGATTGATGGTTAGGTCTAGTGAGGGTTGCGGTGAAATCATAGACCTTTAAAGTGAATGTCATAAATAGTTGCTATTGAGCATTTCTTTGGTTGTAGATCCACTGCTACTACCATGGCTCTGTGAGAGGATACCCTCACTCCCGTGTGGCTCTTAGTACCTGCTCTGGACTCAGGTAAGATTTTAGTGTCCATATAAACATTACCATGACTAATATATTATTTGTCCACCTCATAAGCTTCAGTGCGCAATGCTCTCATGTGGGCTACTTCTTGATGCATCACTAAACAGTTGCTTGACTACTTGCCCATTGTGGCTAATGCGATTACGAAGGAATTCTCAAGTGTGTCTCTTTCATGCCCTAGTCCACTTCAATAATGAAGTCCGTTCAAGTCCTTGTAGATTCGTGTCAGGTTCAGTCAGTTCATGGGAATTTTGCTCACTCTTCAAGTACTACCATACAGATTCACTTGGGTGCGGTCAGGGACTTTTCTTCGTCTTAATGTTGCGCTGTGTTGATTTAAACAGAAGGATTAAAAAAGATATCCCTCTCGTATGTATTTAATGCCGTGTTATGTAATTGGTGAAGTTAGCCCTCAATAAAAGTATGTGTCTATCCTTTAACCTTATTGAGTACATCCCAACCTTAAGGCTTACACATACCGTAGGCTACTGCTGTGAATATTAGTGGCCACTGGACGAGGAAATGGAAAACGTGAGTCGCGAATGCGTGTGCAAGTTCCTTTCGTCTTCTGTAATGCAATCCGGATTAAAACAAGAACATTAATTAGAGCTGCCTGTTAATCTCACTTTTTAAAACAACCCTACTGTAAGGAGGGCCTCTGGGATTTCAAATTGAAGCCTTGACTGTGTGCCCACCTGGGCGAGGTCCATGAAATAAGTATTTGGCTGGCAGAGTAGAAAATAAAAACAAACCTAACAAACACTGGCACATGTCTCGTGCAGAATTTAAGTGTCATGAGATATCAAATAATTTTGCTGATTTAAAAAACAGCAAAAAAAAGCTGTGGCAACATCATGAAGTCGAGTGAATGCTCCAGAGAGTGTCTTGAGCAAATGACAGAAACAGTAAAAGTGTGTGACATTACTCCTTATACAGAAGGCAGCATTTCATATCACCTACAAAGCAAAATATCACTAACATGCAATGATTTTTTTTGCAAAACAAAAAGTATATACAAGTTCAATTTAAAATGATTTCTGTCATGTGTTTAGCCTTCAGGATGTGGTGTTACAGTAAAATAAAGTTGCAAAGAGGAAGAAGTACAGTGATCTGAGAGGCATTATAACAACGATTAGTGCAATGAAGGGGAAGACTAGCTGGCATCCAGAAGATTTCGGAGTCTTACTGACTGTCTGACTGCAGCAGCCAGTGTTTGCACATGGTGTTTATTCTGAATACTTCCCCTTTAGGCCTTTGCCCTCCAACTCTATTTTCTTAAACAGGAAGTTCCCCCCCTCTCTCCCTCTCTTTCACTCACTCACTCACTCTCTCTCTTTCTCTGTCTCTTCTCGCTACACTAATGTCATTCTACTGAGTCAGCTTTCAGGTTCTTTCCTCTCTTCTGTTTGTTGTTGAACTAATATTATTCAGTGGTAAACTTCTAGTTGTTGCAGTGCTGATTGGCACTGACAGAGCAATAGGGGTTGAAGTGAAACGGGACTAAGTTTAGTCAGCTTGGGGAATTGAGACCTTAAGTACATTCTAAGCTCAATCTATTCAGCTTTTTCAAAAGAAAGCCTTACTGACTGGGCGTTTTTTTTTTTTTTTTTTTTCTTGCTATGGCATACAGTAGCTGTTAAGCACGCCTTGGAATATGACTGGACACAAATCCCCATTACAATGTTGTTGTTTTTTTTCTGTGCTGTAATGTCTTTGTAATGTGTGTGAGTAAAACAACGAAATAAAGAATACAGCTAACAGTATTACACCAAGCTGATAATGCTGTTCAACCAATGAATATCACACAGCATCAGTTTTTAGAGAAATACAGTTACTCTCAGTATGTGTCCCCCTTAAAAAGAAGAAGAAAGAATTATACATAATACATTTTTCAGAGAGTGCTCTCATCTGAGTACCCCTCATCTGAAATACAATCTCCATCAGTTCATATCAGTTCAAACATGAAACATTGTTATGCTGCACATTAAACCACTTTGTGTGTGTGTGTGTGTGTGTGTGTGTGTGTGTGTGTGTGTGTGTGTGTGTGTGTGTGTGTGTGTGTGCTGTTTTTTGTTTGTTTCTCTTTCCCTGAAGGGGGGTGATTGTGATCAACTCCACCCTGAGCTTTGAGCTGCAGCCAGAGGAGGATGGGGAGTGGGATGAAAGCGGTGAGCAGAGCGGGGGCTTCGAGGAGGAGGGGATGCACCTGCTGTATCCCGCCCACCGGCGGGTGTCCTCGGCGGGGGGTTGCGGGGTCTCACACACCCTTGTGCCCCCCCTCTACGCCCCTCCACAAGTACACAGGGTAAGGGAGTCATGTTCAGGATATTTGTTGTATGTTTGGGTGTTAAGTAGTGTGCTCTCTTTCATTGTTATTCAGGGGGGGATTCCAAGTAGGTGATCAAGTGATAAACCTTTAAACTAGAAACCTCCTATTTAGCCTACTGTTTGTTTAGTTAAGAAAATAAGGACTCAAGGCTCTTCTCCCTACAGATTAACTAAACCAGGTTTGCCAATAACCACATACAGTAATGCAATACCCTGCACCCCTTCACCCCCTGAACTTGAATAGGTTAAATACTGTAAATATAGGCACACGTGGAGGTGCAATAAATGTTTCCTTCACCTTCTGGTGGTTTGAGTGTATTTTTATGTGTGCCTCTCATAGTTTCTCGCATGTACGTGCATGTGTTTTTTGTGCATGCTTGTAATTATATGTACACACACATTATGTCTGGGTTCATTCACTTATGTAACATGTCACAGAGTAATGCTACTCGTACTTTGTTAACTCCTTGCCCCTCTCTCTCGCTCTCCCTCCCTTTCTCTCTCCCTCTTTCTTGCTCGCTCTCTCTCTCTCACTCTCTCTCTCTCTCTCTCTCTCTCTCTCTCTCTCTCTCTCTCTCTCTCTCTCTCACCACAGCACAAGCGGGACATCCTGTCTGAGACTAAATACATTGAGCTGGTGCTGGTGGCGGACCATAAAGAGGTAAACAGGGGGGTCAGATCAGATGTGGTGTTGGATTACAGTACATGAAGACTCTCATCATCACCCCACCTCACATGTCTGCCTAGAGCCTTGCATTATTTATCAAAGTGTCTGCACACACTGTGAAAAAAATCCAAAAAGAAAAACGCCTTGGGGTGGTTGTCTAACAGAATCATGTATCTGTCATTTTTTAGTCAAATGCCTACTAAAATAGGCTACTGCTAAGACAGGAGCAATCTGCTGAGGAGGTTTATCATTGTTCATTTTGGAAATTGCAGACATGATAGCTGCTGGATGTACAGTAATTGGGTCATGCTGTGTTTATTCTTTACACAGTTCCTGAACTACCAGAAGAGCAATAAGACCATCATTTATAGAATGCTGGATGTGGCCAACCAAGTGGATTGGGTAAATTTTGTCCTGTTTTTTTTTTTTTTCTTCTTCTTCTTCTTCTTTTTTTTCGTTAATATATCTTTATCCATGCAGCTTGTTCTTAAATATTAAGAACATACTGCATTAAATATTATATAAATATTACATAAAATGATCCAACAAAAAAATGGATACTGAATACAGATTATACAGAAGGTGGTCTCATTTTTAATGTCTTCCACATTGGCAACTTTCTCTATAAGATTCTCTGTTATGTCTGTTCTCTCCTGTTGGCCCGCATTTGAGTTGATCTTTCTTTGCGTTGCCCTCCTGCAGTTCTACCGACCCCTGAATGTGCGTGTAGCTCTCCTCGGGCTGGAGATCTGGAGTGACCAGGATAAGATCCAGGTGGACAAAAGTCCCACAGACACACTCAACCGCTTCCTGGAATGGCGGACACGCGAGCTGCTCCCACGGTTACGCCATGACAACGCCCAGCTGATCATGTAAGTGGGGCGTTACTTCTTGGTCCGTAAAAGAAGATAAGGATGCCTAATGCCTTTACCCAAAGCTTTCTAAAATTTAAGTATCAAATTTCTGTCCCAGGATGGTGTTTTTTGTTTTGTTTTGTTTTGGGTGTTCTATATAGAAACATGTAGTCTATGAAGGTGCTGTCTGACTGGTACTGTACCTTTCCAGGGGGGATTCGTTTGATGGAACAACAGTGGGAATGGCGTCCCAGTCATCCATGTGCTCCAAGGACAGATCTGGAGGAGTCAATGTGGTGAGGGTGGAGTGGAGAGTGGTTGATTGAAATTTGCATTGTCTGTTCAAGTCTGTCTGTTCAAGGACAGTGGTTATTGACTGTATCTCTATGCCCCTTCCCCTCAAGCTTTATGCCCTTAGCTCTGAACTGGGCTGGCCCAAATTGTCATTTTTAGTCATGGGCTAGGCCTTCTGCTGTTGCAATTTGCAAAATCTGCCAAATACCAGAATAGCACTGTTCACATCAGAAGTAAAACATTCAAACATTGTGCCCAGATATTATTTCAGCTGCTGGGATTGTTCTCAGAATCGGTGATATTAGAGTTTAGCGATGTTGCTTTTATTGCAAAGCATCAATCCAAGTTGTCCTAGATGACTAATTAGTCATCTTTGACACTTCATACCAGCTCTTGCCTCAAAGATTTAAGTGGACTGAATAGAGTATGTGATGAAAGTTAAGGGCTTAGCGTTAGGGGGCATATTGATATTCAGCCAAAGATCATCTCTGATTCAGCTATTGCTTTGTTGTCAGCACTCTGCTTGGACTGTGTAAATATTATCTCTCTCTGTCTTAACTTTCACTCTCATATTATCTTGCTCTCTTCCCTGTCTCTCCCCCGCCTCTCTCTCCTGTTCTTTATACAGGACCACCTGGTCAGTGTTCTTGGTGTGGCCTCTACAGTAGCCCATGAGCTGGGCCACAACCTGGGCATGACTCACGACACGGCAGAGCGGCGCTGCCAGTGCCAGAACGAGCGCCGTATGGGTGGCTGCATCATGGAGCCCTCCACAGGGTGAGAGTGCACTCAGAGATATACACCACTGCTCACTTCCCTTCAGACAGATTGAAGCATATGGTGTCTTTTTGGTCCTTAATGGTGCCCTCCAGGCAGCGATGCCTTCAAAGCACTACTCCCACAAATCTAGGGTTAGGGTGAGGGCTAAGGGGGTTAGGGTTGGGGTTAAGGTAGTGTTTTGTAGACAGTGCTGCCTGGAAGGTGCTGCTTAGGGCAAAAAACACCATCGAGCCCAGATTAAGAAGCAAGTTGCACTTGTCATGTGCAGGTAGAACTATTACTGTTGTAGATATAGGCTAGGGCTGTTCCACAGCTTAGAGTGAAGTGCAAAAATGTACGCTATCAATGCTTACATATTCAGTGGGGCCATCCGATTTATTGTGATCAATCTGATTATTTGATTAACTGTGGTTCCATTTTTTGTGAGGTACTTGAAGTAGTGAAGTCTGGCTCACAGCACCCACTAGTGGCTGTAATAGTGGACAAGTGATGAAACATTGATGATAGTTTTTTTGTTTGTTCTTGGGCATTGGGAAGTGAAGTTGTCACCCTTGGCATAACCTCTGCTTGATAAAACTGTGTTGTCCTCCCGACGTAATTCTGACCTCTCTCTCTCTCTCTGACCCCTCTAGTCTAATGCCAGGCCAGCTGTTCAGCAGCTGCAGTGCCACAGACCTCTCTCTCAGCCTGCTCCACGGCGGCGGGATGTGCCTCTTCAATGTGCCTCAGCCTGAGAAGCTCCTGGGCGGCCCACGCTGTGGGAACCTTTACGTGGAGAAGGGCGAGGAGTGTGACTGCGGTCTTCTCGATGTAAGTTCAGCTGATATCCAAAATTTCCAAGTTCATTCATATAAGGGTGTTGTCTGAAATTAGCTGGAAGGTTTTAGAGATAAGATGGTATTTTACTTACACAAGTGAAATAGCAGCATTATTGTTCGTACAAAAATATTGTAAGTACTGTACATCAAACTACTTGGTAGTTTCCATGTTGTTTGACAAAATTAGGAAGTGGTTTCCTTGTATTTCTCATTTTACACAAGCATATTTCCATGTCATATTCCAGGAATCAAAATATCAGCCACCCGTCAAATACATGATGTAAATGCACACAAACACTGTATTCAATGGCAAACTAATGAGTAAATAAGTATGTTGTTGCTTAAATCTTGTTTATCAGCACCTCTGCATCTGAGCAGCTCTGGTGCACAGTGCACTACACACCCATGAGCTTTTGTTTCTGTGCAAACTATGAGTCAGTAGTGTGAGAGGGGCTAAAGTCCACAGAGCTGCTTGCCCTCCTTAGTGATGATTGTTCTCTCTCCCAACTATTTGTTTGCAGGAGTGTAATGACCCTTGCTGCAATGCCAGCACGTGCAAACTGATGCCTGGCGCTCAGTGCTCCTCAGATGGCATCTGCTGTGAGAACTGCAAGGTGAGCGAGTTTCATGAACCAACCCCCCCTGTTTCACAGTCACATAATCAAACAGTGGTCAGACTTGCTTTGTTTCTCGTTTTTATTTTTGTCACTTTGCTTGCTGTTTACTGATACTAATTCCACTTTTTTAAGCCCCCACATTCCTGGAATGATTCTACAAGTTCCTTAAAGAGCATTGCTAGTTTATTTCCCCCTTAGACTGTAACGTTTATTTGTGTCCTCTCTGATTATGTTATAATGCATATTATTTTTTTCTTTCTGTGCACTTAAGACGAGACACTTACTGTAATTAATTAGCTATTCTACCAGTCTGTGTAGTTGTGCACATTACACTTAGTCAGCTTAGCAAGGGATTGGAAGTACTTTGAAAGACTCTCTGAGACTCGACATATTATGGTAATGATGTGCTAAACTTCCCATCCTCTCTCTCGTTAACCTCACCCCCTCACTTCTCTTTCTCTGTCTCCCCCTCCTGCAGCTGCGCACAGCAGGCTCTGTGTGCCGTGAGCCCCTGGGTGAGTGCGACCTCCCGGAGCACTGCACTGGCACCTCACCCTTCTGCCCCCCTAACGTCTTCCTGCAGAACGGGGAGCCTTGTGAAGGTGGCGCCTCCTACTGCTACAGCGGTGTATGTGCCAGCATCAACGCCCAGTGCCAGATGCTCTGGGGGCCCAGTGAGTTGAGCCCCTAGGCTGAACAGTCCATCTTTCTTTCTTTCTTCTTTCTTCTTTCTTTCTTTCTTTCTTTCTCTCTCTCTTTCTTTCTCTCTCTCTGTTTCTCTCTGTCTCTTGCATGCAAACATCTCACACACACACACAAACATACATACACACACACACACACACACACACACACGCACGCACAAGCATACAAACACAGACAGACACACACACACACACACACACACACACACACACACACACACACACACACACACACATTCATCACAAAAAACAATGCAGTACATGAGTTTAAAGCTAATTAGAAAATATATTTATATGTCTATAAGCAAGCACAAAACACAGGGCAGCAGTTACAGTAATTATATAATGATTAATCAATTTTGAATTATATATATAATAATCTATCAGTTGTGTAGAGTGATAATTGTACCATTCTAGGAGGAACATTTCTTAGTGAAAAGCAAGCTGCATGAGATTACAAACAACTCTGAGCTGCTTATTAGTGTTGGGATCCAAACGTACATGAGATCACTGATGAGTCAGAACATTCATATTCTATGACTAGGATGGTGGATTCACCAAAAACACATTTGAGCTACGGACACAAATTTGAGAGCAGGAAGCTGCAGCACAACATTGTGATACAAAAGATGTGTTTAACCTTTTATTATTTTTATTTTTTTAAAGTAGTGAATAGTAAATAGTAGTAAAAAAGTAGTAATAAAGTAAAAGTATAACTTACTGTAGCCTATACTAAATTTGAAAAATGTGCTTATTTTATATACTGTATGTAGGCAAGCCAGGTGCTGTTCATTAAGAACAAAGCCCCATCCTTACAATGTGTTGCTGCATTTACTGTACATGACTGTTGTCTGCAAGTTATGAATGTCAGAATTGTTGTTGTGCTTTTGTTTAGATGCCACACGAGCTCCACCTGTGTGCTTCTCCTCTGTCAACAAACAGGGCAGCAAATATGGCAACTGTGGCCAGATGGCCAATGGCTCCTATATCCCATGCCCTAGTGCGTAAGTATCAGCAGGGCTACCACTACTGTGTGTGGGTGTGGGTGTGGGTGTGTGTGTGTGGGTAGGTGGATGTGTGTGTTTGTGTGTATGTGGTTTACTATAAGCTTTTGTAAATAAGCACTAGGTTATTGCACAAAGTTCTAAATAAAAAAATGAGGTTAATTCCGGTTGTTCAGAATAGTTTGGATCAGATACAATCATGTGAAGGCCAGGTCATGTTAGTGGTTCCCCATCACGTAAATGAAGTAAGGGTTTCAGCACAGCCACCCAAACTCACTAAAAATCAACAGTCTGTATTTTAAGAGAATAGTTAAAATTCTGATGCCTTGGAATGGTTCACAGAGACGTTCTTTGTGGAAGGATCCAGTGTCAGGGTGGTAATGATCGCCCCCTGCTGGGCTCCAATGCAGAGATTCTCACCACAAAAGTGCGCCTGAACCACAGCGACTTCACCTGCCGTGGAACCTTCTTTGACCTTGGAGATGATGTGTCTGACCCTGCAATGGTAACCCAGGGCTCCTCCTGTGGCCAAGGCAAGGTAGGCATCCAACATTGGGACATCTCACCTACAAAGCATAACAAATCATAATAGGTTGATTTTAGATTTTGGTACCTTAAATCATGTTATGCCTTTTAGTTATTAGAATTTGTTTAGGATGGTGTTTTGGTGCATCAGTAATTTTTAAGTGTCTTCAGTGTTTTTAAGAATTTAAAAGCCTTGCTAAAGAAAGCCTCTTTCCCATAAACTAGCACATTTAAATTTAAATGATAAAATTTCCTAGTTTGACTGGAAAAAACTCTAAAATCTCTAGTCTCACTTTTGATCCTGTGTGTGGTCGTTCTGTTGATGCTACGCCCTAACGTCTCTCTCCTAGGCTTGTATAGACCAGCGCTGTCGAGATGTATCTGTATTTGGGGTGGAGGAGTGTAAGAGGAAGTGCAACAGTCATGGGGTGAGAGCTCTCTCGGCTTATGTGCAACTGATGTCATCTCCAGTGCAATGCCTAATTTAAAAAAGAAGTCAATAAGTATGAGGTGTTGACAACCTCAGCCTTTCTTCATCCTGTTCTTTCTGTCACTCTATCTCTCTTTTCTCACTCTGTCTCTCACACTGTGTCTATATTTTTCTTCTTTCAACATGTCTTCATCCTGTTCTCTCTCTCTCTCTCTCTCTCTCTCTCTCTCTCTCTCTCTCTCTCTCTCTCTCTCTCTTTGTCTTTCTCTCTCTCTTTCTCTTTGTCTTTCTCTCTCTCTCTAACGATTTCTCTCTACTTATCTTCTCTTCTTTTCCTGTTGTGTTCCTGTTTCTCACCAGGTCTGCAACAGCAATAAGAACTGCCACTGTGACGCAGGCTGGGCCCCTCCAGATTGTAAATACTCAGGCTACGGGGGGAGTGTGGACAGTGGACCTGCCAGACAGCCCAAAGGTGCCCATCCCCTCCACACGCCGGTCATATGTCTGCCATATGTCCCGAGTCTGCCCATTTACGCAGGCCATTCATTGCCTTTGCTTGTTCAGATTTACAAAGTAGAAGCTATTCTAATGATGTTGACTATTTTGGCAAAGCAATGCAAATTGCTTATCTGGCACATGCAGATTTTCAGTTGGCTTATAAAACAAATAAGAAACAACACGTTTTTGGATAACATTTTATAAAATATGAATTTTTATCGGATTATAAACCTTGCCAATTCAGATTTATTCTGCTCTGATCTTGGCAAGTTTACAGTAAGCCAACTTCTTTTGTAACTCCTGAAAAATAATGCTAACCCCTAAACATACCCCCCTGCCTTTTACAGACTCAGACCCAGCCCGTGTGGCCCTCTTGGTGTTCTTCCTGCTCGTGCTTCCAGCCTCAGTGATGCTGTGGTGCATTGCCTTGCGCATCCCACGCTGTCGCCGCAAGCTTGCGTGCCTCGGAATCAGCCCTCTGCAGAAGGGGGAACCTCGTCAGCAAAGCCGGTAAGAGGGCAAGGGACAGCCTAGGCTACTGTACCATAGTGCTTGAACCTTACTAAATATAGGACCAAGTCAAGTGATTTTCATGCAGGGTTTCCACAGGTCAGGAAATTTCAGGGAAATCACGAAATCACGGTGACGGGTGGGACTTATTGTTGAATTATACTGAACATCAGGGAAATTTTACATTTTAGTCAGGGAAAGTCCTGAAAAAGTTTCAATTGGAAATGTTAAATTGGACTCTTTATGTGAATTATTATATGAAATTAAGGGAAAGATGAAAACGTGAGGCTCAGTGTGATCACCTGGCAGAGGTTTTCATTTTGGTTATTTAGCAAATGCTCTTAGCAACATTTGATCTTTTTATCCAAAGAAGTATAGTCATGGTAATTACTGTATTACCTCCGCCAAGGAGGTTATGTTTTGCTTGTCGTGTGTGTGTCCGTTTGTGTGTGTGTGTGTGTCTGTGTACAAAATAACTCGAAATGTACTGCGCGGATTTGGATGAAAGTTTTGGAAAACGTGTGTATGAGGACAAGTAAGAACTGATTCGATTTTGGTGGCAATCGCTGATCCAGAACACCATCTGTGACCACATTGTCTTGGCGGACATCTGCGCTCTCTGAGCGCTTTTCTAGTTAGTGGTTGTGGTTCATGGAAACCCACCTTTACCCGACTTAAGTTTATGCCTGTATGCAAGGCCCACCCTCTAGAAGTATTCTCATAATGCAACATTACAGTAATGTTCAACGTGTTTCTGTTCAAACAGACAGATACTATCTATTGGTACAGTATACTATTTTTTAGATACTATTTATTAGAACAATACCCAAATCAATCCCAAATCAATCCTATCTGTCAGATATTCTGTCTGTCAGACCTGTCAGATGAAGCTTTTTGGTGCTGTTCTATCTAAACTTGAACTTGAAAATAAATTTGGAAACATTTTATTTCATCCTGCCCCCAAAACAGTGTGTGCAGTGTGGCCCATATCAAGATTTTTTTGGAAGAGCCCTCATCCAAGTATAGGTAAAGTTATGGGTAAAGAAGCTGAATGAACCCATAATGGATCCCTGATGAATCGAAGTTCTTGTTCTTTATTTTAGATGCAGAACTGTGTTCCTTTCCTTGACCCAAATGTGTACCGTTTTGTGTTGTTCCGGCACAAAATCCTTGTTGTCAATGATTTTAACTGAAGAGTTTCTGTGTAGACATCCATTACCTCCAAATGTGATTCTGACCATTTAGACCATTCTGAAGAGTTCACTTGGTGGTTCAAAATAATTTCCAATTTTAAATTCTGACAATATTTGCATAATCATACCCTTGATTGAACATTTACCATGGCTCTTCAGAATTTTGTCTGGTCTTGACTGGTAGGCCTATTTGTAGTAAGAGATTCAAAAACTCATTCTACCTTTTGCCCTTCCTGTTTACCTCATGTTTACCACCATTGTAAGCACCAGATATATTATGAGCCAGTGTAGTTGCCCTCCTGTGTAAATATACAATTATTATACCCATCAACCGTTCATGTGAATACAATAACACTTACTAATGTTTAACAGCACATTTCCAGTGCTGGAAAATCCCTTACATTGTTATAGTTTTAGTGCCTTTATGTTATTGTTGATTTTTTATTCCTTTTGATGCAGAGCCTGTACTATCAATTAGACGACATCATTCATGTATCAATTGTATTGATACATGTCGTTTTTTCTCTAATAAACATGTTCCCATGGCTCCTATGCTAATAGCACTGTGGTGAGCACTAAATGTGAGGTAAAGTTCAATATAATGATGCTGGTGTGTTTTTCCCCAGGACTCCAGCCAGTGAGCATAATAACACTAGCAAGGGAGAGGAGGTCCAGCCTCTTAGGAAATGTAATCAGAACGACATCCCTCTGACGTCAACCAACAAGGTACCATCTTCACATTCTAAATGATGATAAGGCAAACTGCATTTAACTGCATATATACAATCTACAGTCTTTTACTTTCCATAACTAGAGATTAATTACAGAATCGCAGTTTTTCTTTCCGATCTATCTAAATTTGTGTTAACTCTGCGATAACAATGCTTTTTGGCAATGAATCTTATACTGTTCGAAAGCCTGCTTTGTTTCCCTTTGGGACGAGCAACACTTGGTTGAGCCCACGAAAAATGTGCCAAATCTTCTCTACCATTGCCAAAGAGGTCATTTTGCTGTTGCTATTGATACTTGTATTGAGCTTCTGGTATCCCCAAGTGTTGCTAATCAGATGCCTGATTTGCAGCACCTGTGAGCATGGGCGCAATTGCTGTAAGTACAGCACAGTCAGTAGCTCCTTGTGATAGGGCAACTTCAAACTGGGGTCATTCCATGAGTTCCCTCACCATCAGGCCTGTTTGCGCTGCTAGCAGTAGTATGTGCACTGGAACCCAAACATGTGGAGGAACGTTATGGTCTGGGATGTCAGAACATAACGTTGGATAGAGCAACATATTTTGGGGTAAGCAGTGTGATGGCTTGTCATCATTGGGGGCAATCTCAATGAAAACGTGTCTCTCAATGCAGAGAGATGAGATCATCCAGCCAGTGGCAATCCCAAATCCCATTTGAAAGGGAACTACAGTAAATAGGCTTTCCAAAGGTATTTGATTTATTGACAAAAAGTATTGTTACCATAGAGATGTCCATCTTTTCCTAATTACCTAACTACCTCCTACCGCTTGCTTCAATCATAGTTTTGGTCACCGTCAAGCCTGATTGGCTGGTATTTGTGCATTCTCATTTACATCACACAGTAGGTTAAATAGTGTCTTGGGCCACTTGGCACATCTAATGTAGAGTGTGTCTCTCTTGGGGAGACATTCATGACATGACAAGATGTCATTCAATTAGCAGACTGTGCCTATGTTGAAAGCAGGCTGTACTGTATATATGTCTTCCTGTCTGTCAATTTCTACTACATTATGACTTCTCTTTGTGCAACTCTCTAGACTGAATAGCAAAGACAAGATTATAGAAGTAGCTATTAACAGAAGTGAGGGTTTTTTCAGTATTTTAAAACTTGTCTGTGCCATAATTTGTGTAAAACCAGATCTAAAAATATGTCATTGTGGTGTTTAGATGCATGTCCAACTACTGCCTTGTATTTCTCACTTCTCTTGCATTTCAGTCTTGCATGTACTGTATTACCTTTTTAGCCTCTGTGGTTTGCTTGTCTTATGCTAACAACAAAGTCTCTCACCTCAAGACACACAAAATATAAATAGCCTTTTTAGTTCTCATCATAGGTTTCTGTTCTCATCAACACATCAAAAAAAAGCAGAAATGTGGGTTGCTTATTGCCTCTACAGTGTACGTACTTAAGACTCTTTATAAATAACTGTCACTCTCACACAGACGTGAACAAAATACACTCACTTTTGCATGCTACCATAAAAGGCTATCTTCTCCTCTTTGCCTCCTCTGTGTCCCCCCCTAACTCAGGTTAAGGACAGGCCTGCTCCTCCTAATAAGCCACTTCCCCCTGACCCACTTGCAAAGACTAACCAGGTAAAGTCCCTCAGTTGAGTGACTACTGGATGGAAACATGGTTTGAGCGGTGGTTAAAGAGACAATGTGCTGTTTCTGAGAATGTCAGTATCGGGGTCTCTGCGGCTGCCATACTTCCTATCTTTTCTGATGGTGATGTTATGGAACAAACCCGTAAAGCTGATGGTGTGTGGTGTGTTTGTGTTTGCGTGTGTGTGTGTGCATTTTATTCAGCACGTGTGTTCTCTGCAGTGTTAAAGCCTTTTTTGTTGGACTAAAGTTTGAGCCATTTCTTGCTGACTTTACTGTAAGACAGTGTATGTGTGCAGATATGTACTGCAGTTGATGGTGTGATCTAATGTGAGGCTATGCCTCTTTGTTCATTCTCTCCCACTTTGCCCCCCCTTGGCCAGTCGGCAGGGAAAAGACCTGCCCCTCCCAGCAAACCTCTTCCCCCTGATCCCCCTCCCTCTGAGGGGAAGAGTCAGCGCAAGGTACTCCGGGGTCAAGTAGTTTTTAGGGTGCTACAATCATTGCCATCATCATGCTAATCATTTCCCCATCATATCCCATGATTGATATATTTTGCTGTTGAAATCAACCCATCAGATCATTATTAGGATTTTGTTGTTAGTTCTCTCAATCCTTAATTTAGTGAACCTGCATGATCAATGTCTTGTGATCCACACATTTTTTCCATTTCTTTACTCCTGGGTGTCTGGGTGTTGTTTGGTGCTGCTGTGTTTGTGGTCGTGGTGATGACTGTGTGTGCATGAGCGATGACCTTTAGAGGTCTAGAGGTCAAGTTTAGAGCTGAATGTGGAGATGAGGCTGGTTTTCCACTGAATGCAGCGGTGCACTGCACTGTGGTTGGTTCTTTGCATTCACTGGATTCATATCAGCCAGGAACAGGGTCTGATGGAGACCTTCAGACTTGGGTTCTTCAAAGCTAATAACATAAGGCTCTGCCGGTTCTGCCAGCGCACATTGAGCACAAAGGCAGAGAGCTTACGATCAGGGAAAATATTGGCATCTTGACACTGTCCTTCGACATGCTTCATCTCCACGTACAGCAAATCGAAAGTATCTTTGAGCAAAGCTTGTGATTAAGCTGGACAGTCTTTGGGGAAAAATCTAAACTTCCTGTCCTTTCTATCTTGTGATCATGTAGTATTTTAGAGTTGATTTGGGGCATGCTGGGACTAAGTTTGTGTGCATGTGGTGTGGTCTGGTGTGATGTGCTGTGGTCGTTTTTTTCTTTTGCGCAACGAGGAAGCCCATTGGTTGGTCTCACCCACTTCTCTTTTTTCGCCCTCAAAGCGTCCAGCGCCTCCGAACAAGCCACTTCCTCCCGATCCCGTCCACACAAATAGCCAGGTATCACAGGCCCAGCAGCGCAGCGTCAGACTAGCGTTGATCAGTCATATAAAGACTCTCTGCAGCAAAGACACCACTGATTCACAGCTGAGTGTTAACGATTCTGATAGATGGTGTGAATTCTCAGCTTTCACACCAGTTTTAACGCTGATTTCAGTCACCAAACAAAATTGTCATAATGTGCTGTGCTGTCTGTAGTTTCAGAATCCAGTTCCTCCCAAGCCTCCTGTGCCCAAGAAGCCTTTGCCAGTGGGCCCCATGATCACCCCCGACCCCACTGGTCTGTCTGCAGTCGCTCCCGGGTATCGCCCAGCTATGGCAACAAGGGGAGCACAGCCTGCGCCCATTACCCATGGACCACGTGTGCCATTAGCCGGAGTAGTTCCATCTAGGTGAGGAACCATCACTGTGTGTGTGTGTGTGTGGGTGTGTGGGTGGATGTGTGTGTGGAAGGGTGGGTGGGTGGGTGTGTGTGTGTGTGTGTGTGTTTATGTGTGTGTATTTTCATATGTGGGAGGTTAGGTTTGTCTGGATATGGTGGTTTTGTCTGTGGATGGGAGTGGGAATTGTATGTACTATACTTATGTAAGTTCCATTTTTCACCTTGTCACTTTTTGTCCATTTTTTTTGTCCCCTTTCGTCCCCTCTCCTCTCTACGAAAGGCATCCACCACCTCTTCCCCCAATAAGGGCACCCCAGCCGAGGAAACCTCACTTGCCTCCCCCCGTTTAACCAGAGGCCCCTGCCTGGTCTCTCTGTGCTGGACAATGGGGGCTCATCCAGCTCTTTCTGCACTGATTCTCCGAGAGTTCTGCAGAGCAATGCCTTAAGACTGCGCCGAAACCAAATGCTGCTGTACTCTCATTTCCTCCCTGTTTGCGATAGCTTCCTCTTGCAACCTGGCCAAAAAGCTCTCACTTGCCCAGAGCATTTAAAAAAGCATAACAGCTACAGGAGGAGTTTGTCTATACGACACAGACCAGTGTTTGAAGTGGATCTACAGTCATTGCATGGATGTTTTTTTAAGGGATTTCACAGACATCAAAGAACTTAAACCGCCTTCAACATGACAGTAGTTTGGGAAGACTCATTCAGAATTTTATTTTTTGTTTTTAATTTTTGGTTTTCTGTCTGTGTCTGATTGACTGTCGGTATGAGAGACTACAAATGTTTTGTTGAAAAAACATACAAGCTGCTCCAACATTATGTGACTTATCAGCAATGCCCCGTTTTTTAGGGTGAGCTCAGGTTGTTATCATTTCAAGTTTGACTGGTAGTCATGTGAAGATTCAGATCCCACATTACACAGGCAGTCATCTGTTTAGGCTTTTCAGTTTTCACACATGTGCTTTAGTGGCCTAGTCTATGCAGGTAGCCTTTAGATTGACCAATGCTTTGGGCACTGGACTCACCATATGGACATGAAATCCTCACATCAAGAACCAGGCACTGGAATGTTGGTTCGAAAGGTAACATTAACACGGAAATCTGGAAATATTGGTTGAATCCCAGTGTCTTCCCGAAACCCACACCACACCCTCAAAGACCTGACTGCCAGTAATTGACTTCATGAATGGCTGATTCTCCCCAGGTCTAGGGTTTAGGAACAAGGTCCGTTCACAAGATGACTATTAAGATAACTGTAACTACAACAACATTTCCATCCACACTGACAAACAATAATGTTGGTCTGTCTTTGTTTGAATGAATTAATGGATTTTGTTAAGCGTATATTGTTCTAAAAATCGTTCTGAAAGTGATGCCCAACAATATAGTTGCACATGTCATCATAGTTGTGGTGTGGATGCTGAATTTCATATTAGTTGATGCGATATTTATATGTCGGTATAGTTATAGTTATCGTTCTTGGTGTGAACAGCCCTTTAGGTAGGACATACACAGTCATTCTCACCCAGCCGAGTGTTCATGAGGATCATATGGAAAACAAATGCCTTCTGTTTGACATGTTCTGTTCATTTTTGCCTGATGTTGTACATCATTACAAACAAAATGGTGAAAGAGCTGGAGACATTTGTGTTCGGAGCATGTACTGTACCCATTCATCTCACAATGTGCAAGATGTTTGCCCATCCCAAGCATCCTTTATACATTCTTGTAAGAATCAATCTGTGATTGATTTTTTCAATAGTGACTTCTAAGATCAAAATATTATGAAAACTGTAGACAAATAATTTTTTTTCTGTTATGTGAAGTCATAATCACACAAACTGTCTTTTACATGTCACAGTTACATTCCGTTTATAAGTTGCATTTCTGGTAAGAAGTTCAAACAGCTCCGTAATGAAGGAAAGAAAAGTATTGTTGTCTGCTTTTGCACTTTATTGAGAGTCAGAGCTCATTACCACATGGGCAGTGGAGTGAAGAACTGTTTGGAAAAGGATTTGGATATTTTTTTTTTTTTTTTTTTTTTTTGTTTTTTTCGTACTGACACCATCCATATTAATTCAAGGTATAAGCAGTATTTGTCAAACATGGCTGCTGTTCTGTACAAGTTCTGACATTCTTGTTGACGAAGGATGCATCACTAGCCTAAGTCTTTTTTAATACATTGTGTGGTTCCATTTCATCAAATTTCACTCTGCCATTTGCCCTTGATTCTCATGTTGAGATAAAGGTAAGGAAATAAAAGTGATAGTGTGGAAACATGTCTGATTGTTCTGTCTTTCCCTCTGCAAATGCAAGTCCATAGAGATGTGTTTTGATGTGTGAGATGAGCAAAGTGAAGTGGAGAGACGAGACGCGCTAAGTGCAAAGAGCTCTTGCTAAAAGGAAATGTAGTTCACAAGAGATAAACATGCTGTGTGATCTGAATAGTCTGAATTGTGGTATGACAAGTCAATTTCTAATTCTGAGAAAATATGGAAGTTAAATATTTAAGGATATGAGGTGTGAAACCAACTAAACAATAGGTATCTAGAAATGTTCTGTTTCATAGTAGAGATTAGATGAATTGATTATGTATTTGATTATATCCACCAAATTGTTCATCTTAAATATTATTAAATTATGGGTTAATTGTCAGTATGGTGGTGAGGTAGGTGTGGCCAGTAGTAGGCTATAGCCCAGTTCTTGATAACTGCCACCAACCACAATGCAGCTGATGCTGATGCTCGGTTTCTTCAGAGAAATGTGCACGTCCGCTTTCCTTCCTCATCTAGTGCTGACAGTTCACCAATGCACTGCATAGCAGACCCCTCTGTTCAAGCTTTCCAGAGGAAGTCAAGCTTGTTATCAACTACCACAGAAGCCACCTGTCACCTTTTAAGGATTTAAAACAATATCTGGGTTCATACAGAGCTGATTTTGAGAGTGAGGATTGAGTCAGCATGGCACATGGTGCTAGTCTTTGGATGGTTGAGGTCCTCGTGGGGCTCTTGTGTATAACAGCATCCCATGGCAGACTAACACCTAGAATCTCTTTCCCTATTGATGACAGCGGTGAGTGAAGACCTCATGTTTTGTTGGCTGTTACTTTTCTTGCATCTCTTTAATTAGTGAAATGTGTAGAATGAGTGACAATTTAAAAACTAACAGACAAAAATATCACATGGAAATGGATAGTCTGAAATACGTAGAAATATCTGAAACTCTCTTTTTAACATGCATTTTAAAAATGTGATCTTAAATTAATTCAATTTAATAAGACTCTTATCTGAGGGTGACTAAAAGAATTTGACAGGATGTGAAAACCAGTATTGTGATTCCTTGGAGACAGTTTTGCGTCGCTTTGTCACTTTGGTACCCAATCCAGAAAATTCTATCTTTAACTGTTTATTTCAAGTTGAAAGTTTGTCATTGCCAGGTAAAGCCCAAATATGCTTCTTAAATGGTTGATTTACCTCTTTTGAAAAAGTATTGTATTAAAACAACATGGAAGAATTCATATCAATGCCTCTTGGCATCAAAATGTAATGCCATTTGACATACTCTAGTTCTGAGACCTACAAAAAATGTGCTAAGTCAGTGTAGTGTTACAGTTAGTTTGAAGCCATTATGTGAAGGCATTGTGTTACTTCAAGGCCTTCCGAATCAAGCCCCCTGATGAGTAAAATGTAGCCTACCCACCATTTCAACAAAAACATTTCCTCAACATTTCTTTCACCATTGCATGCCAGCTTATAGATTGTGGTCAGTGGTTTTTACTTAGTCATGAAATGACTGTTCCTCAAAAAGTGGCTGGAAACCACGGTGCCATTTGCAAATTTTTTTGGTTTTATACTTTGGCCACTGGCAGTGAGAGTACATTTTAAAGGGTTAAAGAGACATTACCTGTTCATGCATTTGTAACTTGTGTCTCTCAGGCCTCATCTCTGCAACAGATGTAGATGTGGTTTTAGTGGTTCATAGATAGTACTTAAGCTGTGTTCAAGTTAAATGCACCCTATTTAGCCTACTGTATTTGCATGAGAAAATGTAACTGGGCTGAAAAGAGGTTAAAAATTACAGAGCAATGCAAAAATTAAATAAGTGCACCATTTTTGTTTGTGTCCTACCATTTTCAGCTTCTACTTACGCTTACAGTACACTATTCATAAAGAGCAAGGGCACATTCATATTTGGCAAAAAACATAGTTTTCTGTGAAGCTCTACACACATTCTTCAAAGGTCTCTCTGAAGGGACTGATAAACTCTTGCTTTACTTTCCTTGCGACAGGAAGTTCTGTAAGAGTTACAGCTCATTTCTCTGATGTTGAAAACGCCTCCACACTGTTGCTAAGTGACGATGGTGCCACTCTATATGTGGGGGCACGCGATGCCGTCCTCTCACTGAATGCACACCAGCCTGGATTGTTGACTCTCAAACAAAAAGTGGGTGGACTACATTGCATGTGTTTGAATGGAAAGGACTAGCAACGTACACAGAGTACCATGTTTATATTTACTGTAGACCTATGTTTAAATTATTACCAGTCACTTATATTATACTTTTATTACCAGTCACTATATTAAAAACAAATAGGACTTGGCCAAAATGAGCAATGTAAAATAAAATTGATTTTTAAAAGATGATTAAAAAGAAAGCTTATTTAAATGCTTAAAAAAATGCACAACTCACTAAGGGCAGTAACCTTAATATGTGTTCTTACATTTCTCTTAAGTTTGAATGGGTGTTACCTGAGAGTGATATTAATACTTGCCGCAACAGATGGGGTCAGAACTACATGGTAATTTTTCTTTTCTTTTTTTAATCCACCAATTATATCACTCATTCTATACTCCACTGGTATCTGACTTCATAACAATGATGAAAACTGTTGTTCTCCCACAGGCAAAGTGCCCCAACTACATACTTGTGCTACAATTCCTCAATGCATCTCGGCTGTATGTGTGTGGGAGCCATGCCCTAAAGCCACAGGAAACGATTATTGTGAGACTCTTCATCAGTCTTGCACATTATCAAACTTATCACTTCACCTCTGAATTTCACATATCTGATTTTACCTTCAGTTTCTCCCTCTTTATATTCAGTGTATCTTTCTCTTCTCCTTTCTTCTCTATAGGATGCAGAAACATTGACACGTCTAAGAAAACCAATGGAGGCCAAAAGTCACTGTCCATTCAGTCCACAGGAAAGAAATGGAGCTGTTTCAGTTGGTGGGTGATTTAGCAAAGGTCAGGGGGGTTCCTTTAGCTCAGCTAACTAGAACTCTCAAAAACTAATAACTTTACTAAGTGAACTAATAGCTAACAGCTGACTAGAACACCTACTGTATGTGTACATTTGTATGTGTGATCAAGTGCCCATGTGGACCAAGGTTCAAATCCAGATCAATTACTCAGTTCTAACCATCTTTCTCTCCCGTCTGCATCCATTCATCTTTCTGTTTTACAAGAAAAAAAAAACTATAAATGGGTTCCTTAAAAAAAAAAAAAAGTGAAAAGAAAGCCCTCCTTTTCTGTATCCTGATTAGGAACCTTTAGGTTATTGTCAATTATTCTCAGCTAGTTGTTTTCAACATTGACCCTCGTAGACGGTGAGATGTATGTTGCTACGCTCTCAGACTTCATGAGGAGAAGTCCAGTGGTTTCACGTTTCCTTAGCAAGAATGGACGAGTGGACGTGAGTCTTAACAACCCTACAATTCTACAAGGTCCGTTTGAAGATCACTTTATACGATAGCTATCCATGGATTCATTGATATTTTTATCCTTTCCCCAAAACCTGTGCTGTGCTCATTTTCTCTTTCTTGTGTCTTTGACCCCAATCTTAGAACCAACTTTCATCAGGTCCTCTGCTATACCAGATGACAAAAAGGTCTACTTTTTCTTCACTGAGACGAGTGAGGAGTACAACTTCATGAGCAAGCTGACCGTGTCTCGCGTGGCACAGGTCTGCAAGGTGGGTGTCCCTAACCCTGCATTTGTACAGGACAGCGAATCAGGAACAAATGACAATGTTAAATGAAAAATTTTGCAATAAAAATAAACCAGAATAAACTGATGGAAAATGTTAAATAATGATAAATGAGTTCTAAATGTACTGGACCCTCTCCCCCCTCATATACTATAGGATGATGTTGGAGGAGAATATACCCTGCAGAAAAAATGGACTACATTTGCCAAGGCAGAGCTTGTGTGTCAGCAAGGACAAGACTTACAATTTAACATCCTCCATGACATTGTGCCACTGCCTGCTTTGGAAGGAGACTCTGCAGATGACGTCACCTTCTATGGCATCTTCAGATCTCAGTGGTCAGAAGAATATGTCCTATCATTCTATAACCCTGTATGCTAAAATGTCTGACATCAGCACTATATGCATTTGTGGTCCTGTAGTAAACAGACAAACCAGTTGGGCATTATTTGTTCTCATGTAATCAACAATGAAAGTAACAATAGGCAGAGAAAGATCATTCATTCTTTCATTCATCCTATCATGTACTGTAGGCTAGATTTTCAACAGTTCAATGACTCCTTTCGTTCTAAATATGTCTTCCAGGTCTCTGTCTTCAGGAGTGTCTGCTGTTTGTGCTTTTAAACTGAAAGATATAAAAGCTGTCTTCTCAGGCAACTACCGGAAATGGAACATGGATGGTGGATATACTTCTCAAACTGACAAAAGTTTTCAGTTTGGGGAGGTGAGGCAACAGTCCTGATAGTAAAAGGCTAAATAAAATTCAAAGTACAGCTGAGACTGTACAAAACTTGTTAATGCAGTATGTGTGGGATTGACTGAAGAACCCATTTCTCTTCAATTATTAAATTTTTGTCGTACTACACTGCACTTCTCAGTTTCACCACTGCGTGTCACTGCTAGTCTGCCTGTTCTATTGAAATGAGTTAGAATAGAGTCAGTTCTATTGGCCAAGTACAGTATACTAACTCATACAAGGAATTTGACTTTGGTAGGCGTCAGCTCTTTATACACTTAACAATAGACATAAAGTAGTGTATATTTAGATATATTTAGTAAATAATAATTTAGATATACTATAATATAGACATGAGCTGTAGCCTACAATGGAGGCCACAACATTAAACACTTTCAAAGGCTGTTCATATTTTTGGTAACACCAGAGACGGTTGATAATACAGTATCTCTGGTAACACTTTATCTTTTGTTCCCCCTAGTGTGGCTTACCTAATGACAACACTCGGAACTTGGAACTGGTGAAAGACACTTACCTGACTGAGAGGAAAGTGCAGTCCATGGAAAATAGAATGGTTCTTTTATCTCCAGACCAGGCATATAGTCGTGTAGTAGGTCAACGGACACAGGCAGCCAACGGACAAACCTACACTGTACTGTTCTTACTCAGTGGTGAGTATACCACAACAATATGATTCATTGTATGATTCATGATTCATTTCACTAATGTCAGTGCATTCTTCAAATTTATTTTTTGTCAGAATCGGGATATCTTCATAAAGTGGTGCTGTTGGAGAGTGGTCCCCACATCATAGAAGAGATTCAAGTCTTCAAGTCACCACAAACTGTGAAAAACATTGTTTTATCGACCTCCACAGTATGTTTCTTTTGATTTGTTGAACTTTTACCTCTCATTTCAACATCCAATACTTTCTGTGTTGTCATAAGCATGGCCCTTTTCATTTTTTTTTTAATTGAATATCCTTAATGCTATAATGGTAAGCCATTGAGATGTAAACTAAGAAAGGTTGTCAGAGTTGTTTGTTGTTACCCTTACCCGTCTTCTCTGGCCTTTTGCCCATTATTAGTGAGTCTGTGCGTTTCTCTTCTCCAGGGTATGGTGTTTGTTGGATCACCCGAGGGAGTGTCTCAGGTCCCAGTGTCTAAATGCTCCTTTTATCAAAGCTGTGCTGAATGTGTGATGGCCAGAGACCCCTTCTGTGGGTGGAATTCCTCCAGTGGGATCTGTGCCACAGTCTCCAATGTCTCGTCTGATTTGTGAGTTTCACTTTATGTTTGCCATTGCAAAGTGACTTAATACATTAGTTTAAGCAACAGACCACTACTACTACTACTACTACTACTACTACTACTTGTCAGTGACATCTGTAAATGTTTAACTTTATATATTTTTAGGCATCAAGATGTGGAAAAGGGAGATGCAACAGTGCAATGCAAAAGCAGCTCAGGCAAAGATCCTCAAGGTATGTTTGTTTCACTGTTCACAGTAGATTTCTTAAGTTTTACAGGTTGTCATTATTTAAAATGGTCAATATTGTCAACGTTTCATAGTCTATTGCATATTGTTATTTCTCATTACAAAGGCAACATCATTGTCTGATTCGCAGTGTGTTCTGATTGAAAACTTTTTTCCCAGAAAAGGAAATTTACCTGGAGCTCAACAGGCTGACGGTGCTACTCTGTCCAAAACCCTCCAGTCAGTCCCTTCTCTCCTGGAGGTTCTCAAACAACAGTCTCCTGCCTTCCGAGATATACCTGCAGACAGGAGATGGCAGCCTGGTCTTTTCTGGAAGTCCACTCACTGTTGGGCGTTATATCTGTGTGTCAAAGGAGCCAAACTTTGAGCAGAGGGTGGCTATCTTTACAGTGAAGCTGCGGATAGGACACACGACAATACAGCCAGATAAACCCAATCCACATACCACAGCTGGGAAAACATCACCACCATCTGGGCTGATCCCAAGACTCACAACCAGTTCAGGTACGAGTACTGGTAGTACGGGCAGCCACACCGGTACGACTCGGGAACCAACGGGATATGTCATCACCACACAGATGGAGAATGCAGCTGTGACCGGAGAATCTAGCAATCAGGTCAATACTCTCAAGTCCTCCAAAAGCTACTATGGGGAGCTGGTGGCTGTCTCAATCCTGCTGGCCATTTGTGTGCTGCTGATCACGGGAGGACTGCTCTGCTGGCATCACAAAGGTCTCCGACAACCCCCCTCAAGCCCCCTTCGGCAGGAAAAAGTTCCATCTCTGGACACTTGAAGACTGGGAGAGAGTATAGTTAGTGTAACATGTTAGTGTTACATTAACCTAGTATTAATTTTAGCTATAGTTCCGTGTAATAGGTGAAAATTATTATTACTTTATATTATTTTTAATTATTATTATTATATATATATAGCTGATGCTTTTATCCAAAGCGACTTACGTTTCTCAATTACTTTAGGGCCAGTCTCCCCTAGTGCAACTTGGGGTTAAGTGCCTTGCTCAAGGGCACAACGGTGGCAACCAGGATTCGAACCCATACCTTTCAGACTATTTGCTCACTAGTCAGACTCTTTGACCACTGATAGGCCCTTGGCAGCTCAGATTTTTCATCATATGGTCTGCAAGCAAAAGGTTTGATCACCCCTGGCATTTGGTAGTGATATGCCGTAGAAATCAAACTGTTCTCTTAGACATTCTTTATTGTTTTTGGATGCTCAGAGGAAAAATAGTCAGTCTTCTTACAGCAATCATTAACTATCAGATATGAATCAGTTATGCATTGTCATCACTGTAGCTGAATTGTGTGTGTCTTTCTCCTAGGGTTGTGGGATGGGGATTGGGGCAAAAATGGCATGAGATGTATTTTTTTCCTTCTGAATGTATTATTCTTTTAAACATGATATGAAATTCTGCACTGTCAATGCAAGTCCTGTTTGTGGATGTAAGTCCTAGCAGCCACTATACATATTTTTTTCATTGACTTGTAATTTAATATAGATCTGTTTAGTTGTTAAATATGTTTTTATATTATATTTTTAAGTTTTTTTATTTTGTTTTTAGATTATATTTTGGGTAATGTATTGTCTTTAATCATAGGACAGTAGGTGACAGAAAATATATAGCAAGGACAAAAAGGTGGGGGAGGATGGGCTTTATGGTGTGGATGGCTCAGCCAAATGTGCCACTACTGAATATTTTTTTCCATTTTGTCAAATAAAAACAAGTTGCTTACAAAATATAATGTACATTACAGATTATTAGTTGCTATAAGTATAACTGCAGAAATAGGACTTACCAATCTGAAATACAGAATTCACACTCTCATCCATAAATTACTACTTCTTCTTGGTTGGCTGAGTTAGTGTAACATCATTTTATATGAAACTTGACTCTTGACCTTTTCTCTGGCCTATTTAGAACAGTTACCCTACATTTCCACTGTCCTTGGTAGGGTTGTTGGGGGAGTGAGTATTTAGGTGGACCTATCTCTCACATCAATCAGTATAGCCAGGCAAGGAGCCGAACCTTCCTAGAAGGGACATGCATATTTCATGCCAATTATGATCCCTTTAAATGGGAAATTCAGAGTGACATTGCTGATATTCAACATAGCAGGATGAGTGGATTCATTTGCAATGGATTTCAAATGAATAATTTGAAAAGAAACTCATCTAAGCTAGTGTAACGGATGCCAACTAGCCTGTGGTTTTGTTGTAGCTGTTAGGGTGACGGGTTCGAGACCTCTGTGTGGTGCGGACCGCCCCTGGCTACACTATCACCATTCTGTGTCCCCAAAGTAGACTATTCTCCTCTTGAGATAGAGTAGCACTGGGTTTGTCCCTGTTGAGATTATTCATATAACCGGTTTCACAATGTTTCGCAAGTGCTACTCACTCCGCTGCCAAGAGAAGCAATGACGAGTTATGTTAATCTGGAATCCCACAATGAGGGCAGAAAAAAAAGAAGGCGAGCTACAATACATTGCCTCTAAAATACGTTGCCTCTACCATGGTGAACCATGGGTGGTTGGTGTTGTAAACCTGCACAGAAGATGGAAACTGCCTGTTCACAATACATGAAAAAAAGATACAAAGTAGATAATCAGGGCCTTGGACAGCAACATAACCCAATTTTCTGGTAAAAGTAGGCTATTAATTGTTTTTTGTTGTTGTTGTTGTTGTTGTTTTCTTGAAAAAAATGGTAAATTTACTTGCAGACCAAAGAAAGGGAATCAGGGATGATCATTTTATTGTGCGTTATGTTGACTGACAAGCTGGTAATAAACGTGATTTTGGTTATATCAAGTTTCATTTCCTCCCACCCAGAGTTTAAGTAAGAAAAGAAAATAAGCTAACACCATTTTGATATGGTCTCTCATGTAGATCGTGTGACCGATTACTGCAACCAACAACACAGCTTGCACGACGAACTGTCTTGATTATAAGCCTAATGGATCATCATCTCCACACAAATTTCTATACAAACTTACAAACTCCTGTGCCCAAGAAGCCTTTGCCAGTGGCCCCCATGATCACCCCCGACCCTCCTGGTCTGTCTGCAGTCGCTCCCGGGTATCGCCCAGCTATGGTAACAAGGGGAGCACAGCCTGCGCCCATTACCCATGGACCACGTGTGCCATTAGCCGGAGTAGTTCCATCTAGGTGAGGAAACATCACTGTGTGTGTGTGTGTGTGTGTGTCTTTTCATATGTGGGAGGTTAGGTTTGTCTGGATATGGTGGTTTTGTCTGTGGGTGGGAGTGGGAATTGTATGTACTATACTTATGTATGTACTATACTTCCATTTTTCACCTTGTCACTTTTTGTTAATTTTTTTGTCCCCTTTCGTCCCCTCTCCTCTCTACGAAAGGCATCCACCACCTCTTCCCCCAATAAGGGCACCCCAGCCGAGGAAACCTCACTTGCCTCCCCCCGTTTAACCAGAGGCCCCTGCCTGGTCTCTCTGTGCTGGACAATGGGGGCTCATCCAGCTCTTTCTGCACTGATTCTCCGAGAGTTCTGCAGAGCAATGCCTTAAGACTGCGCCGAAACCAAATGCTGCTGTACTCTCATTTCCTCCCTGTTTGCGATAGCTTCCTCTTGCAACCTGGCCAAAAAGCTCTCACTTGCCCAGAGCATTTAAAAAAGCATAACAGCTACAGGAGGAGTTTGTCTATACGACACAGACCAGTGTTTGAAGTGGATCTACAGTCATTGCATGGATGTTTTTTTAAGGGATTTCACAGACATCAAAGAACTTAAACCGCCTTCAACATGACAGTAGTTTGGGAAGACTCATTCAGAATTTTATTTTTTGTTTTTAATTTTTGGTTTTCTGTCTGTGTCTGATTGACTGTCGGTATGAGAGACTACAAATGTTTTGTTGAAAAAACATACAAGCTGCTCCAACATTATGTGACTTATCAGCAATGCCCCGTTTTTTAGGGTGAGCTCAGGTTGTTATCATTTCTAAGTTTGACTGGTAGTCATGTGAAGATTCAGATCCCACATTACACAGGCAGTCATCTGTTTAGGCTTTTCAGTTTTCACACATGTGCTTTAGTGGCCTAGTCTATGCAGGTAGCCTTTAGATTGACCAATGATTTGGGCATTGGACTCACCATATGGACATGAAATCCTCACATCAAGAACCAGGCACTGGAATGTTGGTTCGAAAGGTAACATTAACATGGAAATCTGGAAATATTGGTTGAATCCCAGTGTCTTCCCGAAACCCACACCACACCCTCAAAGACCTGACTGCCAGTAATTGACTTCATGAATGGCTGATTCTCCCCAGGTCTAGGGTTTAGGAACAAGGTCCGTTCACAAGATGACTATTAAGATAACTGTAACTACAACAACATTTCCATCCACACTGACAAACAATAATGTTGGTCTGTCTTTGTTTGAATGAATTAATGGATTCTGTTAAGCGTTCATTGTTCTAAAAATCATTCTGAAAGTGATGCCCAACAATATAGTTGCACATGTCATCATAGTTGTGGTGTGGATGCTGAATTTCATATTAGTTGGTGCGATATTTATATGTCGGTATAGTTATAGTTATCATTCTTGGTGTGAACAGCCCTTTAGGTAGGACATACACAGTCATTCTCACCCAGCCGAGTGTTCATGAGGATCATATGGAAAACAAATGCCTTCTGTTTGACATGTTCTGTTCATTTTTGCCTGATGTTGTACATCATTACAAACAAAATGGTGAAAGAGCTGGAGACATTTGTGGTTGGAGCATGTACTGTACCCATTCATCTCACAATGTGCAAGATGTTTGCCCATCCCAAGCATCCTTTATACATTCTTGTAAGAATCAATCTGTGATTGATTTTTCAATAGTGACTTCTAAGATCAAAATATTATGAAAACTCTAGACAAATCTATTTTTTTCTGTTATGTGAAGTCATAATCACACAAACTGTCTTTTACATGTCACAGTTACATTCAGTTTATAAGTTGCATTTCTGGTAAGAAGTTCAAACAGCTCCGTAATGAAGGAAAGAAAAGTATTGTTGTCTGCTTTTGCACTTTATTGAGAGTCAGAGCTCATTACCACATGGGCAGTGGAGTGAAGAACTGTTTGGAAAAGGATTATTTTTTTTATTTTTTTTTTCGTACTGACACCATCCATATTAATTCAAGATATAAGCAGTAGGCTATTTGTCAAACATGGCTGCTGTTCTGTACAAGTTCTGATATTCTTGTTGATGAAGGATGCATCACTAGCCTAAGTCTTTTTTAATACATTGTGTGGTTTCATTTCATCAAATTTCACTCTGCCATTTGCCCTCAATTCTCATGTTGAGATAAAGGTAAGGAAATAAAAGTGATAGTATGGAAACATGCCTGATTGTTCCGTCTTTCCCTCTGCAAATGCAAGTCCATAGAGATGTGTTTTGATGTGTGAGATGAGCAAAGTGAAGTGGAGAGATGAGACGCACTAAGTGTAAAGAGCTCTTGCTCTTTGAAAAAAGGAAATGTAGTTCACAAGAGATAAACATGCTGTGTGATCTGAATAGTCTGAATTGTGGTATGACAAGTCAGTTTCTAATTCTGAGAAAATATGAAAGTTAAATATTTAAGGATATGAGGTGTAAAACAAACTAAACAATAGGTATCTAGAAATGTTCTGTTTCATAGTAGAGATTAGATTAATTGATTATGTATTTGATTATATCCACCAAATTGTTCATCTAAAATATTGATAAGTTGTGGGCATCAGTATGGTGGTGAGGTAGGTGTAGCCAGTAGGCTATAGCCCAGTTCTTGATAACCGTCACCAATCACAATGCAGCTGATGCTCGGTTTCTTCAGAAAAATGTGCACGTCCGCTTTCCTTCCTCATGTAGTGCTGATTGTTCATCTTAAATATTATTAAATTATGGGTTAATTGTCAGTATGGTGGTGAGGTAGGTGTGGCCAGTAGTAGGCTATAGCCCAGTTCTTGATAACTGCCACCAACCACAATGCAGCTGATGCTGATGCTCGGTTTCTTCAGAGAAATGTGCACGTCCGCTTTCCTTCCTCATCTAGTGCTGACAGTTCACCAATGCACTGCATAGCAGACCCCTCTGTTCAAGCTTTCCAGAGGAAGTCAAACTTGTTATCAACTACCACAGAAGCCACCTGTCACCTTTTAAGGATTTAAAACAATATCTGGGTTCATACAGAGCTGATTTTGAGAGTGAGGATTGAGTCAGCATGGCACATGGTGCTAGTCTTTGGATGGTTGAGGTCCTCGTGGGGCTCTTGTGTATAACAGCATCCCATGGCAGACTAACACCTAGAATCTCTTTCCCTATTGATGACAGCGGTGAGTGAAGACTTCATGTTTTGTTGGCTGTTACTTTTCTCTGTATCTCTTTTAACTAGTGAGATGTGTGCAATGAGTGACAGTTTAAAAACTAATAGACAAAAATATCACATGGGATTTTAACATGCATTTGAAAAATGTGATCTTAAATTAATTCAATTTAATAAGACTCTTTCTTATCTGAGGGTGACTAAAAGAATTTGACAGGATGTGAAAACCAGTATTGTGATTCCTTAGAGACAGTTTTGCGTCGCTTTGTCACTTTGGTACCCAATCCAGAAAATTCTCTTCAATTGTATATTTCAAGTTGAAAGTTTGTCATTGCCAGGTAAAGCCCAAATATGTTTCTTAAATGGTTGATTTTCCTCTTTTGAAAAAGTATTGTATTAAAACAACATGGAAGAATTCATATCAATGCCTCTTGGCATCAAAATGTAATGCCATTTGACATACTCTAGTTCTGAGACCTACAAAAAATGTGCTAAGTCAGTGTAGTGTTACAGTTAGTTTGAAGCCATTATGTGAAGGCATTGTGTTACTTCAAGGCCTTCTGAATCAAGCCCCCTGATGAGTAAAATGTAGCCTACCCACCATTTCAACAAAAACATTTCCTCAACATTTCTTTCACCATTGCTTGTCAGCTTATAGACTTCCGAATCAAGCCCACTGATGAGTAAAATGTGGCTGGAAACCACGATGCCATTTGCAAAAAAAAATTGGTTTATATACTTTGGCCACTGGCAGTGAATGTACTCTCACTGCCAGTGGCCAAAGTATATAAACCAAATTTTTTTTGCAAATGGCATCGTGGTTTCCAGCCACTTTTTGAGGAACAGTCATAAAGGTTTAAGAGACATTACCTATTCATGCATTTGTATGTTGTGATTTTAGTGGTTTTAGTGGTTTTTGTGGTTTAGTGGTTGCTTTACTTTCCCTGCTACAGGAAGTTCTGTAAGAGTTACAGCTCATTTCTCTGATGTTGAAAACGCCTCCACACTGTTGCTAAGTGACGATGGTGCCACTCTATATGTGGGGGCACGCGATGCCGTCCTCTCACTGAATGCACACCAGCCTGGATTGTTGACTCTCAAACAAAAAGTGAGTGGACTACATTGCATGTGTTTGAATGGAAAGGACTAGCAACGTACATAGAGTACCATGTTTATATTTACTGTAGGCCTATGTTTAAATTATCACCAGTCACTTATATTATACTTATATTACCAGTCACTATATTAAAAACAAATAGGACTTAGCCAAAATGAGCAATGTAAAATAAGATTGATTTTTAAAAGATGATTAAAAAGAATGCTTATTTAAATGCTTAAAAAAAAAAAAAAAAAAAGCACAACTCACTAAGGCCAGTAACCTGAATATGTGTTCTTACATTTCTATCCTTAAGTTTGAATGGGTGTTACCTGAGAGTGATATTAATACTTGCCGCAACAGATGGGGTCAGAAATACATGGTAATTTTTCTTTTTTTTTCTTTATCCACCAATTATATCACTCATTCTATACTCCACTGGTATCTGACTTCATAACAATGATGAAAACTGTTGTTCTCCCACAGGCAAAGTGCCCCAACTACATACTTGTGCTACAATTCCTCAATGCATCTCAGCTATATGTGTGTGGGAGCCATGCCCTAAAGCCTCAAGAAACGATTATTGTGAGACTCTTCATCCAGTCTTGCACATTATCAAACTTATCACTTCACCTCTGAATTTCACATATCTGATTTTACTTTCAGTTTCTCCCTCTCTATATTCAGTATATCTTTCTCTTCTCCTTTCTTCTCTCTCTCTCAAAAGGATGCAGAAACATTGACTCGTCTAAGAAAACCAGTGGAGGCCAAAAGTCACTGTCCATTCAGTCCACAGGAAAGAAATGGAGCTGTTTCAGTTGGTGGGTGATTTAGCAAAGGTCAGGGGGGTTCCTTTACCTCAGCTAACTAGAACTCTCAAACACTAATAACTTAACTAAGTGAACTAATAGCTTACAGCTGACTAGAACACCTACTGTATGTGTTACCAAGTGCCCATGTGGACCAAGGTTCAAATCCAGATCAATTACTCAGTTCTACCTATCTTTCTCTCCCGTCTGCATCCATTCATCTTTCTGTTTTACAAGAAAAAAAAAACTATAAATGGGTTCCTTAAAAAAGAAGTGAAAAGAAAGCCCTCCTTTTCTGTGCCCTGATTAGGAACCTTTAAGTTATTGTCAATGATTCTCAGCCAGTTGTTTTCAACTTTGACCCTCGTAGACGGTGAGATGTATGTTGCTACGATCTCAGACTTTGTGAGGAGAAAACCAGTTGTTTCACGTTTCCTTAGCAAGAATGGACGAGTGGACACGAATCTTAACAACCCTACAATTCTACAAGGTTTGTTTGAAGATCACTTTATACGATAGCTAACCATGGATTCTTTGATATTTTTTATCCTTTCCCCAAAACCAGTGCTGTGCTCATTTTCTCTTTCTGGTCTCTTTGACCCCAATCTTAGAACCAACTTTCATCAGGTCCTCTACCATACCAGATGACAAAAAGGTCTACTTTTTCTTCACTGAAACGAGTAAGGAGTACAACTTCATGAGCAAGCTGACCGTGTCTCGCGTGGCACAGGTCTGCAAGGTGGGTGTCCCTAACTCTGCATTTGTATAAAACGCCTTTTCTCATACTAAGAGGACAGCGAATCAGGAACAAATGACAATGTTAAATGAAAAAATATGCAATAAAAATCAACCAAAATAAACTGATGGAAAATGTTAAATAATGATAAATGAGTTCTAAATGTATTATAATTGTAATAATTACTATATTAACTAGAAAAGCGCTCAGAGAGCGCAGACCTCCGCCAAGACAAAATTTCATCCAAATCCATGCAGTACTTTTCGAGTTATGTTGTACACAGACAGACAGACACACGCCAAGCAAAACATAACCACCTTGGCGGAGGTAATTATAATAATAATAATATACATGACTGTACATGACATGATGTACTGTAACTGGACCCCCCCTCCCCGCTCATATACTATAGGATGATGTTGGAGGAGAATATACCATGCAGAAAAAATGGACTACATTTGCCAAGGCAGAGCTTGTGTGTCAGCAAGGACAAGACCTACAATTTAACATCCTCCATGACATTGTGCCACTGCCTGCTTTGGAAGGAGACTCTGCAGATGATGTCACCTTCTATGGCATCTTCAGATCTCAGAGGTCAGTCCTAAACTCAGAATAATATGTCCTATCATTCTATAACATTATATGCTAAAATTTCTAACAATAGCACTATATGCATTTGTGGTCCTGGAGTAAACAGACAAACCATGGGCATATTTGTTCTCATGTAATCCACAATGAAATTAACAGTGGACAGAGAATGATAATTCATTCATTCATCCTATCATGTAGGCTAGATTTTCAACAGTTCAATGACTCCTTGGGTTCTAAATATGTCTTCCAGGTCCCTGTCTTCAGGATTGTCTGCTGTGTGTGCTTTTAAACTGAAAGATATAAGAGCTGTCTTCTCAGGCAACTACCGGAAATGGAACATGGATGGTGGATATACTTCTCAAACTGACAAAAGTTTTCAGTTTGGGGAGGTGAGGCAACAGTCCTTATACTAGATACTAAAAGATAGGCAAAATAAAATTAAAAATGCAGCTGAGACTGTACAAAACTTGTTAATGTAGTATAGTGTGGGGGAGTCCGAAGAACCCATTTCTCTTAAATTGTTAACATTTTTGTTGTACAACTGTACACAGCACTTCCCAGTTTCACTGTTACTGCTAGTGTGCTTGTTGAAATTGCAGAATTAGAGTCATTATAGCTATAGTGATTCAAACAAGGGATTTGACTTTGGTAGGTGTCAGCTGCTCTGTAACTTACACACTACAC
>JAODXP020000023.1:20215778-20318278 GCA_027497455.2 Sardinella longiceps
ACACACTCAAATCCATATCAACCAAAACAATGACAGCTTATCTGTGTGAGTGTGTGTTTACAGCATGTTCACTATGCCATTGGCACAGGAGGGAACACTGGTTTCTCACTTAACACTTAATAGGATGTGGAATTCATGTTTTTGTTTGAGTGAGAAGAGGAAACATGGAAGTGCTAAACCATACAGTAACTCTTCACCACACTTCCCATAACCACAAAACACACATGCCTATTTTTCATGCAAGTAAGGCTTAAATCAACAAGTTAACACTTCACACCCGCTCACATTATCCATTGAGTAGACCAAAGTAAAGATTCCTGTCCTGTCCTGACCAATGTATGATCCATTATGGGTGTAACATACCTAACACCATAGGACTACAATATATCTATATCCTGCTTATTGCAATCTTTGCCCTGATAATTTTATCCCTTGTGGTTCATTGTGTTACTTCCCTCATTTGCAGTTTAACAAATATTTACACAATATGTTTTGCATTAGGCTTAATGACTGCTATTGACTTGACTGTTAATGTATGTAAAACCTATACCAGGATGTCGCTCATTTCTCTCTCATGATATGGAAAAATAAATTCAAATGATCTGCATCACTACACAAATCAATGGCCTCTTCTAAAACTGGTTGTAAAGTCCTCAGAAATGTAACTTTTCACCACACGCACATGGCAGGTATACACACACACACACACACACACACTCACATACACACAGGGTCACACACACACACACAGAGTCACATACACACACACACACACACAGAGTCTCACACACACAGAGTCTCACACACACACACACACACACACACACACACACACACACACACACACACACAGAGTCTCACACACACACACACACACACACACACTCACACAGAGTCACACCCTCCCACCCACAGAGTGGGGAGAACGAGAGACTGCTGAGAAAGTCCCTTGGCCATTCTGCCGGAGCTCAGCAGCAGAGACATGACAGACATGACAAGACAGGAAGTGAGCTCCTGGACCCATTTGTCTGATGGCTTGATCAGTTCAGAGAAACCTTCTTGGTATTTTTCCACTCTTGCAATACAAAGAAACAATCCAGATGTTTCTTATTATTTCACTGTGTGTGTGACTGTCTCTCTGTGTGTGTGTGTGTGTGTGTGTGTGTGTGTGTGTGTGTGTGTGTGTACTGTGTGTGTGTGTGTGTGTGTGTGTGACTGTCTGTGTGTGTGTGTGTGTGTGTGTGTGTGTGTGTGTGTGTGTGTGTGTGTGTGTGTGTGTGTGTGTGTGTGTGTGTGTGTGTGACTGTGTGTGTGTGCTTAGTTTCCTGGCAGGCTGGGTGTGGGCAACAAATACACAGGTGGCAAGAGAAGCACTGAGAAACACACCCACTACTCATTTCTGTGCACTCCTGCCTAGCTTGCCTAGTGCACTCATTCCTCTGTCTGAAGCACTATGAGAAAGTTATTTAGTAATTGGCACTGTATAAATATAATTCAATCAACACCTAGCCCTGACTAGACCTGAATGGCCCCCACCCCTATACACACCATCACTGTAATTTGGAGTGAACTCACGACCTGTAGAAGTAACAATGTACAGTATTATAGCTTAGTTCTACTACTATTAGTTTACCTGGAAAAAGTTGTTTGGACAACAGTGGTGAAGAGTAATAGCATATCAAGATGACAAAAAGGCCAAATCATTTTTACAGATTATGTATTTTATGAGAGTTGTGTTAATATGATATAGCATATTGTGTGATTAACTGTTAAATCAAACCACTGTGACAATCCATAATGTTTCCGATTAAAAAAAGATTTTAGATTTTTTTTTTTTTTTTTTAATTTTTTAAAAAATGTAATACTGGAAGTTCATTGGTATGTCAATGATAGATAATAATATATTTTAAAGTGTAAAATAATGTAAAATTCTGAAAAGTGTATGTGAATGTGTAAGTGTAAGTGTTTAAAATATGTGCATGTGCCTTGCAGTGTGGGTGTTCTCTCAAACATCCCATTTTGCTTTCTTGCTTTTTTCCCCACAGTCACTTTGTGTAGTCTATTATGCTATTAGTGAACTTGTAGGCTATGTAAAGAAATTGAATTATGGAAATATATTCATTGACTGCATATTGCACGAAAAATACACAATGTGTTAATGATATAGCCACCAAATGATGCTATCAATCAGATCAAGCTTGATACATGCACCGATTGCACGCAACTGATATAAAATTGGAAGCAACTCCATTGGAGGTGACTAAGCATTTTCCGCTATTTGTTTCTATCGCTGGACACACACACACGCACACACTGATTAATTTGCTTGGAATGATAATGAGGAGAGATAGCGGAGATCGGAATCATATGTTAGTTTATTTTTTTCGGGATTGGAAGCTGGAACGCATCTAATGACTGCAAACCTTAACTCCACGTTTTGAATAGGCCTATGTAAGGTAGCCTACATTGTAATGCATGTTCCAGTTAGGTATGACGGAGTAATTTAATGCTTATCAAATACCCACAATTCAAGTGGAGTATTGAGACGAAAAAAAAAGGCCTATATTTTTTTTTTTATTTAAATAAATAAATAAATAAAACAAAACCAAAAAAACCCTCAAAATAATTTCTCATTTAGCCACTCTCACCTCATTCCTAGTAAAACAAATGGTTAAGGCTACTGACAATACAGTGTGTTTGCATTGGATATTGAATGCCTCTTTAACGAAACAACAGAAATCCACAGCAAATACTGTATCTAAAACAAACGAAATAATCTTGTTGAGATCTGCCAACCAACAAACGTGAAGATCTGCCGAAATTGCCTCTGAACACCGACATTCAAATACGCCTAGCCAAATAAATAGGCGAATGCAATCGCTGGGGCCTGATTTTAATTTGCATTTTTTTTTAAGTAGGCTAGCCTAAAAATAAATGAATAAATCAATAAAAAAAATGTAAAACCTTAGCCTATTGTAGAGCCAGACTAAAAAAAAACTTTAGTTAAAAAGGGAAATGTCTGAGGTCTGGAAAATGATTAGTCTAATGGTGGATTGTGTTTGAAAACAAAAAGGCATAGCTAGATCCCTTTACTGTTTCTAAACACTCCGTGTGCCAACGTTAGGCTACGAAAACTGAAACTGGAGGCAGAAATTATCAGAACCAACATAGCTACAAAACTGACTGTTTACAGTCGTTTTGGTGCTTTATCAAAGGCTAATCCCACATTTTATAGCCTAATTTTGGCATAATCTGCCTATTAGGTGTAGGTCTGTATTAAATAGCCTAGCCTAATATCTTACTAAAGCGTAATTGCATAGCCTAATTATCCCTGTGATAAAATTGATAAAAAGAAAAGGCTTAACCTGCAACTCAATCAGAATTTTGGATGCAGAGCGGTAGCCCACCACTGAACGCAACTAGGCTATAATAGTTAACAATAATTGTTCAACTATGAATAGCTGAAATAATAGCGTTATTTAGGCTACGTCTCGAAACGAGTTTTGAAACTAGATTTGTTTAGCCTAATTTACATAGAATACATACTGTACATAAATAGTTCACATTGCACTTCAAAATAACTTCACATAGTATTTTTATGCAATGACAGCATATAGATTGCCTTACGTCAAAAGAAAAAAAAAAATAGAAGACTAGTCTATCTTTGCAGCTTCGATGTAGGGATGTTAACCAAACGTTTGACCGATGATTGACCGTATTAACGTTAACCGATCAAAATTGTTGGGGACCGATAAAAAAAAAAAAATAAATAAGTGATTTCTAAATTAGCCTAGAGTAGACAATGGATTAGACACTACTACAGTTTGTCAAATCTTTCCAAGACGTTTTTGTGTGAAGTGAACTTATTAACTCATTGACTGCCAGCCGTTTTCAGAATAGAGATTTCCATACTGCCAGAGGTTTTGGGGAATTTTGACTGTTTTTTAAAGAGCCACAGAATATTATGTGTTACGACTACATAAACAATGAAACTTCCACAAGAAAGAGCAGACTCTCTTCTTTCACCAGAAAAAAAAGTTCGTTTCTACCCCTTTCCATGGCTTAGAAATCAGCAGGCGAACATAAGCTACTTTCTCCAAACACACCCGTTTTTTATCAAAAAAGGGAGAAAATTAGCGTTTTGTTTGACAACGTTAGTGTCTTGGATGCACGTTTTTTTCGGTCTATTAGCATGTCAAACATCAGGAAAATGTCTTCCTTTGATAAGACCACAAAAACAACAGTAACAGGGGGCTTTTGGTAATAAAATAGACATTGTTGTAACAAGGTAAATATATGCTATTTACAGGCTGTGACAGCGAAAACTCAGTGATCAACAACTGGCTCGCAAATTCTTACCTGACCCGGAACTGTGAGCTAGCTGGGCACTGAAACAAGTCACAACTGCTATTTCCGTTTGCCCAAGGTTGATCTCCTTCATCTCCCACGATCGGAACACTACTCGAACTACTATGGCAGTGACATATACTCTGATCGAGTGTGAACTGCCTAAATGTCTCCGATTTACGTCTGCACTTTGCTAGCGGCATATTTAGCCATGTCATTAGCTTTCTCTACTTCTCCCTTGGCCATACCTATGAATCTATGCTCATCTCACATCCAAAGTGACACACTTCCACCCTCAGGATCAATTTGGAACAACAATTTTCGATGGAGAATTCTGATATTTACAGACAAGGTTCCCTAGGTCTTTCTGCAGCCCTCCCCATTAAAAACGCAGTTGACGTCTAAAGACGTCATTGGCAGTGAACGGCAGTATTTCAGTTGACGTCTAAAGATGTCATTGGCAGTCAATGAGTTAACGCCCTCACTTAATTTTTCATTAGGCCTACTATTCGTCGTAAACCAATTTCCATCAATATCTACAAACCATTTCCATCAATATCTACAACCACAGGCACAGCTGAAACTCTCAAATTATACTTCAGGGAGAAACTAATAGCGATATGGTAGATGTCAGGAAAGTTAGGGGCAAAAGAGCTAGAAGTAGTCTTCAAGAGAACATTGAACTAAAGTGACATCTGGTGGTGGCTGGTGGTGGTGAAGTAAGCGAACACCCACTCTCTCCCAAAAAGAAATGTAACAAAGTTCAACGTCACCGAGAGTAAGTGGCTAGCTGATGGAGTTAAGTGGTTAACAGAAGAGGTTAACAGAAAGAAAGCGAGATCACAATGAGGCGTGTACTGATCTAAGCAGTGCTCAGAAAAGAAAGAAAAACAATAAGTTACTACATTTCAAAGAGTCATTGCCAAAGGTCACAGACTTTTTCAGCAATAATCCCGGCAAACTATCAGATGGCATAAATTCAGTGAAGAACCCTTTTCCCGCTAATGAAGTAGGCCTACATTAAACGGATGCTCAATCCGGTAAAAATCAGTGCTCAATCCGGTAAAATCATCACCTTGTTCCATCTTTTCTGCATATTCACCACCTTCTGGGTGGCGCAAAAGAAACTATAGCCCAGGGGCCTCAGTAGGTGTTAAAGTGCCCCTACCAGCCCGCACTTCTCTCGTGTTACACGGGCAGAGGACTGACGGGCAGAGGACTGACCTGAAACCATGCAGGTCCATTGCCCTGTAGGCTTTTCATAGCAGAAGTAAGCTAGGCCTACCTAACTAGTCAAGGTGTGTTCATGTAGGTTGCCGACAGTATATAGAGTAGAGACAAATAGAGTAGAATACAGCAATAGAGTAGAGACGCAATTTAGGGTCAGGAGAGCAAATTAAGCAACTGAGTAGACCTGAAGGTCATACAGGGGTGAAGGAAACAAATATATTTCTAAGGATGGCCAAAGAAAAAGCCCTAAAGCTTATGACAAAACTCACTGTTTCTTGGTATGAGAGGCCTTGAATCCAAGCGCCTAAGGACTCTGGGCAGAGCTGGCTGCAGAGAGGCATGCTGGCCAACATCCATTGATGTGGGATGCAGGGGCTTGGAGGGCCCATCAGCAATCCAGTTTCTTCCTTCAACAGTCATATGGAGGAGTGCTTAAGGTGGGACCCAGGAATAGCAGCCGCAGTTGGGGGTGACTGGAAAACATCTCCAACCTGCCAGGGGGGATGGTGGGAGATGTTACTGGGTAGGGGGCAAAGCATCATTACCTCCAGCTGACCTACAATTTAATGACCTCATGGTGGAGTAGCAACAGAAGAAGGAGTAGCACCACCTATACAAAACAAACACAGAATGCGTAAGAGCAGAAATGTGAGATTTTTATATCACTAGTCTAATATTAAATTACTGTAGGAGGTTTCTTTTAGCAGCTTCTGGTTTGGGCAAGTAAACTGAAACAATAACCATCTTTAACATAGAATTATGGACTTATGTTATGCAATTGTATCAGGGAGCCAAACAAAGTCTTAATGTGGCATGTTCATTGTAGGCTAAAACACTATAATCACACACTAACGTGACAGATTGTGATCCCAAATCCGGACAGCATCAGTGTTACTTGGGGGGTTTGGATGTAGCTTACATCACTTCAAGATACAGCACAAGATCCAAGACAGACATTTGTGCAAGTTACATCTGGAAAATACAAATTTTTCAGATTTCTCCCCAAAGCCTCACCTCCTGAGTGCAGGACGAGTGCTCTCTATGGTGCATAGTGCCATATTTATTAATAATAACAATAATAATAATAATAATAATAATAATAATAATAATAATAATAATAATAATAATAACAACAGGTGACAGAATTTTTAAAAATTGTATTTATTGTCGAGGTCTTTTAACCCTTCTCGTTCTTGTATGTGATTCCCTAAAGATGTTAGGCCTACTTCAGACATAACATGGCCAGAGAGCAGGGGTGTAGAAGTAAGCAATAAATCCCGAGAGGCCGATGTAGGCCTACAAACTAAAAAACGCACGTTGGTCCAGTCAGTGTATTTTACTTCCATGTAGGCTACAAACAGTATTATCAGTAATGAGCGTGAATGACTTGGAAGTATTTTGAATACCAGAGCCGTTTACGAACGAACCTATGCCGCCATCTGGTGGACCAATAATGCACAAGTGAAAAAAAACCCAGCGTGTGCATACTTGAGAATGCCTTAAAAGGAGTTTCTTCTACCAGCCTTAGACTACCTAACATGTCTGATTTTCTGAGAATCTGTATTTGTTAATGTGCTTTACTATTTATCTGCAGCTACAGTCTTCGGAGTCGAATTACCCCATATTTCACTGCAAATTGTGAACTGCCAAGATAACGTTACCGTGTATGTACCAAACAAATAAACGTGAACTTCAACTTGGTGGAAACAGTCGCTGAGGATTTGTTCCCCACAAGATTCATATCAAGGAAATGATTAAATCCATGACAAGAATGTGATAGGAAAAACATGTTGGGGGTGTCCAAAATAGCCTAGCCTATAAGAACTTACAGGCAGCGACAAAGGCATTTCTGCAGTAAAGAGCAGTAGCCTTTCTTTATGAAGTTATATCTAATTTACTGCAGTGATACTACTATAGCCTAGGCTAACTTAGGCTACTTAACATGTAGGCCCTAGGCTAGGAAAAAAAAACTGCAGCAGTCAAATGACGAAAAATTGCCGTTTGGATTCAGCAGTAGCCTACAAACATGGCATTACCAAGGCAAGTAATAAATTAACAAAATGTTGATGAAAATGATCTGCTGTTAGCTGGCAAATTGCTTGCTACTTAAGGTTAGGTTAGACTGCAACAGCCTTACCTACTCTGAATCACCAGGTCGTCTGATCTGGTCTTATCCATTTCCAGCACAAGTCTTTTGAGACGTTGTCAACACATATCTGTGCCATACTGAGGGCTGACTTTCAGCGTCTTGGCCGTGAAAAGTGTCGTTGTTGTAGCCTACAAATCGGCTGCAATGTCAGGTTTGCGAAGCACTGCAGGTAGCCCAAAGAGTGTGCAGCAGATTTTCGACAAACTGGCTGCCTGGTTAGCTGACACTGTCAATGACTCTGCAAATTCACATTTCAAACTCGGTTTGTTGTGGTTTAACGCTCGTACGTATGTGCCGCGTTGTGTTTAAACTTTCTTATTCTTGTTATGACATTTGGTGTGTGAAACCATAATTCTGTTTCTGAACGAGTGTCGCCACCAGCTGGATTGGATGCTCAGGCATAGAGTGGCGTTGCATGTGTGTTCTGAGCAGCCTGGTCTTTGGTATTTTTTTGCCCTCAATTGTGCATTCCAGGCAGCGCTGCCTTCAAGACACTACTCCACTTAGTTTAGGGTTAGGGTTAGGAATAGGGTAAGGGTAGTGCCTTTTAGGCTGTGTTGCCTGGAAGGTGCTGTTGGGGGCAAAAAACACCATTGAGCGTTCAGCCTGCACTAGTAGCAGAGAGCGTTGAGGCGGAGCAATCAGTTTTTCATTATCATAGAAGTGCAGAACGCAACACTTCTCCCTCTCTTATTTATCATAGGCGCTCTCTTGTTTTTGCCCATAGGCCGCTTAACTGGTTTGTCTGGGTTCACCTGTTCCTCATGAAAAACAACATGCAGTTCTACTTTATTTGGATGTAGGCTATCATGCTTTCTTAGCCCCCTGGATAGGCCTATTTGTTTGTGATATTCATTCAAGCCAAGACTAGGATATTACACTCTAAAGATATCCGACTAGATTAAAATAAATAAAGATATCCTATCACTGTCTGCATCACTGTATCAGAATTGATTTGTCTCCATTCGTTTTTACTGACAAGGCAGACTATCACATAAATGTATGCTCAATTTTCTACCACTAGAGTTCTCTATAGGCTACGATTTTACATCCCTAACCAAAACCTTCAAACAGAACCTCTGCTTCAACGCAAAGGTACCTCCAAGGCTAGACAGGAAAAGTCCACAGCATTCAACATTTGTCCTGCAATTGTGAATAGTTTGCTGTCTTAAATGTGACTACACAGATAGGGTAGTTTGCACAGGTTTGCAGGGGTTAGTTAAAGCAGTATTACCAGTACGATCATAATCAGCATATAACATACCTGTCACACAGTCACCATCTGCCATTTTCATTTCATTATATCCAGAAGCAGTAATAAGAATAATGTCTGGGAAAAAGGTCCAGCCCCATGCATAGCCTATCAAAAAAAAAGTATTGGGAAAAAAGGTCTAGCTTTATGCATAACAAGAATGTTATCAGAAAAGAGTGCAGACTAACCAATGCACTCACTGAAGACTGAACTATTTTTCAGTCCAAAGTCAAATAATGCCCTCTCGTGCAATTTCAAAACCCCGCCTCCCACACGCACACACGCACACACACACACTCATTCAGAGCACACCCTCACCAAGACCAGTTAATACAATATTCAATATTGTAATACATTTAACTTGGTGTGCCCTGCCATGCCACAAACGTTTATTTACAGACTCAACCTTGGTTAATAATTTTTAAGATTCCTGTCCTCTTTTCCCTGACCATATTCACAATGTCACTACAGATGCACTGTGGATGCATTAATGACTTGTCAGTTTGCTCATGTGTTCATGTTATGTTGTGTTTGCCTCACAGATCAACAGGTGTTTTGGAAGCCATTTCCAATTTTAGCTTGCAGTCAATCATCCAGAGACATTATATGTTTTCATTTTTTTGTTTTTTGGTGATGTGGAAAGAGTATTTTCCCAAGTGCAGAGACACCAGCGGGATTATTTATCTTGGTGAATCACTGTAAGCATGACGTCTTTGCATGCCTGGTACCACACTGACAAAAGATTACAGCATGACATTAGGCCTACCTGAAAATGGATTGATAATGAATGGTTGTTGGTTGTGTGTGGATGAATCTCTAAGGCTATATTCAGACTGCAGGTCAGGAATCCAGATCTGATTTGTAGGATATTTGTATATCAGATCATCCTGTTCTGTGGAAGTCAGGCATCATCTACCTGTCTGCAACTAGTATATCAGATTTATTAGTTGAGTTCTTGGTCTTGAATTCTTTTTTGACCCAAATCCCTCCTAGAAAATAATGTGTGTGTGTGTGTGTGTGTGTGTGTGTGTGTGTGTGTGTGTGTGTGTGTGTGTGTGTGTGTGTGTGTGTGTGTGTGTGCGTGCGCACACTGCCTTGGTTACGGGCCCGTTGCCGAGTTGTGTACAAACACCATTGTTTTTGATGTGAGCATAGCCTAGAGGTCCATGAGATGCAATACATTAATAATGGCCTGATCTTTCGTGACACACAGTACTTTGAAGGTCATTGTTCCAAACAAAAACATAAACAGACTGAGGGTGTGGTTATTTCCATGAATAGTCTCAGGTGAAGAGTACAAGAGACATGAACTGAGTATGTGCCGAGACCTTTGATAGTACTAAGGTATTGATTACAATGTTTTTCTACTCCAGAACAGACACAAATGTCGAACACTCCATAGTCATAGAGAATCAGTCCATAACACTGAGTTTGATATGAAGCAAAGAGATGTGTGAAGGCATATTATTCTTTCAAAAACCATTGTCAAGGTATAAGCTCAACAGGTGGCTATGGAAAGAGAAACATGTTGGTGGGGCAGCCATGGCATACTGGTGAGGGCTGGTAGACTGTGGCTGAAGTGTCCTTCAGCAAGGCACCTAACCCCTCACTGTTCAATTGGCGCCGCTGTAGCAGGCAGTCCACTGGTCTAGCTTAGTGTGTACTTTACTTCGCTGTTTGTGACTTTCACTAATTCCCAATTGGGAATCGGGATAAATGCCAAATTTTCCTCATGGGATGGCTATTCTTGTTTATGCACGGCCAATTGTTAATTGTTCTATGTCATTTCCTCTATAATCCATCCAACATTTACTTCCCTGCTGAAGTCTTATGGCCTTTCAGCATGATCCGTGGCCACTTAGGGACTGTACGATATTTACCGGGGGGGAGGGCCTAGGAGTTTTTTTAAGCCTTAGGGGAAGGCCCAGGAGAATTTTTTAGGCCTGGGGGGAGGGCCGAGGAAAATATTTTTTCCCTGATCCATGATATTTTTTTCCCCTGCTCAATAATCCGTTTTCGATATTTTAAAAGGTTAGCCCATCGTCCCTTTATAATAGTCTAAGGTTGGGCTACATCCAGAGGTTTTGGACCGGGGCTATCCGAGCCAGGCTATATGCTGAGTCTACTGGTGGAGAATGAAAGTTGTGGGAAAGCCTGTCACTCACATAGTTTAGGACTTTTGTCGTCTTTGTATATAGGCCTATATTTTCTATTTGTTGAGGACTGTAGCCTACATGCTACTTAAGACAACCTGCGGAGTTTCGCACCACCTCTCTGTTGGCTGCGTTATGCAGAGAGCAGAATTGGATAGCCTATATGAGATTGGACAGTTGAATTAGGCTATAGCCTATCCTATTTATTTGTAATCCTTTGTTAACACACCACCATAGGCTATTGTAGTGGTCTGCAAGTAAGCAAGTAGTAAAGTTTAGAATATCCAATAACGCTCAAGGCAAAAGCTAGGGACGTCTTTTGCTCAAAATCTCTCATGTAGCCTAGGCTTGACTTTTTTGGTTATTAAACTTTTTCGTTTAATAACCAATGTGCCTACCGCGATCAAACAGGATATCCGTAAACTTTGATTTTGGGGATAATAGTGCATTGAACTTTTCGGACTTGGTTGTTTGTTTTTGTGTTGATTTAGGCTACTCTGTTTAAAAGTGTCCGCTTATCCTGCACGGCGGCCATGCACCCGACGTTTGCTTATCCCTACAATTTCTCCAAGTTTAGGCTACTTGTTGTTGCCAGTATATTTTTTTCGTTAAGATATTAACCTTGTTTGATTTATAATGTGGTGAAACGTGGGCATTAGTGCCGAACAGACCGCGGGTTTGTGTTTAAACCAGCGCACTTTTATAGCAAGGCACCTGTGATTTGCGTGCAGCCTATTTTTTTAGCTCCCTGAAATTAAGGGTGATATTTTTTTCATTTTGGAAATAGGCATAGCATAGCCTACGCAAAGGCAACCGAAATAAATAAATAAATAAAAGTCAATTTAGGCCTAACTGCTTTATAAATTCAGGCGCAGCCTGTGTTGCTGCATGAAACAGCAGTGAAGACAATTGGGACTGTTAACGCGTTAAGATAACTAACAATGCACTTAACTACAATGTAAATAAAGTTAAGTTTAGTTTAATCTTAATTTTGTTATCCATTTGAATAGGCCCTATGCTACAAATTCAGTTTTTTGGCTTTCAATAATGACAGGCGGACCTTCTTTAGCTTTCTCATGGCAAGACTCATGTCGGAATGGCGATATGTTGAAAAAGCATGAAAAAGCAAAAAACATGCTGCCACTCCGACTAAGAAAAAAAATGTTGGAGTGCAGGGACGTAGGCCTATGCTATAACTGGAAATACCAACACTCAGACAATTAGACGTCAATGTCGGAATGGTGGCATGTGGCAGAACTTTTGCAAGATGATCACACAACTCAACAGGCATAGCCTACCGATGTGTGTTCAAGCAATCTTTATTATTTTTAGGTAGAAAAGGCCCACTCTGATATTATTCTTAACCACACATAAAACAACATGTTTTCCTCTTTTCTGAAGCATCTACCTACAAGTCGTAGTAGGCTATTGTAGAGATCAGCGCTGCGTGTGTAGGCTACCCGTGTATGTGTGCTTATGACACTTGCTGGCCGTTTTAACCTTAAACGTCATTTTTCGACCAGTTTTATTTGATTCATGTAGGGGGGAGGGCCTAGGAGAATTTTTTTGAGCCGGGGGGAGGCCCCTGGAAAAAAAAATTGACCAGGGGGGAGGGCCAGGCAAAACATTTTTAACCCTATCGTCTGACGACCGGCCCTCCCCCCCTCTAAATATCGTACAGTCCCTTAGTACTCATTCCTTTGGGGTTATTTGTGTCTGCTGAACAAATGTCTCTTAATCCCACAGTGCATCGAAACCTCTAACGATGTAAATATGGTCCTGAGGAAGTGAAATGTCTGTGACCACCGTGAGTAAATACTTCCTCTTCCACATCATGTCCTTAAATCACCGACTCTGGCACACAAGGATGCCTACCCAATTTTGTGTCCTGAGTCCTGTTCCTCTAATGTTATCTTGCTTCCTTAGCCCTTTCATCTTTGGAAATTTGCATTGTAATGACTATAATCTTTACACCTCAGTGGATTGGACTACAGAGTTCAACCTGCATCAACAGTAGCCTACAGGCCCATGAGTGGTGGTGGCTTCCGTGTGAGTGTAGCACTAGGCTACTTGCTCCATGCTCGCCATGCACTACCCTGGCAGCACCTTGTGCAACTCAATTCTTACAAGTTCCGCCAAATGATTGTTAAAAATAGAAATGTTGGTGTTGTACTGTAATTTAGTGTAGCAAAACTGTGTACAAAAATATGATACAGTGCCACTAAAAAGCTGTCAAAGGTCAACACTGAGGCCTTTTACACTCTCTGTCTTAGCTGTGTGTGTGTGGTATCGCTAGTGTATGTTATAAACGTGTGTTATAACCATGCATAGAAGATGTACAGACGCTTTATGACACAGTGCAGCGAGGCTGGAGAGAACACAGGGCTTGACATAATGTCTGTTTAAGGGCCTGGGAACCTTGGCTGCACCAGACTGTCACGGTTTATTTTGGACGGTGGGTTCTGTGGCCTGGTATCTCTGACTGCTTACAGGGCCACAGGTTCAGTGTAGAAGTTGCACCAATGGTAGCCTGGCAAATTTGCCATCCCCTTGGTCTACGCTTTAGCTTAGTGTAGCTTAAGACTTTTTGGTGGAAGTACGTAGGCAGGCAACGCCAGGCTACACCAATGGATACAAGTTGTCATCAGTAATGCGGCCATTAGTTGCCACACAGTGTTTCAGAGTATGTCATAATAACAGCAGAGACTGAGCTAACAAGCTGTGGGCTAGTTGAGCCACACTAGCGAAATATCTCTGCTCTGTCCATTCTGTATCTACATGTACTAAAGACATTTATCAGGTCACAAACTTGGCCAAATATTTCCATAACGGCTCAAATATAGCTCTGTATTTGCATTGCATGTTCAACATAACACCACTATGATATTACACATTTGATTTGCACAATGCAATGTGTGTGTGTGTCTGTGTGTGTGTGTGTGTGTTTCACTATGACAAAACTTGTTTTTGGAACATGCTGCTTTCCATACATCACTGACTTTTGTTATGTTCTGTGTTGAGGGCAGATTATAGAGGTACTCTTGGTAATGGAACTGTGTTGTATGTAGTCTGTTGGTAGGGAGCAATAAGCACAGTCAGAATTTTGGATAGCATGCTTGTTCACTTAACCCTGAATGAGCTGTAGACAAAATGTTTGCAGGGCAGGCAATGTGAATATGGCTGTCCCATGTCCATAGAGCAAGCATGAAACTTAACCCCTCACTGCTCTCTGCTGCTGCAGCAGTGTGCTGATGACTGTGTGTGTGTGTGTGTGTGTGTGTGTGTGTGTGTGTGTGTGTGTGTGTGTGTGTCACAAATTCAAGGATGAGATAAATGCAGGGTCCACATTTCCCCCATAGAATCAAGATAGTAAATTAATGTACTGTATGTCTTTTAATGTATGGCGCTTATGTGAAGAACTAAATACAGTCTTAAAATCTGGAGCTAAGTTTAATTGAACTTTTACCCCATGAAAGTCTTGAATTTTTATTTATTTATATATTTATTTACTTATTTTGTGCAGGGGACCCTTGGAGATTGTATGTCCCCCTGAGCCCAACTCCTTTGCAAGGAAATCCTCAGACAGGCCAGGTAAGCTGAAGAAACATCTGATGCCACAGGCCTTAATAGTTAATGCTGTTAATGAGAGTGGTGTGGGATGGGAGTGACCCAAACACAGACACTAACACCTGCTGGCAAGGGCATCGTAGTAGGGTGAAAAGGGAGGACTGAATTCACACGCCCCCAAGTGACGAAAGTAGTGTTCAAGAAATTACCTGATGTTTGGGGAATTATTGGGAATACGAAATGTGTGTAAATTGGCCCATTTGATAAGAATAAAGCCAGGTAATAATATCATCAGGCTGGGTAAAATAAGCAACCTACCCTAGCATTAAAATTGTTACTGGACAAAATGAGTTGTGATTGAAGGGCATGGCAAAATTCTGTGATCATTTCAAAGCACATCAGCACAATTCAACAATTTTCTTTCTGAAAATCTTTATTTACAAATGTTTACAAAATGCAAAATTGTATTTTTCAACACAGAGGTCCTTACTCACAGTTCAAACGTAAGACAAAAAGAAAAACATAAAACTCAGGATAAAGAGACACTACCACAAAAATATAAAAACAAGAATTACACAACCAAATCAGTCACAAAGTCAAAAGCTACAGCCCAAAATCAGTTTTATAAACAAACAATTAAAAACAGTAATATACATAGATACAGTACATTGGTTGATTATGAAAATAGCACACATGCAGTAGAATCAAACTACTGCCAAAAACATGAGACACAACAGGTCCTGACAAGAAGAGATGACTACCAGCAATGGCATGATTGTATTCAATGAATTTGACTGTAATAGCCTTTGTCCCCCAAGAAGGGCAGGGCTGATAGACAAAGACTCCTGGTCATTACATAATAAAATAAAATAGAAAAACACATCACTAACACTAAACACAAGTTTTATAATATATCCCGTAGTACATGTACAGTATGTTGGGTTGCAAGTTTGAGAGAGAGTAAAGACACAACTGGTCATCCAGCAACTCTTATCAGCCTTACTATAAAACTCAGCCCCACACATCCTTATGGGCATTGTAACGGCTCCTATTCCTGACCTGCTCTGACTTTGCACCACATTTTTGTTCTGTTCAGCAGGCCTACACGTCCAGTATGGGATATTAGATTGGGCACATGGTTGTGGCTAAAGCATACTGTCCACTAGGGGGCAGTGTTTGATTGTCATGTAGTATGCAGGTAGTCTACACTCTTTTGATCCTGTAAGGGAAACTCGGTCTCTGCCTTTAACACCTTTGGAAATAGTAAAACACACAGTGAACACACAGTGACATGAAGTACACACTAACCCGGCAGTGCTACAGCCGTACATGGGGAGCAGTAAGGGGTTAGGCGCCTTGCTCAAGGGCCCTTCAGCCGTGGTCCACTGTGGTCGGGACACCCTTTGGTCACATGCCCAAAGCCCTAACTAGTAGGCCACGGCTGTCACTTTCATTTACATTACAATTTCAAGTAAATAGACAAATGTTTAATTTGTAAAACAATTATGACATTTTAAATGATAAAACATTAACTAGCATCTTTGGTATTGCTGTATTTTTAAAGACTTTATTCAAAAGTCTTTTTTCTTTTCTTATGAGTTCATCAATACTTCTCTTTTCCCTCATCTATCTACTTCAAGTAGGCAGAGAAGCTAGACTAGAACATAAACATGTATAGCCTATATGACTATGACCAATAGAACTGGCTCAATCCAGGGGTTGGAATCAGCATTTGTCTTTCAAAATGCCTCTACACGCAGTATAGCCTGATTAGCTACAGTACCTCTGGGGTGTATCTAGGAAACTCTGTACAAGGATAGAGTGTTGGGATTGGTCCCACCAAACCCTGGAGAACAGCTAAAGAGGCCCTAATGTTTCTAGATGCACCTGCATAGCAATACCGTTGCTACTACTGCGTCTATCTACTGCAGTCTCAATACAAACATGGGATATGTTCACTTTCCCTATGACTTCTAAAAATTTTCAGTGGACATTCAGTTGCAACATACTGTACATATTCTTTAAAAATGTGTCTTTTGGTGATGACAATATGTCATATATTCTGCCATGTGTTTAAAAACACTAGGCAACAATAAGATTAATCTTGGATGCTTCACAACTCAACAGATAAAATATGTACAAGAATTCAAATACAAACAAATGTAGACAGAGTTGCACTAAGAAAAACCCTAACACACACAAATACATGCAAGCGAGAGAACACACTTCCATCCACATACACACACACACACCCACACACACACACACACACACACACACACACACACACACACACACCACTGAATGAAGATGAAAGTTTAACAAGGCCATCGTTTGAATTGATTTTGGGTTGGGCATATAATTATGAAACCCATCTTCACCTGTTTAGTCCTCTGACATGACTCATCAATGTCCCCAGTTCAGGAGCTAGACTGAGATGACCTTTGACCTCTGGGCTGTGACGCTTAATGACAGGGGTCAAAGGGGTAGCTGGTGACTCCGCCATGCAGCTCCAGTGCGGACTCCGACCAGGCGATGATGTCACCGGCCATGTGACCACTGCAGGAGGCCAGGCTGTAAATGTCATGACCAGTGAGGATGTGAGACCACATCTGCAGGTCGGAGATCTCGCCCACGAACGCCTGGGTGGCATCAAAGCGACCGCCGAGAGTGTCCTAAGGGAGAAGAGAGAACAAGAGGTGTTACATTCACTTTGCGTTAGGATGTTCGCCCTTACAGGACTTATTTTCTCTTGATGACCTGCGTCCAATACATTATTCCTTTCTTAAAAATCAGGATGTACAGTATATAGTACGTCTACAATTACTTTGACTTCAGCCATTGAGTACTGTATCTGTTTTTATATGACTTGTGTATGTGTTTTGTTTTGACTGTAGCTTGTTGACATAATTAATGGGAGTGAGACGCACCTGTTCCTGCCCCAGGATGAAAACGCCGCCAGGCTTGATGGGATGCCATGCGGAGAGATTCTCCCCTGAGCCCCTCTTCACGCCGTCCTGGTACGCCTCCCACAGACCGTCACGAGTCGTCCACGTCACACACACGTGGTGCCACTTCCCGTCACTCAATGAGAGGGGTAATGTGACCGCCTGTACACATACACACAAATAGTTTTTCTTCATTATTGATAGTCGATCATTACTACTCAAATTCCTCGTACAAGAGGAAAAAAAGCCATCATGACATATTTCAACAACATGCTGACATAAGTTCACAGTATGTGCACCCACACACACACACACACACACACACACACACACACACACACACACACACACACACACAAACACATCAGAAAATGTGGTTGGCGTATAGTTGTTATCATAGGTTTTTATAAATGGTGGACCCAAGTTTAATTCCTAAATGGCTTTGGAGATAAAAAGTAAAGAAAAATCTGCACACTCAAGTCTTTGTTTTTTTTACTCTATGTGCTGGCTTTGGAGAAAAGCATCAGCTAGATTCCTGTATATAGGGTCATGCATATTTAAGTACACACACATACACACACACACTCACCCTGTCATTGACCAGCAGCTCCATGGGGTTGTTGCCCCACTCGATGAGCACCAGTTCGTTAGCCTGGCCGGGTACGGAGTAGGAGAAGGGGGTGCCCAGACCAGGCCCTGCTCCGCCCTTCAGCCACAGGCACAGAGTCAGGGAGAAGATCTCGTGGTTGAGGGTGTGCTTCACGCGCCCGTACATGTAGTTGGTACGCATAGGGAACCCGATTTGGAACCCGTCGGGGCCATTGCTCTTCTTCTTGTGGGAACCTTGGAGAACGGATGAAAATCATTATTTATTCTGTAAGGGTCCATTCTATCATTCCCAGAGATATTATTTCCTCTTAAAATACTGCTGTCTTCTTTAAACTTAAAACACGTTTGTTTGTTTATTTCTCAATCAGGAGGTCTTTAAGCACAACAACCACATAGCATAACAGTACCAGAGTAAACTATGTAGCATGCATGGAGCCCATTGAGTCCAAATTTTCACGATGCTACCAATCAATATTTAACTGTCTGTTAGCATCTTGAATTTGACCGTTTGGTCCTGGGAAAGTTACTCAACATCAGCAAGTGATTACAGAATAACATCAAACATCAGAGTCTAACTTTGTTTGCCTAGGCCTAGTGTTGCTTTAAATTAATGGAACCAGATGCTTTCTGTACTAATGCACGCAACACTAAACACACTGTTGCATGTACTGTTGCAGACTGACTCTGGAACAGCTCTAAGCCTCATTTGCTGTTAGCTGAGGTGTTTTGTAGCTGATTAATACAATATGCCAGCCTGACAAGCCAGACTATAACATAAAATACTCTGACCACGATTGATAGACCCTTGGGTAAGATGGCTACAACCAATCAGAGCAACTAACAAGCTGATTTTAAACAGCGCTAAGCCCGCCCAATGACTCCCTGTCCACATTGTGATTGGCTAAACACCACAGATGTCCAAGTAGAACCTATGGCTGTTGAATGAGCAAATGAATTTGCTACCACTAGAGCAGGGGTCGGGAACCTTTTTGGCTGACCTTTTTGGCACATATTTTAACATTTATTTCCATGAGAGCCATACAATATACAAGCCTGCCTTTTATTCATTACTTTATCTTATCTTTATTCGAAAAGTAATCAAAAAGTACAGAAAAAGAGTGTTTTGGCACACTCCTCATCTGTGAATGGCTTTCCATTTCTCACAATTGCTATTCAAGTCACCTTGAAATAGATAGATGAATGGATTGAAATAGGCCTACATGAGAATGTTTTATATTTTTAACGTTATCATTCTTTTTATTAAAGATTTGTCTGCGAGCCAGATGCCACCATCAAAAGAGCCACATCTGGCTCCCGAGCCATAGGTTCCCTACCCCTGCACTAGAGTATATATAGAGTCCTAGGCTAGACATATGCTGTAATGACACAGGAAAAGGGGGGTGGGGGGGTTAGAGGGGTGAGGTTCTCTGTCTCTATGTACCTGTGTCTGTGAGTCTGTGCTGAAGGTGATTCAGGACGGCATCCAGATTGCTGTTGTGTGTTCCAGACGACCTGTGTCCTTGCGTGTGATAGGATGACCTGGGGTATACCAAGTCATCCAGATCGTTGTCATCTTCGATGTCATCATCATCCTCATCCTCGTCCAGGAGTCCATCTTCACGTCCTCCGTCGGCACGATGTGCATCGAAATGACCAAGGTCGTGAGTTATGTCATCGTCGCTGTCAGTCTCGTTGTCGTGCTCTCCATGGTGCCGTTCGCCATGGTGATCGCCATCGTCATAGTGACCACCGTCAGGATGTCCATCTTCGTGGTCCCCACCGTGCAGACTGGTGTGATGGCTAAGCTGTTGTTCGAGAGCATGAATCTTCCGTTGCAGGAGGTCTCTGAGCGAATTAGAGTAGGTGGTGGAAGTGTTGCGTGTCTACAAACAAACAAAACAAACAAACACAAACATACAGAGTCAGCGTCTCATTCACTATCCCATTATATTCTATTCTAGAAATACATTGGGCATCTTCACAGTCATCTTTCTTGCAGTGCTGCTGTCCCATTTCAGTGACGTTGGAGCAAAAAGACAGACGCCAATTAACCCCTTTGGATTTGCTTGGCCGTGAAAGTCGAATCAGCTCTCCCCACCCAAAGACAGGATATCTGGGATTACTGCCCACCAAATTCTCAGAATGAATGACGTCCGTGTCGTGGAGAGGCACAATGGAACCTTGGGCACAACTGCCCATCTCGGCCTGTGCCAACGGCACCACCTTTGGCACCACCCTTCACCCATGGGCTGTGCCAGTGTTGGTCCTGGAAGCCAACTCTGAGTCTTTAGTGAGTTGCTCAGAGAGTCTTGATAAGAATGGATTTCCATTGTAATTAAGCCTCAGTTTGTCAGAAGCTGCCTCCAGTTCACACTGATAACTCTAGAGAATGGCACTAGAGAATTGGAGTGGGGTTGTTTATTCACTGAGGGTCTTTGGCAGAGCCTGGAATAGAAGTCTACATGCTAGATCTTAGAATGCTGAAGTATTCCTTTACTCCAGCTGCATGTTATGAGAAAGTTTTCTCATGGTGGATTGTGGGGGGAGGATGGGGGGCTGTCATGTCACTGACAGTGGGTCACTGCAGAGGCTCCATTCCATTAAATATATAACATATCTGAACTTCCTACTGTGGACAAATAAAGACTAACTTCATAAAGTTAGTTACAGGGAAGCAGGCAAAACAAGATCTTTATATTAATGTCCCTCTGTCCACACACATCTTTGATTTCTCCCAAACCCAACTCTCTCTCTCTCTCTCTCTCTCTCTCTCTCTCTCTCTCTCTCTCTCTCTCTCTCTCTCTCTCTCTCTCTCTCTCTCTGTAAATCCTGCTCTGCTCAGTGTCTGCCCTCCTTAATGTACTGTACGTCAGGCGGGATCACCCTAATCAGCCGTGATGTCACTGAGCTGCCTCCTGCTGTCCCTGACATCTGTCTGCTGCTCTCCAGCCAACACAGGAGGAAGGAGGACGGAGAACCAAGAGACTAGGATAAGGGTCACTGGAAGATCAATCATTAACTGACAAAAGTTTAATTGAAGAGGTAGAGTATAAAGAAATGCAGATAAATGGAAAGTATGGACCCCCCCCCCCCATCTCTCTCTCTCTATCTTTCTCTCCCTCTCTTTCATTCAATGGAAGCATTTCCAAAGCTTTTGTCAATACTTCACCAGAGAGAGAAACTATGAAGTCGTGTTGACAATCTACAGTTAAACACTTAAATGGTAATTACTTAAAGGAGAAGTTTGATGTGATCAGGACCCAAAGTATATTGCAACATCATAAAAAGTTGGAACTGCTGGGGAGCAGAATTTTTACATGTTCGTGCAGGCTATCTGTACAGTTACTAAGTTTTCAATAGCTATACTATAAACAAAGTGTGGGGCGATTTTGAGCCTTTCTATGGTTTAAAACAGAAATTTGGCCTCTAACACCTAGCTGGGTGTCCCTGGAAGTTACTACTAGCAAGTGGTTTTCTCCGACCTGCATGAACGTGAAAAGAAATTCTGCTCCCGACAAACATTCCAAATTTTTTAAGATGTTACAAAACACTTTGGGTCCTTATCACACCAAACTTCTCCTTTAAATTAGGAATAATAATGAAGTTTGCTAACACTCGAAGAGGAATCCTTTTTCAAATTAAAGCCTCTTGCCACCTTTTGATGGATTCATGGTTAATCAAGATGAATACAAGCCTACCACTATAAAATATGAATATATATGAATGATTTTGTATTTAAACAGTGTTCTCACCTGTTGTAGTTTGACACAATCGCTCAGAACATTTAATCCATGCTCTCACATGGTGTTAGTGTTAATATGTTAATGGCTAGATTAAAGATTTATACTTGGCACAGTTGCCACAAAGCCTCAACTTAATGTGGCATGTTTAACCTGGAACTCCATCTGTCCAAACAGTAAATACAGAAGAATTGGCTCCTGTCCAGAAACTCTTTGGCTCTGACACATGTCTGGCACTTAGAGGGCAAAGAATTGGCCTAAACATGAGCCTTACCACCTTGTTTTCATGAAGTGTGTTATTTGGTTTTCATGCTTGGACTTGTTCTCCTATTATCAGTGTCTTGCCTTCAACACGCTACAGGAATGTGGTTCAATTCTTGTGCACAAATACCAAAATGCTAACTTTGTGACATTCAGCATTGCTCCTGACATTATAGACCTTCCATGGATTCACTTGTCTTGTCTTATTACTTTTGTGACACCAGCCATCATGGCCAGTTCTTGCCTTTTTGCTGCCCTAGGCCAGATTTGAGTTTTGCCCGCTCTTTTCTAGAAATACAGTTGGGCCTAGTTCGTCTATGCCAGCCCTGCATGCCGTGCATGTTGCCCTGCGGACTGGTCTAGAGTGTGTTTCCTACAGACTGGCATTGTGTGACTAGACTTCTCCCTCTCTCACCTGCAGATTCTCCAGTCGTTCCTTCAGCGCGTGCAGCATCCTCTCCAGCTGTTCCGGCGACGAGGACGAGGACGGCGTCATCTCGCTGGGGTGTTTGTCACCGAGGGCCGCCGTCCGGTGGTGGCCCCCCAGGTTCATGGATGAGTAGTGCCCCTCATGGTCGCCGTGACCGTTGTCAGGGTAACCAGAGTGGTGTGGCGCGAGAGTGTGGTGCGTCAGGTGAGGGGAGGGCCCCAAGTGGCTGCTGTGGTGGCCCATGCCCCGGCCGAAGCCCTCGCACAAGGCCAGCTTGGCCGTCAGCTCCCTGATCTTGTCCCTCTGGTCCAGGATGGTCTCCTTCTGCTGGACCAGGCTCTCCCGCAGGTGCAGGATGGTGCTTTTGGCTTCCTCCGGGAGGCCCCACCAGCTACTTCCACTGCTGCCTCCACCACCACCTCCACTGCTGGGGTCTCCGCTGGTGTGCCCACCCCCAGTGCCAGTCCCCAGAGGCCCCGCCGCGGTGGGGAAGCAGCCAGGGTCGGCGTCGGCGGGGATGGGAGTGCAGACGAAGCGTGGGTGGGCGCCGTACTCAAACTCAGACCCACTGGTATCACTGGCACAGAACAGCGCCACCAGGAGAACAGTCTTGAGAAAACCTGGGACGAGTCCCCCTGCGTTTGGACCTCTCACAATTCTGGGCATTTGGACTGGCAGGAGTGACAACAGATTCTGTGTACAGCTGTTGGTTAGTTGATTGGTGTTGCTGATTCTTTTTCAGACACAAGATTGTTCACCTTCCAGTCATGCAGCACTGTGACTGGGAGTATATGTCAAAGTAATTGTGCAGGCCTTTCGAAAATGTGTTGGCGGGGAAGTATTTGATGGAGGATCTGGATCTCTGAATGGAGAATGGAGGTAGACACCCTTCGCCCAGCAGGGTCTAGTCCTGCAGTGAGCAGGCAGTGCGATTACTCTCAGTCACCAGGGAGCAGTATGAGGAAGCTCCTTGCAGATCGCCTCTATATCTGTCAGGAAACACAAAGACACTGTGTCAGATACAAGTGTGTGTGTGTGTGTGTGTGTGTGTGTGTGTGTGTGTGTGTGTGTGTGTGTGTGTGTGTGTGTGTGTGTGTGTGTGTGTGTGTGTGTGTGTGTGAAGAAACAGTTACATGATGGGAGTAAAAACATAGTGAGGTTGAGATTGGACCAAACCAAAGTCCAGGCCTGGAGAAGAGCAGCATCGCATGAGCGCTGGACCTGAAGTAGTGTACCTGAAGGGCTTTCTTAAGCTGCCCATAGTTCTACTGATTGACAGTCTTATTATAAGCAGGAGATAATAGCAGCAGATTATTTGTGCTCTTGATGACTGTACATGTATGACACAGATATCTAACCGTTCACACAAAGGTACATGAATGACCACATAAATGAAGATATGCCAAGCGATTAGTGAGTAGACCAACCACCCAGTCATTTTATTCCCTTGATGAATCAGAGGGTTGTGCTGCATATGAGTGTGTGAGGGCTCAACCTACAGTTCACTTCAATGCTACTTTCATGACAAACAGTATATGGAGCCCTCACCAGATGGAGAGAGATCATGATATTTTAGTTTGGTGTGTTGTTGACCTTGAGTTTCCACATGTGTTCCATCCCTGTGGCTGTCTCAGCGCTGCAGCTTTGTGAGTAATTCCCATGGCTACCGTGCCGTCTATTCATCCTTGATCTCTTGGCCAGCACAAATGAGTGATGTGTTTGTGCGAGTGTGTGTGTGTGTGTGTGTGTGTGTGTATGCACGCATGTGTGTATTGGCAATGGAGGACTAAGCGATGGGAAACAGTCCAAAGTTTTAGAGGCAGACTGCTGCATTGTGGCACCAATCCGACCCTGTCTGCCAGACCCAAACGTAGTAGCCCCGCAGGCCTTCAGGCCTTCTCAGAGTGATGCTTCAATTGGCTTAGGAGATTATTTGCTCCAGGAACTGGCCTCATACCAGCACAGAGTCTTAAGGCTCGTTTGGTGTGTATTCAACCTGGGGAACTACTGCTGCAGTAAAGTTTTTGTTGCTTCAATATCCAAGGAACCCTGTTGCATAATTATGTTGTTTTTCTGCCCGCTGGTCCATTTCAGCAACTTCAGTAAATGGTTGTTAAATTATACTTTGTTGCTTCAAAAAAGTTGAAGATTATCACATAAATTTTGAGCTGTGTGTGTGTGTGTGTGTGTGTGTGTGTGTGTGTGTGTGTGTGTGTAGTGTGTCTATTACTGTTCTTCACCACATAAAGCTGTTGCCCAATGCCGACAGTGAGAAAAGTTTTCTGGGATCATAGACACATGGGTGCCAATACAAATAGTCTCATTCACAGCTCTTTTTCAATTCAGGACACTTGTGTGTCTATCAGACTCACTCCCATTTGCACTTTAAGCCTACATCTGTACATCTGTACATCAGCCAGCCTTAAACCACTGCTCTTTTTCCACACCTCTCCCCAGTACCCATAACCTTGCATCGCTGTCATCCTCAGAAACGGCCAGACAACTTTAATCACCGTCAGATCAGATGATTGGGGAGGGATCCCGTAATTCACACTCGCACATCACATGGCCATGCTGATGCCCTCGGCTCGGGGCACCACCTGTTGTTGCCGCCGCTACGGTCAGACAACCGATGGCCCTGTGGGGTTAGTCTGCCAACACCTCACACGGTCTTAAGGACTTCCTGCGGGCCAAATTGGAGATTAAAGAAATGGTGTCTGCTGACAGGTCCAGGTGACGTCACCCTCTGTTCACCCATAGCTATACAACTACTGTATGTGTAAACAGTCATTCCCGCTCAATGCCCAGACTGTATGTGCCAACTATGGTCTAAATATGCCTCCCCTCCATATCTAAATATGAACAAAATGTTTTAAAGGCATATCTGATGCATATGTACTGATATTTTCAGCCTATCGTCTGCATTTGTGTCAATTGTTTCATCAGAGCTGATTTAGGTCTATTTTGTTGGACATGAATGGACATGAAGTCATAGTCAAACCACCTGGAGTGCAGTGAATGCATGGAAGAGGTGCAGGGCCACATCCCTCCCCCCACCATAGTCTCATAATCCTGTGGAAAACGCTGCTTAAAGGGATGCTAACTCAATACACCCTTAGTCCATTCAGGTACAGTAGATGCAATGTGCCTGCTTTCCTGATCATGTAATATAGGCTGACCAGAATACCCCGATATCTGGGGACGACTCCCTGATCTCCTGATTTTGGTGTCCCCAATTTTTTTAAAATTAAACATTACTTCTACATTACTACTTCATTGAAAAGGAATGTTCCTGGTTTCTAGGGACAATTTAGGAAAATCTGCCCCGATTTACCTTCATGTGATAGCAACACATTCAAGCCATTTCGGAGTCTGACAGACTTACACATTAAACACAACTAATCCCTCCATGCCATGAAGTAAGCACCTCTTGTCATTGTATTGGAAGTCCTACGATTCGGATACAATGTTTTTGCCTTCAAGCCACATAACTTGAATGCAAAGGTGTATGTGTCAGCATCTCTGAATGTGTATGTGTGTGTGTGTGTGCCATGTCAGCATCAGTCAGAAAATCCTCCAAGCAGCCACCTGACAATAGCAATCTCTCCAGGCTTAAAGGTCGACACAGATGGTCTCTCCGTTTGAGAGTGTCAATCCACACTCTTTCCCTCCATCTCCTTCATTTAGTGTTAAACATTATCCCCTGGTCATCCAACCAATTCACCTAATTGCCGAGGCCAGTGAGGCCAAGTCATTAGGCGGCCTGATGAGGGCTTTGTGCCCTTTGCCTGGTTGGTTTTATCCACAGCCCATTCTGTTGATTCTATACAATTTTAATTATGGGCCAGGAGACGCTGCTTAAGGTATTTTTTTTTCCTTTGCTAATTAAAAGTGGATAAAGAGGTCATGGAATTAGCGTAGCAATTTGACAAAGGTATTAAAATAAGCCCCCATGGAGATCTGAGGACACAAGTTTTACACAAAGTGTTTCTTAAAGCACTTAATTCATGCAATTAGACACAAACACACACACACACACACACACACACACACACACACACACACACACACACACACACACACACACACACACACACACACACATACACAAACAGACAAGGTGGATGCACTGTAATTGTGTAATAGCATAAAATGAACATAGTATCAAATTACACAAAATCTCCAGTTGCAGCATACAGCACAATGTAAACATCCTAAGTTTTTTTCAGCTCTTGCATTTCTTTGATTATCTTTGATCACTTCCATAAGGATATAGCCTACAGAGGCAGTCGACTAATATATCTCTGTGTATGCAAAGTATCCATAATTAAATAAACATGTCATCCTGTGCATAGACCATTAATCTCACAATTTAACATTTTTCCCTTTCCACCAGTAGGCCTATTCTCAAAATATATGCAAAGATACAGTCTAAAGCACCTCAATCATTTATCAAAATCATGATGCTCATTCAAAATCAACAGGTTACTATGAGTTAGGACGCCTGCATTGCCATGGCCTTTCCTTTAGGGAGGATATAAGTGCTGTGCCTGCGGTGATTCAATTATCTCAGACACATATCAATGCCACAGCTACATTAGCTTAGCTTAAACAAATACTACTCATCCTACTATAGTCATCCTAACCAAGAAAAGTACTTACCACCATCTGAGGAAAGCATTGAGAATAGTCATAGCAATTAATTGAAAATAAAGACAGCAGTTACCTGTAGAAGGCCTCTCCACAGTGACAGCAGTGCAATGTTTAGTCCACCTGTCTGTGCCTGGTATCATTGAAGCAGCCTTAGTGGCGTAGGCTGATTTAATTCCTCCATCTCTCCTCCTTCTGTTTCTCTTTCTCCTCCCTCTTAAACTCACCCTCCCCTTCCCTTCCTTCCGTATGTCTTTAATCTGTTACACTGCTATTGTACTGCACAGGGTCGCTCTCATTAAGCACAGCACAATAATTATAACTATCTACAGCATAGCTATCATTACATATATACCACATCATTTGTACCAATTAGTGTCCCAATATCTATCTAGGCCTATCAGTTGTTTGATGTCACAAAATGCTGAAAAGTTTTACAATTTTACTGATAATAACACTCAATCCAGGATGGCCATTTTAATGACTGAACATCTGTCTCTCTCTCACACAGTGTTTTTAATCTTTTTCATTGGTACATAATCACAGTCATGTTTTGTATTACTAGTCTGACAACATTGAAAACCTGGAAGAAAAGTCCTGCTGAAACAGACAGCAATGAATATAAGTTATTCAACTAATACAGCAATGCAGAAAAATACAATAATTATTCTATTACTGCACCTACACCTGCAGCACAAACTATTTGCTAGTAATGAAATGATAAACCACAATACTACACTTAATTCTTTACGCAGTTAAGCATCCATGCATGTGTAACTTAACAAGATAATTGGCCTAATTAAGCCTCTCCACGCACAAATCCAGCCTCGGCCACCGCAGTGACAGATGGGCTTCTATTCAGGTCAGGGTGATCCATGCACTCCTGGGCTCCAGCTTGACGACGGGGCCTGACCTGAGCCGGACCATAGCCAGAACTGAGCCACAGGCGGCTGATGGCCAGGGCTCAGGGGAAACAGATGGGGCCCTGGTTCCACATGAAACACTCCCACTCTGTTTAGGTGGCGATGGGGTAATGCGGCCACACTGGCTGTGCCAACAGTATGGTCAGCTCTGGTAAATACATACACAAACGTGTGAGGGCACAGACACACACACACACACACACACACACACACACACACACACACACACACACACACACACACACACACACAGTGTCCAGCTAAATACTATGACAGACTTATTTACCAGTGTGCAGACAGTGTCACACCCAAAAGGTATTAGGTCAAAGGCACAGTATTGTATTAGTCTGATTCAACTTTATTAACGCTTCATGCTGTGGGGCATAATAACAGTTTTAGTTAAGTTTATTTTCATATTCCAAAGCAGATGGCAGGACACTGGGATGTTGGGATGGCATGTTGAACACATGTATGTTATAGATAGGCCTACTGCAGTCACAGGAATAGCCATTGAAAAACTTGTTTTCATTCTGCAACAGGTCATATGCTTGGAATAAACAGAGTTTAGATTAATCATAGACAACAAGATTTCTAAAACATGCATAGATCTCACATTCCAATCACTGTTATTTAAATCAATCTTCAGACCATACTGTACAAATAAATTAATTCACTATACGAGTTGAATTAATTAAAATCACATATAAAGTAAATCAAATTAAACCCTAAGACACTGAATACAAGTCTCCTAAGATTCAAGGGAGCCATAACAGAAATTTCTCTGGCCATAATCACAACTTTGATAATCACCTTTGCCCCTTGGCTTAACACCAGGTCAGAGTTCATCAGAGGCCTGTGGCAGTGACATAGGAGGTCACCATACAAACATCCATGTCACCCTTTGGAAAGCTCTTTAATTGGCCGGCACACCCACAAACAGCCTTTCCACAAATCATCAATTCCGTTTCAGTATGTCATGACTCTTTTCAGAACCTACTGCAGGAATCCTGATAGCTCAAATCCCCAGAACAGCACAGCTGGATTGATTATCGGCTATTCAGCTACAAACTAGCTAAGGCACAAAACCTTCCAAATATTGGAATAATAGAAGATTAGAAGATGCTTATTTGTGTTTAATGGCAACACAAGTCATGCTGTAAAGCCTTTTCTTTTATTTTGTGCATATCCCACATGGCTATTAGATGGCTTGTGTTTCTCCCATCCTTCATACTGTACTGTATGTCTACACTCAAAGAAGAAAGTATGTGAAGCTCTACTACATATATCTTTGGGTTTTTCTTCATTCAAAGTGTAACTCACCAGCAGGGAGTGGTGGCTCAAGGCAAGTAAACTGAGTTTACCTCCTCTCAAATTTTGGAAATAGTTTCTTCACCCCTAAAATAGAGTTTTATACGTTTTGCATAAACATACATACATTATCCAAATACAGCTTTTAGTACGGACAAAAAATGCCACTGCATTGTCCATGTTGAAAATGTAATACCATACACAGCAATAATTCTCCATGATCAAAAGTGTTCCACGTGTCTTTTAAACATCTGATCGTCCATATTGGAGCCCCCTTTGCTGTGATCACAGAAGGCATAGTTTACCCAACTTTTATCTCACCAGTACAGTAGTACAGTAAACTCAATTTGATGAAGCTAATACCAGATACGGTTGTGTACTTTTGCTAATATCACAAGATAAATCATTTTATTTTACTGTATGTCGTTATTGGAAGCATCCGCTAAATGGCTATTTGTGCGGGGGGGGATACTGTCTCATATTGACCCTCATTTTGCTGGAATAACCTGCTTTAACTTGAAAAACAGGGGACAATGTGGCTTTTTCATGTGTTTTACCCTGGGCCTGGACAGACCACCAAAATTGGAGACTAACCCTGGAAATCTGGGTCGCCTGGTCAGCTTCTCTTATGCAGATGAGCAATATGGCAAACTCAAGGATAACCTGAAAGAACACACAAAGTGTCACTATAGGCTATGTTATCTTAAGGATTCTAAAATCCCCCAGACAAAACAAAACAAGTGATTGAGACTACACATGTAGGATCAAGGAAACAAAAGGACTGACGACACAGATGACAAAGGTCTTATTCCTGGAAGAGGAATACCTGAGAGAGAGAGAGAGAGAGAGAGAGAGAGAGAGAGAGAGAGAGAGAGAGAGAGAGAGAGAGAGAGAGAGAGAGAGAGAGAGGAGGAGGAGTTGTAGTAGTAGGCCACAGACTGAGGGATGATTCGCGCAATCCCATTTGTTGGTGAGTACGTCATACCTTAAGACATCACTGGAAGTGTTCAAGAGCAGAGGGCTGTGTGACACTAGCAGAGTATAGAGATGCAAGGAAATATGTTGGGTTTCCCGAACAAGCAAAATCAAAGGGAGGGAGGGAGAGAGAGAGAGAGAGAGAGAGAGAGAGAGAGAGAGTTTTCTAGACCATACATGGTGTTCTTGAAGCATTCCTGCTGTTATAACCTCACAACTCTATTATCCTGCGGCATTTACATTAATAGACAAATGATCATAGGCAAGTTCCTTTTTCTTGACCCATAAAAAATATCCAACAAGAAGTTCTCACATATCATAATTCTCATAATTGTGTATGGTCGTAAACTACTTTCATTTTCTGTAAAACGTCTAGAATACTTTTAATTTTCTGAATTTCTCATCAGTCTCAGCTGTTGAATACCATACAAATCCCCAGGTTAATACCCGAAAACGTCACAGACAGCAAATTTCCACTGTCTGCTCTCTCAGGTTGGGGTCTGTCTGTCTGCATAGGCAGTCTCTATTGCACACTGTAAAAAACAATTTGTAATGGTTACTTGAAAAATGTGTGGAAACTCGTTGCCTCAAATGAGTTGAGTAACTATAACTTATGTTTTTAGATGTAAAAGGCTTTTAACTTGAAAAAGATAAGTTATTGTTACTCATCTCATTTGAGGCAACGAGTTTCCACACATTTTTCAAGTAACCATTACAAATCGTTTTTTACAGTGCATTGTATCTGTACTACACATGCTGTACTTCCTGGCCAGGCCACCCTCTGGACAAATACTGAACTGCAGCAGCTATCTTGACCTACTAACTAACAGTTTACAAAGATGGTAACTACAGCTTGCCACAGGAAGGGAAATTAATCACTGTCAGACACATAGGAACCTACTTTAAAACAGGTTTGAGTTCTTCAGTGTTGATATGGTTACCAGCAAGTCTCAAGTTTATATAATGGATCACCCATCAAAAACAATATTTTTCAACAGAGATGAGAATGTACAAGGGCCTTGCTTATAGGACTGAACGCATGCTATGCATATAGCTGCATTTGCTGGAAACCATACTGTGTCAGTTCTACGTAGATATCTCCTTTCGCATGCAAAACTCTCTGGTCGAGACCAGGGGGGTGTCACCACATTCTGGGCCCTATGTACAAGTTGTGTGTGCATGTGACTCACCTCACCTCACTTAGGGCCCTGCAACTCAGTCCCCTCCTACCCCATACCACATTACTCCACATTCATACTGACTTGTCGAAATTAGCCATACCCAGTCCCATTACAACACAGGTCCTCCTAGCTAGGCCCAAGACTTTGCTGCCTATGTAGAGCTACAGAATGTGGGGGTTGTGTGGCTAGCACGGGTAGCCTATGTGGGCTACTGGAAACTGTCAAAGTTGAGGGTTGCATAGATTCCAATCAGTAAGTCAGACAAAACCCTCTAAAAAAAAAAGCAGAAGCTGGCCAAGTCGTTTTGTAAATCTTTTATTTTATTTTGTATTGGTTTTCTAACTACTAGCCTACTCAGCATTGCCTGGGTGTCCTAGACTTTCCAAATGGTAGCTTATTGTGGAGCTGTTTTACACTTAGAATGATGGTGAAATTACAACATAGGTTTCAGCCTGGTAACTATGCCATTTAAATAATTTTATGTATTCTGTATTTTAATGCATTATTTTTGGGCATTACCTCAATGAAATGTGTGTGTGTGTGTGTGTGTGTGTGTGTGTGTGTGTATTTGTGTGGGCCTACATTGTGTGTGTAGGCCTATACTCCCTGGATGGGTTAGGCCTAAATGCCACAAAAAAGACAATAAAGTAGCATACTTCTTCTTCTAATGACCCTGAGACCAGCAGGGTCTTGATTTGAAAAATCTATAGAAACATAATGTTATTAATAATGACCCAAGGAGAGATGCAGAACAGACTACCCAGTGCTAGCTCTTTATATCCGTGAATGAAAGAGTGGGAGAGGGGCGGCGGGTTTGGTCCAATGATGAGCGGCTACAGAGCCGGGCGGCTCTGCGTTAAAAAGTTCAAGTCATTATTCTGAGCGCCGCTATTCAGACTGCAGTCCCGTTAGCCTCATTGTTATTCAGCCCGAGAGTGAGGGAGAGGGAGAGAGAGAGGGCTAGTCAGGGGGAAAGAGAGAGAAGACATTGTCCGCCGGGTTAGAGGGAGAGGTGTAGAATGCATAGCCGAGGTTGTGTGCGTAAATTATAGTTTTCTACGGATTATAAATTGAAGTGGGAATGTAAATCTTGGGAATTAACTGCGATTTTACTTTCAGTCTTTTGACCGGACGGTGTGAGCGTGTAGGCATGAGCATAATCTGGCCAACAATGAAGAGAGGTACAGAACGGCACCAAAAATCTGACCTCAATTTGAGTGAATAAGGCTTGAGAGAGAGAGAGAGAGAGAGAGAGAGAGAGAGAGAGAGAGAGAGGAACGAGGGCACCGAAGGGGGAAATTGAGATTTAGTGCTGTGGTGGGTTCAACCATCCACCCCCCACTAACGACGGGGGAAAGTGGAAGGCTGCAGAGTGTCGAGTGAAAAAAAGTAGACAAAGCAGAACGGAGTTATAACGAGTCGTCTTTTTCTACGATGATCAGAGTGACGGTAAGCCCTCATTGAATATCGTATTGTATCAGTTAGGAGGCAAGTGGCAGTGAGTTGATCCGGTGAACAGTTTGATAAAGATCAACAGGTGGTGTGAGAGGCAATTTTCTGAATTAGATTCCAGTATTCATGCATGGTCAGATTTGTCTGTCGTGCTTCAGACTATCAGCTGCAAAACTCAGTCGTAGACTACTTTCATGTCTCCATAGTTTTAATCAGATTATTTTGGTCTTCTGCATTAATCAGACACAAGTAGCCTAGAAGGCTGCTCTGCCAAGATGGTAGCCTAATGCTGAAGTCTTTCCCTGTAGTTTATGTAGGATAGATGCAAGAATAGGATTTGATGGAGTGATTATCCCACATTCAAAACATTCTGTTTTTGAATTCTGTTTTTTTTTTAAGTCTGTTTAATGTCAGCTGTAGCCTACAACAATGGGGTTGTGACTTATGCAAGACAAAAACGCTGAGACTGAACTTAAACAGTTATACTCCAATCCAGTGTGATTTAAGAGGCATGAGGTTTAAGTGAGTTTTTTTTTTTTTTGTTCTGCACTCTCATCAACTTACTCCAAAGTTCATAAAAGCATGTGTTCTTGTAAAAGGTCCCTGAGTCTCCAAATATTTATGTTGTTTGCATACCTGTACAGACTCTCAAAGATTTATTGCAGTCAGTCCTCCAAACACCAAAATATCTGAGGTTCAGTGGAAAGGGAGCAAAGAGCTTTGAAGCAAACAGCAGAGCCAAACGGGGCCCGGTTCTAAAAGCAGGGAACCACTCAGGGTAGACGAGAGACTGAGCGCCTCTTAATGAACCCACTGAAAGGGTTCCACCACCGAGAATGTTGGTGAGCATCCTGTTAAGTTTGGGAGAGAACAGTAAGCTCTGTGTGATGAGAAGAGTGTGTGTGTGTGTGTGTGTGTGTGTGTGTGTGTGTGTGTGTGTGTGTGTGTGTGTGTGTGTGAGAGAGAGAGTGTGAGTGTGAGAAAGTGTGGTGGAGTTGGTTGGTGGGGGGCGTAGATAGATTGTCTGTGTCTAAGCGAGTGAAATAAACATGGAAGTAGGGAGAGAGAATGAGAGAGAGAGAGAGAGAGAGGGAAGAAGAGAGGGAATAAGAGTGAGCTAGATAGTGCTGGACAGGGAGTCAGGGTGACAGACAGAAAGCTGAGTAGTGGGAATGTTTTCTTTTGGGCCTCACTCTATTACTCGATACAGGCGAAAGTTTCCCTGTAATCTCACTTAGATAACACACATGTGCAAACACACACATGCACGTACACACACACACACACACACACACACACACACACACACACACATGAACAGTGCCAGAATTGTGAACTTAAGGAAAAGAGGTTGTGTGCGAGATGGGATCGTGTAATCCGGGCTGGAATTTCGTCCTTGGCTGGCATATTCCATCAGATCTTTCCAGAGGAAAATGGTGTGACAGGCCAGGCTGTTTGTTCAGGAGGTTGACACTTGTGCCTTGGCTTTCTTTGCCATTGTTCTCATCATAGGCCCCATAGACGTCTAACCAAGTATAATAAATAGCTGCATTAACACTTAGTGTTAATAACGTGGGCCAAGTCATCAAAACACATGGCAAAAATCTCTTCATGGCATTGTGTGGAAAAACACCCAGATTATTGAATATTGGTCTCTTTGCCTTTTGTGTATGTTCTTTGAATACACTGCACATTTTTCTTTGAAGTGTAGACATATGTTTGTAGTGCCAGTGATTGTTGATCATAAAACGGTAGTGACATCTGACATTTAGCCATGTAGGCCTACACCTTGTGTCAGACATCTGACATTTAACCATGTACACTGTGTGGCCGAGTGTCACATGTAAAAAGCATGTGCACTTAGGCCTTGTACACATGTAGCTGGGAAGAATGTCAACAAAAAAGGACCCAGGCTCTGAAAACCACAGTTCATAAGATATGAGGATAACTAAAAAATAACAGCAAATGTCATTTAATATTCCAGTAAGGATATATTTCACTGTATTGCACATTCTGTGACTTCAGGATAAACTTAATAACTTGCACATGCTGGTCTTCCTATTCTAGTTCAAATCATATACAATATACATGTACTGCACACAGACAAGCAAGGCTTTAAATGGATTATAAATTTTGCCTTTTTACTACAACCTGTGGATTTACTCAGTAGATAATTTGTTGGAGTTAATTCTGACTTAACCAAATAGCATTATCAAACACCTGACATTTTCATAAGACAAAATAGTTAAAAGCCTTAAAATGTGAGAATATAGGATAGGGTTGGCCGATATGGACTTAAAAATATATCACAATATTTTCTGTTTTTTTATCACGATATCGATAACTGACGATAAAAAAGTATATTAGGTCTACAGTTTAACACAGGGTTCATACAGGTGCCTGAAAATGCTTGGGTTTTAAATGTTGTGTTTTCAAGGTTTAGAAAGACACTTTTGTAAAGGTAATCAATTGTAAATTAATTGTTGACAATAAATATTCACCTGACAGAGTTGTTTGTGTAGTCTATTCGGTGGAAATATAAATGCAAAGAAAACATTTTCTGACTATCGTATTTCCCGATATGACAAAAAATCCTATCGTGGGAATTTTTTTTGACGATATAGGATAACGATATCACACAACCCTAATATAGGAACAGTATGGGACTGACTCTAACATGATACATTTGTTGATCAGTTTCTGTCAAATCAAATCTATCAAGAAATAATCATGTGATAACCGAAATGAAAGGGTGATCCGGGCCACGTAGATATGCTGCAGATCTACTCTCCCATCGCTGCAGTACATCCTCAACAAGAGATGCAGGAGCAGAGCAGTCAATATTATGAAGGACTCCTCCCATCCCACCAACTACCTGTTTCAGCTCCTGATATCAGGGAAAAGATTCTGGGGCATAACAGCCAAGACTTCGTTTTTAACCATTACAGTAGCTTTGAGAATACTAAATGAGGAAATGCCACTCCTTAACCCCCAACACAGCTATAAGGCAATTTTGCATTGTAATATATTCAATCAATGCACTCTAAGGCGATTTTGCACTGTAATATACTCAATCAATGCACTCTTACAATAATCAGTTTTTCAGTTTTAGCCTTACAGTTTATGGGCTAAAATGCATACCGGTTATATGAAATACTTATCTATGGTTTATGTTTCTTTTATTACCTCCGCCAAGGAGGTTATGTTTTGGCGTGTGTGTGTGTGTGTGTGTGTGTGTGTGTCTGTGAGCAACATAACTCGTAAAGTAACTGCACAGATTTGTTTTGGGACAAGTAAGAACTGATTTTGGTGGCGATCGGTGATCCAGAACACCATCTGTGACCACATTGTCTTGGCGGAGGTCTGCGCTCTCTGAGCGCTTTTCTAGTTTATCTATTTGTTTTTCAAATTATCATTTAAGTTCACTTATTTCATAGTAGCCTACTTCAGAAACATGTGGGTAGATCTGGGTACATTTCAGTCTATGTTGTGCTAAATAGAACTAACTTAAACTTGACTAAATTATCTCATTGTTCTATTTTTTTAGGGGTGCCCAGTCCACTTCCATAACGTCTAAAAATACTCTCTGAGGGGCTGCTGGCGGCACAACAGGGGAATCACCATGTCTCGCTCCGACGAGGTCAACAAGATGACCGAAAATGTTTACAAGGTACGAATGTGTCCGAGAAGCATGGTGGTTTGAGCTAGAGTCTTGCACCACAGAATGATTCAGTGTAGTATAATCAGAGAGTACTTGAACATCTTTGGTGTAATTTCAGGTGTCAGTGTCCCTGAACTTAAAACAGCATCATACATAATATTGCTATTAATGATGCTTTTCTCAAGGAAAAGCATCATTAAGTATTACAATGCAGTCAGATTCTTAAGTGATTTATCTTCTGATTGTGATGCGAAATGCGATTAAAAATGCACCCTTTCTGCTTTTTAAGTAATTGTTGTATTGTATGTGTGTACAGGGGATACTCGACCAGTTCAACCCTAGCCTGAAGAACTTTGTTGCCATGGGAAAGCATTATGAAAAAGCACTTGCAGGTATAGCATCTATCACTGTTGAAAAGCTCAACTATTGCTCTGAGATATTATTGATGCTTATGTAGCTGGGGCCGTTCTTCCAACTGTGAGGTTAGAAGTGTTCTTGAAGGATAGAGTTGTGAAGATTTACACATTCTGCCGCCAGCTAGCCAAGCTGGTTAGCATCTGTTACACTTCCAGTAGGCTATGTTAAAAAAAAGGAACATTTCAACGATAACCCTGTTTCCCAAGGTCACTGTGTGCTGACTGAGGTCACCAAGGGAAGATAATGAGAGGATTTGGTACAACACAGACCGAAGAACAAACTGGCAGCTTACACTAACCAAACGGAGCATAGAAGTTTAGTTTAGTTTAGTTTAGTTTAGTTTAGTTTAGTTATATAGTGCATTTATAATGCACAGAGTGTATCCCAAAGCGATTGGGAAGAATGAAATAAATAAAAAAAAACAGAAAAACATAAAACAAACAATCAACAAATGCAAGTCCATATCAGCTGATACTGAGTCCAATGATGTGCCTGGGCCCATCTCATAAACCCAGCTGGGTGACACTCACTCGTTGCTCCATTCAGTTACTTTTCAATGTGGTGTACCAAATTTTATCATTCTTTGTGATATCAACAGCCCTCAGTGACCTTGAAAAACAGGGCTGAAATCTTCTGCAGTAGCCGTTTTACAGTAAATGATACTGATGTCTGCACAAGGGTTCAGCATATGCGTCACACCTCAACCCAGAGTATAAAACAGATCATGCATAGTGAAGGCTATTGACTGGTCTACAATCTCTGTGTTTGGGATGAATATGACCTAGTTCAGATACCCTCATCTTCTTTTATGCGTCATTACAATCTGTTATGAATGAGCCATAACACATTGTTACTGGCATACAGATGTAATTTAGTATGTTGATTAAAAGATTTTATTTAAAAAGATAAAATATATTAATAATATAATGCTCTGTAAACAAACCATATTACAAATCATATGCTGGTATTCATTGCACATGTAGAATGCTAATGAAACCATTGTGGAATGCAGTGCTTGTTGCACATTTGTTATGTTGAGAAAGCTTTTGTTGCCATTCATTCAGTTTGCTTGTGGCTTAATTGCTGTTATTGTTGATGTGGTTCACGGTGATTAGAAATTGCTTGTGCCCTTGATGTCCTTTGAAAAGACAAGAGCAAAAGAAAAAATGTCAAACAGAAAAGAAAAGCCACATTGGATGAACAAGTGGTTTTATTCAAAAGGAATGTTAGTCACAGAATGTCCTAAACTCTCTGCCTTGCTTTGCCTTCCTCACAGGAGTGACTGTTGCTGCCAAGGGCTACTTTGATGCACTGGTCAAACTCGGGGAACTGGCTAGCGACAGCCAGGGATCAAAGGAGCTGGGTAAGAGAGAGAGAGAGAGAGAGAGAGAGAGAGAGAGAGAGATGGATAAGATAATGAGAGAGGAAGGAAGGCAAACAAAACTGAAAAACGAAGAAGTGTCGATGAGGTGAAAATTGGAAAAGAATGTGAGATGAAAAAAAGGAGAGGTCTAGGAAGATAAGGAAGGAGAGAAGGAAGGTTGAATGAAAAACAGAAGGATGACTGAGGGAATGGGAACTAAAACAGAGGCAATGACAGAGAGGGAGAAATGGAGAGAGAGAGAGAGGGAAAGAGACAGCGAGAGAGAGAGAGAGAGGGGACATTGTTGAGAGATTAACAACACCACATGATCTCATTGTGCTGCTGAAAACAGTGGGGGAGGGAAAGAAGGAGTGGGAGAGAGGGAGAGAGAGAGAGGGAGGAAGGGAGAGAGAGAGAAAGAAAGAAAGAAAAAAAACGAAAGAGAGAAAGCAAAGGAGGCATGCCAAGCCCCACACACAGAGTAGTTCAGTGGGAGCCTCGGTGCTCACTGCTCCCAGCCAACAGTCCAGCCCAGCAGGATGACACCCAAAACAAACCGGCCTACAAATGGACACACAGGCAGCCTGGGCTCCCAATCAATGCAGACTGCAGCCTCCAGACTTCGGCCATAACTCTGGGTCCCATGGAGAGACCCCCCTCCCATATGCTAGCCTTGAGCGCCGTAAATCAAACAACAAATAATGTACAAATTGAGGGGGAAAATAATGCCTGCCAGAAAAACTTCAGTTTCTTACGAGGGCTAGTTGGATTTGGACTTGTGACAGATTTCTGACTATGGTTCATTTAATAGCGGTCCCAAATTATGCGCAAACAATAAGTGGTTTGAAGTGAGCAATTTATTGGCCTTGCTGTAGCATTTGTTTGGTTCTCGTTTTTGAAGTCCTGGCAGGTTGCTTACATATCGTACCACTTCATAGGGAGAGAATTCATATTTTTTCAGCTCTCCTTGTTGTGGCTAGCCACATACACTAAACACTACCGCTATTTGGTGTATGTTCAAATAACATCTGCTTTGATAATAACTCAGTGATAATAGAAAGCTCTTCTGTTTGGCATGGTGGAGTGCTCCAAGCAGACAGCTGAGACTGAAGTTAGGCTGGTAACATTGAAGCTATGCTGGAGGAATGATAATTTCCACTCTATAAGCACAGTATGTTGTTTGCATGCCAGACCACCATGCATGTGTGTACCCCAAAATGGTGCTTAACCAAATCAATGCTAAACCATGCAATACAGGAGAAAGAGGGACTATTTGTACATATTGTGCTTGAATTTTGGCTCCCTTATAATATTTCCAGCGACTCTGTTTTTTCTTCCTGTCTGAGCTCATTTCAGCTTTGCATGTACCGTAACTTTCTTCTCTGTCCCTCCTCCTTTCTTTCTCTCTCTCTCTCTCTCTTTCTATCTCTCTCTCTCCTTCCCCCTCTCTCTCTCGCTGTCTCCGTCTCGCCAGGTGACACGCTGTTCCAAATGGCAGAGGTGCACAGACAGATCCAGGTCCAGCTGGAGGATGTGGTGAGTGTCATGTGAGCCCCTCTGCTCATTCTTTATGTCTTAAACACACTCACTCTCATACTCTTTATGTCTTAAAAACACTCACACTCATACTCTTTATGCCTATCAACTCACCATACTTATGTTAACACACTCACCTATACTCTTTATGCCTTAATCACCCACTCATACTCTTTGCCTTAACACACTCACACTCATACTCTATGCCTTAATCACACTCACACTCATACTCTTTATGCCTTAAACACACTCACACTCATACTCTTATGTATTAAACACACTCACTCTCATACTCTTTATGCCTTAATCACACTCACACTCATACTCTTTATGCCTTAAACACACTCACACTCATACTCTTTATGTCTTAAACACACTCACACTCATACTCTTTATGTCTTAAACACACTCACACTCATACTCTTTATGCCTTAAACACACTCACACTCATACTCTTTATGCCTTAATCACACTCACACTCATACTCTTTATGTCTTAAACACACTCACACTCATACTCTTTATGTCTTAAACACACTCACACTCATACTCTATGCCTTAAACACACTCACACTCATACTCTTTATGTCTTAAACACACTCACACTCATACTCTTTATGTCTTAAACACACTCACACTCATACTCTATGCCTTAAACACACTCACACTCATACTCTTTATGCCTTAAACACACTCACACTCATACTCTTTATGTCTTAAACACACTCACACTCATACTCTTTATGTCTTAAACACACTCACACTCATACTTAGGCCTCAGATGTGGCCATGTCAGCTTTGGTCCATGTGGAATGACAGGCATGTGTCCATGGTGATAGAATTATACCTGATACAGCTGTTCAAACTGAAAATAAAGCCTTAAACTGGGCTGGATCCATCTTCAGTTGCATTGTGGATAAATATTTGTGATAAGATGCTGTACCTTCAAATTATGAAGAAATGAAACCCAAAGATACAGTATTTTAATTGGTTGCGTCTTGGGTGATCATGTGCTAGTTGTAGGCTACCACTAATATGTTTCTATCTATGTAATCTTTTGGCAGTTGAGACTTGGAATTGATTTCAGAGTATGATTTTATAATATCAGTAATAAGACAAAGCATATCAGTAAATTGTCAGTAATCCCAATTTGCCTTGTAAGTTGGCATTTCCAATGCTGCTGTATAATTTGCTTGCACATGTGGGGTGACTCAGGCTTCATGTTGTCAGATCTACTGGATAACCAGCAAAGACTTTCCAACGCATAAGCCAAGTCTTTCTTTAGTTTATACAGTGCACAGTGTCCAAGAATCCAACCCCCCCCACTTTTATGTGTGTGTGTGTGTGTGTGTGTGTGTGTGTGTGTGTGTGTGTGTGTGTGTGTGTGTGTGTGTGTGTGTGTGTGTGAATGTTTGTATATTATTAGGCCATAACTTTGCATTTTGTGTGTTTTTGGCCAGCTGAAGCTCTTTCATTCGGAACTCCTTACGCAGCTGGAGCAGAAGTTAGACTTGGACATCAAATACTTGACTGTAAGTGTGCACCAGTCAAACATAAGCCTGGCCTCTCACAGAACTAGGTCACACACTTCTAGGGAAAAAAAGCCTTATAATGCTGTCACGAGAGATTCTTAATTATTATGTAAGAAAGCGGAATGAGCAAAGACTGACCACATGGCTTGATTAACGGCAGCTGAGATTGAATTAGTTGATGTTCAGTATTTATTCTACTATTATGTGGTTGTGTTACTCAATACTCAAAATATGTCTTTAGCTAAAGCTCACTTAAAGAGTTAAAGTAAGTTTTGGCCTCTAAATGACCAAAATTAATTCATTACATCAACATGAAGATGTGAAAGTGTATGTTTAATTCTAAAGAGCAAGGTAGTACTAAGGTTATAGTATCCTGTAAACAGATACATGGCATATGACTCTTATCCTATACACATACCACCAAATGATTGAGTCATAAATTTGTGGAATCAAAATGTTGATAAAACGCATAACTCATGACTAGGATACTGAAGTGCACACAAACAGTCATTATCTATTTGTGTTATGTCTGTTTACAGTAGCACAACACTGATATTCATTCATAAATTAAACATGGAGGACCTCCCTGATAGGCTTCCACTGAACATCTGACATTGCACTTTAACAACTGACCCTTTGAACTTGTTATTGTAGTGTAGTATTTTCCCTACTAGTTGGTCTCAGATGTACAATTGCACTTTGATATTTGGGTGGATAGCTTGGTGAAACATTTATTAATGTCCACTTGAAAACACTCAGATGTGTTTTCCTTGCCTTATTTCAACAGTGGCTTTCAAACTGACATTTCCTGAAGTTTGGTTATCGTCTTACAGCAACACTTTAGCAGTCCCTGCTGACTCGGATTGCCTTGCCAAAGACTCGGTATCATTTCAGGGCTCTTCCTAAGTAAATAAGGGAGAGGTTAAGCAAATGAAAAATATCCATTTCATATCCAGGCGACACTGAAGAAATACCAGAGCGAGAGGAAGTCTAAGGCGGAGTCCATCGAGCGCTGCCAATCTCAGCTGAAGAAGCTGCGCCGGAAGAGCCAAGGAAGCCGACATCCAAACAAATATGGAGACCGCGAGATGCAGGTAAAGGCAAAGCATTATGGGACCTCCATTCTTCTGATCCTGGATCTAAAAGCACTGAGTGGCTTTGTCAGATGGCAATGAAGGTTTTTGCCACTAAATAAGACTGAATCAGCCTGCAATCATTTGATCCAAATGGGGAAAAAAAATACAAGGGTGAACATAAATGAAGTTAAATGAAGGCCATGAGCTCTCGATCCTTTTACTATGTGCAACATTATGATCAGAGCCATGCATTTTGCTGTAGCCTTTATTTACATCTACAACCAGATGATGGCAGTGTTCTTTAACACAAATGCATTACATTCACTTATTACTGTTCAAATCAAGTAATATTAGATATTGGGTTCCGCCGAGCTCAATTGCCATGCTCAGGCTTCCCTTTTTTTTAAACTTCAGACTAAAATAGCGAGCAGCTGAGTAGTGAAACAGGGTATTGCTTTCTTACGGAATAGCATTGGCCATGAACTTCGCCAAAGACCACTTAAGAGTTTGTAATGTTTGTAAGCTCTCCTTCAAACTTTTGCCAAGAGTGTTTGTAGTATAGGAAATTCGTAGGCTGGCAAGGGTAAGTGGTCTGAAATATTCTGTGTGCACAACAGAGGCACACAAACAAAGCAAAGAGGATGAGATTAAACAGAAATCTGGCTCAGCTGATTTGAGGCCAAAAAGTGAAAAGCTGAGATTTGGAAGGAGAATGAAAAAGAGGAAAGGAAAAAAAAGAAAGTGTGAAAAGAGAAAGAGAGAAAGGGGAAAAAAAAGACTGAGCAGGAAACAAAAGGTTGGGGAAGGGAGTAAACTTTGGAAGAAAAGGTTGCGTTGGGAGAGAGGGGGTTATTTTGGAATAGAAATCCTGGTATCACTGCTTAACAGACAGGATATGATGTCATGCCTTCCCTTAATCGCATCCTGTGTAGTTTCTCTATCAGAGAGTATATTCCAGCCTATAGCGCAATGCTCTAGTCTAGAAAAGAACAACCCAATATTGGGCTCTATGGAGGCTCTTATTGCACTGCACGGTACAGTATGTTCATGTGTGTGAACTAATGTGTGTACACCTTGTAAATGCAGGCTATTTTTTCAATCATATAAATTGTATCACTGGGGAGCCAATTACAATACAATTGTCTAGCAGCAGCCAGGGGCATATAGCAACTGTAGCAGGTTTAGCAGGTGCAGCCATGCCAAGGCCAGTCACCACTAGGGGCTTGTCACAAGAGACTATTGAAGTTGCGGCCTGTAACCACTAGGGGTCTGTCAGGAGACACACTGTTGAAGATGTGGGCCTTTAGAGTGGAAACACTGCATTAATGGTGGTGTCCAGGTGGAAAATATAGCCTAATATGTTTATGTATTGGTTAATGTATGAGAAAGCTGTTATTGTGGCCTAGTCAAATGCATTATGTTTTTTTGTGTGTGTGTATGTGACATTGTGTAAAAAGCATGTAGAAGAACATTAAAACCTGATAAATCTCTGGTAGTTATTAAGGAGGAAAGCTGCCAACCCACGACTCAAGGGCTCCACTTAACCATCAGGAGCCCGTGAAGTAGGCTACAGAAGACCAGAATATGTCCATGGTTTTGGAAAGGCATCATAGCAACAGGATTACAAAATATACAGTATACCCAAATTACTTTCTTTCTGTCTTTATTCCTGTTACCCTGTCAGTATGTTGAGTTGATGAGTAGACGACAGGGGGAATTGGACACACTGGTTGCCGTGGGTTACCGCTCTGCTTTGACTGAGGAGAGACGGCGGTACTGTTTCCTGGTGGACCGTCAGTGTGCCGTTACCAAGTTACTCATCAACTACCACTGCAAGGTGAGGAGAGGAACCATGACAACCGTCACACTCTGTGTCTACAGAGGATAGTAATCATCATATCATTATTTAATCATTTTCATAAGTCTATCTTACTGCACTAAGCACCCGACTATGACTGGCTTCCAACCTTGTAAGGTAGTCAAGGTGATTATTTTTTCTGAATAAAAAGAAAGGTTAACTCACAATAAAAGCACGGGACTTTTCCATGAAAAAAACTGGAATTAGTCAACATGTTGTTTGGTAATGTAAATATAGATGTAAACATGGCCTTTCCAGGTATAACGTGCCGTGAGAAGGTCAAATAGGACTTAATCAGAGGCCACACAGTTTTCACTTCCTCATTCGGTTAACATGGAGTTTCATTTCTGAGTGGATCTAGCCTAAGGTGCCTTAAGGTCGTGACTTTAGTCTGCTGTGGTGTTGCTTCTCTCTCACCAGGTGAGGGAGCTCCTCTCTCAGAAGCTGAGCTCATGGCAACAGTCGTGTTCTCAGCCCACGAAGCTTCCAGAGAGAGCGCTAAACCTGCTCCGCCACACGGCTCCACAGACCCCCGGGGCCTCTGGGATAGCTGAGGTCCTCCGACATGCTAAGCTGGGGGCGGCACAACCAGGGGAGCAGGTAATGTTCCACCAGTGTGACTCTAGAGTGGTTAATTACTTCAAAAGAAAATGTCTTGATCCATTGCCTTCTATTTGAAATGATCAAATCTTACATTGTTGCTGAATAAATGCCCCTGCTCTAGAGTTAAATATAAATGTAAAAGTCAAGTCATCATGCCATATTTCACTGACATTTCTCTCACTCTCCCAATCTCCTATCCCTCTCAGAGGCTATCTGTGCAGGAAGTCCCGCCCTTACTCAATGGTGACAGCAATCGCTCTCAGCAACAGCAACATCCCCAGCGTGCTGTTCAGCCCTCCCAGAGCGAGAGCCCTTCCCAGCATTCCCCTGGGCCCCAGAGCTTCCGATCCCTGGCCGTCGTGTCCAGCAGCTCTCCTCTCCACACTCCCCACAGCAGCAGCAGCAATGGCGGCAGCAGCACCACCGCCAGCACCAGCCCCAGCAGCTCTGGAGGGCCCGTCCTGTCCCAGCATGCACCTCTGCACATCAGCACCTCCAGTGGCTCCAGCCTGCAGGGTCCGCTGACATCCATGTCTACCGTCCTGACCCTGAGCCCTGGACCTCCGTCCACACACAGCAGCCCCATGCAAGGCCTCACCTCGGCACCCCACAGTCCTCCGCTGCCCCATAGTGCACCTCTCTCCAGGGCCATGACTCCCGTGCCCTCTGGGCACCAGGGCAGCGGCGCTTCTCTGCTCATCAGTAACCCTCAGATGATGAAGGCCACGGAGGTGTATGCCACCTCTACGCTGCCTCTACCCAGAAGGCCCATTGGTGAAGCACGAACAGGAGGTGTGGGTAAAGAAGGTTCTTGATCATCTATATGTATCCCTTCCATATCCTTCCAGACCATCCATGTTAACTAGAGTGTCCTTAGCAAAATTTTCTTTTGTTCCTGTTGTATTCTTTTAATGATTTTCTTCCACATTCATGACCTCCCTCCAGGCTCAACTCTTCCCAGAGTGCTTCCTCTGTCACCCCCAGCCCGCGTGGAGGCCCTGTTTGCCCACGCTCCCTCTGCTGCCGTTGGGGGAGGCATAGGAGGAGGAGGAGGAGGGGGTGGAGGTGGTGGTGGGGGGTCCTGTCTGCTACCCTTCCTCCCAGGAGATATCCTCATCCTCCTCATCAGCGAGCCCAGGGATGGCTGGCACTATGGCCAGAATGAGAGGACAGGACGGTACAAGAGCAGTTCTACTCTAAAATTCACATTCAGCACATGCGCAAACACATGCACATCATAATTACCAGCTTCCTTAACTGATCACATTGTGAATTTTAGCTAGTTTGTTTTCAATATAGTATTTTGGTATTTATCGTCATTTTGTGTCCGCCAAGTAATCATAATTATAAACAATACTGCATACATGTACACATCCAAACAGCATTTGCATGCATATAGTCAGGAGTGATGTAAAACGCTTTGTGTTAAAGGTAAGGGATTTCCCACTGAGGCCAACACTTAATACCAATACAGAGCGTTCCAAACAGGCCACATATTGTCCCTGGTATCCATAACAGGCAGTCATGGTTAGCCTGATTGCCATCGACTTTCAAAGCTCTGCGAGACTTTGGTCTGACCAAGAGCCTGTACAACAAATGTTTCCCAAAGCGCATGGTTGACCCGCCTCCCTCAAATGCCTCGGTTTGCTACTGGTCGATGTCAGAAAATGTTGTGCCGAAGCAAAACCAATCACTCTTTCCTCTGACGTATGTGGCGTGAAGGGAATTAACAGGACTGAGAGCCGTTGGAGCTGCTCAAAGTTGATTGGTTCCCGACCAAGGGGGTGGAGTTCCAGATATTTGTGGATCTCAGAAATGCTGTTTAGATCAGTAGCTGGTCAGACCAGCGACAGCAAAGCCGAAGGTGTTACGTCAATGGGAGGACGTGCCAGGCTAAGTCATGGTAGCCATCAAGACGATTTGCAAATATACTGTATTCCAGCACAAATGCACAGACTACAGTGTTTAGATATATTCTTATGTAAGCCAGTGTGGATATGGACTCACTCAAAATGCATGCTTTAATATGTACACCCATAGCCACAGTCAGCAGAGCTAGTTTGAAAGGAGAATATTAGTCCAAAGTTATTCAGCGTTTTTCTTGTTTTCTTGTTGAAGTGACACGTTTCTGTTGTTTTGTTTTGAATGCAGGAAAGGCTGGTTTCCTTTCTCTTACACTCAAGCTTTCCCCAGCTCAGCTGATCACCAGGAGCCAAGGTAGGGAAATACCTGAGTACAGTATGTGTGAGCATGACTCTGTATTTTTTAACAAGAAACAAGGTGACCTTCAGTCTGTGTAAATAACACGTGTCAAAGCAGATTAAAACTCCCATTACGGCAGTTCTCTTTTCTTTCTAAGAAAGCTTTACAATAGCTACCGCTCTTTTACAGTAGACATCAGGCCACCGGAAAAGAGATAAGGCTACAAACTGTACAGTAAACCGCAAATGTGGTGGAAAATGTCACAGGCCTATTTTTTTTTTGTATTTTTTTTATGTCATATCATGTTTTATTTTTATGTTCATTCTAGGGGATTTTCAGTGGTAAATTCTTCCCACCGCTTTTGTTTACTCATTTCAGTATTACCATTTTGTTTTTCACTTTACTCTGCAAAATTTAAGCCCTCTGCTCAGAAGTCCCCTCTTCTCCCCTTCACTCCTCTCCTCTCTTCTCTCCTCTTCTCCTCTCTTTTCTGATGCCCTCAGCTCTTTCCTGCTGTCCAAGGTGAACAGCACCAGCACAGGACAGCTGGACAAGCTGGAGAAGCTGCTTCCGTCCGGCCCGCTGCAGCTGAGCCCTGACTCAGAGGACGAGGGCTGCATCCCCTCACAGAGGATCAGCACCTTTAGGCCCCGCCCCTACAGCATGGTCAACCCAGACACTAACCAGGTACATGTGCTGTGCTGTGCTTGGTGGCCCCAAAGCACGCAAACACACACACACACACACACACACACACACACACACACACACACACACACACACACCCCGTGTGTTTCATTTTATTACAAAAATATAGATATGTCAGTTGCAAGTGTTGCTCCATACGATATACACGTCCATAAACATTGAGAGAACATACAGAATAGAGTAATTGAGGTACAGATGGTAACTGTCTAGTGGTATAGATCCACTTTTATGTCCTTACTTCTGTGCAAAATCAATCTTGGTGGCAGATTCTCTCTGCTTTCTGTCTTTCAATTTTTGCTCCACAGCAACTTCTGCTAAAGCAGCATAGACAACAGAACTAAGACAAAGTTGAAGTAGAAGGTGATCTCTCAAGCATCCATGATTTTAAACAGCAACAGACATTTAATTTGCATCTTTTGCCTAACTTTATTTTCAGTAGCCTATTGAAATTATCCTAATGCTTTTAAAGAAGGTGTAACAATATATTAATAAGGATATAATCACTGACATATTCTGGTTAAGGCAATACCAGAATACTGGCTGTGTTGCAGCAACATTCTCACAATAATTAATAAATCAATATCAAATAAGCTTTTGTAACTCTCTCTCTCTTTTTAGCTCTCATCTGAGTTTGGCTCACCACCTCCCTCACCAACTAGGTAATTACACTGCAATCACTTACATTAAAATACAGTAGCACTCGTCACAGTGCGTTCACACTGCATCCGTCCGTTGACGGACGACGGGGGAGGGGTCTGACGGAGGGGGGAGTCAATTCTCTCAATCCCGATTGGTTTGACGGATCCGTCGCCAGCTAAAAAGTTGAACATGTTTTAGCTTTTTGACGGACGCAACGGAGCTGTTTTGACGGACGGACCCACAATGCATTTCGCGAAAGCTCCATTCAAAGTCAATGGGATCCGTCAACTGACGGATGCAGTGTGAACGCCCTGTCAGGCATCTTTACTCACTTGTCCTCCCTTCTACAGGTCCAACCCCTTTGCTCACATCCGCCTCAGGAAGACGGTGACTAACGACCGCTCGGCTCCTCTCATTGAGTAGGGTGGAAATCTATAGAGGGATTCAGAGCTTTTGAGAGTGACATGCGGTCATGATATATTTCATGCTTTTTAAAAAAAAATAAAAAATGGAGGGCTTTCCAGTATGCTAACAGCTTCTTACTGTAAAGTCCGATACTGACAGTGTTTCTGAAGAAAAAAAGTTCATTTTAACCTAAACTTAACTCATGATGGTTGGGTTTGAGAATTTCCCTCTCAAAAACAATCAAATGATGAAAATACAAGACAGTATTAGGAATCATGCTTCATATAGGTTAATTTGCTAATATGAACATAATGTCTTCAATTTATTACCAACTTTCACACTGGAATGGGCTATAGACACAGTATTTTATTGGCCCAAGCTTACTTTAGTATAGATTGGTTGTTTTCATGGAGCAGTAGTTTATGAACAGGCTTTGTGCAAGGATTTCCGCCTCTCCACAGATTCTGATTGGAGCACTGAAGAGTCAATCAGACTGTAGAGCCTGTGTATAATATAGGAGTAATACAGGTGATCTGTTGAGAGTGTATATGGATTTTTTTCGTGCCACTTCCACAAATGAGGCCTTAGCCTTGTCTTACTTGTCCTGTTGATGTCCACTTCTTAAACACAATGGGTAAATTATTAACATATCCTGAGTAATCTTTAAGTGGTTTAAATGTAGCACATACAGTAGGCTATGTTTTGCTACCTGTATATGGTGGATGTTTATGGATAATAGAGCTTGAAATTGTATAGCAGTTTTAATAACCACAAAGTATTATTAAGTGATACATTTTCATCATGAATGTTAGATGAAAAGTTTCAGCATCAGGCGCTTAAGTTTTTTGTTTTTGTTTTTTTTGTAAACAAAAAAGTCTCGAGTTATTATCTGCTTTCTCACGATTTGTGTTGATTTTAAGTTCAGTAATCATGATTATTTTAATCACACCGGTAGAAAAGAGGAACTTGTTTAATGTGTGTAAAAAGTTTCTGACCCAATTTTCTTATTTAAAATGGTCTTGTGGTTGAGGTACTTGGTAGCAGAAGAAGTGAGCTGATGGATGTGGAAAGATGCAGTTTTTTTGGCTGGAAAGGCATGTTTGGACATTTTAAATGTCTGTGGTGTTGTAAATGAAAGCAAAAAAGTAAGATGGATATCAGATATAGTCTTTACGTTTCCCCCGCCACTGTCTCAGTAGTTGAAACATAGCTTGTTTCGAGATCACCATCATAGGTCAGACCTGATAGGTTTTCATCAATTGTGTGTACTGAAAAGAAACTACAGACCATACTCCATCTTCTGATGACCACTTGATTATTGCATGTGTTATTGCATGTGGCTATCTGAAGGCAGACCGTGGTCAAAAGCTTGGGGTAAGAGGGCTAAGACTGACGATGTAGCGTGAGAATAAAATGGCATGGAACCCAGAAAGTGTGGAAAGTGATGGAAAGTTGAAAAGTGTATGTGCTTAAGGCTAAGTAGAATTTAGATTAGGCTTCATTTATTGAGATTTTAGCCACTTCTTGTCATATTGTCCCTTCACTGGCATTGCATCTCTCTGCTGTTGTCCTATGTAAAATTGAGTAACATTCTCAACTGAGATCAATCAACGTTTTTTTTGCAGGGCCTCTCTTAAGAGTTTATGTGAATGAATCTGTCCTTTTGATTTTGAAAAATCATCTTTTGAGTCATCTTAATGGCTGATTTGGATTAGATGGTCATCGACCATGATTATGTTTTTGTAGCTACCTTTTCTTTTCTTTCTTTTTTTTATAAAGGTGTATCAAAAAGAAAGTAAATGTTTATATAATAGACCTATGTACTAAGACTTCTCTAACACTGTATACTGAAGCTATTTTGATAACTCATGTTACTGATAATTTTGTCAGCATCGTCATAAATATAACTGCAAAAAAAAAAACTGAACTAGAAGTCATTCCAGAGGTCATTCAGCTGAAAACACTTACAAAGCCTTTACTACAAAATAAGAATTGTTTGCTTCACCTGTGTCAATATAGTGATTTAACGCTCATTGTTGAAGGTTGAGATCCCTCTCATATGCATTTTAATGTTTTTTTAAAACGTCCACTATCCTTTTGAAGTTTCTCAGACGGCTATGACTTTGCACCTAACATCACCCATAGAATGCTGAGATATGATCAGCAAAGTATTAATTATCAAATCACATTTTTCCATGAATGGGAGCTGAAATGTGTGCTTTGCTTGTCTTGGAAATTTGTAGGTTTATAATATCATTATACTGCTGGTGCCTTAACAGTGCAAGGATTAACCATGTTAGTATTTTACTCTTTCATTGTCTGAATGATTATATCTGAATCTCTGAATCAAATTTTCCACAGTGCTGGGTAGAACCGTGTATGCTGGATTTCTTTCCTTTTCCATATCTGATGGTTACTTTGCAAATCTTTAGCATGGTGTTCTGGCTAAATCAACCCAAAGCCCTGAAGTTTGAGGTTACTGACTGAACACTACCTGTAGAGAGGGAGAAGTAGAAAACTTTGATTTGAATTTGAGACTGAATTCACAAACTGCCAGCTAACGCCAACTACATGGGGTGAGGAAAAAAAGGAACTGAAAGAGTTTCCATGCTGTTCCACTGGTCAGCCTATATCGTCAATGACTACGCTTAAATGCAGGGAATATTCAGATTTAAAACCAAATATTGGCAATATTCAGTGTTTCAGACTTGTACAGTAAACTCTTCATTTTAATTGTCATCAATTTGCCCTTATTACGATTTCTGGCACAAACCTAATATTGCCAATTTTCAGTTTAAAACTGGAATATTACCCGTGTGTAAGGATCATTGTCTTCTTCTTCTTTCAGGGTTACGGGTTGATTTAACTCAGAGTTGCTGAACTGGATACACTAAATTACTAAAAGCTTGCCTGTTTAAACCTGCAAAGAGGAATTAAAATTGTCACAAAAAAATGCAGATCTTTACATTTAGAAAAGGTCCATTTCAGGCAAAATTATATTTTTTGTACCAACGAGTTCTGCATTTATAGTAAGTATTCTGCCACGGTAAACCTTCAAGAATCAAAAGCTGAATTTGAAGTCTCCTGCCACCATAACTCAAACACAATGTGTAGATTTGAAAATGTTATGTGAAGCTATACAGTGCCTTCTAGTGCACAGAGCCGGGCTGTTTCCTGCACTAGGCTGCACAGAATACTCTTACCAAGAGTCAGAAACAAGACTGTTAAACTGCATCATTTCTGTATGTTATGTTTTTAAAGATGAACTCAAATAAAATATGTTAATCAATGTTCTTGAGGTATTGTTGTGAATCTGACAGTGTTCTTGTGAAACCATATAGCCCATAAGGAAACCCCATTTTTCAGCAGCAGACAAAGAAGTTATTGGTGTATTTAAATAAAGGACATTTATTCAGCATCATCCAGTCAGAAGCATTCAGAGGGTGGGAGAGACATGTGGGGGTCTGTGCAGGAATGGTTTGTCAGGAACCTTAGAATTTCTTCAGCCAGTCCAGGTTAGGTCCCTGAGGGTCTGAGGGGTGACTGGGGACGTCTGGCATGCTTCCATTGTCTCGGACTGGGACTGCACAACAACATTCACAGGGCAAAATCAGTTCTCAATTCAGTTCTTCAAATCATCTACTCCCATCAGAGATATGATGCCATGGTTTAACATTTAACAAAAATATGAACTAATTGAAACTAATATGTATAATAAAGGGTGCACTTAATATCAGCTACACGGTCAAACTGTATAACATGGAATCATCATCATTTCAATAATTAGGGCCTTGAATGGCATTCATATTCTCTTTGTTTTACGGCCTCACAAATCAATATCAGCATGATGAAATACATGACATATTAAGAGGGGATTAATAACTATCCTTACATAACAATCGGAAAAGTCTGAATGCTTCTGATGTAATTAGCTGTAAACATACCTGGATAGTTGTATGGAGTTGCTCTGTTGATCATGCCAGAGTATTTAGTGTATGGACTCACCCATGGAAATACAACAGCTGAGGATGAAAGATTAATGTCATCCATTTAATTTAAATACTTGACAAATTGCTTAAATACAAACAGGTCATCCATGTAAACACAACAGATTAATCCAAAGGGGACTGGTTTGTTCCTATTTAGTTCTAAGTTTGTTCCATACTCACCTAATAACCCAATCGCACAAGATGCGGTTACGACGGGTTCCTTGTTCCATGCATTTTTGAAGAAAGCTCCGACTATGACAAAAAACGAAGAATGATATGTTACTAATCTCTTTACTTGAGGAGGAAGTTTCATATGTTGATACGATTCCGTAGTCTACCGTTACGCCAAATATTAACGTTACTCATAACGTTGCATATCAAGCTGACTGAATAACGTTGGCTAAATGTTGCCAAGGGAGGTTGACTAGTTTAGCGTGAATAATGCACTACATGACAGATAGTCAGCTAGCCTTTGGGATAGTACTAGTCTTGATTTCACATGCTTAATTCAGATCATTATTCATGGGAACTACGAAATCGACTGTAATGAGCAAAAGCTGTGCGCTAGCCCAAGGTCATCGTCATCATAACATAGTGATATAAAACATTCTGCTCGATCGAGATAGTTCAATGTTGTTATAGAAGTCTAAGGTGTACCAAGAACATTTCCAATCTACTACAATCCATTGTCTACTGTCAAAAAATTGCAACTTTTCTTCAAATTTTCCCAAAGCCAATACTCACAGCCCGCCATGTTGTTTCTTCTGGTTTAAGATGACGTATAAATTCAGCGACGGTGAGATTCAAATGTATGCGACGCTGAGCGAAGAAATTGTAGACCCAGGAAAATGAAGCGAGAATAATCAAGGACTTTGGAATAATGTATCGACGTATACGTTTGTAAATTGCTTTATTATTTTGTTGAATAGATAATCGTTCATTTAGCTGATGTTATTCATGGTTCCTTACTAAAATGTGAGATATAGCAGTGTTATGACCACACTTGGACGAAGTGCCTTGGAGCAACCTTTAAGTTACAGTTAACGTTACGCCTACCAGGTAAAGGTAGGCAAAATATTTTTGTTCCATAGTGAGTGTTTACTCTATAACTTGGTTTTGCACGTTTTGGATACATACGTTATGTACTCAACATAGCAATTGACACGTAACGTCAGATGATGGAAGACTTCTCTGGACTGGCTTTGCCACCTCTCTTTGGGGGACACATTCTCGAAGCGGAATTGGAACCCGATGGCGTTGAGCTTGGACCGGGAGAGGTAGAGCTTGGACCTGGAGGAGGAGAGCTTTTAGATAGTGGTGAGCCAGGGACAGATGAAGAAGAAAGAAGAGAGCTTGACAAAAGGAAATACCTGGCACTCAGCAAGAGATGCAAAGAGATCGAGCAAGTAAGTGTAATGTTACCTTTGAGACTAGCATGACCAATGAATCCAAATGTCTTGAACCTTCAAAGACTAACGTTAACTGCCACGAATCAGTCGACCAAGAAGCCAGTTCCAGACTATTTTGAGTCTTTGAGGGTTCAAAGGTGGTCAAGATAGATTTACTGGCGCAAAAGATGGGGAGGAACATAGTCAGATGATGTCCCTCTTTCTAACACGCCATCTGATTCCTGGGTCTTGCAGAGCCCTGTAGCCTATTTACTGTCACACTTTTACATCACTGCTCAGTTGTCTGGTCAGGTAGGCCTACCACAAAAATTAATAGGGAAGCTGCAACACAAAACAGAGCAGCTATGCTTGCCTTTGAATGCACACCGAGAGCTAGCAAACAACATGCATAACCAACTCTCCTGGATGAAACTTGATGTAAAGTTGAGAGCATCACTCTTTTCTTTCATTAAAAAACATTTAACATTATACATTAAACAACTCCAAGTGTTTAAGTAGACAGCTCACACTAAGTTGGGTCTAATGGACACACTTTCTTGTGTGATATATGTCCTGGATGTACCCCAGGAGTAGCTGATGTCTTAATGGGGATCCAAATAAAACAAATGAACAAAAAAGGTTAGGATTACCTGACAACTCGTGATATGAGGGGGCTATCTTTTTTCTTACATGTTGCTCAGAATTCTCTTTTTTCTCCGACTACAGGTGAATGAAAAAATACTTGGGCGACTCCACCAAGTACAAAGAATAACACGGCGACTGAAGAAAGAGAGAAGGTATACTGTATATTTGTTTGAATAATATGTGTTATAGACAGTATATAATAGTTATATATATAGCATCATTGTTCTCCTCAGCTATTGTTTACAAGGAAGCTGATCTCATCCTGTGTGTTCATTTCTTCACAGGTTTCTGATGAAAACCCTTGACTCATATGGAGATGATTACAGGAATGCACAGCTAACCATCCTCCTGGAGGTGAGCCTTATATCTTAACAGATCACTCAAGTCAAGATCACTGGCCTTAGACCACGTAATCATAATGCAGCCTTGTAACAGACATAGTGATCACAGGTTGAGTATAATATGGACACCTGTTGGATAGCATAGCATAGCATTCTTCTGAATATACTGGGATAAATCAATGCAGATTTTTTTTCTTTGTGTTTGCATGGTGTTTGGTTGGAAGCAGGCAGAATGTTCACTGATGCTGTTGTTGTTTGACAGGATGATGTTGGTGCTACATTAGACTGTCTGCCCGGAGCAGAAGATGCCAGACCAAATGGCCATGCTAGTTCTTCCCCCTCCCTTCCACAACAGTCCACAGCAGGGACAAAAAAGAAGAGGCATCGTATCCCGAAGGACAAAGAAAAAGAGGTATAGGTTATAGAATAGCATCAAAGCATAAAGTAAGAATTTCATTGTGCTGTGAGCATAGATGACAATAAAGTATCTATCTATCTATCTATCTATCTATCTATCTATCTATCAAGCTTTATATTGTACAGTATGTTATAATGTGAATGATTACCTTGTGTCTAATTATTAATGAATCCCACCTTAACAGACAGACGCGGATCTCTCCATGCTGACAGACACACAATTCACAGGATTCCCGAGCCCAAACTCACTCTCGCACTAAACTCTTCAGAAGAAGATTATGCCAGACCTGATGTGCCACCTTCACATTGTTGTACAAGATGCATGGACCCTTGATGTGGAGTATACATTGCTGGATATCTTGTGTGAGTGAGTGAGTGAATGAATGAATGAATGAATGAATGAATGATATAATGAAATTATGCTATTTTCTCACATTTACTATATTTAAAATAGTGCAACATATGTGAGGGCATCCAAAGCTAGATACCCAGGGGTAGTTATTATTGAACTGTGACGATTTTTGAAACAAGTCTTTTCTGTGTTGGTTAAGGTAGATTTTGTGTTGATGTTGTGCATTGTCAATTTGACAGTGATAGGTGGCACTGGTGTTGGCAGTATTTTGGGCTGTTAAACACCAAGAGTTATTTTCTACTTGTTTTATACTGTTACCATGTAGCCTAAACATAACTCACTAAGAGGTGTAAACAGCAATGAAACTTCTGTATGCAGAACTCTAGATTACATGCAATTTTTTTATACCATTGTCAATTAAGAGAATAAAACAGGTTTACTTTTTTCCTCTTGTGATTGATCAACTACTGTAACATGTTTAACACTGTCAGAGTAATGAGGTACTGACTCAGCTGTTGAAATGGTATTTCAGTGTTTATTTACAACATTAAGGACAAGTCATTCTCAGCTGAAAGTTTTATCAATTTTTACCACATACCAATAGATTTCACTCTACAGGAAGGGAAGAAAAGGGAAAAAAAAAACTTTCTGAGAATAAAAAAAAAAATACAGTCCAATTGTTTACTGTCCACAAATATAATCAACGGTGCTTCCCATAGCGATTGAAGCGACGGTATAGGAAACGGATGCGTTTTTCCAGACTGTGTCGATCATCTGCCATCATCCTGTCTCCAACCATTTTTTTCTTCCGTATCAAACGTTCCAGTTCATTACCACGAAAACCTTTCAGCCAGATAGGTGCCTTTACAATGTCTTTGGGATGGACTTTGAAATCTCCTGTGCCACACAATACAAATGCATTCATTCAGTTAGGCAGATAATCAGTCTGCTGAGGTTCTCATACAGTGCCCAAAGATTCTCAAAATAAGTAAATATTGATCAAGCCGTTTTTTCTTTGGCAATGCATGAATAAGTTATAATGTCTGTCAGAAAAGAAACCAAATTGTGTTCCATGGAAAGATAGCACGAAAATGAACTGTGGAGAAAGTAGCAATTAACCTTTTTCTTTAACGGTGGAGAAAATAGCAATTAACTTTTTTTTTTTTTTTTTTGGACTGATGGAGATTGGATCTCAAATATGGTTATCCTCGATTAAGCATTTTAAAACATCAAAGTCATATGCAAAGGAAAATGAAGAGTTCAGATGCTAAACCCTTTGGATGTCTCTATGGATTTTAAAGTTCCATATGTTCTTACAAAGCAGAAATAGTTTGGGAAGATGGTATTCTATTTCATATATACTGTATGTATTATGCATATTATCAAACAATATCAGGGCAAAGATATTGTAGGAATGATGATTCGACAACCCTTTTATAAAATGATAGTGGCAAGCATATTTTTTAAATTATATTGTCTTTCTTCAGACCTACCACATCTGAAAAGACTATGCTTTTTTCACATTTTGACTACATCACAGGACCCCGAGTCCAACAGACCCATTCCCGTTCACTTATTAGTCATCCCATCCTTAGGTAGACCTAACTAACTAACGTTCATTTTAAGATTTTGATGTCAAAGATACCCTTGATTACTGACCAGCCATCCGGAGGATATGTTTCATCAGTCAAACCCAAACATTCTGAGTGAATAAATAATAAATGGATACCCTAAGTAAAGGTGCTTAACTTACCAAGAATCCCGATGTTGTCATAAACTCCAAACATGCTTCTTTTTTCTGTCCATCGATCCACCACCTTTGGCTGCGGAATGGAATGCATCCGTATTCTTGCACACAAACCTGAGCAAGAGCAAGTGATTAATCATCTAACTTGGAAATGTTCAGGCTAATGTCTGGGGTCACGCAATAAAAAAAAAGTGTCTCACCTGTGGAAAACTGCCGGGTGCACTGCTGTACTGATGAGTGACAGATGGCAACTCCAACTCTGACCAGGTTTGCAAAGGCAGACATCGTTCCTGTGAAATTGACAAGTGACAGCCATGTGTCAATATGTATATTTGTATATCGTCAACGTGAACATGTAAAGAGCTTGTCCATTAACTTGCTAAAACTCCTGATTAAATAATTTAAATAATGAAGAAACCACACAGCCATCTCTCTACAGCTAACGTCAGCTAGATGCTAGGCTAAACCTAGCATGTAAGGATTTGGATAAATGGTCTCCAAACATTAGCAGGCTGTCCTTGCCATTTGTTTAACACATAAAGTAAAAATAAACATACCTTAATAGCTTAAACTAAATATGTTGCTTTTAAGAGGTAAATACCATTCACTTCACACAGTCATTGTAAGCTAAGTCGCAAGGGCATGTTGTCATAGCATGTTGTATAGTTATCGCTACCCACAATGCATTGCGCTATTTGCTTCTACCGCTTTCGTAAGAGGGCTGAACAGCAAATGCTGTCGGATGGTGTAGTCCAAGCAGTCGGCAGTTATATGAACGTATCTCTTTGGCTTTTTCACCTTGCCTATTTTCTTTGTATTTCTATAGGTTTTTTTTAAGAGTTTCCCAACTCCTAAGGCTGTTGCTGGATACACCAATAAACCACATAGGCTAGGCTACTCAGGCCATCCTTTCTGGGCCTACACATTATTTTGTAAGGAGAAATAGGCCTAATTCATGGAAATATGACCGACTCCCTTAAATATAAGTCAGTGAAACTAAACCGGGGTTATACCTCCCAGACAGACCCACAACACACGTGAGAATAGATCTAAAGAAGTCTAAACATGAAGCATAGCCTATGGAAAAGCTCAGATGGCTTACGCCCACGGTGTGGTTTTTATCTTTTGTTGTTTGGCTGTCAGCATTGAGTTGCAACCCTAGTGAGTAGCCTAAGTGAAGTAAGTAGGGGAGTAAGTGAAGTGAAAATGGTCAGGAAGCAAATACAAATGTAGGCCTAGGCTGTATTGTTTTGTTGTTGTTTTTCAATAGCATTACACATTATTAGATCTATAGGCTACAGATTTTCAGACAACTGTCTAAACCAAAGCAACTTAATTCATTTAAGATTTGGCTACAGGATAAACATTGTTAATAATAATGCAGAAAATTGTTTCTGTATACAGGCTTTAGGCTGTAGCCTCAACAGAAATGAGCATAGTCCACATGTACAAAATCAAAGTCAAAATTACTGTGTAGTGTAATGAGAGCTCTTCTTGTCGATGGACTCAAAAGTGCAGGTCAATAGCCTACTGTAGCCTACAATATATGACATGGGCAAAATGCACCCCCACTATGTTTTAATGCAGTCCCCGGGATGCCCATCGAATTTAAAGGAATTAATTAAATAAATAAATAAATAAATATAAACTCAAGATGAGTGCAGTAAAGAAGAGATAAGTTGTCTCTGAGAGTTGAGTATGTAACAAAGAATGGACACCACCAACCTATTTAGCCACGAATGTGTCTCAAAGGTGATCTGTTTGAAATGTCAGGGAAGTATCAGTCTTCCAAGAATACAATATCAGTAAACTCTTCAATACAAAACATCTTGTCCTTCAATTTTTATGCACTGCCAAGCAGCATATTTCTCCAAATCAGTCTACAGTACCAGGAGTCATCAACAAAAGTGAGCTGTGTGCTGTCTCACAAAGACATCAAACACAGCAAACTATTTTCAGATTTATAGACTGTATGGTAGAGGCAGTTATTACACCCTAGTGTACAATAATTGCAACAAAATAATTTGTACCATTGAACCATTTAATCTTTAATTGCAATCATCAAATGTGTGGCCCTCTGCTTACTTTGCCAAAATAACTGTGGCCCTCAACTGCTGGCCACCCCTGGCCTATATCAATAAGTGTGTCAGAGATAAATTCTCATATAGAACTACTGACTGGAAAGGGTGTGAATCAACAGTTCCCTGTATGAGCATTAACCACAAGGTCTTGCAGAAAATGATGGAGATTAACTGATTAATGTTCTTGCAGTCACTGACTAGACATTTTGGAACCATGATGCAGATTCCAGCAACCTGTTTCAGCTAGAAGAAAACAAGATACCGAAACATTTTAGAGACTAAAGATATGAAAAAATAAAAAAATAATAAAAATAATATTGATTTATTTATAATAATGATTAACTAGTGTCCTACTCATCCTGAGCCCATGTTAGCTGAAGCCAGTTGATAGCTAGCAGAGAATTTCACATTACAGTGTTGCACTATTTTCTGAAACACCCATTTGGTTCATCACCTGAAGGCAGAGTGAATGATCAGACTTCTAAGAGCAGAGCGAGAGGGGAAGACTGGGTTAGAGAGAGAGAGAGAGGGGGGGGGGGAGAGAGAGAGAGAGGTTTCAGTCTTACTGTAAACAGTGTTTGTAGGCTCTGAAGATCAGCTGAATGGAATTTATTCTAGGGTTAAAAGAAAATGAAATCTTGTCTTTGTCAGTTCTCATACATGTTGACGTCAATGGAAATTTAAGGAGAAACATGGCACATTACTGTTCTACTGTTCACTGCATGCAGAAAAGATCAGAGCTTTTATTAATGTTGAGTGGTAGTCTAGGCTGTGTGTCTCAACTCTAACATATTGTGTTGTGTAAAAGTGAAACATTCTAGTTGTGACAATAGAACTAAGAGTCTAGACATTTTGAAGGGCATTGCAAAATGTGCCGAATTCTTACAATTCCCAGATCAAATGAAATAATTACAAAAAACAAAACAAAACAAAAAAAAACATAGCTTGATGCAAAATATTGAGTGTGTTTTTAAATATTTGACATCACCAGCCGCATAAGATGTTAAGCATCTGTGTATGCATACAGTATCTCAGTATCTTACCATGCTTCTTTTGTCATTTTCTAAAGACTAGATACATTAAAATAGCAAAGTTATAAAACTAAGATTATACAATCAAATATGTTTATGCAAAGTAAGACTAATATACTGTGCTATGTATGTGTAGAGTTAATGACATTTTTATATATGCTGCAAATCTTACATACAAAATGATTTTTTTTTTTTTAGCCTAAAAGCTTGGCATAGAATTCCACAAAAACAGCACATCATTTGTATGCACACACATTTGTATGCATGCATTTCAGATTTTAGGCTAACTGAATCTCTCCATCAAAACATCTACTTTTGAGTCAGTTGGTTTTCCATTTTCTTTTTGTCTTCGTTGAAGCTGAGTCAAATCTATCTCCAGAGTTCTCATTGTGGTCATGCTTGATGCAATGCTCTCTATTATATCCAAACCTAGAGGAGCATTACAAACACACACAAACAATTATTGTGGAAAGACTGCATGCAAAAATCTGTTTTTGTATCTGTTCAAAATACTAGTGTACCAATGTGTCAAAGTAAGGCCATCAGCCATTTTTGTGTGGGGCATACGAAACGTTTGTCATGCGTAACAGTTGTGCTGACAGATTTCTCGCTATGTTCTGCTTAATGATGTGTGTTTGGATTCATAAAAGGCGTTTGTGTGTTTTCTTGTTTGTCATGAACAAAACTAAGTCTGCATGCATTTTTCCGTGTTGTTTCACTTACAGTATGCATGCTTGAGACTCAAGTGGTGCAGGGCTGAGAGACAGCGTGTGGTGACTGTCACCATACCCGTAAACGTAGGAGAATGTGCTGACCAGGCTGGAACGCATGCTTGTAAACTCATACTGAAGTGAGACCATGTCCTTATCGAGTCACCCAGATAACACAGTCCCACAGTTTCCTCCCTCTGCTCTGAGCACGCATCTATAGGCCTAGATGAGCATGCAGGTCTATGCACGACTAAAGTGATCTTTTGTCCATGCACGACAAACGACAAAGTTCGTTTTGCAAGAACAACAACACTGTCGGAAATATTAAAAAAAAAAAAAAAATTGAAAGTAGGTCTATGTGATAAGATATGGTCAGGTCAGGGGGTGACATGGAACATTGTTCTATTTCCGACCACCAAACACCTCCACTATTTATATACATATGTGACACACGCACGTACATTTGTTTATTTTCCATTAGAAGGGGCTACAGCTGTGGAAGCCCACCTCACATAAAATTCAAGTTCAGCAAAAGATCAGCTGTAGGAAAGACCCCATCACAGCAACAGCTCGTGTCCCCCCGACCTCCACCAACAAAACCTCATCTGAAGAGAAAAGAGAAAATGGAAGTGCAGGAGAGAGAGGTGAGGAGGGCAGAGATGAATCAATCATGGGGGGGCGAGGAAGTGAAAAGCGTGATGGCGTTGTCCCAGATCTTAGTGGGCGTGCTGTGGCAGCCTTGAGTGATAGCTTTGTGGTAATTCTGAGGAAATGTTTACTAGATTCTCTCGTAAAACAGCCTTGGCCTGTATATCAATTTGTTTGTCTGTCTTGCCATACAGTAGTGATGCTATAGTTTACTCTTTTGTCTCTTTGTCTGTCTGTATGCCTGCTATTTTTCACTGATTGAGGGACACTGTAGGCAAAACATCTTCTACAAAGCCAATTTACCTCAAATCCTCAGGTAACTTCCTACATGATTCAAATTGCATTCTGGCAGTAAGTGGTAGACATCATCTAGACTTTTTGTCTGCCCGTGGCCCTGCTTCTTCATTGATTGAGGGACACTTCAGGAAGGTTAATCCCACATCTTTGACAAAGCCAGTTTACCTCAAATCCCCTGGTAACTTCCTACTGTACATGATCCAAATTGCATTCTGGCAGTAAGAGCTAGACATCTAAAGACTAAGGTATACGCCAATATGCAGATGCATAAAGGGAAAAAATCAAACATGAGCAAAATGAAGAGAATGGAGGAGAGTGCTTGAGTCATCCTCATCAGCATAGTCCCTGGAAGCACCACATCAGAGAGCCCCCGTCTTCCCTGCGTTACTGGAACGGATGTTATATGCATGTTGACAGCATGTTTGTGGATCACACTACTGAGAAAGAAAGATTCAAATTTATATGTGCCAGTATAAACAAAAGTGACTTCAAGAATGCCTTGTGGGGAAGCTGTGGCGCTCAGTGGAGAATGTGAGTCTTTTGCATGCCAGCAAGAGATGTAGAGTATGTGGCAACGTAAATGAAAACCATAAGTAAGTCACAATAGATTCTAGAAACTCAATCACTGTTTGGTTTGGGTATGGGAACAAAAGTCATCCATTCGTCTGCTGACTGAAGAGATTCTTCAGAGATGGAATACTCTCAGGTTTTGTGACAGGCACACAAAAACAAACACATATCTGATATGTGAACATCCATTACCAAAAGTGACAGACAGTGTACACATATTATCAGAAGCCAGAGAGACAGAGAGGGACTCCTTACGTGGGAGAGCGTGGGTCAACCTCTGACTGCCTCTCTAGTTTTCCGTGTTGCGTCAAAGAGAGAGAGTCTGAAACCACACCAGGAGCTCTGAAGATTGAAGTCATGTGACTCAGACAAAAGGAGATCCTCGCTACCGCCCACAGCTGCATATATATACCACAACCTCACCTCAAATCTTGTTCACAGAGCGAACAAACACAAGACAGGAAGAAAGACAAGAAAGACAGAGTAGTTACATAGAGACAGGTGCAGAAGTGGTGTCTCTAAGACCATTAAAACAGGGCAAATACAGGATTAATCCATCAGAAAATCATCAGAGAGAAACAGAGACAGAGAGAAAGAGAACAGCTGTATGCACAACTTTAAAGATGCTTTTCATACTTCTGGGAGTTGCACTTGCTTTGACAGGTGAGATGATGCTCATTTATCACAAGAAACAAGCTATAAGCCAAAATAGCCTCAAATTATCCAAAGACATTTTATATTAAAAAAAAATAGTTGTCAAATGTATTTGGAAGTGTATAAAGATAAAAAAGAACAAATTTTATTATAATGTAATCTATTTCTAAAAAATATTTTTAGTATCCTACTTTGTGCTAAATATCACATAAGTGTCAATTTAGGGTCAATTTCCAGTAATTCACAGGAATGGCTGAGAAACAGTGCTTACTGGTGTGGGGCCTCCCCTGTCATGACTGTCATTCCCTTCATTAAAATAATTATTCATAAATCTTCCATTGTGTGTGTGTGTGTGTGTGTGTGGAGAGCAGGAGGGAACTGTGTCAGCATGGAAAAGCGGCTTGAGGTGCTGGCACAGGAGGGCTCTCAGGCGGTGTTGCCGTGTGCCTTGTCCGACTCATCCCATGTTACACACTTTCCGGCCTTCCAGTGGATCAGAAAACGCGAAAGGTACTCAATCTCACTCACTCAATCTTAGTCTCTCTCTCTCCCTCAGTCTCACTCTCTCCTTCTCTATTTCTCTCCTCTTTCACACCCTGTGGATTCACTATTGAACTGTGTTTCTCCGTACAAAAAAAAGACAGAAACATAGCATACCCCATAATCCCTCCTAGTTTTAGTGGCCCTTTGTCCCTTAGAGCAGCACTGATGTGTGTGTTCCTGTTCCTCTCTCCCCACAGCACAGAGAGCACAGTGTGCCGCCGGGAGAAGAGTGGCTTGGTCTACCGGGGCTCAGAAGTCGGCAAACGCAGCCACTGCCCGGGCACCAAGACGGGGGACTACAGCCTGCACATTGACAACGTGAGGCAGGCCGATGCAGGAGAATATGTCTGCAATGTGCAGGAGAGACGCAGAGACACCCGCATATATGTCACCCTGAGGGTCATCAAAGGTGAGCTTCTGTGAGATGTTTTTGCGCTCTTTGGTCTATTTTCCCTTGTCAGCGCGCCTTAGGGACTGCACGTCCCGGTTTAGGGTGGGTTAGGGTTAGGGTTAGGGTTAGGGCTGGAAGCTGCTGTCAGGGGCAAAGAACACCATTGAGGTGTCTTTGCAATAGGATCTCACCGTGGTTTGTTGAGTAGTAGAGATGATCCCGGTCTTGCAAAGATGCACTTCATCTCCTCATGACTGAAGACACGTTCATTCCTGAGCGAATATCACTAAATCCCTCCAAGCGACTTGAGTCCTCTTAGAGTAACATCATAAGCATAACACAAATAGCATAAATACTTTATGTTCTGTGATAGTTTACACAGAAATACCACGGCCTTTCAAAATCAATTAAATAAAAAAAAAACATTCTCATAAATCACAAAGAACAAAACTCAAAATCTCATACATCTGTCTTTTTAGTCAAGGTGGTTTTTCCTACTGAAACTTATATATTTTTGGAGACCAGATCCATACATACACACATACATGTATGGTTGGCCGAGCATATAGATTCACAGCTTTTACAGATGATAACATCTATGGTCTATCTAATTTTCTCGTTCTAGTGTCCTTCTCACCCCCTGAGGCCATTGAAGGAAGGTCAGTGAAGGTGACTTGCCATGTCTCTCCGGAGCCAAACACAATGAAGGTGACATGGAAGCTTAACGGTATGGATTACAGAGGGCACGTCGCTTCCTTTTGGAACCGACCCATCCATATCCCGAGTGTGTCCCAGAAAGACAAGGGGAACTGGACGTGCCTGGTCCGCTCCAGTGGAGAGACAGCAGAAGCGACACAGTTGCTCCGAGTAAAAGGTGCCCCTCCACTGCCTCAACCCATTTCTCTCTCTAACCCCCCCCCCCCCATCCCTTTTTATCTGTCACATTATCCATTTTCCTCTCTATCCCTTTCTCTTTCTTCCTATCTTTCCTCATGTTCTCTCCATTGTCTCTCCTCACAGGCGTAGAGCGTCCACCACTTGACTCAACCCTGGTGTACGCAGGCATCGGCTCCAACACCACCCTCCCCTGTGTTTTCACCAAAGGCCTGACCGTCAACGCAACCTGGAGGAAGATCTCCACAGGGTCCTCTTCATCCTCCTCCTACTCCTCTTCTCTTCCTCATCCTCTCCCACGCTCATTCACTCGTTCACCGCTGTCCTTGTCCTCTCTGTGGGAGCAGTCTGCACACCTGGAGAGGGTGGAGGTGGGAGATGAGGGGAGATACAGGTGTTCAGCAAAGGTGGAGGGGGCGCTGGTGGAGAGGGACATGGAGCTGGTGACTGCTCAAGGTGAGAACGAAAATCGCAAGCAACAATTCAGCATGTTACACATACGCATAGAGGGTTACAGTCAGGGCCGTAGCAACAAGACAGGCAAACCAGGCAATTGCCTGGGGCCCCAGGCTGAAAGGGGCCCCCAAGATTGACTGTTTAATCATTTGAGTAGTTTAGTTGGTGATGTTTTTCAACAAAAAATGACTTTAAACTGGAGTTAGACAACTGTACAATACAAATAATTATATTGAGGATGCTTGAAGATTATAACAATGTGGTTCATGTAGGTGTTTATGGGGGGTGAAGGGCCCCCATTTCCTGTTTGCTTGGGGCCCCCTAAGTACCTTGAAACGGCCCTGGTTACAGTCTATCAGTTTACACAGGCAGGATATCAGCAGGGAAACTTGTTGAAGAATCATTTCCTGAGAGTTTGAAAAGATTTGTATGGCAGGGATGTGAAGATTCAAAACATTTCAGTTGCTCTGCTGGCAAAGCCAGCTCTATTGATTATGTAAGGGATAACGGCCGAGGTGACCGACGAGGTTCTATGGAAATAATGGCGAGGCGGAGGTTTAGAACTCCGGTGACGCGCGCAGCGCAAAGTTAATACAAAATAGACATTTGTCTGTATATTAGAACACATGATAATGAACTATAACACCATCTTCTGTGTTGTGTTGTGTTTTGTTTTGTGACTCTAGTGCTTAGTGCTCCAGCTAAAAAGAACACACCATTTACTCTGACATGTCAACTGAGCAACGACAAAGAAGTGACCGACTATGAGTGGGTCCATGTGACCTACGACAACAACTCTGTTGCCACGGTGACCTCTGTGGTGAAGAGCAGGATGCTGAAGCTGCCTAAACTGAGCCAGGATGAAATGGGCGAGTGGGTCTGCCGTTACTATGGAGAGAGAGGGTTGCTGGGCAACATCACCTACCACTTACACCTCATGGGTAAGTTCAGCAGACCCCAAAAGAAAATTGATACTTAATTTTATTATTATTATTATTATTATTATTATTATTACAATTATTAATCATATTATTATATAATAATATAATTATATACCTATTATAATTCTATTTTTACTAATTAATAATAAAATATTACTACACATCACATGAATCAACTAAATCAACAAAGCTACAGAAAAATTATTTAATGTGAAGATGTTTTTTTTATTACATACAGTAAATAACTGACATAAATGTTAATAAACTACAATACCAAGTCATGATAACACCACAATTAAATTCCTTAGCAATTCCTTCCTGTGACTATGAAGACACTAGCTGCACACTGTCTGAGTTGTGAGTTCTCACTGACTGTTGTTTTGCAGGTGGTCAGCAGTCAGTGCAGGCAGAGGAGCAGAGGCCTAAGAGTGGGGCGCTGGTCTTTGGCCTCGGCCTCCTCGTGTTGCTGGTGCTACTGATCGCACTGCAGATGTACAGGAACCACCGAAGGGTAAGTCAATCTAACCTCATCGGATAGCGAAATGTTTTGTATTGGTCTACCAAAAAACATGAAACATTGCAGAATGTCAGGTTGAAAAAATAAATGAATAAAAATATCACTGTAAAATAAAGTGTTTATTTAAGTTAAGAGTTTATTCTGTCTTATTAATTTTTCTGTCTTATTAATTTTTCTCAGTGGAATGGGAAGTTTAACAAATAGGCTTAGGATCTTTTTTCACATGCGTTTGACATCATGAATTATACACTTCAGGTTTTATTAATGTACAGGTTTTATGTCAATGTTTGCTAAGTTTTGTTCATTTGTGCCCCTTCAGAAGAAGATGATCTTGCCGTACCCAGCCCTGGAGAACATTGCTCACTCACTGGCCAACGAGCGAGAGAATAGAGAGAGGCGGCAGATAAATAAGAAGAACAGTGGGCCCATGGAAGAACTACCCTGAAATACACACCATTACAACACGCATACATGAATACGAAGCTTTTCTTTTTGTGTGTGTATTTGTACATTGTGTGTGTGTGTGTGTGTGTGTGTGTGTGTGTGTGTGTGTGTGTGTGTGTGTGTCAATGCACTGTATGTGTGCGTCCAGTTTTACTCTTAAACAAAAAGCTCAAGCAAATGTAGCAGCACTGTAATGCCTGATGTACCTTAATGCGTTATAACAGACCTGTAACAATTTAAATACTAATGTTCACTACAAGAAATGTGGTCATCATGTACATAAAACATATAAAACATATTCAAATCTTCTGACAGTGAACATATATAATTTCTTGTATGTATGTTTATATATTGTGTAAAAATAAAGACGTATATTTATATAAATGATACAAAACTGTTGTTTTGATTTTTAACAAGAGATTTATATGTCATATTTCACAGAATACTGTTACAATGCATCAAGTAAATTGGATAGCTTGCATTCTCACTTTATTGTTTTTTAATTAAAGGTAATTTTAAGTGTAAGCATTAGTCTGTGTGTGAGAGAAAGACAGAGAGTGTCTGACAGAGAAACAGAGAGCGTGTGAACCATCATTCTGACTTGAAAGGGCAACTATGATGAAACATTGTGTGGTAACAGTCTACTCTTACTCATAAAAGTAGCTAATATTCATGTTCAGTTACTGACCAACATAATTGTGTATTCAGTAGGTGGAAGAACAGTGTTGCATCATCTCCTCAGTTAGAACACACAGACATATCATCTCCTGTTGTATTAGATGTATTTACAGCATTAATAATATATATAATATTTACACTAGAATTACTAAATATTTACAGGAATATTTACAATACCTTGATATACAGTATGCTGCTGTTAATGCAACATTAATAAAAAAAATATACAGCTGTCAATACACCCTTAAAGTAATTGAAATGTTCTATCCTATCATGTGAAATAGCATAAAAATATAATTAAAAAAAAAACAGTAAACTAAAATCTAAATGGTTTCTGAACATTTATGGTATGGTATGGTAGAATTACGGTGTTGCCTGTGCTAGACAAAATGTGCTCGCTTAGTTCGTCGTCCTCTTCCTTCTGGGGCTCATTTAGCACTAGACCTCACTGCACTGGCCCTCGTCTTTGTGTGTGAAGTCCATGAGGGTTAGTGTTTTCTCAAGCTCATCCCAGCTCTCGTCGCTAGTTGGGGAGAGAAAGTGGGTGATTTCTTCGTCGTCAAAGCACCAGCCTGGCCAGTCAACACTAGCCCCTCTAGGGCTGAAAGACAAAAACAAAAACGAGCGGAAGGGGGGTGTTCAGTTTATGTTCCGTTGTCATGACATTTCACAAAATACAAAATGTCCACAGCTACTGTATGATGTCAATGCATGAACTTGAATTTGAAATTGGGGTACTTCTTCAGGAGAAGAAAAAAAAACTTTTTGCACACATAACTTTCCACTGTCCAGTAAAACTGATATTGTCAAGAGTCATATTGTCACCGCTGGAGCCGACGGTGAGAGGTATTCAAAAGCTATTTCAAGATTATTTCCACTCTTGACATAATTATTTCCCTTCATGAATATACATGTAACAGTCACGGTCTCTGTGTTTCCACATAGCTGAATACGTGCATCCTGTCATAGTCAGTACACAGCGTCTAATCATTTACTTTTCATTAGAACTTTGGATCATGTTTTTGGTATTCTGAAGACTATATTTTTTTAGGGCACATTTTTATATTGATAAATCATGCAGCTCACTTCATTTCCATCTTTCAGATCCTGATTACAGTTTCATATTAAGTTCCAAGTCAATACTATTTCACACATTTCAACTTGCTTGTTGCTGCTTGTTGTACTCATTTACGTAGTTTCACCTCATTTGTGTATTTCAGATCCTGTTCATTCATGAAGCTGTCTATTGTGTTAATATTTGTCATGGTGGATTAGGATCTTACCTGCTCCTGCTCTTCACCGTCACCTCTTCATCGTCACTTCCGTCCACGTTCCCTTCCCGCCAGCCGTGGAACAGCCCCATCACCTGGAGCTTGTTAGAGTCCACTTCGTCCCCTTCTATCTCTCTGTCCCCTTCACTGGGCGGTGGAGATGGGGTTGTTGAGAGTGAGAGAGAAGGTGCTGCGGGCCTTTCCTTCCTCCTATTGGGCTTTTTCACCCCCTCTCGTTCTTTCTTCTCCCGCTCTTTGGCGCGCTCCAGAAGGCTCTCCAGTGGCGAGGCCTTTAACTGGAAGTCACTCGGTGGCGGGGAGTATGCCGGCCGAGGCCGGGAGTTCTTCTTGCCGGGAGAACTGAGTGGAGGTCCCTGGAAGATGGCTTCCGGGATGGACAAACTCCTCTGATTCTTCAGTGAGGGTTTGTGAGGTTTTTTGTCAGGCACTCTTAGGGGCAGCTCAGGCTCTGAGAAGGTGTACAACTCGGGCGACAGTCTGTCCTGTCCGTCCGCATTCCAGAGCACATCTCGGTTCTTTTTGAGGGTGCCCAGCTTAAGCACACGATGGGAACCCTCTGCCTGTTTGCCATGGCGACGGTGACTGCCATCAGAGTCTGAGTTGGAGGAGGAGTTTATGTTCCGGCGCAGGCCTGTCGAAACTTCCTCTCTATCCACCAATCCCTGGCCAGGCATCGTATGCGGGGTGTACGCATGCGGGGTGTACACCTGGGGGTTCGTTTGCCGCCTCCTTCGTAACCGAGGAGACTTCAGCTTGCGTGAGAACCTCCGTGCCTCGATCAAAGCCTCGTCCTCGCCCGACTGACTACACCTCGAGTCTCGCCCTGATTGGTTCTCCTCCCATTCGCCTGATTGGTTGGATCTGACCGAGAGCTGACTTGATCTCACCTTGAGGTAAACCGATTGGCTGATTTCAGGTTCTACATTGACATATTCCGTAATCACTGAATATGCTTGGGGCACAGACTGGCTGGCTACGATCGGCTCTTCTGTATATCCTCTCACCAGCAAAGCATGAGGGGTGCCTGGCCTATTGGGCACGTCTTTCACGGATGCAACACGGCTGTGTGGATGGGCCAGCGACGCCGACCGTGACTGACTCCAAGTGACTCTCCTCTCTTGAATGCCAGGCACCACAATTTCAGAGTCCCAAACCTGGCCTTCGCTGTTCTTCCGAGATCCAGGCTGTGATGGAACCCCTGGAGTGCTTCGTCCACTGGTTGGCTGTCCTAAGTTTGCATACATAGACTGGCTGCGTGAATCACTAAACTTACGCCGTTTCCCTGGTAACTCTTCATAATTTATGGCTGATGTCATTTCCTCTGCTGGCTGCTGAGGTGAAATCCATTCCTCTGATTGGCTCTTTACTGGAATGACAGCATCGTTTTCCAATGGGAGAGGGACGGCGACCTCCGATTGTTCCTGCTGCACCTCAGACATGGAGTCCGATTCTGAAGCGTCTATCGGAGTCACGTCTGGTCCAGTACTCCCTCGCAGCACGCTTATTGAGTCCTGTCAGGAAAATAACAAATCTGTGCTCAATACAGGAACGAGCAGAAAAGACACCTGTCAGAAGAGCAGAAAAGACAAACAGGACACCTGTTTCATGCCCTGTGTGTGTGTGTGTGTGTGTGTGTGTGTGTGTGTGTGTGTGTGTGTGTGTGTGTGTGTGTGTGTGTGTGTGTGTGTGTGTGTGTGTGTGTGTGTGTGTGTGTGTGTGTGTGTGTGTCTGTGTGTGTGTGTGTGTGTGTGTGTGTGTGTGTGTGTGTGTGTGTGTGTGTGTGTGTGTGTGTGTGTGTGTTTGCAGCAGACAGTGCTAGTGATGTTTTTAACAGAATTTAACCCTCCTAAGTCATAAATGCGCCGCCGACATCGAAAAACATCGTTCAAAACCGCTAGCATATCTCCGCGATCGTCCGAGCTAGCAACAAACCAAATACAGCTACTGAAAGAGCAGAAACGGCACTTTCAGATGATACCCGGGTTACACGTGTAACCCAATGGGATCGCGAAATATGCGTCTTACAAAAATACCTAAAAATTATATACATGTACTGAGCACTGTATAGATTGCTGGACCATATTTTTATTGGCTTTCCTAATCATATAAGCAAAGAAAACGAACTAAAACACTGCTAAGAATCTGCTGCACTCAAATGGCACATAGGTTTGCTTTTCCTGAAGTCTTTTTGACCAATCACAACATGTAAACAACCTCGTCAAAGCGGAAGTTGGTAAAACATTTTTTTTCGGGAGTTTTTCCCCCAAAATGCTCGCCTTTTATAAGGGGATTTTAGACCAATACATCATTGTACAACATCTAAGGTTTGAAATAATGACTCATTATTAAAGTAGTAAGTGTACTTATATACAAATATAAAATACTTAAGCCCAAAACACATATTTGCTCAGAATAAAATGATACAGTGGCTGATAGATAGATGCGGTTAGCTAATGAACGCTAATGAACGGCTAGTATTTATTTCTTGTTTTGGGGGATTTCTTGGTATTTGAGAGAGGTTTTTTGGTTATTTTAGTTAAATATACATGTAAATGAATATGTATATAATCTAAAAACCATTCATCCACTATATTTGGTAGATTATCTTAAAATGTTACGTATTTTTCTCCTAACGCAATTTTTTTTTTCGGGACGGTTTTGGATGTGATGTATGTAAGTGCATATTCAAATAGTAAAAATAAATAGATATTGTGAAAGCCTGAATTGTGCTGAATAAAATGATACCAAATACCTTGGTTAGATATATTGCTAACAGGGATAAAATTGACTATAACCGATAACATGCTAAAACGGTCGAAAATTCCACCGACTCCAAAGGCATTTTATTATGGGGCATTACACACATCACACACACACACAAACACACACACACTATCTCTCTCTCTCTCTCTCTCTCTCTCTCTCTCTCTCTCTCTCTCTCTCTCTCTCACACACACACACACACACACACACACACACACACACACACACACACATTCCAATATGTGTTGGTTACCTGTGCATTTGTAATGGCAGAAACCCAAGCTGAGCAGCTCTCTGGGCTGGAGGTGGAGACAGCATAAACACTCACAGCACAGCCAAGATCACTTACTTCAACCAGGACAAACGAATCTACAGAGTGAGACACAGACAGATACATAAATCCATTTAGACATACATAAATACATATACAGAGAGAAAGAGAGAGAGAGAGGGAAAGGGAGAGAGAGAGAGATACACATCTATCTATCAACATCATGATACAGTGTAGTGCAGTGCCGTAACTATGGGTGAGCAGACACTGCAGTTGCACATGGGACTGTGACGTTTTGGGGCCCGCCAATCATTGAAGATTTACGGGCCCCAACAATTAATATGGAACTTCACTATCACTTAATAGAATGCAATACAGTGCAATTAGCATACTTCTGTCTGTTGTTTCATAATAATCTAATGTCAGTGGACATTGCGTCTTGACAATTTTGCATATGGGCCTGGTGCTGGCTTGCTACGGCATGTGTGTGCGGTTTCTACGGCACGTGTGTGCGGTGTGCACGTGTGTGCGGTGTGCACGTGTGTGCGGTGTGCACGTGTGTTACTCACTGCCATCCTTGAGGGCGGAGCAGCTGATCCTGTCTAGAGCCAGAGGCGGCCGCACCACCTTCAGCTTCTCAGACTTCTTCTGGGCTTTGGTCACCAGCACCACGTCAGAGAAGAGCAGAAGCACCGCTTCAACCTGAACAGGTCACGCACACACACACACACACACACACACACACACACACACACAGCCCATAATATCAGAAAATGACCTGAACAGGTCACGCACACACATAGCCCTTAACATCAGAAAACAACCTAAACAGGTCACACACACTCACACACGCAGTCCATAACATCAGGAAATAAGCTGAAAAGGTCACACACACACACGGTCCAGACCATCAGACACAACCTAAACAGGTCACACAGACCGCACACACACACACACACACACACACACACACACACACACACACACACACACACACACACACACACACACACACACACACAGCCCATAACATAAGAAAACAACCTTAACAGGTCACACACACACACAAATAGAGATCACAACATCAAAAACATTTCAATAGTTAAATATGAATATTATTATGGGCCATGACTATAGCAAATGCATGTTCCTGATCAGAAACTCCACATGTTGAGATATTTAGCATAAGTTGTGGCACACTGTTACCAACCTTGCTGTCTTTTCTTCCTCTTATCTTGATAGTTTCCTCCAATAGGAGCTTTCGGATAAATCCAGGGCCAACCCCCCTCACAGGGCTCATCAAATCAAACTTGCAGAAGTTGCTGACATGCTGTGAATGACAGGTGTATCTTAGCCATCATTTTGAAACACCACATGTTTTTTTCAGTTTCCCAAGCATAGGATTACAGTAAAACCTGGTAAGGCCTAGTTTAAAATACGTTTGTTTGTTTTTTCAGTGGAAAATCTCACGTTTTCTCACAGTTTACAAGACCGAGGTACTGTAAGTGCATGTATGGGAAACTGCAGTTTTCTCTGTTTTGTTTGTTTGTTCCACTCGTTTACCTTGTCTATTTCCTCGCTCATTCCCTCCATCATGTCATAGCCCTCTATTCTATGGGCGCACTGGGACAGGGCCAGCTCCTCATCCCTTCTCACCAGGTGATTGTTGATGTCGTCCACAAAGTTGTTTATGCTGGAGAGCTAGAGTTAATGGCACACAGTATAGATGGAGACAGCAGAAGTTAGTCTTTAGTTAGTGAAGCCAATGCACACAAGCATTGGATTTATCAAGGTCCTTAAATGTTACTTTACTCATCAAATTTAACCTTTTACAGTAATGTCTTGTTTGTGTTTCATGTTTAGGGTCACATATTTGGTAATTGTGGATGTCACCAAAAACAATTGTATCATTGAAAGACTACTAAATTACCAATAATATTACGGGCATATTACACACACTGGGGCAGCCTTGGGCCTACTGTACTTCAGGTTTCGGACTGAATTCTCGACCAGTGGAGCACAATTGAAGTGCCCGTAAGTAAACTTCTAACCCCTCACTGCTCCCTGCATGGACACTGCTGTAGCAGGCAGCCCACTGCACTGGGTTAGCGTGTACTTCTCCTCACTGCTCCCTACATGGACACTGGGTTAGCGTGTACTTCTGTGTGTTTCATGAATTCCAATGGTGTTAAAAGCAGAGACCAAATGTTCCTCACAGGTTCAAAAGAGTGCATATATACAGTAGTTGTCCTTAACTTTACCATCTTCTTGAGGGAGTCCTGAGTCTCGGAGTCCTCTGTGGACTTCAGGATGGCCTTGATGAGCAAGGGGTACTTGGTGATTCTTTGGTGTGGTTTCGCCTGCATGTCGCCCAATCGCATGCGAGAACACTGCGGATGCGTCTCCACCCACTAATGGAAAGATGAATGTTCACTATGTTCAGGTAAGGGGGTGAGCCTCTAAAGCAAACATTTATTTTACAACACTGTAGCTGCTACCCAATTTGCAACTTGGTTGGCTAATTGGCTAGTTTTGCCAAATTTTTCTAATTTTGTAATAATTGTGTGCAGTCAGTGCAAATAACTATTTAGGTGAAGAGACCTTAAATCAATAGACAAGAGTCGTTCAAATCATGTAGTTGGATTAACTCTCAAAAAAGTCTTACAAAAACTATACACATGTATGACAGAAGAGAAAACCTTGACATGGACCATGGGGCACATAATTTAGAATATATAGAATAGGCTATGTGTGTGTATATCTATATGGTGGAGGTATCTGAATGTTATTGTTTGTATATGGTTTGGTGGTTTTACAAACAGAAAGTGAAGTGTTTACCACAAGCCCCTCTAACAGTAAAACACGTAGAGAGTGGTGGGCTGACTGTGTTTTAGGGGGGTGGGTTGCAAGCATAATTATACAGGCAGCATCAGTCTGCTAGAGGAAACTACAGCCAGCACAAACAACGGAAAGAAAAGACACCAGGCATGTTAATATGAAAAGCACACTCCTCAGCCTTCACACCCACACAACAACCACAGCTACCAAAACCACAGTGACAACAAGTCCACCAGAGGCAAGTGTGTGTGTGTGTGTGTGTGTGTGTGTGTGTGTGTGTGTGTGTGTGTGTGTGTGTGTGTGTGTGTGTGGCTGGCGAGTCATTCTGATCCTCACAGCAGGGAGGTGCTGGACAGCATTGGAGGCTACTGTGTGCTGAGTAACGTTTTGCCGCTGCCATCATGAAACTGAAAAATGTCAGTATTGACCCAAAAAGAAAATCTCCCTTCTCCTTCCACGCCTCCCGTTTCACGTAAGCCTAATTTTGGGAGTTTCTGTTCAACAAGTCAACTACCAGTTTGTTCTATTCCCACCGTTTTGCATAATGTTGCGTGCATTTCATAGCAAAACACTTTGGCTGCTGCTATCAATGCATGTGTTATCACAATGAAATTCATAATCAATTTAAAAAAAATCAATGATTGCTTTACAGTTAGGAAGGCGTTGAAGTGGGGGTTAGACTCCGTCTGTCTGCGTGTGAAATCCACTGCGGCCTCCTCTTCTAAGCAGTACTGGAAATAGGATGGGAAGCGCTCTGGAAACTGGAGGGGATGTGTGTGTGTACATGGGAGGCAGTGGGGGGGGGGGGGAGAAGCAGAAGACAAAGACATCCAGTTAGGAGAAAACATGATGTACAATATATATTTCTTCTTCTTCTTCTTTTTAAGAAATGCTCCTGTGTGAATGCACAATTGTTTGTACTCCGTGCCGTGTGTGTGTGTGTGTGTGTGTGTGTGTGTGTGTGTGTGTGTGTGTGTGTGTGTGTGTGTATGTGCCTGTAAGCAATTGTGTACGATTGTGTTTGCTTGTGCATGTATGTGTTCTATGTACTCATGCATGTGTGTGTGTGTGTGTGTGTGTGTGTGTACGTGTGTGTGTGCGTGTGCGTGTGTGTGCGTGTGTGTGTGTGTGTGTGTGTGTGTGTGTGTGTGTGTGTGTGTGTGTGTGTGTGTGTGTGTGTGTGTGTGTGCATGTAAACGATTGTGTACGGTTGCGATTGCTTGTGCATGTGTGTGTTCTATGTACTCATGCATGTGTGTGTGTGCGTGTGTGTGTGTGTGTGTGTGTGTGTGTGTGTGTGTGTGTGTGTGTGTGTGTTTGTGTGCATGTAAACGATTGTGTACGATTGCGATTGCTTGTGCATGTGTGTATTCTATGTACTCATGCATGTGTGTGTGTGTGTGTGTGTGTGTGTGTGTGTGTGTGTATGCAAGTGCACTCTGTATCAGCAGCTACCTGTAAGCAGCCAGGCTCAAGCATGAGGGGGTCAAACGGACGTCCGCGATGTCGTGCCATGTGAAGCATGGGCTGCAACACATCTTGCCAAAAGCGCTGATGAGCTGCAAGAATGGATGGAAGATTCGAGAAGAGCTTTTCTGAAGTGACCTAAAGGAAAAAAGTTATAGATGAAGTCAGTGTTCTTACCCAGAGGCCTACAGTAACACCTACACACACCCTGAGGCGATTTTCCATCCTTTAGTTGCGTGCAGCCAGTTTGAATTTTACATGCAGAATCAAACTGGAAAGATCAAATGAAAGAAACAAAGAAAGCAATCTAGAAAGAATCAAAATGAATGCAAATGGAAATCGAAAAACTCAACTGTGATCATGACATAAGTGTGGTTTTAGAAAGGATTGGATATAGCTGATGATTGGACAGCTTAGAAGTTGAATGTTTTGCAGATTTAATATAATCATTGCCATGATAGGCTCACTTATTGCCGTACATTATAACCAGGGGTTAAAGTGTGTGTGTGTGTGTGTGTGGGGGGGGGGGGGGGGGAACACAGTACCGGCACCTCAGATAAATGAAGAATATCCCCCCATTCGTCTTCTATTCATTTTGCTTTGTTTGTACTGACACAAAATTTGAGAGTTCCCCCTCCTGCCAAATCCCACTTTAACCACTGATTATAACCATCTGTTCATTTGACACCCTGTGCTCCATTCCTCTTTAAAGTAATACTTTTGCATTCCCTCATATTCATTTTGTCACAAAAAAATGACAATGAAAAATATGAAAGTGGCACAATTTCAAATGAATGTAAAAGAATTGCAAAACACCAAAAATAAGTCATGGACAAATAAATAAATAAATATATAAGATAGTTGGCTGGCTCTCACAGCAGTAATCTTTTTTTTTTTTAGCTTGTTAAAATAGAGGTGCAACTCATGTTGATAATCATTGTAAGAGTGTGCATACTGTAAATTAAATTAAAATAAATAAATAAATAAATAAATAAATAAACCCTCTGCCACTCTTGTGTGCTTGGCAGCGGCCTCCAAAGCCTGCTGTTGAACATTGGGGAGAACTTGTACTGACCTCCAGCAAAAACCCATGCTGGCGCAGGTTAGACAAGGCTCCCATCACCAGCTAGAAGAGAAGACAATTTGTGTGTCAGTAATTCGTGTGACAGACTCAGAGCAATGCTGATAAGCATTTAATTTTCATAAGCATACCATTTACAGTAAATACCCTACAAAGCGACTACATCATAATTGGCGTCAAATGCCAAAGGCCTCTTAATGATTCACTTTCAATTCCTGTAAACAAACTGTGTGAGCTAAGTGTCTTGACGGAAATGTGATTGGTGGTACACCTGTGGGAATGAAACCTTACGTCAGTGGTGATTGTCATTTTGTTGATGTAAGTGAGTTCAGTGTGAATAAACTCCCACAGCGCCTCCTGCTGGTGACGCTGCGTTTTGGACATCATCTAAAACACATCAGAAAATAGGAAGTTACATCACAGAGGCACCAGTTGTACCCAATCAGGTACTTTCCGTAGGCTTTTAGAGAAACCATGAATTCTAAAGGATATCTGGAAAAAATAATAAATCACTGCTAATAATAAAAAACGCTCTGAATAGGCTATGGAATGCGCTTGAACTGAACAGAGAAATAAAATGGGATTAGTGACTTTTCTTTGCAAGAAAGTCATAAATATTTTTAGAACAAATTCCCCTTTTCATAGTCTAGTTTCCTCTTTCGGTTCTCTGCTGTTCCCCTTCTAGTCATTTGGCGTGTGTTACCCAATGAGAATGCACTAGCTCTGTCCAGCTCTCCTCCAGTGTATGGACCTCTCCAGCCTCTGCCCATTTCCAGGTCAGGTCGACAGGTACAGCATACGCATGCAGAGCCTGTTTCAGTCCCTCCAGAGACACACGATCCTAGAGAACAATTTGTTATTGATTGATATTATCACCAATCCATTTGGGTACTTATACAAGAAAAAAATGTGTGTTTATTTACAGTACCCAGGGCCATTTCAAGATACTTAGGGGCCCTCAAGCAAACATGACATGGGGGCCCTTCACATGCTGTACCTCTGTGACTGGACTCTTGTCAGATGTCCCCTGAGCAAAAAGGCCCTGGATGAGAGGCGTTCTGGATTTGACACTGGCAGCTGATGCCTTGCTAATTGTCCCAAATTCCACCACCTTCTGCCTCTGCTTCTTCTGTGTCCGTTTGAAAGGATGTAAAAGTTTGTCAGAAATCACGGGTGAATATTTGGAAACTTTAGTTCATAGTATAGTTCAGTTTTTAGCATATTTTACTCCTTTTTCTGGAGTGTCTAAGATGAAATAGAATGGCTGACACCAACATTTTGATGATATGCTTCTGTCTCGGCTCTCTGGCTTATTTACAATCTCCCTTGCCTGCTTTCAGAATGGCTTGCTATGGGCTAAACATGCTAAAACTGGACTATTTAAAGTGACTCTAATACAAAATAAAGTGCAGATGGGTTTTTTGCCTCAAATAATGCCTTCTTGGTTCTAAAACTTTCCAAACACAAAGGCAGACACTGTTAGAGTGTATACATTTCAATCTGGCCTATATTTATTTAGCAGTTAGCAGAGTAGCATTTGTCTGGGGGGCCGTCCCCAAGGAACAATTCGAGGTAACGTGACTTGCAAAGAAGAAGTGGTGGCAGCCAAACCTCAAATGTTATTACTGAGCGTAGTAATGACATGAACCAAGGCTTAACTCGTGAGTATACCGTCATTTACAGGAAGACAACCATTTGTAACAAATTTTAAAACCACCAAGTCCGGAGGGTTATTTTTGCCTTTTGACCACTCTTTTACTCATGTACTCATTTGTGAACCTTTTAAGCACGCTTGCTAAATTGAGTTCAATTAATGCATTTCATATCGATTGGCCCTGTATCGTTCTCCTCATGCAGGTAATCCATGATTCTAGGTCAATGCTGTGTGAAAATGAGAGCACCTGATGGCCCACGGTGTTGGATCGGTGCTTGTCTAGCGCAACCCGGTGGCCATTAAGGGCATCTGCAGCTGGAACAGCGTCATCTGGGACACTCTCCACCTCAGAATCCCTGCCTCCTTCCTTCAGCATCTCGGCCTGGGCATCCCTCATCTGGTTACTGGAGTCCATCTCTGAGGAAACAACATGACTTCCTGTGGTCAGGTTAGGTGCCTTGGAGGTAGGGCTGTTGGAATTTATTGTGAGAAACACGGATACATGGTTGGGTTGTTAGAAAAACCCCACAGGGCTTACCTTTCTAACAGGTGACATGAGAAAGTGTCAAGATTTACCATGACATCAGTGAAAAACACCTGAGGCCTACGCAGCACCGTGTACACACACACACACACACACACACACACACACACACACACACACACACACTCAAACAGCTGGAGGAAGAGTCAGCCTACTCTTACAACAGGACATTCAAGGCCGGAAAAGACCCAAATACCAGAGGTGCCGTCGGAACAGAAACCTCAATGTGGGGGAGAATATCAAAGTAGCCTGAAGAAGTCAAACTTTTAAAAACATCCTGTGAGAGTAAAGGTCAGACACATTCTGTGTCTGCTGACACATGGATTAATTTGCTCAGTGAGTGCACGCAAGCACACAGGCGCAAACACACACACACACACAGACAAACACACACACACACACACACACACACACACACAACCCTGCCTATACCTAATTGATATGCTGTCTTCACCCAGTCGTTAACACCCAGGGAAGAGAACAATCAGCGAAGCCCCAGTTTCTACAGCTTGCATTCTTGGCACTGGTTTCTGTGTCTAAGTATTTAGTAAGACATGCAGGACCAAGTTGTGATTCATTGTTTTTAAATGTCTCGGCAAACCATCTGTTTCTGATTCAAGCTGCCCACACGTCTCACTTTGCCCAGGATGCCACTTTGTCGGAAAAAAAGGGGAAAAAAATCAGAAGTGATGAACACAGAAAGAAAAAAAGGAAGATAGAAAGACAGAAGGAAATAAAAGAGAATGAATGAGTTAATGAATGAATGAACAAATATAGAGACATAAATTGGGTGATTACTCAACAGTTTACAGCACAATACAGGTGTGAACAGACTGTCATGACGCAGAGAAACACTCCCCCTAGTCTGCATGACAGATATCAACACAAGAGGCCAGCCAGCGTCTGACACTAATCTCAGCACGTCAAACACAAGAAACCTTTCATGTCTAGCAGATAAAAAAGACCCCATGAGGTCAACACAGCCCTTTTGTCTCTACCCCTATCTGAAGCTCTGATCTAAAACATCCACATTTGGCAGAAACAAAAGCCAGAGCCCTCTGCAACAACACGGAACACAACCTGTAGGTTCTCAAAATGACACCAAGGCATAAGAATGATCTGTAGATCTCCAGGAAGAGACGGAGGCAATCAATGAACCTCCCCAAACCCTCCACTTCCATTTCCCAGACTGTAATCTCTGTACAATAAGCTTTAGATTACCTGGTTTTCAGCGTTTCCATGTCTCTCAGGCAGTCATCTTTATTCCCTGTGTGTGTTTTTGTGTGTGTCCGTGCTACGTTGTCCCTGTCACTGTGTTTGTGTGTATCTGTCCCTATACCTGGCTTCCTCACTCTCTCTCTCTCCTCCTCATTAGCCCGTCCCTCCCTCCCTCCGTTTGTCTCCTCTCCTCTCCCTTTCTCTGCCAACTGGCTGGACAGGACAGACAGGCTCCGGAGAGAGAGAAAAGCCCGCCTTGCCTTACCTTACCTTGCTTTGCCTCACCTGGTATAAGTGTTCATTTGGCAGGCCCAAGAGGGTTTGTCTCTACTGAGAGGATGAGTAGGCTGTGATTTCCACCGTCATTTGGCGATGGCAAATGTCCAACTGCGCTGAGAATCTCAGCATATCAGTGAGCCAGTGAGCAGGTAATGGTTTTTGTCAGGAGTGACAGAGAGGTTAAGGCAAAGTGACAGGACTTTCGAGCCAACGGGAGAAAACTACTGGGGCCCAAATTTGGTAAGGATCTTGTTCTTGAATTGGCTCAGGACTTGGACAGCAAGCAAGAAGTCAGAAAACAAGGCAGCTGAGAGAACCATCCGTGAGTCAGTGCTGGAGCTGAAGTTCAAAATTAAATGCTTCAGTCAGTCGCGAGTGAATCACAGTTCCACACAAACTGTGAGTAAATGAGTTGAGGTCTGCCTGCAGAACGTGGCTTCCCTCTGTGCCTTCCACAGAACTCATGAGTCAGCAGCCGAGCCGAAATGGGGAAACTGCTATGAGTTCCAGATTGAGTGACTGAGAGAGAGGGATGGTGTGAGAGAGAGAGAGGGATGGAAAGAGATGAGAGAGAGAGAGAGAGAGAGAGAGAGAGAGAGAGAGAGAACAAGCCTAACTTCTCAGTTCCTCCACCTTGCTTTGCATGTTAAGGGTGTGACTAAAGAAAAGGTTCAGGGCAATTAAGTTCAGTTGCTATAGATCAGTTAAGTCCAAATAAAGCAAGCGGCAGAGATGCAGACATGTGGGTGCATGCACACACAGAAACAGACATGTACGTAAACACAGACAAGTATAAATGAACACATATGTGTGTGTGTGTGTGTGTGTGTGTAAAAAAATGCGAAGAGTCAAAAGCAGAGCCAAGAGGATTTGGAGGAGGTAAATTACGGGTAGACGGAAACCGCCTGGGAAATCAAGATGACACACACACAATAAACAGAAATGCAGTTTGACTGCATACCGTTTGAATTATATGCACAAACACACACACACTGAAAAAAGTTGACTGAAAGAGCATAATGTGCCCTTTAAAAACGTAAATCATAGTTTATTTCTCTGAGGAACACAGCAATTTAAGATGACACTGCAATATATAAAACAGAAAAAATGCTTATTATTTTCTGCATCAGTGTGTTGATGTAGGTCTGAGGGGGGCATATTACATTAGAAAAATATAATATACTGTATATTCTAACACAATTTAAAATAATAATAATAAGAAGAAGAATATAAAAAATGATTGATTGGAATGATGAATCAGACTGATTCAGACTCGGAAGTCTTGCCCATATTCATTTTGGCATTAAGGTCTGGGGCATGCTGGTGCTGGTGCGGCATTTGCTGCTCTCTAAGCTATTCAGTCTGGGTTGGATACACTGAGTCACTGTGGATTACGGTGTCTCAACATATTCAAGTCTGGCGTAAATGAACCCACATCCCTCTAGATAGCTTTGACAGTGAGTGGTTTAAGGCAGAGCCATAGAGAAAGCCATCTCTCTATGGCTCTGGTCTAAGGACTTTGTTTTTCCCTGTGGAATGTTCAACCTTAGAAACGGAGGTCACTGATGACCTCCACATTCATTTTCATTATGACAAAACAAAGCAAAGCTTCCATATAGCACCACTCAGTGCGGTTACATGCACAGAGAAGTCCGATTAAAGCATAATCGGAGTATTCAGAATTCTAGAATTATCCAAGTTTACATGCCAACTGACCACACAGTAATCCGATTTCGTGGTGACGTATTTTCATTCATTCTTTTCCACTCTCTGGAGGGCTAAAGTTCAACTTCTTTGGCCCTCTGAAAGCAAAACTAAAGTCTGATTAATCCATTTTAATATAGCTTGCTTCCACCGCAGCCCAGCCCTGCCTCTAGTTCAATCATAGCTCATACAAAACCCCCAAAAACAATTTCATGAAAATTCTACTCAATAAACAAACAGAAAGACAGACAGAGAACAGAATCTTCATCAGAACTCACTATATAATGCTTAATTTAACATATTCCCAGGAATGACAATCAATGACAATCATTTCACAAATGGGCCTAGCACCTCCCTTTCTGTTCTACATCGCAAAAAGTGCAGAGAAAGCTAACAGGCTTTCTCTGTGCATAATACAACACCATAATAGTTTGACCCTAGTTACATAAATGAAAGCTACACATATTTAACATTTAATGTTTTCAGTACACATGCAGGGACACGACCCTTACTAAAAATCCTACATTGTACTGCAGTTTCAAAACTCAGTTTGTACAAAACTGAAGAGTTTTTTTTTGGAAGGAAAACATTAGTGTAGTTGTGCTGATTCATTAGCAAGTGCATATTAAACATTAGTACCCTGGGGACATGCCAAGGGCTTTAAGTATGATCATTGGAATGCCTTTGTGAAATTCAAATGATAAAGCAGAATGATTTTATCTGTAGCTAAATACTGATGATTGCATTAGGTAGCTGATCATTTTAAACATTCTTTAGTTTGAAGTGGCTGTTAATGCCAGAGTTCCTGTGAATGGTGATTTACAGAGGCCATCTGCAGTAAATGACTCTGTGTTGTGTCAATAGGACTGAGCATATGGTCCACAGCTAAACGTATTCATATTCACAGAAAAATTGGTCCTGAGAAAGCTTAGTCCTATAAAATCAGAGTGAGTACAGCTCACTCCATTAGGTCCATTGGGGTGGGATTTCTTTCTACTTGGTCTCCAAATCATGGGTTTGTGCAGGACCATGGCTTTCATGGTGTTCCTGGTCTTCACAGATGTCTGTAGGTTTGATTCTTAGGCTCTTTCTATACCATCCACAGATACCTTCACAGATGTGTGCAGGTTTGATTCCTAGGCTCTTTGGATACCATCCAGCACCCACTCTCGCAAGTTCAAAGGCACTTCAGCATACTGTATACATCCCTGTGTGTGGGTACTAGTATGTGCATGTGTGTGTGTGTGTGTGTGTGTGTGTGTGTGTGTGTGTGTGTGTGTGTGTACACGTTGTTCATGCTGGCTCTGGATCATACTCCATTTCTAGGCTCTCTGCGCAGCCCCCCAGTCCCATGTCTCTCAGGGTATCCAGTATCTGCTGCATCAGTTGTCGGGAGAGTGTGACGGAGCCGGGCCGCATCCCGCTGTCAGCCCACCGCTTCAGCATGTGGTACTGGGCCTCTTGGCAGGAGATTGGGTGGTCTCGCCTGGCCCTCTCGATGTCCTGGTCTTTAACACCCAGCTGACGGACCAGCTCTGTGATCCGGGACACAGGGACCACTTCCAGAACGGAGTAGATGAACTTATTGGCTATGGGGCGAGATGGAGAGAGAGAGAGAGAGAGAGAGAGAGAGAGAGAGAGAGAGAGAGAGAGAGAGAGAGAGAGAGAGAGAGAGAGAGAGAGAGAGAGAGAGAGAGAGAGAGAGAGAGAGAGAGAGAGAGAGAGAGAGAGAGAGAGAGAGAGAGAGAGAGAGAGGGAAACATTGGGCAGGACAGAGTGGGCCAATGTTTAAATAAACAGGAAAGGGAGAGCCAGAAATAGGAAAGGAAAAAAAGAGAAAAAGAGAGAGGGAGGAAAATACAAATTTTAATTACAGAGTTTTAATGTAATTTGGAATTGGGAACAGAATTGTGAACAGCTTGAAGCTGTTATCTTTCGCAAGTCAACTTCCCTGCCAAAGGCAGCATGGGAAATGGTGACGCCAGGAAGCTTAGCTTCCTCTTTACATACTCTCTTTCACACACACACACACACACACACACACACACACACACACACACACACACACACAGACACACACACACACACACACACACACACACACACACAACAACTAAGAAGCACACAAAGAAAACATGTTGATAGTATGCTTAGAACACACACTCAACTGAAATAGATAAGGACAACTTAACTGTAAAAGACAGACCCAGACCCAGACGTGTGTAAACTTACTTTTGATCTCTGGCGGCACACAGTCAGGTAATGCATTCTGTGTTTCACACTGTGTATTATTTAGAATGGGGGCATTCTCAGTATACACTTTCTTGATGGTGGCCACCACTGGAAGGAGAGCCTGAGGGTAAAGAAGAATGCCAATGGAATTAGCATCCAACATCTAATATTCTAATGTAAAGTTGACTACTATTAAGCAGCAGCTTTACTGTAATTAAAAGCGTCAAGGCCTTGTACTCCAGCACGCCTTGCAGAGCAATTACATATGTGTGCACCACGGGATGAAAAGGTCATGTAAACTCTTTGATGAGCATCCATGGCTATAATTGAAGCGGTATGCATAATTCTTCCAATATCAGCAGATTTTTGTGCCATTGTCAGCAGTAGTGTTGAATCAGTACTATTGGCTATCCTCTGAGTCACACAATGAGACACTCCAACTCTGTCTGACAAGTCTGTCACCTCTGACGAAGGGGACACAAATAAAATCGGTAACACTTTGCGGTAAGGGTACATGAATTATCATGAATTCATGCATGATTTCATTCATGATTCATGCATTACTTCATCTCTGAATATCTAATGACTCATCAGGTATTAGCATGAATTCATTGTTCATCATTAATGACCTCCTGCTGAAATAGCAGATGATCTTAAGCATTAATTACTCTGGGTACATCATCATGAGTCATGACTAATTACACATGATCATGATGTTTTTGTTCAAAAGAATTTGATATAATTTGATATAATAAAAGTACTTATTTAGCCTACTTTGGCCTAGTCATACGCCATACGTCAACTAAATTTTACCAATTTAACCATGTCAACACTTTAGTTGAGGGGGCACAAACATGATGAATTCATCATGATCATGCTAATAATCATGACTCATGTTTATTAATCATGACTCATGATGATGTACCCAGAATAACTAATACTTAAGATCATGTGCTATTTCAGCAGGAGGTCATTAATGACAAACAATGAATTCATGTTAATTCCTGATAACTCATTAGACTTTCAGAGATGAAGTAATGCATGAATCATGAATTTATCATGAATGATTTCATGCATGAATTCATGATAATTCATGTACCCTTACCGCAAAGTGTTACCATAAAATCCACTTATTTCAAGCATCAGTATGATCTCCCTGTATATATTTACCTTGGTGGAAGTGACTGACTCACACGGGGAGCTAGGAGGTTCTGATATAGAGAGAGGTCTTTTCTCTTGTGTCCATCTGCTCCTGGTGACCTTGTGGCACAGCCAAATTAGACCCAGTAGCAGAGATGTTCCCACGATAGTCACCGGAACTGCCACAAACAGGTGTTGAGCTGCAAACGACAGACACAGCAATGATGACAACACTCTGTGAGAGGATTGGTGATTAGAACTATCTCAGAGAGAACCTGTGGTTAGAACTATCTGACAGAGGACCTGTGATTAGAACCATTTAAGAGAGAACCTGTGATTAGAACACTCTGACAGACGACCTGTGGTTTGAACTATCTGAGCGGACTGGTGATTAACTCTCTGAGAGAGGACCTGTGGTTAGAACTATCTGGAGCTTTGCAACCTTCTAGTTCTGAACAGGACCAATTGGACTAAGTGCATCATAGAGACCTTGAGCGTCATCCATGGAAATATTGTGCACGTCCATGCTACTTCTGGAAACAACAATTTCTTCTCTTTTTTTAAACTGAATGCAGTTCATCAACTGCCCCCCCCCCCACCCTCTCTCTCTCTCTCTCTCTCTCTCTCTCTCTCTCTCTCAGAGATCTGTAAAAAAAAAAAACATGGAGCAGGAGTGAACAAATACCTGGAGCCTGGGTAGATTTAATTTCAGAGACTGGAGGTGAAATAGTTGGACATAAGAGATTCTGCTCCTTGTTACCCCTAGAGTAACAGAAGAAAATGGTTTACAATAACTCAGGTGTTACAAAATTGCATAAAACTTCCAAACAAACTACCACAATGCAAGTTAATGCAAAAGAATGATGTGACATTTATGTAACAGCAGCAACTGACAATAAAAAGTAGCAGCATTTTTTTTGTGTCTGTTTTTTTGTAATCACAGCTGAACTTTTCCCTCAATATAAGACATGATGATGAAAATACTGCTGCAATTTCATGCGTCATTTATTATCACAAAGTTATTATGAAAAAAATCTCTCATATGCCTTTCTCATTTTGAATAACACAGAGTGCCGCGTATCTATACGTGTATGGAAGCTGGAGTACACACCACATACTTTGAATAATGTAATACTTACACATCACATTTCTTACAGGTTGAGGGATTCCCCTGATCTCGATAATAGCCATCTTCACACTCACATTTTGTGTTTGTCTCTGCAGTACCTGTGTGAGTAATTAACAATTTTGAATCTGTCATCTGTTGCACGTTACTCCTTTTTCTCAGCCTCATGTCCTTATAGTTCACACATGTAAACAAACATAGGAAGCACAGAGACAGACATGCATACTACAATCATATCTAAATAGGAAGTATAGTGCATAGACGCACACACTCACATGTATACAATTACAGAAGCCATACACTGTAGTTTAAATGCATACACTCACATGAATACAAATACAGAAGCAATAGTTTAGATGCATAAACTTACATGGTTGTGTCTCTTTCTCTCCAGAGCCACACTTCTTGCAGGCATGGCATTGGTATTCTTCTCTGATGAGTATGTGTTTGTAGTAGCCTTTCTTACATTCACAAACTGTGTTTTGCTTGTCGGTACAAGGTTTTTTCATCTCTTCATTGGCTGAAATAAATTTGAGCACAGCAAGTTCAGAGACACAGAGACAAAGTGAGGACGAAAGAGCTAACTAGGCTAAGCTATAGGTCTCAATATTATTCTTCTATGAGAGGTTGTAACTTAACAGGGTTTTTAAGACCACTAGAGTCATCTCCCAGCTAACACTGACTCCAGACCGGTCAGAATAAACTGGACGAGATTCTAAAGATGCCTATGACAATCACATTCAGAATTTAACTATCTGACTAACTAATATCTGTATCTATGCAGAATAAGGTGCATGCACTTTAGATTCAGAGAAGGGCTGAGTTAGGCAGAATATGCAGAATATGGAAACACCTTCTGTGTGCCCACAGACATGCAGCAATGGCTACTGTACATTGCAGGAGGGGTCTATAAGGAAGTGAAGTGAGTATAGTTACCCTCAAGCTGTTTCCACTCACCTTGGCATGGGTTGCATCTGCGGCAATGTTTATAGCTGTTTACTGAATCAGAATACGTTCCGTTTCGACACCGTACACAAATCGACTCCATGCCTTTGCCCGGACATTCTTGTCCTAGGTAAAAACCTTTGAAAGAACAGAGACAAACAGTTAACCACCATGTTGATATAAACTGGTATCTCTTTTCTCACTTTACTCAATAAATTAACACGTTGACTTAATTTGGTAGGGCAGCTTGGATATGGAAAATTTACTTTATACAAAAATGAGGTTACCATTTATCACAATTAGAGATTTCAGAAACATGGACAGTTTTCTTAACTAAGGCCTATACAAATCCATTTGAAATGTAATTAAACTGTAATAGAAAAAATAGAAAAAAGCAAAGCAAAGTGGTAAACTGGATAAATGACAATTGTCAGAACAACATTTGACAAAACATGTGAAATTGTATTCTTTAATGATCTCAGAGGATATCATTGCTACTGTGTACACAGCTGTATTTACTGCAGTGAATGAATGAAAAACCTGGAAGGCAAGTTTTCACTGAAAGGACAGAACACTAAGGTTTTCCAGAGAAGGACACACCATAAGAGAATGAGCTTAAGATCATTTAATCTCCAATCCTTTTGTCCCCACGCATGCTTATTATTGTCCTTTGTTGTACAATGCAAGGGTGTATCCAGCAATCACAAAATGGGTTGGCCGAGAAAAAGTACACACAAATGCTATGTTTATAACGACAGCAATTAAATGAGCTCTTTTACATGTAACTGATTGGACAAAACGCTTAGCTCATTTAATATGCAACAAAATTACATCCTCAAAATAGTAAACATTCTAATTGTCAGATAACTTGCATTATACAATGACCACAATGACAGAACTCAGTGGCCCTTTCCGAAATGGCCTACGCTACATGTGCTATATCAGGGGTGGGCAATTATTTTGGCTGAAGGGCCACATTGGCGTTTATATTTTCACCAACGGGCCGGGTGTTAACCGTCAACTGTTGATGCCGGTAAATTGGCAAGTCTCAAACCAGTAGCCTCACTTTCTTCAGAGGACATGTTAACATGCATCGTTACAAGGGGTGATTTGTATTTCATGACTACAACAAATTTGATCATTTAGACCTATAATTTACAGTAAGTCTCCTTGGCTAAAAGATAAATTATTCTACTTTGGGAAGGCTCCACGGGCCGTATTAAATAGCTCAGCGGGCCGCATGTGGCCCCCGGGCCTTAGTTTGCCCAGGCCTGTGCTATATGCTGCTTGTGCCCCAGCACACAGTGCAGCACACACTACTGCTTCCCACAATTAATTAATTAGCTGCAGGTGCTCTATTTGACTGGCTGAGCCTCATATACTACTCCCCAGTATGCAGCATGCAAGCAGCAGAAGAGGCCTACTGGCTACATGACCAGAACCTCATTAATTAATGGACTACAGGTCTATTTGACAAGTGGACAGACAAAGGCCTACCCAGGCCTACTATTGGCCACTTTGGCCACACCTGGGTGGGCCTATTGGCTACACCTATGAACCAATGCCATATGATAGTTTCACGCAGAAACATAGATACCCACTTGTGATTAATGCCAACAGATATGTGATGGGAACAGACAACTGGGAATCAAGCAGAACCGATAATCTAATGCTTCAGGCTGCTGGAATTATATGCCTTTAACCTTATCATTGATTCCTTTTTTTTTCAATGCCAGCAATCATGGGCAAGTGGTCTTTCAGAAGGTAGAATTGAAACAACAACACAGTTGCCCATTACCTCATATATGGCCATTGAGGTAATACAGAGTAGGCCTTCCTTAAAGGTACATGTTTGATACACCCTTTAATTTCATAAACCTGTTAAAATGACAATGCAGGCATCCAGGAGAGTGCCCACTTACCTGCAAAGCACTTGTTGCAGCAAAACTTCTTTGAGGAGTGAAGGTACTGGTAATATATGTCACATTGGACTGGTGTTGGACTGGTGGTGGTAGGACTGGATGAGGGCACGGACAGCCATGGCCCTGTGGCAGCCTCCACATTTCTGACAGCATGGGACTGCAGGGCCAGTAGCTATACGTGTGTAAAAACAATTTAAAAAGGAGAGTTTATGGCTGGGATAGTACTATTTGTATGTTTGCTGATTGAAAGGATGTTAATTCTTAAAATCGATGGTGAGAGAGCCAAATCCCAAACCACGCATGCCTCACCATGAAAATCAGATGATATGGTCCAAAGTTGTTGCATGTTGACATCTGACGACCTCTGCCCATCCTTACATCCTTCTGTCAGATTCAATCCATCTTCCAAAAAACTAAAATGGGGACAAATTAGTTCAGTTGTTTTATAAGGACCATTAAAAGTATGTTAGTTTAAGAGTAAATGCGTTCTAACGTTCAGCTTTCCAGCCAGAATATTTCCTGATTTTATCGCTGAGGCAGTCATTTCGCAATAGTATAATCGGAAGCGCAGTTTATTCTCAACACACATTCGATCGATATTAGGCTACTTAAGTAGCCTTTAAAATACATGAAAATATAAGCAATTTTCTGAAAACACATGTAATAACCGCCACATAAACTATAAGATAGTGTTAAGGTTGCTGTAGCCAAGTCATTTTTACTTTCGAATTCATGTCAAAGTCTACACCACCCACACTAACCACATCAATATACAGTATGTCTATATCTCTACTCCCACGGAAAAGAGGTTAAAACAGTGATTAGGCTACTTACATTTACAGACAGGTGATTCCACAAAGCGACAGTGATTGAAACTACTATAAAATATTATTTCAAACCAATGTTACCTATGCTCCAAAAAAATACGTCACGCGACTAGAAGCACAAGCGATAGGCAATTCCTCCTCGAAGTCCGAAGCGGAGACGAGGGCGTGCGTAAACGGGAAACGGGCAGGGCATAACGGCGGATTCTCGCCAACACAGACTACTGGGAAGAAATGAAAGCGGCATGTTTACCCCACCACAAACAATATCGCAGAGGTAAGCATGTAGTTAATGCACGGGCAAAACTATACCTAACTTCCGCGATTAGGCTATTTCCCCCCTTAATTTGTTTTAATCAGTGCACCGTACGCACAGCTATTTCATCTTTGAAACAGTTTTTCGGTGCGTTCGTGGTGACAACTGGTCACAAACAAGGAAATATTGGCTATATATTTATTGTAATAGCAACTTGCTTGTTCATATGGAAATGGACGCTGGGAAGCGACTTGAAGAGCAACTTAAAAGATTGTTAATGATAACCGAGCATTTGTAGGCTATTGGTTGAGTGAATAGGTGCGACTGCTACGCCCCACTGTGTCAAAAACTGGACTTGCAAATGGGCAGTGTGCGGTATGGGTCAGAATTACAGGCCTACACAATCTAGTGTGGGTAAATATGTATAAATAAACGAAATTCTGCTCTGAAACTCGAATTTTCTTGAATATCACAGCTTTATTTCATCAGAGAAAGAGGCTAGCCTAAGCTCGCCCGTCCTAGATTACAGGGCGTCAAACTCACACAGTAATTAGACTGAGTCCATGCCTTGGCCTTGTCCAAGCCTTGTGCATGGCTCAAGCCGACATAGTATAAGTTCAATGGCCTAAAGTTTTGGACTATTAGATAAGAGAGGATAGATAAGATGCAATAAGATAAGGGCTGTATAGTTATTGAATATCTTTAGAATCAAGAAATGAAATGAAATGGAAGCTAAATGGAAACCAGTCAACACTGAATATGTCAGAGGTATCAAGAATGATTGCAGACTATATTATGGCGCTACTTCATATCGGAAAACAAAAAACTAAACGGAGGGTCATTACAGAACTAGATGGCTCAGTAGAAAATGCGCACTGATTAATAACTGTAAAGAGTTCAAGGTGCTGCTGCCAGATATCATCACTCGTAGTGACGCTTGGAATGCATCTCGTCCAATCTGAAATTCAGAAATAGTTCAACCGGACCTAATTGTTGTATAAAATAATTTATATTCACTGTAAATATACAGGACCCACTTCCTCCGAGCCTCTTGGAAGGGTAGACAAGAAAAGACACTAAACAGGTACAGACAAACACATTACTGTCAGCACACACAGTATGCAACACAAGGTCCCTCCTCTCTCTTCTACTGACACAGAAATTTTTTTTCTGACAGAACTCTACCTCTATGATAGCTAAATACATGGATGATTTTACTGGATCAAACAGACAATGCAGCACTCTCTCTATCTGTCCACCTAACTTGGACCCTGATTCGGGTTTCAGAGACAGCAACACTGATTCCCTTTTCTCAAAGAGAATTGAGCATCCTTGTCTCGCCTCTGGGGGGAGGAGGGTGCTGTTCAGATGGGATTAGAGGTTCAGTCTGCTCAAACAATGTATGCCAACAGGTGCAAACTTTTCTGTGTTTGATTCACTACTCATTCTTTAAATCTTTCAAATTGTCCCAACCTGAGGATGTACAAAAATTGCTGGAGGAGGGTTGCTTCCTTGCTGCTATCTTGAAAGTGTCACCTGTGTTGAAGCATTGACATCTTTTGAGGGGGTTTCTTCAGATGCAGCATTTTTTTTTTTTTTTTGCCAATCAGTTCCACCAAGAGAGTTTATGAACTTCACAGGCTTTATGTTAGTGCTCAGTGTGTTGTGATGGTGACCAGAGGACAGATCAGGTGTGTTGATTGAATCAGTGTGCTTAGAACTGTCTCCATGGCATCATGTTTCAGTGACTGTTTAGTGGCGCACCACAGACACACTGTTCATCTGTTTGGGGAACTATGGGAAAGGGAGGCCCCTATTGGTTAGCCTGGGATTACCCATGTTCTTTGCACGCTCCATTTCATTTCACTCGGCAAAGCAGCATGGTGACCATGGCCGATTTACTCGCCTGCTTTAGGAACCAATCACAGACCAAAAAGGGACTAGCATGGTGCTCGATTGCATTTTACGTCACATATTGGCTCTGAGCTATGCACTATCATTATACGAATGTCATCTATGATAAGACATTCGTAGTACCCTATAAACGGTTCTGGACAGTCGTGAACGTCGCTTCCGCTACGAGAAAAGCAGTAGGTGGGTCTCCAGACTAAATATCACTTAATAATAATTTAGTTTGCGTGATAGCCAGGCTATCTGTTGGTACTCTGGGTTTCAGAGGCCATAATAATGCTGACTGTTCCTCTGCCAAAGCAGCTGTTGCTTCTGCAAGGGTGATGCCTAGGTGTGCTGCAATTACTGGACTCCAGGAATAAAATCTTCCACTGCATACATGTGCTGCTTCTACTGTACCACTTCATTCATAGAACTACAGTTGCATTTGTAATCAGTGATTTTATATTAAAAAAAAAATTCAATCAAAAGACATTGTTTCCTGTGTGGTGTACCTATTGTACATTCATTGACGCACACAGGGGAGGTCCTACCCTGCCCACCCATAATGCCCTCGACTACCCTTTTTGACCTTGCTTATCACCCGCAGTCGGTTGCACCCGTCAAGTGTAAGTTTGACAGTAAGGTGTAAGTCACTTCTTAACCTTATGCTGAATCTAGTTAGTTTAAAACTAGAGCTGCATTCTATTCCAGGTGCACCATCGCTTGTTAAGTTGCAAGTTGCACTGTTGCACTGATGTACTTCATTCTTAAAAGTATAGGCTTTACCAGCCATATTGATTAAGTCCTTCTCATTAGTCTGTAGCTTATGACAGAAAACTCAGTTTGTCATGTTTCAGGCTGACTAAGAAAGCTGTACCTGATCAAACAGTCTCATTCATAACTGACATCGCCCAACCCATCTAAAGTGCTTAGGCCGATACCTTCAAGCTTCACTGCACTCTGTTGCCAATATTGAGAAAACCGGCGAAGCGTTGTCAACAACTTCCTCCGTCTGAAAACCCACATCCCCTTCCCCTGGGCGACTGACTGGTTTTCTTGTGTAAAAGCTTTGCTGACAGAAGATCAAGAAAAAGGAAAAAAGACAGAGGCAGAAGTAGAAGAAATAGTAGCGGAAGAAGACTCGGGTTGTACTGTAAGTGTTGATTAGAAGAAGAAGAAGAAGAAGAAGTGTCCTCTTATGTGATAATTGATTGTCATTATTTCTTGTTTACTGTAAAACCACAGAGGGCCTCTGCCATCCCAGTGTGGTTAAGTTGACAATCAAGAGGACGGTGTGACTGCGTGACCACATGTTACTGGAGTTTACGCTGCTGGCTGCATTAAGCCTGAAATCATTTTCTATTTTGTGTGTGTGTTTTTTTTTTTTTTTTTTGCTGCTGCGACAGTGTCATAGAGCACAGGGCCATTGAGTTGATTTGTCTGATCTCAGATGAAGATGAGTCACCTGAGAAGAAATTGGTTGATAGTGAGTCAGGCAATTTGCGGGACGTTTAGAAGAGAGAGGGTCGCAAGAGGGGATGGCTGCTCTGTAAAAATTCAGGTCAAACCACAAAAAGACAAAAACTTCACAGGACTTGTAATTTTGGCCTACCTGAGATACAGACAGAGAAAGAAAAGAAAAAAAAGATAGATAGACAGCTAGAGACAGAGATGAAACTAAAATGATACACACACCCGTAAGACGTTCAGCTATGTCGCTGACAATGCACTCACCATTTTTCGCTTATCAAGACCTATCTGAGCTCTTTTGGCAAATACTGTCACCTCTCTTAACCCACATGACGGCTCACAGCAAGTCAACAAATGAGTGGCCACCATTTTGAAGTCATTCTGTATTTGAGTCAGACATTTAAGAAGAAACAAGACCCTCTGTTGCAGAAAGAGGTAAGAGAAAGTGGAGGAAAGGAGAGGGGGGGGGCACATCAGGCTGTTATGGAACTTTTAAGCTCAAACTTCAGTTAAAAGTCAAAATAGAGAGAGAAAGCTTATGGAAAAAGTCTGGGGGTGGTGAACAAGAGCTCGGAGGGCATTTGCTGAAACGCAGACAAGATCACTGGGGTCTTCAGGAGCTCTGCACCAAAGAGTTCAAAATGAGTCATCACTTGACATTTCTGATAAAGGAGTAAAAAGTGACTGCAGATAGCAGTAACTGTCACACACAACTGTCACAAACTGACACACTCAGGGGGGTCTGTCTGAATGATCTACTGCTGGCCTTCAGCTCCTTAAAAAGGTAAGGGCCTAAGTTCCTCACTCTTCCCTACATCTGTAGATGGCTCTGGAACCTCCATTCAGGTTACTTTAATGGTCATGCTGATGTTGAGTGTCCTTGCAATCTTTCGACGTAGTTATTCAGAGGCAACCAGACACTTTGTGTCATACTTCTTAAAGAGGGATACATTTAGAGGAAGTCAATTGCTTATGCTAATAATTCATGAAATCATGAGTCAGTGAGTGATTGGCAGGATATACAGTACATGTGTTGTAAGCCACTTTGGGCTAATGTGACTGCTACATAGAATAGCCTATGTGAAAAGGTTGTAGATATTTGTGACAGTGTCTATACAAGTGTGTTTATTCTCTCTGCTAATAAGTGGATTGTGCTCTCTCTTCTTGACCAGTTGGTTTATCATTCCTTATCAAGCTGAGTGATTTTGGTCAGATGTGTTTGAGAAATGTACAAAATTCATAGTAATCTTCTGTTATCTTGTGAGATATTAGGGCAGATGGTGATTGCTATTACAGTGTGCCCGTTTGGTCGGGGCACCAAGTCTGTCCTGAGGAGCTATCTTTTAGTAATGAGAATACAATTTTGGAAGGGAAACAAACCCAACTGTAGCAGCATAACTGCAGCTAACTGGAGCATACTCTTTTGAAATAGAGATCAAACATAGACACACTGTTTTGCTGTGTGCTGCTTTTGCACTTTATAAATTGATTTGCGCACTCTCTCTGTATCTCTCTCTCTCTCTCTCTCTCTCTCTCTCTCTCTCTCTCTCTCTCTCTGTCACTCTGTCTCTCTCTATCTCTTCTGTCTCTCGCTCTATCTCTCTCTCTCATTCTCAGATGGGGGTCTTCTGGATTACTGTACTCCTGTGGAACCTCCCCCTCTCCTCTGTCCTCTCCCTGTCTTGTGAGAAGGACAAACAGTATGGTTGGCCTTATGAGTCTCAAAAGCGGTGCTGCTCTAAATGTCAGCCAGGTAAGCTTGAGCTCTTATGGTTTAAGACTCTTCAAACAGGCTCATCATTATGTGTGTGAAGTTAAGATCTTATTACAGTACACAAGAGATTGTCAACTGTCCACAAAATCTCAGAATGACACACTTGACACAAAATGCTACATATTGTATCATCTGTAGAATATAAAACTACCTTTGAAGAAGCAATGAGATGATTTGGAAATGACTGTTCACCCAGTCTTAATTTGTTGCATATGTTTGTAATTTTGTACCAACCATCATTGTAATTATTTTACTATTACAATTTGTCATGTGTTTCACTTGACACGTATGCATGCCCCTGACTACTTTTGCATGTGCATAATTAAAAAATCCATTTGTGTGTGTGTGTGTGTGTGTTTGTACAGGTGAGTACATGAAACGTAGATGCCTGGACGACACTACAGACACAGTTTGTGAAAAGTGCAGCAGAGAGAGATATAATGAGGGCTACCATATCGAATCCCGTTGCATGGATTGCACCCCACCCTGTGGACCCAGTGAGTCTTGCTCTGCTTTCCTCTCTGAAACCCATCTTCTGTCTTTATAGTGTTTCTACTCCTCTAATAGCTAGTTAATACTTTACTTGTCCTCCACTTCACATTCATGCTATGTTTGTTTGAGAAAAGAACTGAGATATTGATTAAACGTGCCGTCAGGCAGCCAGACTGAAATGAATGTGTGAAGAAAAGGTCAGACTGTGTGAGGGGCTTTCCCATGGGTGGGTTCCAGGCACAGGGGGCTCAGCACTGCCCAGATAACTCACTGACTCACTGACTAAAACACACACACAAACATGTGTGTACATATTCACACAGCATGTCTCACTTTCTCTCACACGTGTGCACACATACAGATACACTTACCACACACAAACACACCTCTTACTATGTGCCGAAATGCCCCCCACAGCTAGGGCTATGACTGCATGTTTTGTTTCTTGTTTTATGTGTTTGTGTGTGTGTGTGATGTTTTCTCTCATGCTTATTGATCCTCCATTTTGTCCGTTCTCTTAAAGATGAGAAGGAAACGAGCCCTTGCACCACCATGCAGAACAGAGTGTGTGAGTGCAAGCAGGGCTATAAGCGTTCTAACCCAGACTCCGACTGTGAGGAAGAGAAAAGAGAAGTGACGACTACAGTCACAACTACATTTACAACTACAGTTACAGATGCAGCCAACCAACCTTCAAAGCCCGTCACAAAGACAACTCCCAGCAAGGACTCATATGGTAGAGTTTCAGTTTGTGTCTAGTGTTACGTTTTATCTCTACAGGGCGGGAGGTAGTTATTATGAGAGTAAAATGTCGTTTGAAGTTTCGAAAACATATGATTTGTCAGGGGAGCTTACGTGTGAAGGGATGTGGAGATGGTGGTCTCATAGTTTAGTTCTGAGTTTTTCTTTAATATGATTTCTGATCTCTTAACTCTTAATGACGGATTTAAGAATATTGAGTCAATGGTTCAGCCCTTCTTTTTCTTTCTTTCTTTCTTTTTTTCTTTGTCTTTCTTTCTGACTTTCTTATTTGTATTCATCCTTACTCAGTTTCAGATCCAGTGCTTCTCCCAGTGGTGCTGACTGTTTGCATGATCATCCTCCTCCTCATCATCGCCACTAAGCTCAAAAAGATGGAGCCGTTTGGTTGCTGCCTGATTGACGGTTTGTGCTGCTTTGCCTCTCCAACAATCTGTAGGATTAAGGCCTGATAATCTACACCATCTTTGGCTTATAAGATAACATTATAATGGTTTGCCTATAGATATGAGAATGTAGGCTATAAACCGTTATTAACACTAATGTCATTAGTTATAAGACTTTGTGAATGTGTTATAACCTTTTATGAATGCATTTATAAATCTCTATGAATACTGGGTTCATAGAAAGTGTTACTGTAATTCTCAGGTAATGCCATGCCATGTACATGTACAGCATAGGGCATCAAAATGCAGCCCACCCAACAATGCCACCTTATTATTAAATCTATCCATTTTATAATGATTATTGTTATTATTGTATTTGTTTATGCTGCCTTATTAGAACTATCCATTTTATAATGTTGATTATGCCCAACAGATTCTGCATCGTCCAAAGACACGCAGAGCACTGAAGAGGAGGCCTTACCCATACAGGAAGTCTGCTCACACCTCCAGGAAGAGTGGAGAAAAGATGGATTGGAGTCCATCATCTCTATCAGCAAGTGACAGACGGGACTTTGTCCTGAACACACTCATTGAATTGAATTACACACTCATGCATGCTTGTGTGTACACAGGCACACACAAACAGAGACACTCTCTCTCTCTCACACACACACACACACACACACACACACACACACACACACACACACACACACACACACAAACACACAAACACACACACACTTTGTTTCATGTCTCTGAAATGTGTGCTCACATGTGCACACACACACACAGACACACACACATTCTTTCATGTCTCTCAAATGTGTGCTCACATATGCACACACACACACACACACACACACACACACACACGCTCAGGGTTGAATAATGAACTAAGTTGCTTGGATGACAATAACACACTGAAGTACACACATGCACACATGCAGTACATAAACATTTACACAGAATATACCTCCTATGCAAATGTAAATGTTTGTAGTATATATAAAAATGTCTATGACACTGTCTTTAGATTTATTACTTACTGTATTACTTTAGATTTTACATTTGCACTTTTTATCAATTTGTGGCTTATTCCTAAGTACAAATCAACCACTGCTTTATGACTGTATTTCACATTGATGCCCTTTGTATGAAAGTACTTAAACTTCTAGTTTGTGGGGTGACTGGAATAAAAGAGCGTGAGCTGGTCCACAAGTGACATAGTCCGTTTTAGGGCCAAGGCGAAATCATATTTGCAAACTATTGTTACAGCAAATATGGCTTAAAAATGATGATGATGTTTAAGTGTCTGCACATCATATCATAAAATCGACCACGTACAGTAGATTATTTTCTGCGGCGGACTGCAGTCATATAATAAACTGTGATGTATATACATGTAGAGCAATGGAGATGACCAAAATAATGTAAACTTATCAATAAAATATTTTAATAAGAAATAAACATGTTTATTACTGTAATTTATTGCATGTTCAAATACCCTTTAATATACAATGAATGAATTAATCACATAAATCTTTACAGCAATGTCCACCAGGGGTGAAAATTGGTCTTGTTGAGCAAGATGAGCAAGTCTTCATATCCACAGAGAAGAGCATAGCCTACTGTGGAATGAATCCAACAGCTTTGCCAGTCCAAGTACCTGTCCAAGATAAACACCCATCTTCAGGGTTTCCGTACAGTGATTTACAGGGACATGGGAAGTAAGGCAGATTGGTAGCTGAGATGCTTGTAGCATGTCCAGTTCAGGTGTTATTACACACATACTGTAGGCCTATTTATAGTAGCACATGAGTTACTGTAATATTGGGCTGTGACTCCTGATGTCAAGTCATACAGACACATTATGGCTTTCTGTAGGCTACCATTTACCAGAAGCAGGCCAATGGCCTCACGTTACCGTAAGATCACTACATGACTTCAGACAAGACTCAGGGCAAATTCATACGAGAACGCTGGTAAAAAAAAAAAAAAACTCAGTAGATATTGTCAACTGGATCATTCAAAATGAACAGCCTGATTATTAACTAAAAATAAAAAGAAATAGGCCTTCTATTTATATTGAAAACAACATCATAATATTATACAACAAAGCAAGAAGAAATTCATACAACAGGCCCAGTCAAACTATTTACAAGTATGAATTTCTAACTGGACACATTCTTTCAGTCACTTGGAGTGGAGAAGATTATATTAAAATAAAAGAAGTCATACATGTAATAATATAACTATATACCTCATATAATTTAATTACACCTTAAATATAGTGAGTTACATTTATTTCATTTAATTTTCACATGGTCACATGAAACTGTTCAAGTCTGTGTACTGTAAAACAGACTCCCGAGGTGTTCTGATGTCAAAATCATCATTTACCTCATGGATAAATGTACATACATCTTCTTGAGTGTATCGAGGGAAGTGAAAAATTAGAGGTCTATTAGGAGCTGTACTGTGCAGGTTGTAAAAAATAAACCTGCTTTGACGCCTCCTCATGGTCCACATGCCCACACACTGTCTCTACTAGTCTATTTTTAGTGAGAGAATACAGATATCATCACAGCACAGGATGTGACAGAAAATAAGGGTGAGGGGAAATTGTAGATGCACCAAAAGAACTGTTTCGCTCCTCTTAAAAATCGACATCTCAGACAGCCGGAAAGGGAGACTCAGCAGGAACAGCAGCACGTGTTTTTGTAAAACTGTGAGCACCAAGTTGATGTTTGATCTTTCCCTCTCTCTCTCTCTCTCTCTCTCTCTCTCTCTCTCTCTCTCTCTCTCTCTCTCTCTCTCTCTCTCTCTCTCTGTCTGTATAACTGTTGTTGTGCTGAAGTGCTGATGCAGTTGTCTCTCTCTAGCCTTTCATCTGTCTCTGCCCCTGTCAGAACTCTTCCTCTTTAGACACATGGCTCTCTTTGCCTTGCTCTTGGAAGGGCACCGATATGTCCTCCCCTCTGCTCCTCTCTTCCGTGGACAGAGGTATAGGAGAAGGAGGACGTGGAGTTTCACCTCTCTCAGCCATCGGGTGGACATTCTCTGCACACTCTCGCTCTTCCACGCCGCCATTTTCTCCTCCTCCTCCACCTCCTCCTCCTCCTCCTCCTCCTCCTCCTCCTCCAAGGCCAAACTGGTTGAGTAGACTGACAAAGACAGTGCTTGGGTGGTGTATGTAGAGAGGACCTGAGGAAGAAGAGGAAGAAGAGGAAGTGAGGGGGAGAGAGTGAAGATAGATAGA
>JAODXP020000023.1:20323278-20410778 GCA_027497455.2 Sardinella longiceps
CTTAAGGGCACTAGCTTTCCCATCCAAAGAGAGAGAGAGAGAGAGAGAGAGAGAGGGGGGAGGAGAGAGAGAGAGAGAGAGAGAGAGAGAGAGAGAGAGAGAGAGAGACCAAGATGGGGAGACAGATAGACTGCACAAATGAGGATAGACAAACACAGAGGAAATAGGGGGAAAGGGCCGCAGATTTCTTGAGAAGTTTCAGGTTAAGATGAAAGCGCCCCATACACACACTCACACACACACACACACACACACACCACACACACACCTTCTCTCTCAAACACCCACACAAACAAACACAGTTTGCATTCCTGGGTACACAGAGAACAGAGAAGCTCCTGCAGTGCATGCCACACTATCTCCCTGATAAACCAGAAACCCTCAGAGATCCTCACTCACCGCTCTCACAAACTTTCTCTTCCCCCTGCAAGAGAAGAGGAACCAGAATAGAGTCAAGGTCTTGACAGCCATCAGACAAACTATCACTTGAACCAGTTTAAACTAATCTACATTATAAGCAGTAATATGTGTGTGTGTATGTGTGTGTACCAGAGGGTGAAGGACAGTCTCATGTGCCATCAGTATCAACTGAATAGTGATGAATAGATGCGCTCCCATGCTGTAAACAATAACCAAAGAAATCCTTTAGCCCCGTAGCACTTACCAGAAACAATTTGATATAATGCAACCGACAATACATTCAGAAACCCATCTCTAAGTTGTCCGGCCAGTGGCGGATGCAACAATTTATCGGCACTGATTCTGCCTGGAATTTAACTCAACTCATCTTTTCAAAACATGGGTATTAGCAAAAACTAATAATGATAGTGCGTTAAACTTTTTAAGAACAGCTTTGATATATTACTTTTTAAATGAATCAAACAGAATTAACATATGCATTGTAGGCGACTGGTGAACGACAAAAACAAACAAACCAGAAAACGTACCTCAACAGCCAGCTGTAGGCTCAGTCATCAGATTTTTTGCAGCCTTTTAGGTGTGCACCAGTCTCATCTGCTGCTGCAGGTTTCACTGTGTGTTGATGTTCTTCCTCTCTCTCTCTCTCTTTCTCTCCCTCCCCCTCACCTTTGTTCTCTGCTGCGTCATTCTTTCCTCATCTTTTGTTTCTTTATTTCTCTTCACATTCTGTTTCCTTTTTTCTTAAAAGATTCACAGCAGTCTCCACTGCTTCACATAGTTACAGTATAAGTCCTCAGTGATAGAACCAGGAGAGGCAGGACAGTATACATTGTCTACAGAAAAGTGTCTGTGTCTGTGTCTGAGTGAATGAATGAGAGAGAGAGAGAGAGAGAGAGAGAGAGAGAGAGAGAGAGAGAGAGAGAGAGAGAGAGAGAGAGCATTTGGGCACTTCTATAGGGGCGTATGTCTTATATACAGATTATAGATCATATTAAGTTATCAAACTCTATTATTATAAAATGGTAACACTTTTGGAAAAATAACAAAGTACGGCCATAGATGTTCTGTTTTAACCCAACCTAGAGTTCTTCCTGTTTCTTAAAAAGGATATCTACCACAGATATGACCAAATGGCCCCCATGTTATCTGATCAGTTTAATAGTGAAGTATTGACCTCACATACCAAACATGCAAGGGCACGCACACAAACACACACACACAAACACAGAAACAAACAAACACACACACACACACACACACACACACACACACACACACACACACACACACACACACACACACACACACACACACACACACACACACACACACACACACACACACACACACACAAGACACAAGACAACAGCAGTCAGTGTCATTGCTCAGCGGTGTCTTTTTATTCTCAGGTCTGTTGTTAAATGCTTTGCCTTTCAGCGCTCTTGCATTTAAAAGCTAGCGAGTCCTTTTTGCTTCGTCTTTGAGTTACGTACACGTTGATTTAAGCCCAGTCCCATGCCAAATGCACCTGTCTGCACTAATCCCATTCCACTCACTGCTTCATGCACATTACTGGGCTCCACTTAGGGAGACAGCAGGAGCTGTCCTGCACCCTGCATTGGGGGGGTGGTGAGTGTTTTTGAGGTAAAGGTTGGGGGGGGGGGGGGGGTTGTTTGTGCGGGGGCTACAGCGGATGGCCGAAGGCGACTACACACACTGTTGAGTAGAGGTGTGAAAGCCGTGGATCAGACAGGATGCTGACCATCACCGTGGTGATGGTCTAATATTAAAACAAATGACTGCACTGTTGCATGCTTTGCTAATATAAAGTGTTTCCGGAGATATTTATATTACAGAATTAAATGATCAGTACAATCTATGTCTTGAGGCAGAGGTGGGCAATTCTTTTGGTTGAAGGGCCACATTGTCTTTTAGATTTTGACTAACGGGCCGGGTGTTAACAGTCAACCGTTGATTCCGGTTTGATAAATCAGGCCTATAATGCAATTCACCATGGCTAAATGAGAAATTATTTTTATTTTGGGAAGGCTCCAAGGGCCAGATTAAATAGCTCAACGGGCCGCATGTGGCCCCCGGGCCTTAGTTTGCCCAGGTCTGTCTTAAGGTCAACATAATCTGCATTAAGATCCAAAGTTAAGCACTGCCAGCCTGCTGAGAACAAGGTTATGGCGCCAAGGGTTTAGCCAGTCAGGGGTAGCATTAGTAACATGTAATATGCGTTATTACACTCTTAACTACATTGTTATATCACATCCTGTGATATGGAAACAGTCCCTTTCCCCATCATTACACTGAAGTGTATACACATTCCAGAACACTGTTCATACCTGATCCAGGATCGCACACCTCTATAAACAACATACAGTACAGTTTGTACGCAAGGAGTGCACACTTCACAGCAATGTATACAGTAGACCCCAATCTACAGGGAGCTCATTGGGATATTCCTCTCTTCTGTTGCAACAGTATAGGCGCGATGACACTCCAATACTTCACACCCAAAGTACTTTGGGTGCGAGATAAAATATCAGTCATGGATATATCTATATCCTCTCATCTATTCTGCTGGTCAGCTTACATATAGTATGCTTAACATGCAAAGCTACACAGCACCACCCAAAATCCCACACAGGCGCTCAAGTGCTTTTGGCAGGGACGGCAAACAGTCTTGCAGATAGCCAGCATTTTGATAACATCCTTAACAATTTCCATTGAGTATAGTATCATGACAATCATATCATAGCATCATGTGTAGAGCATTCACTTTTCGTCTTTATTTATTTATATGTTTTTTTTTTTTTTTTTTTTTTTTAACGTGATTTCTTGTACACACTTTGGTGATTTTTCAAAAGAATTCACTTATTGTTTTGAGCACATTATGAAGACGTGATATGAGGAGTAGTCCTGTATTGCATTTATTTAAGCAGTTTTTTTAAGCTGGTTTTGTTTTCTTGTGCACTTACTGCATGTTTACATCTATGTTTACATCTAAGACTTTGTGCAGAGTTGAAAACTGACATACGACTGGTTGAGAAGACATTCAATCTATGTACGTAGGTTTCCAGAAGAAGTTGAGCATTCGTTCTTCATGTTGCAATCAAACAATAAGTAAATTCCTTTAAACATTAAATGAAATTAATTAAATAATTCTCCTCACAAACACACCAAAAATAATGAGCACACGCCAACATGCTTGCAGTATATGGCCACTCACCCAAACGTACACATCCAGTCATACATACTTGTAAATACAGAAAACAACAAAACAAAGCCAAGAATCTTTTCCTTAGGATGCTTTCAACTCAGCAATGCTATCAGGAGCCACGGCAACAATTATCCCAGAGCTGTAAGAATATTCTATTTATATCAAGTATTACAATTAAGTATATGATTAATTGTGGTACACAAATTAACAAATGTCAAATTTATACTTGAGCTCATTCTTTTTGGTATCAGATTAAACTGAGTTTCTGTTCCATTAAATCAGTAATAGTCAGCTCCTGACAGCATTGCTCTTAACATGGTTCAATGTTCACGTGTCATTGGTGAAAGCATTTCAGCAGCACTTCCTCATTATGAAAGAAAACAAACAAACAAAATCACATTATGGCAATATTCACACACACACAAGGAAATATACCTATTTTACAATAGTAATGGTAGGATCATAAATAGAAATCAACATGAAAAGTGAATCCAACATGAAAAAAAAAATGTACCAGTTTTTACATTATAATAAAATTATTTCAAATCAAATGAAAAACTACACAATATGATTAAGCTTGACGACTAACCTACTGGCTGTTGAAGAGTTTGTTTTGAGAGTCTGTCAGTGTCCTAGTAGCATCACTCAGGTTATATGAAAAGCTGCTGCATATTTTTTTTTTTTATAGTTGCTTTGATCAGCACTGCTGTGTTTTAAGCTCCAAAATAGATTAGGATATACTCTAGGAATTGAGCACCATTGAAAGTTTGGCTTTCATAGCAGATATTAGTGTGACATCCATTGTGACCTCAATAACCCCTACATTTGGCACGCGAGAAACATTCTATTCCTGTGAGTTGAAGCATGGGCTCTTCCCAGAAAACAGCCAGTCATCAAAGTGATGTTAAAATAACAAATGATTACTTATTGATTTTTTTTTTCCATTCCTGAGCATCAACAACTCTACTCTACGGTAAGGGGACCAGACGTCTAAGATGAAAGTCAAGGACATTTCCTTTAACCTTTCGTGGGAACTGGGGACATTCCTGTTTCTATTGTAAATATTATTTAAAAAAATCAAATAAAAAAAAAAAATCTTGTATTTTATGGGGGACAGACACCATAATTGGGGAATGTCCATGGATTTTGAAGTCGTCTGGTCACCCTATTCTATGGCATATTTCCATCCTTTTAGGCTTTAGAAAGAAAAGCTCCACACACTGATGCCGCTCCCTGGTTATTCAACAGGATGTTTTGACCAAGCTGGTCTTCAGTAGGGTATTTCCTTCATTTGATCTGACACCTGATTTGTTAGTTGCAAAACCAACAGTGAGTTTTCTGTGATGATGGTCAGAGACCATTGTACGCGTAGTGGGACACAGACAACTTGTGTTACTCAAAAAAACAAAAATCTTAAATCAGATAAAACCCAACCAGCACACACAGTAACACTCCCACTTCAACATCTTTTAAGAAAAGCAGGAGAAAAAAACAATCAACACACAAGAATGTCTTTCTGTTCCTCCTGCTTAAAGAACTATATAGTGCAGTTTCATGTTTTCATTTTTTTTTTTTCATTTCATTACCATAACTGTAATTTCAATCCTCCACATCTGCTTCTACACACCAGACCAAGAGAAGGCAGGAAGGGATTAAGGACACAGGCTAACTAGTAGCTCAAATAGTTCATCAACTTAAAGGCCTTGACAGAAAAATAACAATTCAAGCACTTTACAGGACTTGTGAGTAAAGTTTCAGGAATTAACAAGCCCTGGAGTTATACGTGTCAACAGATATGGCATAAAACTGTCAAGAAGTACGTGTCCAAAGTCCTTGGACAGAGCGGAAATATTCCGCTAGTGTGGCTCAACTACTTTAGCTCACAGCTTGTTAGCTCAGTCTCTGCTGTAATTATGACATACTCTGATTCCAAGAAACACTGTGTGGCAACTGATGGCCGCATTACTGATGACAACTTGCGTCTACGAGTGCATTTTCAACACTGAGTCGCTGTGGCCCCTGTGCGCAGTCAGAGATGCCAGGCCACAGAACCCACCGTCCAAAATAAACCGTGACAGTCTGGTGCAGCCAAGGTTCACAGGCCCTTAAACAGACATTACGTCAAGCCCTGTGTTCTCTCCAGCCTCACTGCACTGTGTCATGAAGCGTCTGTACATCTATACATGGTTATAACACACGTTCATAACATACACTAGCGATACCACACACAGCTAAGACAGAGAGTGTAAAAGGCCTCAGTGTTGACCTTTCCAAAGGTCAGCACAGCTTTTTACAGGTAGAAGCTGTCTATATTTTACATTATATATAGCATATACACATCCTTATATACAATATACACATGATGTGAGCCAGTGTCATGCTAAGATGCCATTTGCACTGGACACAATATGACTCGTGAATAATGTGGTGCATATAGGTTGAACTGTGATTGAATGGCTAATATTGGATAGCAGGTTTCTTGCCCACTGCGTCAGACATCTATGAGACTAAGATGTTGCTTTGCTGCCATTAACGGTTTGTGAAACATGCATGTATGCATGTGCTTTTAGTGATATGTGGAGCGTTAGTCTTCAACAATTATGGGCTTGGATAGTTTTGTTTATCATTTTGTGTCTCAGCCTATAAATGTCAAGCTTTGGACAGCAAAACAAATATGAACCTCTAAACTGAGCGAGATAATCCATGCTTTCAGCAAAATCCCCAGACTTTCCGTGGTAAATTCTGAAGCAATTTGTTTCAAAACACCTCCTGCTTCAAACTATGCACTATGAGATATACAATATAGCTCTGGATTTGTGATGGGCACTTATGCTTCAAATCCCTTGTAACTGGATGTACACGTCATCTCTAAACCAGCCTGTAGAGGGCAGTCTCTGCTAAGACGCCACATGTACGACATGCCCATACCATAGACAATATGAGTACAAGCAACTCCAGTGTCATCATAAATGAAAATAGAAATAATTATTTTCACAGTTGATAATTCACAGTCCATTCTTATATTTTCTGAGTGAAACACAAACAAAGTTACCTGCCCTTCAAAAGCCCAGTGTAGCAGTCTTATGTAAATTCCTCCCAAGTAATCGGGCCATGCGGTACCCAGTGACAGACAAGCTAGGAAATGGTCCTGATGAGAGTGATCCTAAAGAGTGGGCGTGGTCTGAGGGGATGCTGGGGGATCCTTGATTGGCTGGTTGTTTGATTGATGTGTATTATCTACCAGAGGAGTCGTTGGGCGGAGCTAAGGCCCTCTCTGCATCCTCAGGACCCTCGTCCACATGGCCTCCTGCTACTCCAGGGACCGGAGGAGGAGATTTACTGTAATGGCAGGAGGGGGCAAGGGTGGGGTGGGGTGGGGGTGGGGTTGGGGGTGTTAATGGGCAAAAAAGTAAGATCGTCAAAGAGAGAAAACAACCAATCACACATAAAGTCCCTTTGACATGCTTCCAAGCAGATATAGAAGACAAATGGTAAGATTAAAAAAAAAAAAAGCATAGAAAAAAAGCATCCAAAATGACCTTGAAATAACAACAAAATGTGAATAAGAGAAGTACAAAGATAACAGGGGTATTCAGGAGATAAATGGACAAATGGAAACAGTAGTATACAGATAAAGGCAGAGAAGCCTGATTCACTCATAGACAAAGATAAAGGGAAGACATGCAACACAGCAAGAGAGAAAGAGAGAGAGAGAGGGACACACACACACACACACACACACACACACAGAAAGGCACACACACACACACACACACACACCTGTCTCCAGACTGGGTGATGAGTCTCCTGCAGGTCTCCATCTGTACATCCAGGCCGCGCTTCATGCTGCACATCTCCATGTACTCGTGCAGGTGTCTGTTCATGTCCGACTTCGCCGTGGCCAACTCCAGCTGCAGACAGAGGAGCAGGTTAACAAACAAACATCTAGATAAAAACACAACTCCAGCTGCAGACAGAGGAGCAGGTTAACAATCAAACATCTAGATAAAAACACAACTCCAGCTGCAGACAGAGGAGCAGGTTAACAATCAAACATCTAGATAAAAACACAACTCCAGCTGCAGACAGAGGAACAGGTTAACAATCAAACATCTAGATAAAAACACAACTCCAGCTGCAGACAGAAGAGCAGGTTAGGGCTCATGGCTTAGAGGCTCAAACATTTGACCATGGCATCTAGATGAACACAAAACAATGGACAGAATGAAATGAAATCAGAGTATAGATTTAAGGCCGTTGATCGTTTCTACATAATATATGTCGTACAAACACACACACACACACACACACACACACACACACACAAAGGCACACACAAACCTGTCATATATGGAACAACTGCAAATGGCAAAATTAAACTGTGTGTTATAACTACTATACAACTACAGTAACAAAGTGGGCATTCCAGGGACACAAGAATCTATTCTGAAAGAAATGAAGACATAAACAGATATATAAGGGAAGATGAGTGGGAGAGAGAGAGAGAAAGAGAATGCAACACCCTGAGACAGAGAGATGGAAAATGAGAGAGAGAGAGCGAGTGAGAGAGAGAGAGGGAGAGAGAGCGAGTGAGAGAGAGAGAGAGGGAGAGAGAGAGAGCAGTCGCCATAGTGTCTCACCTCGATCTGGTCTATGGTCTCCTGATACTCTTTCTCTCTGGATTTGAACAAGCATTCAGTGTCCTTAATCACCTTCTCCAAGCACTCCTCTTGCTGTGGGGTAGAGAGAGTAGTCAAAAACATATTCACAACCACCTACACACCTCTGTGTGTGTGTGTGTGTGTGTGTGTGTGTGTGTGTGTGTGTGTGTGTGTGTGTGTGTGTGTGTGTGTGTGTGTGTGTGTATGTGTATGTGTGTATGTGTGTATGTGTGTGTGTGTGTGTGTGTGTGTGTGTGTGTGAGTCTGTAAGTATATACATAGAAAAGGCTTGGTATGGCAGTCGTGACTCAGACTCCTCGTACCAAATATACTCTGACGGACTGACGTCATGTAGTACAATATAGCAAGTGATAACGTGTGATAAATGCCACTCTTTCAGCATGAGCTGATGTCTGTGATGCAGAACACCAAATATGCCTGTTCTTTCCCTTATTAGATTTCAGGCTAGGAATTAAAGAAAAAAAACCCTGAGGGAGACAAGATTCCGCTTTGTAAGCACTATATCTGACTCTGCGCTTTAACAGAGCTGCATGCAACGTGTCTCTGAGTCTGAATGACCCTTTTCTTTCTGCCAAAACTGGCTCTCTGCTGTTTTGGCCAGAGAGCATGTGTGTGCATGTGTGTGTGTGTGTGTGTGTGACCAAGGGCCTCTTTATCTTGGACACTCTCAAGGGCATATGTTAATCTGCCATTCAGGACCCTGTTGCTTATGATATTAACTGACAATTGAATGGAGTGTGCACTCCAGCTAGGCGGCCTAACCCTAGGTCAACCATGAGATGGGTTGAGCAGGAGATGGTGTGGAAAAAAAGAAAGATAGAAAGAAAAAAAGAGAGAGAGAGAGAGAGAGAGAGAGAGAGAGAGAGAGAGAGAGAGAGAGAGAGAGAGAGAGAGAGAGAGAGAGAGAGAGAGTAAAGACAGTGTGGGCGGCTGTCGTGAGCTCTCAGGAGGGTAGATGCATGAAGCTGCTTTTGACAGGGATTTTGTTTTTTTTTGTTTTTTTCGACCTCCATCCCTCTCTCCCTCACCCCTCCAAACAATCACCATCTTAACAGCCCTTTAATGTTTTTCCTTAATCTCAGCAGCACTAGAGTTAAGCCTCACAAAAGCCCTGTCTGATCAGGAGGGACACTCACTCGGCTGTGAGACCTGGATTTCTGCTTACTACTCCACTACAAATCAGTAGTGCACAGCGGGGGAGACTAGAGTGCATGGCATGCTGATCAATTTACAGCCCACCTACTGTACCAACCTACTGTACCTAGCCAACTGTGGGTCAACTTTAAAGCTCTGGTCACTTCTGCGATTAAGATAGATCCAATGCTACTGTACTGTAGGTGTTTATGCACTCAAGAGTCAACTATTGATCGCATCACAAAAACATGTAGGTGGATCAGAATACACTGTACCCCTATAATTCATCAATTCATTCAAGAATTGACAATAAAATGTTAAAGAAATTTAACAGTTACAGATGAAACAAAAGCGACCATTTTGACTTTCCCAGACAAAGTCTCTAATGGTTGAAACATTATGAATATGAAAACATATGAATGGTAGACATTTTTCACAAGCACCCCTTGACGGTAGAACGTAAACAACTTTGCTTACTCAAAATAACTTATAAAAAATGTAGCTTGTGCTGCATACTGTCCTTCACTGTGCAACACACATGGCCAGTTGTCAACAGCTTGTAAACACATAACATGACTGCCCAACCCGAACTCACACAGAGCAGGAAACAACAACAATATCAAAGCAGCCTTGTCTTTTACTTCAGCATCTTTACCAATGATTTCAACAATGACACAACGATGCTAATTGATTCGTGTTAATTCAGTCGTACAACCTTCACTGAATCACATGACCTTCTCTTGCCCAACTGATTGTAATGGATGTATGTACTGTACCTCGCCCTGTGCGTGTGGTTCAGCAGGCAAGGTGCATCCTGGGAAATCCTCCCAAAGAAGAAGGGTCTCCTCTGTCTCCTCCCAGGCCAGACTGTCACAATCATCTTCAAACTCACACTCCCTCCTGTCAAATACACACATTTTACTTCTTTATTTGTGTCTACAATTCGAAGTAGTGATGCAGCACAGACACACAAATTCAACAGCTGCAATGAATGCACAGGACTGAATTAGCTATACGACAGACATTGACCAAAGCAGCGCAAGTTCAAGCACTATGGATATATACAGCATCTTCTTTTCCAAACATGTTAACTACCAATTAAAGATGATATTGAACAGTACTACTCGGCCAGTTGTTTCGCTTTTGTTTTTGAAAAGCCAATCATTGTGACAGACTGAAAAGCCAAGCTATTGTGACAGACTGTGGTTCGCACACAGGTATCCTACAGACCACAGCACTGAGTTGAGATCTTAACACAGGATGCCACCTCAACTCACAACCTCAAAACTCTGAAATGATTACCAGACTACTTACAGTTGACACAACATCCTCTGCATTTCTTCATTAATCTGATTGGCTGAAGCACTGCAGATGTCATCATCCCTTGCTCCACCCCCATCACTATCTGAGGTGCTCATTGGCTCATCCGTCTCACTGCTGCTGACTGGTTGAGGGGTTTGTTTCCGAGCTCGACAGTTGATGGGCTGACTACTGGACACCTGGTAAGGTCGGGGGGAAAAATGTTTAAATCTACAACAAAACCTAAAATTTCACAGCACCGAAAAATTGCATCAGGAAACAAAATTACAACCATCTCATTTTACGATCACTAAGTTGAAAAAAAAATTAAGGGAACAACTTTATGTTGAGGTCAGAAAAATTCTTGTACCTAAAGAGGAAGGCCAAACAAAGACGGGCAGAAAGAACATCATAGCATAGTGCTAACCCAATGGTAACCAGACTCTGGTGGCGTAGCGGTAGCTGCCACCATTGTTCTCTTGAGCAAGGCACTTAACCCTAGCTGCTCCAGTGTCCCTGATGTAATTGATAGTTGGCAAAATGTAAGTCACTTTGGATAAAAGTGTCTGCTAACTGTAAGTGTTGATAGGCATACGGTGGTGGTTTGTTTGAACTTTATAATCATATTGTTCTGTCATCAATCTCTGCTTGCAGATTAAATGCTAAGAAATTTAGTTGTGGAAACCAAAGCCTTTAAAAGTACCCTGAGTAGTAGCTATTGTGGCAAAATGCAATATTGAGCTGTGCTATTATGTTGCGCTAGCCTGGCCAACCTGATGGGCCAAACCATGTGTGCCGTGTGCAGACTCAGTACCTGGAACATGCTGGTCATATCCTCACAGTTCCTCTGTTGGGCCACATCGCACAGACGAGCTGTGATGTCTATGCGGCGGCAGATGTCCATGTCCACCTTCATGGCCTTCTCCTGGATCTTGCTCTCCAAGTCAGACAGATTCTAAAACAAAAAGGAACATACAGTCTAGTAAGAATACACTGATTTGTCAAAACTCTGTGTGTTGGATCTTTGCAGTTGTTTGGTCTGCCTGGACATTCCATTTCATTACCAAATGACTTCTGTTACGTCTATATGATTATGTCCCTATCTCATTTATATCAAACTGCAATATGGAATGTTAAAATGAAAACAACAGCTATTATAACAATCAAACTCTTTTGAAATGGCATCAAATCATCAAAGATCTGAAGTTACAAAAGAGCAATAATCATGTGATGACTAGAAAAGTAGAGAAGACAGCAGGATGTACAGAGTAGTAGTACAATACAGAGTGTGAAAGATAAAACAGAAGTTCTAAAGTAAGACCGGCAGGCTGAATTTTGGCTTGTTGCACACACTCTATAACAGATTAACAGAGGGGGGATTAAAAAGCAATACTGTAAACACACGTATTAGATCCTCTGAAGAGTCACACAAATAAAGATGTGAGTCTATGGGGAGAATCCCACGGGTGAAGAACTAGTGCCAATAACTGACGCAAACATTAAAGGACAAAATGCAAAAAACAGTTCTGAGAATTTCAGTCTGACCGTTTTGTAAAATGAGTTCTGTGAACAAATAGCAATAAATAAGTGTGGACTGCGTGCATGCTCCCAGGAAGACACAGAGAGAGCTAAAGATGAAAGGAGACCAAATGTCTGAAAGCAAGGACATACACATGCACACACACACACACACACACACACACACACACACACACACACACACACACACACGCAAAATGCACAAACACATATAGGCTTAGCTATCTTTTAAAATATTTATGCAAGACATGAAAGCTTACGGAGGCATGCTATTGATCAACACAGACCATACAGATGAGCACGCACATGTGAAGCTGAAGTTAGATGGAGATCATTCCATTCAAATGTGCACGATCTAATAGCTCCTGTTCAATACTGTCTGTCATGACAAAATGTACATCTTTGGCATTTCAAGGAATCCGGGTCTATACTGTATTTATAGGTCAATACACACGCTACAGCCAGAACAAATGATTCTACTATTGATTCAACCACAAAATGTCAGGCAAATGCACGAATGCCTGACTCATCCAGTAAAAACTGTCACAGACACAGAGTTACAGTCGGAACAAACCAAGTCAAATGGCACAGTGTATTTAATATGCCACCTAGGAGTAGACGTGCAGAATACGTAAGGGATAACAGCCGACGAGGTGACCGGTTCTACAGAAATAATAGCTACAACTCGAGACGAAGTTATCTCCGCCGAGACATTATTTCTGTAGAACCTGTCACCTCCAAGGCCGTTATCCCGCTTATCTCCTGTTTGTAATTATCTCCCGTATATTTGAAGAAGCATAAAACATAAAAGAAAGATGCAAATTCAATTTAAAAGAAGTTAACCTGTTCGGTTTGGGTACTATTTTCAGTTGAAAGTAGATCTACAAGGCTTTGTTGTTATAGTTACCATTCTAAAAGGCATTGATATGAAATGGTGGTGAAAACGTCTCAGGTAGCCAGGTATACAAAAATCATGTTCACCCCATCAGCCAATCAGAGAAGAGAATCGCGTTCTGAAGGGAGATAATGAATGATAATGGTGGCTTTGCTTTCTTGTCCTCTGTGCAGGCTGTGGAAGCTAATAGTGGATGCTCATAGAGACTCACATTGCTCATCAGGCCCTTGAAGAGAACAAGCTCGGCCTTCAGCTGCTGGACCCTGAGCGCCAGCTCATCCTGGCACACCTCACTCTCCTGCAGGTCCTGTGGGCAAGAGGGTGGGACTGGGGTGAGTGTGATGGGCATTGCAGAGGGGCACAGAAGTGACAGCAAACGTGTGTGTATCTCTACTTATGAACCCAATTCACACACACAAAGTTCTTTGAATACAATTGAATTGAATTGAATAGCATCCAACTTGTGAATGAAATCAAGACATAATTGAGTCTCACACTTATGAAGAGTGGCTGGGGTAGTAGGCCACATGTAGGCTACATGTTTCACATGTAATTAAGTCGGCATGTTTCACATGTAATTAAGTTGGCATGATAAACTAAACAGTGCTGGGATATACAGTAGTATGTGGCCCTAGAAACATGAAAACCATCGATGCTAAAGACTTGGAGACAACCATTATGAATGCAACTGTAGACACTTCTTTTAGGGAAACAGAGTCCACACAACAAGAGATGATGCATTCAGTGTTATTTCCATGGGCTGACTGGCCGATAGGTGATAGCAGGCGTCGGCCCCACAGCCATCTGTCATCTGAGCTACTAGCCTTATTCTCATTTTATTGGTAAAGTGTAGAAATTTAAGACTGAAATGGTGAACCACACAATCTCAATATCAATCTTTGCTCAAGGACTTTTGATCATACACAAAAATAGAAAGTTTACTCAGCTTTATAGATGAGAATCCCTCTGTCTATTTATTTGATTCTGGGAAACAGTAGACCTATACTGAGTTTCATTCTCAACAACATCAACAGTAAAAAATAATGTACTGTCAGTGAGGACAGAATCACATAAATCTTTTGGCAGCACTCCCTCAACATCCGCCCAAGCCTTTTGTTATTCCCGTCTTTTCCAAAAAAGAGGTTCCCTACCAAAGCTGCCCATATAAGAATGTTACGAGTGAAGTCCCTGCTGCAGTAAGCGTCAGGTCGACCGCATGAACGGATGCCAGAGGTGCAGTACTACAACTGCAATTACAGGCCGCGTACTCCACACAGGCTCAAGATACTGTACTTGATCTCCTCAACTGAGTCCCAAACCCAAGTCTTAAAAAAGCCTCCCCACTGTATACTTTAGGAGAGTTACATCAGTGCTGAGTAGCCCTAAGCTGTGAACACGGGGCCACTGGAGTTAATCAGATTCAAAACAGGCACAGCTCAATAACGTGTGCCAAGAGTCCCATGAAGGAAGGACACCGCAGAGACTAACTAACAGAGTGGAGGCCACTGCACCAAACAGCTTAATTATTGGTCCGGTACAGATGAACAAACAAGTGTCTGTGAGTGCTGGTGTGTGGGTGTGTCAGAGGGGAAGATCTGAGATTGTTTTGAGAAAGGAATGCTTGATGATGCTTGGTACTGTACCTCTTGGAGATCACAGATTCTCTGTTGAAGATCCACCCGCATGGTGTACTCCTCTTCCCACCTAAAAACACACAAGCATTTCAGCATGAGAAAACTCTTGAGTGCTAGTAACAAACAGACCTTTTTACTCTCATAATGTAGGACCCCTATCCTGACCATCACAAGTTATTGGCTTGTTATTGGCATTACAAGTTATTGGCTACAAACTCTATATATAAACTCTAAATAATGGTACTATTTACGATTTGGAATAATGAAGCCAAAATAGTTTGGTCAACACAACAAGAACAAATATCCTTGCATTAACTAAATGTCAATCATACACTGAGAACATGCGATAGAATAGAAAAGAGAGAGAGAGAGAGAGAGAGAGAGAGAGAGAGGGAGAGAGAGGGAGTTGGACAGTGTCACGTATTAACAAACTCAGTCGACTAGAACCACTCAAAGCCTTCTTGCTGAACACAACTTTCAAATGTTCTCCATTGTGCAGTACAGTACAGTAGCTGCATTCAGCGCTGAGCCTACAGACACAGCACACAGCACCGTCTCTTCACGCCACGCTGCACCCTTACGTAATGCCCCTTTAACATTCAGATAGCCTCCTAAGCTCATTAGGAGGAGTTCACGGAACGACAGAGGTAGGTCAAGGCAACCTATTTACTAACACCACTGAGCAGCCATCTACTGTACCATTCTCACTGAGGAGATGAATCAGTCTGCTGAAGAAAAAAGAATTAAAAACACACACACATACACAGACAGACACAGAAGACATGCACTATAGAAAAGGAGAGAAGGAAAGAGCAGAATATGGGGGGATAGAAGATTGCTTTCACACCCTTTTATTGAATCAACTCTGAAACATGGCATCACCAGGCCACTGAAATAAACCCCATACTAAATGACAGTATACAGTACATCCTGTTAGAGGCACATGCATTACATGCACACAGATTAAAAGAAATGAAACAGAGCAGAAATATGGCATACTGTAGATGAGAGAGAGAGAGAGAGAGAGAGAGAGAGAGAGAGAGAGAGAGAGAGAGAGAGATGGTGTGTGTGTGATGCGGAGCCACCAGCAGGTAGCGAGGGTAGCTAGAGAGAGAATGTGCTGCAATGCAGATACAGTGTGGTAGCGACACACTGATGCGCACGGGAGGCCGGGGCAGGCCAGAGGGAGGATGGCCACCAGAGAGGGGAGGGGTGGAGATGGGGGGGGGGAGTGGCAAGCATAAGCAGTGGTGGAATGTGGTGTTGAGAGGGCCCTGCAAAGATCACAGAGAAGGGAGAAATGTGCTAAATGCATATATGAGAGATCAAACACAGGTCACAAAGAAACCAAGAGAAAGTAACAGGCTGACAGAAAAAGCCAGAGAAAGTAACAGGCTGTCAAAAAAGGCAAGAGAAAGTAACAGGTTGACGACAAAAAGAGAAAGAGAGATGGAAAGAGAGATGAAAACAGAGACAGATACGGCTCTAAACGTGAAGAGAAGCAGTGCCTTACTTGCCTGTTTCAATGGACTCCTGTAACGTGCTAGCCTCAGCAGGAATGAGACTATAAATAACGCACCTATATGTGGTCCTGCATGGTGGAACTGGTACTGTGCAGCAAGACTGGATTCATCACATAAGCTAGAGGACTGCTCTAGCAGGACAACCACTACAGAGAGATACCCAACATGCATAACTTATAGTCACGCTCAAACCTCTATTCCTTTTCTTCTTCACCTCTCGCATTATAAGATTTTGAATGACAAACTGATAGATTTCATATTAATCCTAAAGTGATTTAAAAGTCAAACTTAATAATACATTTTTCAGTAGCCTATTTCATTGATTTCACTGTCGTCAATGAAATACTGAAGAAATTATGTCTGTCATAACAAATGCTCAACTCTTCCCATTCAATGTTCAGTCATGAAGATGGATAGGAGGAACTAGTAGGCCTACTGGCATCACAATGATGGTCCTAGCTCTATTCATTTTAGGCAAGAGTCTAAAATAGGTAAAGGGTGGCAAAAACGCTAACTCATGCTTTATGTGACACAGATCTGAAGGACAGTTGGCTATTTGTGATGCAACTGTTTGCAAGAGCAGGTTCAAAAGAGCAGCTGTTTATTTCTAATGATAGCATATCAATGTCAGCTGCTAGTGTCTAGGCCTACATACCTTCCTGACATACTCATAACCTAATGGTTGGAGATAGTCATAATTGGGGCAGCTAGGGAGTTGTAATAGAGAATATTAAACTGAATATACTATTTCAGTTGGTTAACAACGGGAGCTATTTTTACACAGTTTGTAGACTGAGGAAACATAATGGTGTGACCAGAAAATGCTGTATCAATAAAGTCCTTTGCTAGACTCCAAACAACATTCATTAGGTCTTTTAAACAAAACAGATGGCTAACCGTTGCCTAATGCGAGTGAATGCAGTGGCAGGATTTCTGGAAATCTTTCATTCCAGCACTGCATGAGCGGACAGCGCTCTGGGACCTGCTTTGCTGCCTGTGCTCTGCCCTATCCCAGACATTTCTGCTGAGTTCGCTGCGGCAGCGGTAGCGCTTTGACTGGTCTGCAAATGTAAAGTGTTTACAGCAAGACCTACAGCCTACAAAATCGATCACTGGACAGATCCTGCACAGTAGCACAGTAGTTTCTGGCAAGCCCACCTCATTCTTGACTGTAACCTAGTTTTAATAATTTTTTTAACACATTTACCTGCGTTTGTACTCGTCCCTCTCACGTTTCACCTTGCCCAGGACATTGTAGAGGGCCCGTATCTCTGGTGTGATAGTGTCTATCTGAACACCGACTCCATCAGGGTGCATCCATGATACACCAGGACTGGTCACCCTTGTTTCCATACCCGACCCAAGTTTGCGGGTGTGGTTATATGACCAAATTGTCCCTGGCATAAATCTTGGTGGAGGATTTGGTGAGGTCCCAGTATGCGTACTAACGCTGCTGACATTGGGCGCGTTGTTGGAGTTATTGGTGTTTGCAGAGGCCTCTGTTGGAGTAGACAGGCTGACAGTGATGGTTGGATTTGCATTAGAATTAGTATCCTCAGTGTTTGAAGTTGATGTTTCATCGTCACATTTATTAGTTTCCAGTTTGAGTACGGACGTGAGAGGCGGCGTAAACAAACTGGTCGGACGTTTAACGACATTGTTGGTGTTCAGAAAAGGGAGGGATCCCGGTCTTACTGGTATAGTCCCAACGAACCCAGTCTGCACACCAATCTCCCTCGTATGCCCTCTTCTATCGTCGCCACATCCGTTATCACCACTGTTATTTTCAAGTGCTTGTTGTAATTGTTTCTCCAAAATCTTGTTTCGCCTCTCTAGTTCGTGAACCTTTGCTAGAAAACAACGGAAACGCAAATTGAGGGTCTTTAGGACACTGATGTTGGATCCCAGGTCGTTCCTTAACGCCATAGCTGCAGGAGGTTGCGGTGCTGTGCGGTGCAGAGAATGCAGGTATGCCCAATCTGACTGGGAAGACGCCGTCAGCTCCGGCCCAGAAAAATGGATGTTCTCTAGACTCAGCCCTGATTGTTCCCCGAGGATGACGGACGGGTCAGGACTACCAAGAACAGCTTCGGGCAAAAGGCCCGATGGCGAATCCGGATGACTGGGTCCCTCTTGATTTTGTTGCTGTTGTTGGAGAAGCACGTTCGCTCCCAACAAAGGATTCATGCTATTGTACAACCTAAAGCGCTGCAGATCTGGCATGAACACGAGCTATGAGGTACAGCGACTGACAAAAAAAATAAATAAATATCCAACAATCTAGCCAAGCTTTCCTGAAGCTATCTATTTAGTTAAGGCCAATAAGACATGTATTATTTACATTTCAAGTGCTTACATAAGCAGCCGATGTAATTGTCTTACTGGTATGTCGTCTGTAGAGGTCTGCAACCATTCAGAATTAGCCTTAAGCTATTCGCTTATCGTGGCTTTATAATTAGCCTACAAGAATATCTATTACAATGAAAAAATAATCCAAAAAAATAAGTCCAGAGAGTAGCCTACTCTTGCAAAGCATCCATGCGCAATGGATAATATAATCAAGCTGCACAGTTTCTGAGCATCGACTTAATAAAATCAAAATAGACTGCTGCGCTGCCCTGTGCGTGAGTGCGTCTGCCTTGAACAGAAACGAAGAAAGCTGTCTGAACAGACGCACTGGTGAATGCAGCATGTGGTGGTTTCCCGTAATGACTGTAGAAGGCGCGTGTTTATCTTAATTGACCGGGGTGTTTTCTGTCCTATGTGTAGGCTAAACATTTCAAACACAGCTTGAACAGATAATGTGAATACGAAATAGTGAATTTACCCATGTATTTTCATCCGACAAGAGACTATGGCTCCCAGGTGTAGGTAACCCTCAAATTTACGGTAGCCCAATCTTGGTGGTTACGTCATAACCTGCCCCTCAAAAGTCTTGAAGCCAAGACGAAGTGTAAACCAAATAATAAGAGAACATTTTCTTGATCATGTTGTCTTTCATAGAAATAGGCCATTTGCTGTTGTTCAGCGTAGGCCTTATTTACAAAATGGACAAAATAACTTACCTTGTTTTGATCAACCATTTATTTTCTTGTTTTTTTTTTTTTTACCTGTTTCTGCTGTTGTTATTATTGTATGCTGCATACAGGCTAAATTTACTTATTCTACTGAAAACAGTATCAGGACCAATATTTTATTTATAACGATTTCACTGACACATTCACAGTCTGATGTTCATCAGAAGACACAGGGCCACGTTTAAAATGAGGTATACATTTAGGGGTCATTGTAACATTCTGCAGGCTGAATCAAACCAGGGCAGGTGGCAGAAATAAAGGGCCTATAGGTGTCCAGTGTCAAGGCAAACATAGAACAACATTATCACACATTGTTCTTGTCATTTGTCATCACAGATGAAGATTTCCAAAGAGGTCATACAGTATGTTGACACTCAAACTGCCAATTCTATACAATATGGGCTATACTTATTCATCTAAATAGCCATCTACAGTAATAATAATGCCAACATGTACAATAACCAGCTTAATTCATTAACAGCACTGAAAGTGAAAAATGACAATGGAGACCTACAGTCTTGTCAACTCTTTGGAGATAGAGTTCACATACTTAAAACAATCAAATAAATGACACATAATAAAGATTCATAAAATATACACTTCAAATGAGAATAAATATTTTTTAACACATTTTTACCATGATTATCATAACCATCACCTCATTCTTCACAAGTTAATAGACTGCTGGAGGTGGACCCTCCCTTGTCTCTCTCAGGCCCTCTGCCCCCCTCCATGCCCTTGTCCTTCACCATGTTGATCTGGGTATCCAACGCGGCTGCGTCCAGGGAAGCCCAGTCACTGCATCCGCTGCCATGCCAGGAGCCACGGTGGGCCCTCTCACTGCCAGGATTCTGCTGCTTCTTTTTCCTGTTGTCACCATGAGTCGGGATGTTTGAGGAGCTCTTCCTCCTCCAGCTGTGGCAGTAAGACAGGCTGATGCTGCTGCGGTTACCTACACAGCAACATAGGAGACACGCACGCACGCGCGCGCACACACACACACACACACACACACACACACACACACACACAAATAAGAAACCTTTATATTTATTTTTATTTATACTTGACAGTTATTATAAGGTTTTATCCAAATGAATGAAGAAATGTACCATGAAAAAAAATTGCAACAACTTGAAAAAAGCCCTCTACCGCAAACTATACATATGTAAAAAAGTCGATTTTGAAAACAGGTAGAATTTACAGGTGTGCATAGCTTGTAGCCGGTAGATATTCCAGTTTGTCTTATAACAATCCTGCCTGTTGATATCCATAATCAGCAAGGAAATTGTTAATAGTAACAGCCAAAATATACTGTCGTGTGAGCAATAGTTCCTGCAGGTCAGCAAGGTGTTATTCTAAAACCGATAGTTTCTAAACATTTGTGCGTTACATGGCAACCATTCACCTAAAGGAAATGTAATTCATGGCAGAGGAATTGTTATTTGAATAAATCGCCACATTTGTATTTGTTGTCTCTTCATTTAATAAAACCACGCCAGGTTAATGTAGTGCTGTAACTATTTTAAAACTACAATAAGTCACACACACACACACACACACACACACACACACACACACACACTTACTTTAAGTTACTTTGGAGATGATGCATGCCAAGCATCTTTCCCAGGAGATTAGTGGGTATCTAACTAAGCCTCTTGGCATGGACAGTCTACTGTACACTTCCTTTACATCCTACTGGGTAGAGAGATAGGATATCAGAGGCTCAGTAGGGGTGGGTGGAGCCTCGAGAACCTATACTTCTGATACAATAATGATCTTGCCAGGACCTCAAATGATTAAATACCCCACAACACTTTAAGCTTTTATCATTTGAAAGTGTCAACTATTGATATTGGTGGCCTAGGAAATTCTGTGTCTACTGAATGACAATTTTGTGTGTGGATGGACTCAAAGTTTTGAAATATCAAAACTGGATATCAGTTTTTAATCACTCCATAAATTAAAAAAAAATACTGCACGTAGTTAGAATGTTTATACCTATCTCAATTATATATATTCTCAAACTTGACCTCTCCAAAAAAATGGAGAAAAATGCAATGGGTAACTGATACAATACAACACGATACAACTTTATTGTTAGCTTGCACTGAAATCCCTGTGGCAAGCCTCTGTGTATCAGTGGGCACATTACCTTCAGAATCACTCTCCTCTCTTCCTCTTCGGCTTGTTCTGTCTCTCTCCAAGCCCCTCCCACAGAACATGTAGTACACGTCTGCTCTGAACTCGCGGTTCATAATCTGATAGATAAAGGGGTTGACCATGCAGTGGGACTTGGCGAACATGGCTGGGATCAGCGTCACCTCTGGAGGCAGGCTGGACACGGCCCGAGTGGTTTGCGTCCCCTGAACCGGACCTGAATCCACAGAACCCACAGGGTTGGAGCTGGGCCCAAGGTTGGAGCGCATAGTGCCATTAGTCCACATGTCCAGGGAGTTGTAGATAGTGCTGAAATTTTCCACTGAGCTCCAGTCGATGAGAGTTGGGAAGGCGAGGAAGTCAGCCAGCTTGGGGGTCACAGACTCCACTGGGCTGGCTTCAGCTCTCAGGATCCCCACACTCTCTCCTGGCTCCTCTTTGGCAGTCAGTGCAGAGTAGAGAGAAACAATAGCATACGGCATCCAGGCCAGGAGAAACGATGAGCACACCACTGCAGCAATCTGGGAATGGAGGAGGATCTTTTATTTGTTTGTTTTGTTTTCTTGTATAAGATAACAATGTCAGTTGAATATAGTGTTGTAACAGACATCCCAAATTATTACGAACAGAAGGCTTTTAAACTCTTAATTTCAATGTTATACCCAGAAAAACTGAATATTTAGACCAATAGTTCATTAAGTTCATCCAAGACATTGCCTTGGTTTAATGACACATGAAAAATATCATCTTCGTGAACATAAGAAAAAGATCACCTTTGTGAACACATGAAAAAGATCACTTTCGTGGACATATGAAAAATACCACCTTTGTGAACACATGAAAAAGATCACCTTTGTGAACACATGAAAAAGATCACCTTTGTGAGCCTCAGTTCTTTGCTGCTGTGCGTGACTCTTGATGAGGAAATGGACGCCAAAGTACGACTAGAGCGATACACCTAAAATAATAATAATAATAATAATAATAATAATCAGCACTGTTACTGCATTCTTGAGAAGACACATCACACATCTCAAAGTAACAGTTCAAGAAGCATTTTGTATGTTTTCTACCAAACTCACTACGCTTTTCCCACCACTTTACTCCAGTCTTAACCACACATTCTAGAGCAGAGCCCTCTAGAATCTTGGTCTTAACTAACCACATGGCTCACTTAACCAAATTGCTCTCTGTTTCAAACTGTAAGTCATGTTTGTAGTTTCCGTATAGCACAGAAACCTTTTCTGCACCACACATTTCCCCCTTCACACACACACATTTTCCCCTTACCGTCACTGTGATGGCGATGTAGGAGGTGATGATGATGAAGGTGGGCACTGCAAAACAGAGGACGAGGATGAGAAAGATGTAGATCCTGTCGTTGAGAGAGGACTTCATACTCCACCTGTTGGGCCACATGGGAAAGAAAAACCAAGGTCATGGGGTGTCCCGAGATCGTTATCAGATACCCTGACCCAGGTGGTCCAGCTGAGGGTGCAGGTCAATGTGAAACCTTTCTAGCAGTTTCCATGCTGTTCTTCATGACACTGCACCAGTGCAGCCTACAGATCTCTAGGAATCCCAGGACCCGATGAAGAAACTAGTCTGCAAAGGCCTGCAGACCTCTTCAATAGGCTCACAGCAGGCCTTCCACCCATTCCTCTAACACTCTAACACCAGGTCAGCATATTTGGCCTTCTTTAGCACAAGTAGCACCACCTGCTTGCTTTTCCCCTGACATCTAGCATGTGCTGCCAGAGTGTTGTTGCTGCAATGATGTCTGGGAATCTCATCTGTCCCAAGGTTGGCCAGTAGTTACCAGCCCATTGCATTTACAGTAGTTACCAGTCCATTGCATTTGCAAGCAGGCCCCCCATGGTGCTTGTTTGGGGGCTGGGGCCTCTCAATTACCAGTCGATGTGGCTTGTAGTATTACCACTGCTGTTGTTGAGTGTTGTTGTTGTTGCCGTGTAGATGGTGTCTGTTACTGTTCACAGAACTGGTCTTGGTGGCAGGCATAACAACAATCTCTCAAGGCCTTTGAACAGCAATGGTTTGTTTTAAAGATCTCCTTTCTGACTAAGCTGGCAAGCAGGTGAGTCCGCCAGGCCACTGGTGAACAGGTTGGCAGGGCTCGGGAGGACACTGACTGGCCAAGGAACTTGAAGTGGTATAGCTCCATCTTCCAGAGTTCTTCCCAGGTGATCTTATGGACTTATCTTATCTGTATGCTCCCACTTGGTCCCAGTCCCCTGCTTGGACATGTCTATCACTTGGCTGAAGCGAGCTTCCTCCACCTCAACATGTGCCTCGGCCTCCTACTGGATCAGCTATTACTTCTCCTTTCCACTAGCGTTGCTGTAGCTAGGTTTTGGATTGCTACCTAGCCTGTTAGCTTCTTGAAGACCTGATTGTATTCCTCTGGAGCCTGGAGTTGCTGCTGTTCCACCACATTTGAAGATCTCTCCGACTTCCTTGACGGTAAGTTTGTTGATGTTAAACAGGGTGCTAAGTTCAGGTGGACATACAGTATGATCTCATGGAAATATCATGGAAATCCCTTGGATCTGATGCAAAGTTAGTCGGCTGTTAGAACATAAGATACACTGTACATTCAACTGACAACAGTAGAGGTAGTAATCTAATATCTGTTCTAAATCCCAAGTAATCCTATGTTGTATGAGGTCAGACAATAATTTTTCCGGCTATCGACAACCAATTACACAGTTTTCTTTAGAAGGAAATCTCTTTGCCTATGTTGTGGCAGAAAGAAGAAGCTGTTCATATTTTTATGAAAAAAAAGAGAACTACTTTCAAAGGTCACTCCAGCATCCTTTGTGTTCTATTATTCTTCATGAAAATGTCCCAACCCAAGAAAAACCCCAATATGTGCAATACTGAATACGCTGAACCACATACCAGTTAATAGTGCAACTTGTGGCATATGGTTCTGGTCCATAGCTCCCGAACCCAAACACAGGAAGTAGTCCCCAGAAGATGGTGTAGACCCACATCAGCAGGATGCACAAAGACACGTGCCGCCTCTCAATCCACTGGCCTTGGAAAGAGACAGGGGGAGACACATTAAGGTAAAGCAACCAACCCAGCCAAATCACATACACATCAAAACACATAGTTTTAGCCAGTATTTCACATTGCATTTACGCACACATAAGTACTTATGTCGACCTTAAAAATATATTTTTTGGGCTTCATAATAGGAAATGAAATGTGTGTGAGAGAGAGAGATGGTGAGGAATCTAACTAAGGGCTGGAATTTAACCTGGGTCCTTGTGTCTCGGATATGGACGCCTTAGTAAACTGCCTTCCAGTCTTTTCATTAAAAGTTGTTAGGGATTGTCTTTACTAATTTATTGTTTAAATGATAACAGGAAATCACATGGAAAGTGGATTATCACATCCAATGACGCTAATAAAATGACACGTATTTGTATGATGTGATATAAAATTTGGCAATCTGCTGTTTTGAGCTGAAAAGCTTACAGAAAACAAATGGACAATACGGATAATTCATATGAGCATACAGGACAATAACAGATCAAACGTCATATGATTTCAATTATGATTGATTTAATACAATACCAGACTAATGTTCATATATGACTTCCGACCTGCCGCTGTCTAACCAAGACGGCCAGTATGGACATGATGACGTATATTCATTATCAGCCACAAGGTTAATGATAGCATTGGTCCAGGCAATTAGAGCTGAGATATCATTGCTCTTTACTGTTCACCCACAATCCTATTCACTGGCAGGCGTGAGGTCCATAATGACGCCAGTGCATTTTGCTGTGACATAATAACCAGGGCAACAAAGATAATCTCTATCCCTATGGTGATCTCTCCTAATACACTTTATTTCTTCTGGAAGACAGAAACCAAGGTAACAGGGAAAGGGGGGAAAGCATTTATACATCAAAGACTGGAAAAGGATATGGTAAAGGATATTCCACAACAAAACTGGAGAGAATTTTACTTACAATATATGGCAGAAATAGTATATTCAAAGTCAAAACTACTTTACAAATAACCTTTCAAATTGACATAAATTACTCCAACTTAAAATAATCAAGAACAATCTTGTCTAAAACTTTATCTAAGTCTTTTGCATTGAACACTAAAACAGTGCTGAAACAAATGGAAAGTGTCATGTTGAAAAAGGTCTTCATAATAATGCTAAAATAAAACATCTACATGTACTGTATTTATGACAAGGCTTGAGATTCTTATCATACTGAATGCAAGCCTCTTACCGTACTGAATGCTGCAGATCTTGAAAGCGCGGTCTAGAGAGATAAGGCAGGTGGTAATGAGGGAACCAATGCCAAACACGAAGCCTTGCACCCCGTAGAACAGGCATCCACTCTGACCAAACACCCAGGCGTGAGACAGACTAGTACCGAGACAAAAAAGACAGGTCAATGATTCACAATGCAAAGGTCTTCCAAAAACTCAGTATTAGTTAGAAAAACTGTTTTATACTATTACGACATATAAAATAAATGTCGTTAACATGATAAATGTTAATAAATCTAATTGTTATTTGTAATAATAAAATGGTTCCTCATGCAGTGAGGACATTGTTTATCATGGAATCAGGGGGGAAAGGATTATATGGATTATATACTGCTGTCTGGGTTTTACAAGATAAATTAAGAATTTCAGATTTGATTTTCTGTGGGAAAAGTCTTGTTATGTGATTGATCACGGTGGCATTAAGCTGTTTAGCATGGCAGAGCTGGTTCAGATTGCTCTAGTTTCAATTCAGATGACCCTTGATGCCATGCAAAACAGTATGCAAGAGCTCATCGATTTGTCTCCGTGCTCATTCCTACTCATTTTTCAATGTCTGATGCGTTCATTATTCATTCATTATGCACAGCACATTCAGATATAATTATGTCTTTGCCATATTATACATCTTCTTCCATAAACATGTTCTCAGAGAGAGAGAGAGAGAGAGAGAGAGAGAGAGAGGTCCTCTCTCTTACCTGGAAGTTATGGGAAAGGGTGCTCCAAGGAGACTGTATCCAAAATCGCACACTGCCAGGTTTATGGTCATCAGCTCATGGGGCCTAAGTTTCTTCCTCTTTCGTCCAAAAACCAGCAAAACCACCCCATTACCCACTACTGACACCACACCTAGAAGACATAAGATGTCTATTATTTTATCATACATAGCCTATACTTTACAAGTTATATGAGTACACACGTCCATGTAATGGAGATTAACTTGTCCAAGTATCTGTTAATTCTGTTAACACATACACCTGGGTCAAAAAGGAAAATCAGCTCTTTGAATGGAAGAAAGACCAAGGAGTCCAGAGATTGATGTAGGGCAGAAACAATATAGGCCAACAGGGAGCTGGTGAGTGGCAAAGAATCAGAATGTTCAGGAACCCCTTACAAGTCAACTGTAAGAGCCCAATGAAACACAAATGAGTAATAAATCATTATAAACATTAACAAGCGAGAAACACACAGAAGTCACAAGGCTTTGTCCAACACAAAGCCTGTACTTGTTTTCCTGAGAGTGAGGGCATATGAAGAGAGGAGAACTGAGCCAGCCAGAACCCATGCTCTTGGAGCAAAGGGAAACGCGGTGCTTGAGGCACAAAGTTCACTAAGAGCGGACAGGCACTGACTCAGAGACCTGAGGCTGATTCCTATACTCATGCCCCGTAGCAGCGGGTGGGTGGGTGGTTACGAGGCAACAGCGGTGCAAATCTGCACGCATTGATTGTCTGTTCCAAAATCATTTTCCCTTCACATCACAGCGTGTCAATCAATACATAATACAAGAATTTTCATTCTAATATGCAGCGTGCACACACACGCACAAGATGAGTCAACTTCCGAGTCCAACGTTGAAATGGAATATAACACACACAAGTGATCCAACACACACACACACAGACACGCAGATTCACACACTTTACTTTACAGTCGCCAAAAACCATACGAAGCTCAAGTTTTACCACCCACCAATGCATATGACCAGTTAATCCCTTCACAAGAATATTGAATATAGTGAATATTTGTCATGGAACTGTTTGCATTGCATTCATGTATAGTGAGAGACAACTAAATTACAATGTCCTGTGCCGAGTTATGCTGTGTGTAAGAGTTACTGCAGCCACCGCAATGGTGCCTGTTGGACTCACCTGTGGTGATGAGGAATATAGCCACTGCTAGGTCTGTGGAGTTGGACAGCTGTGAGCGGAAGAGAGGGGAAACGGAGGAGGGCACAGGGACAGCCCCACTCAATGTACCATTCACTCCCAGAGACATGAACTTGGGGTGAAAAGGGCAGAAGGAGAAAGACAGAGAGAAAGAGTGAGAGAAAGAGTGAGAAAAAAAAACAGATCAACAAAAACACAGATGAGGCAGGGCAATGTAAAAACAGGAGAAATGCTAAGGGAAATACCAAATAAAATAAAGTAAAATGCACAGCAGGGCTTTAAAAGTCATCAGAGATGCATGCTGTGCAGAGCACTTACCTTGGTTCATTTAAAATCCCTGGGAGAATGCAGACATCAAATAATAATCTTGTTCCCCAAAGACAGAAGACCTTCAGTAGAGTTCTTCTCACGGTCCTCTTCTGCAACTAGTGCTGCGCTGGCCAGCTTACCCTCCTCTTCCAGTGAGTCACTCTGTTTCACTCTTCTTCTACTTCTACTTGTTTTACTCTTTTCTTTTTTTTAGGATAGGCTATTAAGAATCAGTCAACATTTTTTTTCTGGAAGAGTATACAGTATCAGTACTTCTTTTACAATCTAGTAGGATATGACCAGTGAAAAAGCCAGCATGCTTAGTGAGAGAGCATAATTGGACTGAGCTTCTTCAACCTCTTTGACCTTCCGATTCCATACTCGTATCCTCCCCTCTCTCTCTCTCTCTCTCTCTCTCTCTCTCTCCCTCCCTCCAACAAACACCTCCTCTATCCTCCCATCCACTCTTTTTCTTTCCTTCTGTGAGCGATTGTGTGCTCCACCCCTGTCATCACATTATGATGTGCATATGGGAAGGAGGGGGGAAGAGAGACAGAATAGCAATGGACGCGATGACATCCTAGAAACACACATCTTGTTGACCAACAGATTAAGATGAATGTGGGTCTGATTCACAGACTTAATCTCGGTAGCGCGCCATTTACAGTAAAGAGGTCGAAAAGGCTGTGAGAGAGAGAGAGAGAGAGAGAGAGAGAGAGAGAGAGAGAGAGAGAGAGAGAGAAATACAACTGACTGTTGGATAGATGGATAGATAATGTTAGATGGATAGACAGAAAGAAAGGAAGAGAGGAACAGAGAGGAAGAGAGAAAGAAATCATAATTTAGAGATAAAAATACACAACAACTCAACAGCTCAACTAATCCTCTTCCTCAATCCCCACTCTTATCAAAGGAATTGAGGAGAGAGGCTTAAAAAACACACTCACTCGGTCACACACATACATACATACACACACACACACACACACACACACACACACACACACACACACACACACACACACACACACACACACACACACACACACGCACCAACATTCGCAAATACACACAGACAAATTAATCTCAGCTTTAAGGTGATGCATAATGTACTTTTGTGAACTCACGCACACGCAGATATGCCTTCTGATCATGCTTTCAGAAATTCTGAAAAAGACTTCACATTCGGGGAAAAGTCTTAACATGTGACACTTGGACTGAAAGACATCAGATCAGCATCTCACATGCACAAGCCCAACACTAAACATATAGCCGCATAGTTGAAGAAATTGACTGATTGAACTGAACATGAACTGAGCAGAAAGAAGCCCCGCAAAAAATAAAGTCATGCATCAGTGCTAATATGATGATAAAGCCAGCAGACTACACACACACACACACACACACAGTCCTACACGCCTCTCTTCCCTTTGCTGTCAATAACATTGACTGGCATATTTCATAAAGGTTCGGAAGGTAATGGGGCCCTGCCATTGTCAGGTTTGGTTATTCATGCAGCATTGCCTAATGGAGGCCCTATCGAACTGAACTTGACCAGCCGAGAAAAATAGACATGGGCTAAATTAGAAAAAAAGGAAACGAAATCAGATGTCCGTGTTAAGATAGAGGTGAGCAAATTATAGGGAACAAATGTGAAATAAATGTGATTAATGAATAAATGTCAATGTTTTTTTGTTATTAAATTATCTTTTAAAAAAACATAAGAGTGAAGTGTAACGGATGCCAACTAGCTCGGCTAACTGGCGGCAGTATGTGTAAATCCTCACAACCCAATTCCTTGGGCGTTTTCTAACTGCCGAGTCCGACTCCCATGCCGCGGGTTAGTTGTAGTTGACGGAGTGGCAAGTTTGAGACCCGAGTGCGGTGAGAACGGCTCCGGCAACAGAAGCACATTTCACCCACTGCAAGGCTCACTAAAAAATTAACAGGAGGGTTCTAACCTCTTCAGAAAAAAATGCAAATTCTTAGTCAGTCTTTCTTCCAGTCAAGAGAACAGAATGGCACGCTTAAAAAAAATGACAAAGATGTTTCTCCAGTGTAAGTAGTTAGCAATTTAGATCTGAAAAAGAGATACTCAAACTCAAACTCCAGTCTATACATACTGTACTATAGGTATAACCCCATAGGCTCAACATTATGCCGGCCTCTAAAGTGACTCATATTGTGTGGTGCACTGAGATGTGTGCATTAAAGAGACTACACTGTTTTTACTGTAAAACTTGAACTATACATAAAAGGCACACAAAAGCTTCCAAAAATGTTCCGAGCACTGCTAGAACACTAATGTTGTCTGATAGCAAAACATTTAGCAATATCATGCTGTAACTACAGTTTTCATTTATTTTGAGGTGATTTCCTCCCACCCAGGACTACACAGTGCTTATACCAGATGGTTGGGAATAAAACTTGCATTTACCCACCCTTCATGACTGTCATCCAAATTATGTTGAGATGCTATAGCCTACCACAAGAAATTTTTGGACAAAAAACAGACCTAACAGTGGCAAAAGTTGCATAAAGTCCATTTAAACTGCAAATCAGCTCCATCTGCATAAATTAAGAAGCAAAACTGATGGATGAACCTTGCCGTTATGAAATAAAATGTTTAGATTTATTTATTTTTTTAAATTACTTTTAATTAATCAATTGGAAGGAACACATCCATATTTACATCAATATACCATTGACACCAGTGGAGAGGATGCTTTCGTTGGTTGTGAATGATTAATCCACCTCATGTTGGATAAGTGGCTGTAATTAATTCCTATTTATTAATTTTTTATTTTATTTTTTTTTAATTTAGACATCTGGATTTTTACCACTTGAATTGAGGTCAACAAAAGAGAAAGCAGAACAAGAATCAATGGGTCAAATGTCTGTTTGCCTCTTGTCACAGACATAAACAGGACATACAAGGACTATTCACAATGTAAATAAATCAAGTAAATATTGTACCCGTTATGAGCAATAGTTCATGAGGCCAATAGAGGGGGAGAAACAGTGCCTTTGTCAGGTGCTTGGGTGTAATGTTCTGCCAGAGAGGAGGAGTTCTAAGAAATCATGTCCTGGGTGTCAGGGATCCTTGATGGTTTTTATTTATTTGTATGCCTATCTGTGGAGTAGTCTAGTGAATGAATGGGCAGGAGGACAGCCCCAAACTTTTCAGCTGCCCTTATGACTGTGATGGAAGAACAAGAGAACAAATAGCCTACTATTTGGGCACTTTTACAGTAGCACATGGAGAGCTCATGCAGGGATTTCATGATCTTTGAATGAAGGTGGACTCATTCAAATATCATGAGATCCAAGAGGAAAACATGATGTGTATGAGCAGGGGGGTAGCATCAGGGCCATGTGCACAAGCAGTGGCCATATGTCCTGGAATACAATTCTAGACCCCTCAAGGGCCCTCCTGCTTCTTTGGGCCCTGGTAACAGTCCCCCTTCCTTTAAAATATGTTATATAAATAAATATAGGCTAGTCTAAATATGAGGCCTGTAATATCTTCTCAGTCTTTTTTATTTGTAGTAAATTAGGAGAGAGCATCACTCAGGGATGGTATGAAATTCTTTCTTAGACTCTGGTTTGGATCAATCCTGACCCAAAACCAGCCAATCTGAAAGCCCATATCACTTCCTGATGGGTGTCTGGAACCGGAATGGTCTATTAGAATGACGTAACTGACCATTTCTGTGTTTGCTGGATTTGATTTGCTTGCAACTGCCTCCTACTTCCACCCCGGCAGTTGGAGTGGCGAGCGTGTGGTCCGAAGCTTGCCTCGGTTCACATCTTATTATTAAAATAAAAAATAAAAAAAATATTAAAAAATTGAGAAAATATAAAAAAACAAGAAAATATATCAGAGCCCAGAACCGGTGAAGCAAGGCCGCCTCAGAAGGCTACCTACGGGGATAAGAAGGTAAACTAGGTAGCCATGGGGAATTTAAAAGTAATCATCAACCGGTGCTGTGATAAGGCTAATCAGACAGCTGAGAATGCTATGTTAGCTGGGTTGTGGGAGACTCGGAAGAATCAGCCACTACAACTACCCATTAAACATGGTTTCTTTCTCGTTAAGGTTTGTTAGCCTGCAGTGAAGGATTACCTTTACCTTCATGCGACCAAACATTTCAGGCTAAAATAACGGTAGGACAACTCAGTCACCTGTTAGATATGACTGAATTAACGTTAGTCTACATGTTAGCCTACCGTTAACCTACCTTTGTGATTTCACAATCGCCAACATGTTAGAACCTAAACGTTATCAATATTTCTGACGACAATATCAAGTGAATAGTTTATCAGTGTTATAACAATAGTTATTGTAATCCAACGTTAACTCGTATTAGATGAGATAACGTTACCCTTATAATAAAGCGGTGACCATGAATTGCCAGTTAGCAATAAACTACCGTTACTGTCAGCAATGACCGTTCTAGTGAGATGGCTGTCATGATTCAGTAGACATCCACGACGTGCTATTGGTAACATTGCGCATCTCTTCACTAGTTAACGCCACTGCCGAAATCCTAAACGGACGCGCCCACCAAGATGAACCATAGTGCAGCTCCCAGTTACCCCATGGCCTCCTTGTATGTCGGGGATCTTCATCCTGATGTCACCGAGGCAATGCTCTATGAGAAATTCAGCCCTGCCGGTCCCATACTTTCTATTCGGGTCTGCAGAGATATGATAACACGTCGCTCTCTCGGATATGCCTACGTGAACTTTCAGCAACCGGCAGATGGTAGGTAATGATGTAGTTGTTACTGTAATTGTTACTGTACTGTAAATGTAAAACACGAGCCCCACAACATGTTCATAGTTTAATGTTAATCATCACTAATGCTTTGACAGAAATGCATAGTTTGGGTGTACAAAGTAATCCAGGCAAATGCATCATGGATGGAAGAATACATCAGGAATGTCAGTTCAATGACAATTTTCTTTATAACCATATTGAAATATTGTCTCTACCATCAGCTGAGAGAGCCCTGGACACCATGAACTTTGATGTCATTAAAGGCAGACCTGTGCGTATTATGTGGTCCCAGCGTGACCCTTCCCTCAGAAAGAGTGGTGTTGGAAACATATTCATCAAAAACCTGGACAAGTCCATCGACAACAAGGCCCTCTATGACACATTTTCCGCTTTCGGCAACATCTTGTCTTGCAAGGTAATGGGTGGGGCTGCTCCCTCATGCTTGTTTCATGATTGTTTTTCATTTGTGATTTGTCCTGACATTTACTTTGGCATCTGCATTATTTCACCATCAGGTGAATATTCAGATTAATTTGCAAAGATTCAAAGACTGGCGCTCACACTTCTGAGACTCTGTTCTCACAACTCCTGTTTCCCTTAGGTGGTTTGTGATGAGAATGGCTCAAAGGGCTATGGCTTTGTACACTTTGAAACCCAGGAGGCAGCCGAGAGAGCCATTGAGAAAATGAATGGCATGCTGCTAAATGACCGCAAAGTGTGAGTGTTTGTGGTCTGTTGTTTTTTTATGTTTGTTTTTCCCCCTAATAGGTCAGTTTGTAAAGTAAAAAAATAAAAAATAAACAAAACAGAGAAGCTGCCCTTAGTAGGAAGGGCTTTGCTTTTGCTTGTAATGGCAGACGTTTCTAAAACTAGCCTGATCGCATGGTCTTGTCACATTCAGCATGTACACCACAGAAGGCCTTTTGCCTTAGCTAACAGTCCTTCATAAATTAGGGGATGATTATAGTAAACTAATAGTGCTTTTATAATAGTGCTTTTCAAGAGTGCCGCTTATATTAGTAGTATATTTGCTGCATACAACACCAGTTTATCGACACAGAAATGTAAATATGTAAATCGTCTATTCTGAGTGGCAATGCTATTTGTATAAAAAATAGCAGAAAAAAAATGTACAGGCTTGGGCTGTTGATTTGGTATTTGTTGACTTCTGCATAGAGTACAATCAACCACCATGGAAATGAGTGTATTGCATTAAGCCCAGCCAACTTCAAGTGAATCCACAGCTCTCATGAAGGAGATATTTGAAGTGACCTTTTTAAATTCACATGGCACAGCCAGTAGAAATGCATAGACATACTAATTGCTGTAAATGAGTTAAAATACAGTATGCACATAACTTGGTTAAGAACTTTGCTACTCACTTGAAATGTGTAGTAGGGTACCATCACCTGAGTACCAATGTCCCCCTGAACATGAAAAGCCAATCATGATGAAGTCAATTCTTGGCACTTACATTATCAAACGTTTGAGACGGATTGGCAATGGGATTCGACTATAATAATTATGGGGAGAATATTGTGGAAATATATGTCTGTGATGCTCCTTCACATTGGATTCCCACTTTTGAGTTGTTCCTCCTTTTGCTTCACAGGTTTGTGGGCCGTTTCAAATCCCGCAAAGAGCGTGAGGCAGAGTTGGGTGCCCGTGCCAAGGAGTTCACCAATGTTTACATCAAAAACTTTGGCGAAGACATGGATGATGAGAAACTGCGTGAGATCTTTGGGAAATTTGGTGAGTGTCTTTGTGGGTCGTGTGGGGTCCGCTGCACTTCTGGGAGCTATATTTCAGAAATTTCAATGTCATATTTGACATAGTCACTAAAATCCCAAGTAATTGTTTTAGCCATGATTTGGTGACCTCTGACCTCTCCTCAACTCTGCATTCGCCCTCTTTTAAGGCCCTGCACTCAGCATCAGGGTGATGATTGATGAGCATGGGAGGTCCAAAGGCTTCGGCTTCGTCAGTTATGAGAGACATGAGGACGCACAGAGGGTGAGCAGAGAGAGAAACTTGGTGCTTCTCCATGGGTCTGACACGTGACTAGGGCTGCAAAGGGGTGGGAAATTTGCAGAAACTTTCCATGGAATTTTCAGAATTTGTCTGAATTTAAAGCTTAATAGAGCTTATGGAAATTAACATGAATTTTAAATGTGGGAAAATTTAGAGAAGCATAGTCATATGCTATATTATACCAAGACAAACGTTAACATTTTATTTTGCCATAAGCAGATGTTACAAAAGGATAGAATTGGGGGGGGAAAGAAAATATTTATGTACTTGATGAATGCATAGGCTCGCACTTTCATCAAACAATCAATTGTTTCAGTAAGCAACAACAACAAAAAAAACAGCTCGCCCTTCAAAATGAAAGGATATCCCCTCCCATATAAAAAGTGTAATTCAGAATTCTAGAAATGACTGTGCATGTGATGGAGAAATGCACAATGCATGTAGGGGATGTGGCCTAAATAGCTCCACCAAAAGCTGTGTGATATGTCCCTACTGTAATGGCGGAATTACATATTATACTTAGTTGTATTCACATCAAAATCTGATTGTTTTAGCCTATTTTATGCTCAGATATTTTTTTTCCATCAACTGTATTTATATTCCTAACCTTTAACCTTGATAATTCCCAGTTTATTCCCGTAAATTCCTGTAAATTCCCATAAATCCCATGGGAAATTTACAACGTTGAAAATTCCCGGAATTTTGCAACCCTACTCGTGATTTCTGTGTTAAAGTGTAAGTGAGGAGCACAAGTGAAGTGCTAGTGTGTTTGTGTTTGTGTGTGTGTGTGTGTGTGTGTGTGTGTGTGTGTGTGTGTGTGTGTGTGTGTGTGTGTCAGGCCGTGGATGAGATGAACGGGAAGGAGCTGAACGGTAAGCTGGTGTACGTGGGCCGTGCGCAGAAGAAGGTGGAACGGCAGACAGAGCTCAAGCGCAAGTTTGAACAGATGAAGCAGGACCGCATGACCCGCTACCAGGTATGTGTCGCAGCTTCCATCTGTCTTTACCTTAACACTGCCTGCTAGTGTATCCATTCATGTCAGCACATATGGTAATATAGTGGTAGTTTACTAGAACAAAATACTAGTGTCGTGTAAAAAAAAAAAAACAACTCATGCTCTTTTCAAGTCAGCGTGAGCATCATGTGAATCATGCAGTTGTACATTTGTCCAGAAGGGGGCAGTGGTCAAGCAAATCTCTATCTTGTGTTTGGATCATGGCGCAGTCACAAAACAAGACTTACCACACCTATAGGCAGTGTGTGTGAACGGTGTATAAATATGTAGGTTTAAATGAAGCCTCCTTTGATCTCTTTTTCAGGGGGTGAATCTCTATGTGAAGAACCTGGATGATGGGCTGGATGATGAGCGTTTGCGCAAGGAGTTCTCCCCATTCGGGACCATTACCAGTGCCAAGGTACAGTAACACTCGCTCTCCTACCTGGTATTTGTCATCTAACTCATGACATTTTGTCACTGGGCTTGTGCTTGGATCACACCTCTGGTGCCTGTGGAAATAAAACAGCTTAAGGCCACCAACCTCCAAATGTAATGTTGTCAAGGAAGTGTTATAAAAAAAAAACATAACATAACATAGCATAACACAACAATAAAATCTCTCTCTCTCTCTCTCTCTCTCTCTCTGCTGGTTCTGTACAGGTCATGATGGAAGGCGGCCGCAGCAAAGGCTTTGGTTTCGTGTGCTTCTCTTCGCCAGAGGAGGCCACGAAGGCCGTGACGGAGATGAACGGACGCATCGTGGCCACCAAGCCCCTGTATGTGGCGCTGGCTCAGCGTAAGGAGGAGCGCCAGGCTCACCTCACCAACCAGTACATGCAGAGGATGGCCAGCGTCCGGGCCGTGCCCAACCCCGTGATCAACCCCTACCAGCCGGCACCACCTTCCGGCTACTTCATGGCCGCCATCCCCCAGGTCAGCGGACCTTACCTCACCACTCTAAAGGCCTCCGCTCAGTGATCCTGACAGCATTGCTGAGCACTTTTGAATTCGACAACAATATTGTTCGTTTCAGTGACTGCAGTGTCTGGCGCTGGTGTGTGGGGTTTTATTGAAAACCATGGAACCGCAATGCTCTGCACTTTGTAGGAGCTGGTGTGCAGAGGCCCTAAGAAATCTAAAGTGCATAGTACATTACTGTAGGTACAAGTACATATATTGTGAAACATATGCAGCTACCCTAGGCAGACTGCCCTGCTACTGTTTTTGTTGTTTTAACTGCTGCTTTTTAGGGCGTTATTACAGCATTGAGAGATTAGCATTGCTGTGTGAAGGATGCTCAAGTGTTTAAATATAGACTATCTGAGAAATGGCTTCTGCAGGCACATCTGCAGGTCGGCAGGAAGGAAGCGTTTTGAGGCTTGTCGAGTAATGCAGATGTTAAATGACTCGAGCAGAGGTTCTGGCCTACTGTAGTTCAGCGTCAGCATACAAGAAGAGACGTTACGTGATCTTGTGGCAAGGCAACATGAAAACAAGCACCTGTCTACATAGGTGATTTACAATTCCTTGTTGAAGTTATAAACGAAATAATTGAAAAAGCACAAGGTCTGAGTTCACAGTTGGATTCACGATCGGTCTCCTGCTTTTAAGAGTTGAAGTGTTCTTGATTATTATTGTGGCTTGTTCTCAGTTAAGCATTAGAGCAGAGGTTTTGTCTCACTGTAATTCAGCATCAGCATATAAGAGGAGACTTTGCATGACCTTGTGGCAAGAGAACTTGGTGAAAACAAAGCTCTCTTTAACAGTAATTTACAGTACTGAATTAGTTTATTATTGGTCTCTTGATTCTAACAGTTGTATCTAGTGTTTCTGATTTATTGTTGACTGGCATACTCAGCGGTTTTGAGAGAATATTTCTTTTTACCTGTTGATGATCAGCAGGCAGACTGTCATGAAACTGTTTATGGGCTTGCTCAGCAACATTGCTGCCCTATGTCTCATCACCTTAACACTGTGTGTGTGTGTGTGTGTGTGTGTGTGTGTGTGTGTGTGTGTGTGTGTGTGTGTGTGTGTGTGTTTCCACAGGCCCAGAACCGTGCTGCATACTACCCGACTAGCCAGCTGGCACAGCTGCGACCCGGCCCACGCTGGGCTACCCAGGGCATGCGCCCCCAGCGTAAGTGTTCGGGCAAAAACACAAACCTCTCTTAGAGCCCGTTCACACTGACACGCTTTTTTCACCTCCAGGCGCTCGATTTCAATTGTTTCCCTATGGAACGATGCGACTTGACCGTTGCTACGCGCCTCGCGTAAAAATGGGCCCGTTGCCTAGCTGCCAGTCATAGCTAAGTCGGGGAGTTATCGGTTTAGCCAAATCTAGCTGTCATATCAACAAGACGTACATTTATCATTTTCGACCTCGCATGTTTTTGTCACTCATTTTTCAGAATACTCGCGTTTTACAAGCGGAAAAGCGTGTTCAGTGTGAAACCCCCCTTAAGCGCCATGCAGAGCTCCAGGCTTCAGAGACTTCACAGATAATGGAGAAAAAGAACTTTGGAGAATGCAATGCCTTGCGGACTAAGATCTGTTGCTTTTGAAGCTGTAGGGTTTGCTAACTTTTTTAGTAGAATGTTTTCTGTGGTGGGCTGAACCACACAAAACCGTCCTCTGCAGAAGGATTCTGTGGAGGTATAGTCATACCCATTTGGCACAGTCCATAATCAAGAGCAGTCTGTAGTTGGGCCAGTTCTTGCCTTGTCAGTTGAAATGCCATGCTGCTGTGCTACATGCTTCATGTGCCCCAGTACACAGTGCAGCACACACTACAGCCGCTTGGAATTAATTAATTGGCTGCTGGTGCTACCTGACTGACTCAAAGTGTATTGAGCCCCATGCACTACTGCTCAATATGCAGCATGGTATGCAAGCAGTAGAAAAGGCCTACAAAGCACATGAGCAGTACCTCATTAATTAAAGGACAACAGGTGCTCTAGCTGACTGAAAGTTTTTAATTGAGTCCCATACTACTCCTGTGCTGTTTTTCATGTACTATATACCACACACTGCGTTCTGCAATAATCAGTATGGGCGGTATTCTCCCAGGGGCTTAAGTCAAAGAAAGTGCTTAGTGCTTGAAATACATGGAGCTAAGCACTTTTGTTTTACTTACCACCCTATATGAGTAGGAGTGGCCATTTTCGGAAACGGCAAGTGTCTCTCACTGAAACCCCACTTTGCCACCGCAGATTTCCAGGGCATGCCAGCCAGCACCATGAGGCAGTCGGCCCCTCGTCCGCAGACGTTCAGCACTGTGAGAGCCGCCTCCACCCAGGTGCCACGCATGGTGGCATCACAGCGCATGAGTAAGTACCCACTGGTGCCCTCTTAAACTGGCAGTGGTGTGTGCCGTGTTTTACTATAATTGAAGCACATCATTTCTCTGTGCAACAGTAATAGCCAAAGTAGACAATTGGAACACATCTCCAGAGTAAGGATTACACTCATGATATTACCTTAAAAAGGTTTGTTCTGAAAAATGTCTGTTTCACTGAACTGCTTTTGCACGTGTATAATGTTAGGATCACCCTAGACAGAAAAGTTGAGTAGTGCTTAGTAAGCACTGCTTAATGAGATCAGCCCCCTCCATCTCTCACCCCCCCCCCCCCTCTGTCTTTCCCCAGCCTCTCAGACTCTTGGCCCACGGCCCACCAGTGCCACGGCTCCCACCTCTGCCCCAGTGCGAGGCGTCCCCCAGTACAAGTACGCCGCAGGGGTGAGGAACCCACAGCTGGGCTCACAGCCACACTCCGCCATGCAGCAGGTACATATGCGCGCACGCGCACACACACACACACACACACACACACACACACACACACACACACACCTTTTATGATTGAGAATCCTGAGGTCTCACTTTAATTTCTTTTTTAAACGTATCCCTGAAATAGTTGAGCAATGTAGAAACCTGTAGATCAACATGAATAGATAGCCGGTCATGTCACGGACACAAACCTCTTTGACTGACGTTTTTTCAAGGATACTCTGTTAACTGTTCTGAATCAGTTTTCCTTGGAAAGCGACCTCGAGAAGGAGTCAGTCTGACCTGCTGTGCTATTTCGTACCGAGCAGCGTATTTGTATTTCGCCCTGTGCTATGATTGTGCTGTGTTTTGTGTGTGTGTGTGTGTGTGTGTGTGTGTGTGTGTGTGTGTGTGTGTGTGTGTGTGTGTGTGTGTGTGTGTGTGTAACTGGCATGTGTTTTGCCACTCTCTGCAGCCTGCTGTCCATGTCCAAGGCCAGGAGCCGCTGACAGCCTCCATGCTGGCAGCAGCCCCCCCACAGGAGCAGAAGCAGATGTTAGGTCAGCACCAATACACCACCTCTCATGTCTAGTGAGAGATCTCTCACCTCTCTCTCTCTCTCTCTCTCTCTCTCTCTCTCTCTCTCTCTCTCTCTCTCTCTCTCTCTCTCTCTCTATCTCTGGAGGAAAAATTCAACGTGTAATGTCCAGGTGCTCTGTATTTCTGTGTATCTGCAGAGTTGAGTAAACCCAAATGTGTGTGTGTGTTTATGGCCTTTGGCATCAATGCATGCTTCTCTTTTGTCCTCTCACCTCTCTCTTGTAATTATCTGGAGTGTGTGTGTTTGTTTCTCCCCCTCATCTCCATCGGTTGTCCTCCTCCCCTCAGGAGAGCGTCTGTTCCCACTCATCCAGAACATGCACCCCAACTTGGCTGGGAAGATCACAGGCATGCTGCTGGAAATCGACAACTCCGAGCTCCTCCACATGCTCGAGTCTCCAGAGTCACTGCGCTCCAAGGTCAGCAGTGTGTGTGTGTGTGTGTGTGTGTGGTACAAATATTTTCTTTTAGAATATTAGCCATGTCTCATAGCAACCACAGCACAATGTTTTATGCAAATTAGAAAAACCTGTTTGTTTATTATAAGTAAATTATAGTATAAATATACTCAAATGCATATATTCAAACAAGCCTACACACACACACACACACACACACACACACACACACACACACACACACACACACACACATACATACATACATACATACATACATACATATATTCACACATTATGTAGAGGCCCATTTGAAGTCACTCAGTCCTGCTGTTGAGCCAAGTTATCTGTGCGGGTTGAGTTGAGTTGGAGTGAAGGCAAGTGCTCTTGTGTTGCAGGTGGATGAGGCCGTGGCAGTGCTCCAGGCTCACCAGGCTAAGGAGGCTGCCCAGAAGTCCGTTACTGGCCCAGCTGTGCCAGCTGTTTAATGACAAGGTACTTACTTACTCCTGCTGCGTCACACCCCATCAGCAACCCTAATATTACCATCTCTACCTTGAATGTCTTTTTCATACAATATCCATAATGCTAGCAAATTAAAAACAATCCATAATCAATATTGTATTACCGTTATAATCGACTTTACAACTTTGCACTTACTGCACTGCCACACACCTTGTCTCTTAGTGTCATTTAACCTCAAAGATTCCACCTAATAGTTGTTGGCAAACTTGTTGGGCTACACCACAGACTGAAATCTATACACTAAAAGAAAAGCCCAACTGAGCTGTAATAATACATTCCCATATGTGTCAGATTAGCATCTTTTTTCATTCAGATAACCAAACTGTGACAGTAATAATCTGTTATGTGCTCTAGTTGAGGACTAATACATTGTCCTGTTTTTGTCTCGCATGCAGGAATGGGAATGCTGCAGCTTGCTTCACCGATTAAAAGGGGTTACAAAAAAAAAGAGAAAGAAAAATATAAAACATTGAAAAAAGTTAAAACCCAGAAAACATTGCAAAAAGGAAAAAAAAGCTAAAAAATGGAATGAAATTTAAGAATGGTTTTACCAGGTCTGACACAAAGACTAGACCTTGATTATTTACATAGAAAAAGGAAAACAAAAGCTAAAAAAGGAAGAAAAAATGAAAAAGGGTTATGCTGTTTGAGAAGTTATTTGGAGATGAAAGCTTTGTCTGTTCCCAGTACTGCCCTTTTGCACAGAATATTATGTTTGGAACAACAGCCCGACATAATAGCTGGGCACTGGAGAAATGTATGTGGATTGAGTACCGCTTGCTTTAATAAAATCTCAAACACTGAATGTTATTGTGTCATTGACTCTCTTCTTGCTGTGCAGTGATGTGTGTTGTGCTTTCAGTCAATGCCCAAAATGCAGTGTATCTTAACTGTTCACACCCAACCAACAACATAGATGTTTTGTCCCAGGTAATGGAAATGTAATTCATGAGATTCCTCTCACACGATCAATGAGGGAAATATGATGGGAATTCCAGCATGCTTTGAGAATCCCCTCAGGTGTATTTGAGTGAAAAGTAGCATTCTGTGATTCGCACTTTAGGCATTAATGTATTTTTTCAGCATTTGAGGGTCTTCGGCGTGCAGTTTGAACATGTCCTGTTCAAATGTGGTTTTGTTTGATTAATCACAAGATGGGTTAGTTCTAGGACTCCTGCCTGACACTAGGTGGCAGTGAAGAGGACGATTAAAAAAAAAGAGGAATGCCAAGTAGATTTAAATCTTTGTCATATCAATTAACATTCAATGGTGAATAGAAACCAGTGTATATCACACAATTATGGTCCATCATAGCCACTGTAAAGGGTTCAGAGATCTAAGATTGGAATATTAAACCTCATTTAACAGCATAGAGTAACATTAACAAGATAATGTAATCATTTTGACAGGAAACTGCTTAGATGGGTATTACAGAGATCTTTCTGAATAACCAAACCAACTGTGCTATTGTGGAGATCAAACTCTATCTTTCCATTGGAGAGAGTTTTTGTGAGTTATGTTGTTTCTGCTAGTGCTGTATATTTCTATGGTGCTTGATGTGCAAGATTGAGAGGCCCTCTGCTCTCAAATAGACAAATCTACCCTGGAGGAACAGGAACTACAACAGGAATGTCATTTCTGACGTAACATTGTGCATTTCCTCACATTAAGCTCGTCTGACAGGAACTCACAGTTCATACTAGGTCATATTTAGCCTACAGCATGGTACACTACAGTATTCCAATGCAGCTCTAGTACTCAAGATGTAGCAGACCTAATTTCATGGCTTTCATCTAGAGTGGTCAGATTTCAAATACAGACAGTTTTGGTCCTTTAACTGGTCCTACATGTATTATCCACTCTGTGTCCAGCTGGACCAGTCCCCACTGTGCCCCCAACACCACCACCACCACCCGACTCACAAACAGAGAGCCAGATAAAACCAGACAGTCAAAGGTTCAGCCGTCATCTCTGTGTGTCATGAAACGAGCCTTTTGTGACTCATAGTCACATGACCGTAATCCCAGCCAGAGAGCCTGGCAATAGGCCCACTTGACCTGCCATGAAAGTCAGTTTAATGCTGCTTTTCTTTTTCAGGCCTTTTTTTTAAAAAAAAAAAAAGAAGAAGAAATGTAAACAGTGTTGTGCTCCAAAGCAGGCCATTTGGTCTAGCCACTCAAATGTGCTGGAGGAGGAGGGCTGTGGTTAAATCCAGAGTTTCCTCTGCAAACCTAATGCTATGCTGGGCACTTACACTCTGAGCGGAGCCTTGTTTTGAGGGTTATTTTTGGCCAGGTGTGATGTGTGGAAGCGCCTGGGTGGTGGTTTGTGAATTCCACCTGATTGCTCTGTGTCGACTGGAGGATTACCCCAGCAATGTAATATATAGCTTGTCAGTCATCCGCCGTGCCCCCAGTGCCTAATATTAGGCGTGGGCAGTCTTTGGGGTGGCATTTGACTGCTCTCTCTGCTTACCTCAGGGGGCTGGCTTTGTTTACTGTAACCATCCAACTGTTTCAACAACTGCTCCCAACGGCCGCGACTCTGTTTACTCTCTGACTCTTAAAATAAGATGTCGCTCTCCACACCATCAACTGTAAAAGCTGTTTGTGAGTGCTTCTTCCAAAACCAAAGGCAAAGTAGGCCCCAATTTAGCTTCTGATGGGACATTCTGGGAGGGAAAGCCACTTCAACGTGTGGGAGAAATTCAGCTGCCTTTCTCTCATTACCTGTATGTAATGAGCTCCTCTCACACAAACTGCCAAATATGGGCAACAACTCTGGATGTATCTTTAGTGTTCAGTTGGGCAGTGACAAAACACTGCAATAGGCCCTGTCACAAACCTCTGATGAAATCAATGGAACCGTTGCTTGATTATCTGTAGGGTGAACTGGCCATTTCCACTGATATCAAACTAACGGTAACTAATTCAGAGATCAGATCACTTTTTTCCCACCACTGCTGCAAATCTACATCAGGCTTGGGTAATTTCTTTACCATAACAGTGTGAAAGCATTTGCCTGTATTCCAAATGTTGAGCTGGGGCTCAGCAGTGTCAAAGCTCTAAAGCATTCCCAGACTTCAGACAGCTTTGCTTTTTCCCCCTTTTGACACATTACCTTATGCATATTTTTAGGATTTGTCATGAGAAAATCTGAAATGAAAAGTGAAATAGGAGATTGTTGTGCTTGATTCTGTGCTATGTTTTTATTATGTTCACTTCAGTGGTCCAGTGGGAGATTTAAATAGGGGGAATTTACAGTCATAATCATTTAAGTACAAAGGTTAACAGCTATGTCCTCATCAAACTAAGAGCTGGCAATGTTTGTGACTTGTTTTAAAAGTATTTTGACTGATCGTTTAACTGATTTGCTGAAAGCAGACAGACGCGCTCACACATACAGTACACACACACTTTCATGACCTGTGTGTGTTGTTTTTAATGTCTCATCTTCTAGAGACAAGAGATTAGAGCACTCTGAAGTGGATAATTTGGATCACTGTTTAAGTATTTATTGCCATTGGTGATATCATCTGGCAATGTGAATACGTTTGAAGATTATGTGTGAACACACTCGATCAGTGCTGATATTTATAAATTTTCTAAACAGTTGACTTTTTCTGTGGCATATTTGATATAAAATCCTCCAAAGTCCTTCTGACTTTGACAGATAGACATACGGTCTTCTGTTTTATGAATTTCTCATGTCAGGTTATGATGTCACTGTAACTATGGTAACTGCCATCTTCTCTAACCTAACTTGCTCACTCTAATAGAGAGCTACTTTCATCACGGTTGGTGATTAATTTGATTTGCATTGCGGCACAAACCCAGAGATAAAAAAAGGGGATTCTAAATCTATGTAGAATATCCATCAATAATGTTTTGTGGAAATGTTTGACTCTGTTCCATTGTCACTAATTAGTCTTCAAGACATTTGCATTCACAGTTACCTTTTAATAACAGACCATTTTCATACCATGCCATCTGTTCATTCCAGGTGGAGTAGTGTCTTATAGGGGGTAGTGTCTCCATTGAGGGAAGGAGAGTATTATTACCCGGATTTAAGGAATAATGTCAGGGGCGCTCGGGCCAGTCTGTGCTTAGCAGTAGGCCTACACCAGGGGTGGGCAATTATTTTGGCCGAAGGGCCACATTGGCATTTAGATTTTCACTAACGGGCCGGGTGTTAACCATCAACCGGTTGATGCTGGTAAATTGGAAAGTCTCAAACCAGTAGCCTCACTTTCTTCAGAGGACATTTTAACATGCAGGGTTAAAAGGGGGGATTTGTATATCATGACTGCAACTAATTTAATAATTTAGGTCTATAATCGAAGTCTCCTTGGCTAAAAGAGAAATAATTCTACTTTGGGAAGTCTCCACGGGCCGGATTGAATAGCTCAGCGGGCCGCATGTGGCCCCCGGGCCTTAGTTTGCCCAGGCCTGGCCTACACCACATGTAAACAAACTGTTTCCACATAACCCATAATCCCACACTAATTAAAGCCACAACAGCTACTGAGAGAATCTAAGTAAAATGCGAAGTAAAAATAAAGGGCCACACGATTACATTGACATATTTGCCATGTTTATTTAGAAAACACAATCCTTATCTGTCTCTCTCTCAGTGGTGTTCCATGTGGCTTATGCCAAAAAGAAAAAAAAATAGATGACAAGTATGAGATTGTAATCATGTGGCTAGATGTTTTGTTGTTGTCCAGCACAGCACTTCTGATCTTTTGATTACGATCACTGATCAGGTATGTTGAGTGAACACCAGTGTGTTCTAGGAGTGATGTGAAGATCAATGAAAAATCTTCAGTGACATCGACTGACATTCATTATTACTTAAATGTGTTAAATACAATAATAAACAAACTTGCTCAACAGACAGTAGCACAACTTGCACCTGGACATGCACATCCTGTTTTGCTGATATTTTGGTTCATGGACAGGGGACATTTGAAACTTGCCATTGAAACAACATTCTTTGAGGGTTGGGTGGTTCCAACAACTCTGTTCTTGAATGTTGTGAATATTCTTGAGGAATGTAAATATTGGTGGTGCAGATGACAGCATACATAGGCTACATAGGACAGACAGAACCTTTCATCTTTGATGAATAATTATACTGGGCAAATAATGCAGATTTTGCCCCCCAAATTACTCTTCAGTCAGTTAAGTCTGATCTATTACCTGCAGATGAAGCTGAGCATCTCATTGTAACAAAATTAACCTGAAAATTATGACACTGCATCGACACTGGTTATAGTGACTGCTAAAGGCATAAAGGCCACATTATGTCTGCCTGTTCCCAGGCATGACATCGACCAGAAAGGGAAATTGAGAAATTATTTGAAAATTGAGAGGCCTGAACCCTGAAGGTGTGTTTTTTTTTTTTGGCATGGTGTGACATATCATAAACCTATGGAGGGTTACTTAAAAAAACTTATTCCACAGAATTAAGAATTAAGATATTTCCAACTTCCTCTGCTGATTGTATCATTTCTGAAATGTCACGAGGGATCACCAGCCTTTAGCTTACTTGTAAGTGTATTCAATAATTGAAAAAAAAAAAAAAAAAAAAAAAGCCGTGGGCTGATACATTTGAGCTGTAACGTTACCATCAGGGTAAACAAACAGGGTAGGCTTCTTTAGTCTAGTCCCTGTAGATCTGATTCAATATGCATAGGCCTACAGCCAAATCACATTTTTCTTCCAAGGACAATGCAGTCCTCTGGCAATTTGCATTGTATTGAAGCAAAGATCATGGAATTACTCCGCTTGAATCCTCTCTGATTGAAGTGCATTGATTTTCAACATAGGCTACACCTAAGGGGCTGAAATAAGTTAACGTTAGGCCTATGCATCCCAAAATTGTAAGCTTTGACATTCAATTTCATATTCAACATACCCAGAGACTTTGAAAGTTCATCTGGTTGGTATAAGTGTGTAACACTCTTTTAAATGCCGTGTTTCTATTTTCCAACTCACAAAAAAGTTTTCGTCTTGTTTTCATTCGGCAGCAGCGTATTATCGCGAGACTATTTGAACAGACGTTCAGAAAAAGAACGTAAACCAGCTGCAAGCTCTCCAGATCAACGAACGGGGTGGGACCGAAACAGACTAGACTGTGGGAAAACTGGACAAAGTATATCATTTGGCCCACAAAGGATTCTCTTTGGATCTGAAGTGATTTCCTAAAAATATTAGTGACGGTGACTTTACTTCATGTGCTAAAGGTACGTAGCATAATCGTCTTTATCTGCTTGGCTAATGTAACAGGACACATCGCAGGCATTTGTCTGCTAACGTTAGTTGGAGTGGTGTGCTTGCTAATGTTATCTACGCTAAGCTAACTCGTTTATACAGGCTAACGTAACTGTTACTGTTTGTTTCTGTCTTTTCCATTTGTATTGTCATTCAGTGTAGCTTTTAAACTGTCCTTTAAACTGTAGGGCCAATAGTTGCACTTGGCGTTTTTACATGTGGTTGTATAGATGAACCTGGAAATGATCATGTTAACGTTATTCGTTCGCTGTGTGATCACAACATGACCAACAACCCTGCTAAATACCATGGTTCGTCAACGTTCTCTCTTGATACTGTTGGTTAATGTTGTATTCATTTTATTTTCCTAACCTGACGGATTTGTTCATTATAAGATATTTGGCTGATTTGCATTGGAGCTTGTTTAAGCTTAACCTTACATTTGCTATTGTTAGTCAAGCGTTAAATTGCCAGGTGCTCTGGGGAGATAACGTTGAAATAACGTTTCTTGTTTTGTTGGTCGTTCACCTTTCGTATTTGGTAAGTTAGTTTTGGATAATCGAAGAAACATGTCGTTAATGCTAACTTGGCGAAGACCACCCTGAAGCTGAAGTTGCCTTTATGCCACTAGAAAGCCAAGCTTCTTTGACTTCACAAACAGTCAGTTATTTGAAAATGCATATAACCTACAGTACATCCTTCTATGAGCAATGTTATGTGTGCTGTAAATTTTAACAGGCCAGGAGAAGTCTAACGTTAGTACTTTCCCTTAGAAAACGAGAACGCAAACGTGCTGACCTTTGCCAACTATTGTAATGTTATCTTGGACTGAAAATAAAACAAAAACTAGCAGATAACTGATAACGTTAGTTGACCTGACTGAGGTGTGTCGACGTGATTTTGATTAACGTTAACTGGCTCTGTCCAAAATATTTGAGACCCTTAATCTGACAGAGAGGTAATTTTGATAGTTAAGCACATTTTGAATGGTTTCCACTAGCACACGTGCTTGGCTAGCTTGATTTTGATGACACAGGTGAAGACCTGTCTAGATTAATAAAACATTTTACTCATAACAAATGAAGCATTTATGTCCAAGGTTCAAGGCTTTCCTTATGATATGTTTTCAATTGCATGACTAACGGGGTGATGTCGTGATTTATTTTAATGGTGAGATCTTTTTAGTCCAATTTCTTGGAAAGTATTAACTGAGGTAAGCGAATTTGGTCTTGTTACCCATCTTTCAATCAGCCACATGGTCAGGTCACATCTTAGTTGTTAACAAGCAGTGAGTTTGCATTCCAGGTGGACCAGATTTGTCTTGGCCATGGACAGTTTATTAGTACAGAACATCAGCATCTGAAATACTGTTTGTTTTGTTGTTGTATTAATGTATCTATTAATTCTGACTGCTGGATGTTTTTTGCATTGCAAAAAGAAATCAGTGGAATAGGCCAAGCTGTAGTGTCCCTGAAATTGGTAAATAACTAAATGTCAGTAGATCTTGGTGTTGTTGTTGATGAGCCTTGTGTTTTGACCCCATACAGTATGTGAACCACTTTTAAATCACAGACTTGTATTCTTTCAGAAAATAGCCAAAAAGGGTGAAGAAGCCCAATTATTATAGAGTAAAATGTAAATAACACCAATGACTGCATTCTGTTCAGCAACCGCCATTGCTTAGTTGATGCCGATGTATAATAATGAGGAATAATGAATGGTATCTGTCCATGAAAAGAACCTGGATAATTCCTCTCGGGCCTGGTCAGTTTTAGATTAGCAAGCCCATTGGTCTGATGAAAGAGAGAAGTAAGGATTAAGCACCTTTGCTAAGCATGTTTGATATTAGCACTGGATGTCTGTCTGAGCTTTGGAGACTGAGACCCTAATCCAGTCCACAGTCTTCCATTATACAGCTTATGAATGAGTCTTCTCTCAGCTGCACACGTGATCCACATGTCTTGGTACTGGCAGAGGAGCCAGAGAGGGCTCAAATGAGCCTGGCTACCCACTCTTCCATGCCCCATGTACTGCACGTGCGGCCCAGCAGAGCCTGCCAGCTTGTTGCGGTGGTCCTCTTCCATGCCTGTTCCGTACTCACTCCCCTGCCTTGTTGTTTCTGGCCTTCCTCCTGCTTTGGGCTGAAGTTAAAACCCTTTCATTGACCACATGGAATATAAATCCCCCTGCTGTGCTACTGCTCCAAGGAAGGGGATCTAAATGGCTAATTGTAATTGTGCCCTTATTTCACTAAGCTCCTGCGCTGAGATAGCTCAAGGGGTGGTGGACCTGCAGTATGGTTTGACAATTAGGCCTACTCTTTTTAGATCTTTCTGTAGGTCTTTGCAAGCCTTTCAGGTGACATTGGTCATGAAGTCTCTATTCTGTGTTTATCAACGGGGTAGTGCTCAAGCTTTGAGGAGAGAAAACAAACTCTAGAGCTCAACAAACGCAGGACATGCTGTGTAACGTTCAACAGGCTCAGTTTTTCTAAGCATGTATAAAGAAAAGCAACAGACGGAGGCGTCAGTCAACACATAAGGATTTAGACCTACTGTAGTAAATCCAGAGTGGCTCATTGGTTTGTGCTTCATGGCCGCAGTGATAGTGGTGATAAACTTGAGATATAGTTGAAGTTTTCACCAGGGCCATAAAACAAGATGGCCTAAATGATTTTAGCACCTAGCTTTAGGTTTAACAGTGAGAGTACTGAAATGGAAGCAATGCTCAGGGAAAGTATTTGTGTTTTTACTTTTTCCATCATAAAGAGGAGGCCAAAAATCTCTTTGGTCAGCTAAACCGAATATAGGATTTAGAATGATCTTCCTGCTTAGTTACACTGAAACGCCTAATCAGCTGAAACACTAAACCTGATGAAGTATTTTATGGTTGGTGGCACAAAGACCCTTAGCTTAAATTGAACTTGTCATAACTGGTTTCTTGGAATATTTTATGGGTGATAACAGAGCATTCTGAACAAGAGATGACTGTTTCCTTGTAGTCACATTACAGATTAGGCTACAGATGATAAGATGTGACCTGCATTTTCATGGATGATGATGACCCTTTGAACAGTGATACAAGCCAAAAGAGATTTCCTCAACACATCTGTTTGATGCAATTTTTCACTCCCATTAGGAAAGTAGAGTTTTCCTAAACGACCTTGTGCCAATGTTGTTGAGGGCCCACCTGTGACCTTTACGCGGTCCTCCTCAGAATAAACACAGCTGCAATTCCTATGTCTGTGGCCCATCAGGGTGTCCTTGATCGCAAGTCCTCCGCCCTTCCCACCCAAGAAGGTTTGTTTTCACTCAAACGGAGAGAAAAAACAATTGCCCCCTTTTCTGAGGCATTCCTTAGGATGGAGAAGATGCCTGTTTAAGATGTCCACATTGGGGCCTTTCCAAAATATTAGCTGCTGCTTCTAAAGGGGAAACACCCCTTCTCCACCCCTTCTCAAGCATTTTAAAGATGATTTCATACGGGGAGATTTTCTGCAGCTGCGTTTTTCTTGGGTAAAAACAAAATGTTAGACTAAACTGATGTTTCTTTGGGGAAATGGACTGCTGTTACAAAATCAGACACACCCTAGTTTGATTACATCTAAGGCTCTAAAATGCATGTTCATGTGCATGTTTTTTGGTGTGAGCGTTAGAATTTGTAGATCAGGAATGGCAAGTGTCTAGGCCAGGGGTGGTCAAACTTTTTTTAACTTCCAGGTCATATGCTGACAAATCTAAACTGGCAAGGCCAATGGAAAATTTAGAACCAATTTCAAGTAAGCTAAAGCCTAGTATATAGTATATATGCAACAGGCCTATAACCTTTTTGGACGCCATGGTGGTCTGCATGAAAGATGGCAAAGGGCCACAACTGTCACCTCTGGCCTTAGTTTGGCCTCTTCTGCATAAGAATATCTCTCAAAAACAATAGGCTACTCTTGAAGTTTGCACCATCTTTTGGCTCTTGTGTTCATCAAATCAGCTACTATAGGTTTGACAAGATAGCTTGTCTAGTACATAGCCTAAATGCAACAGTGGTCATTTCTAAACAATGGCAACAATGGCTGCCAGTTGCTGGCTCTGTGTGGAGGAATTCAAGGTGGGTGTTCCAGCAAGCCTGGCTGCTTGGTCAGACATTTGGGGCTGTGATCTGAGGAGTCTCTCTGTGTGGTTTCGGAGAGATAAATGTAGCGGAGGAGTGGAGGGTTCCTGCCTATTTGTCAAACTCCTCTGGTGGACCGACCGCCTCGAGAACAGCTCGCTCACTCACTCACTATTTTGCATGTTAATGGCCCCTGCTCACTTTAGTAACTCACTTCATAAATTTCTATTCTTGCCGCAATCCAGGAAATGGTTTTCCTGCAGTAGTTAGGCCTGTCCTTTCTCTTGCACACATGGTCTAGGAATGCTACTGGTGTTGTGTTTGTTGTTTCTCTGCCCTAATAGAGCAGGATACAACCGGATACAACAAATATTGTATGACACTGCTCAGGACTTAGCCTAAATGACTTGACATTTGACATTTAATTTAGCCTAGGTTTTTTTTATTTCTTAGGCCCCAGCAAGAGCAGTGATTTCTTTGTGTTTGTGTGTATGTGACTATCACTGAGAAATAAGTCCTTGGGAAAAGTGCGGAGATATTCTGTCTCTGGATGAACAAGCTTGGGCTGGCAAAATATGCATGAATAATTAGGCCATGATGGCACACTGGTATGTGTAATCAATCCGCTGGTGGTGAACCAAATGAACACGCCCTCTGCAAGAGGTGGGCAGTCCTGGCAAATGGCTTTGTAATGAGATTAGTCGATTGAATCATCTTTCACTGTTGCCTGGCTATAGAGACCGCTGGTGTTTGGACTGCAGCCCAGGCTGTCTGTTCTCTTGCTGGCTAGGCCTATATCAATGCCAGGCCTGCCAGCTGTAGCCTTTGCCCACAGGTTTGAGGTGAAGCAGGTGAACACAACCTGAATGTGAGTTTTTCTTTTATTATTTTTTTACAGAACTTGTGTTGGCAAATAAGTACGGTAGGAGATGTGGTTGGAATGTGACAATGAAGTTGTTTTAGTACAATAGACATGTAATTGGCAGTCCCCCTCCTTGAAAGTTTCAAACTGCCATTAGGCTTAGGCCTAACTCATGAGTAACTACAATAGGCCTAACCTTTTCTGTGGTTGGTTAGTTTGTTTTTGAATGAAATAATTAGGCTATTTCAAATGTATTTAAAGAGAAGGCTGAGTTTGAAGCTGGGTAGCCTATTTTTGTAGACAAGACCATCACTTGTGTGTGGCAAATAGAGCTGTACTGAGAGGCTGTCTTTGGAACGGTGACTACTAGTGTATGCAAGATGCAGACCAGATGCACGCTTGGTCACCAGCTGCTGTAAATGACAGTCGTGTTAACATTAAGAGCCAGGCTAGGTAGAGGGGGAAATTCAATATCATTTGGGTGCAATTGTCTGACGGTTGTAGTAGGCTAGGCTATTTGTTGAGATGTGTTTCTCTAAAGTGGAGAGTGTTCCCTCTCCTTTAGTGAGAGCCAGTGAGTTGTAAGCTTTACTCTGAAAGGGGAAGGCCTCCGGAGTCCAGACTAATGATCAGAGGGGAACACTAACAGGATTTCACAGAAACGCCACTTCCCATTTTTAAGCCTTGTTCATTCATTTACTTGAACATGAAGCCTGAGCTGGAAATGATGTCCCTCTCACATCATATCTGACTCACGTTATGACCATATGTGGCTTGGTGATGGCTATTCCCATTGATGCTGGAAAGGTAGGCCTATTACTGGCAGAGAAGAACAGCCCAACGCCAGAAGTCTGTATTCTATGATCTATAAAATACCTGTCTGTAGAGTTATGCAAGGACAGGTGTTGTACCTTTTTTATAATCTGATCGATTTGATCAGATATATCAAGCTAAGCCCTCAAAAACTTGGAAGTCTGAATGGTTGAAGTCAGGTTTTTGGCCACTTCAGATTTGGGTTCTTGAGTTGCTTGTTTTCCAAGCAAACGGCAACATTTTTGCCTTGCAGTTTATTTTCATTTTACTAGAAATAATGTACAACAGGAAGAAACAGCCTAAGCTTGAAGAAACTAGGCTAACTTCTGTCTCCTCCATTATTAATTTATGCTCTATTGGCTTTCATTAACTGGCCTACGATCCCCACCTTCTCATCCACACTTATGCAGTAGAGGCATTTGTGTGGGCAAAGACATAGCCTAGGCCTAGCTACAGATTTATCTTATGGTGTGTGTGTGTGTGTGTGAACCCTTAACTGGGGTTTGGCCAGTTACTAGTTATAGGCTAGGCCTATAAGGGTACTGCAAAGACTGACATGCTTTAAGGCCTGGACTAAGGCAGTCAGTGAATGGACAGTGTAGGCTAAAGTCTAGAAATCTGTATTCAAGTGTATTATGAGGGAGGCTGTAGCCATATTCTGCAATTTGTTTTCTATTATGAATTTGATGGTGGCAAGACCTTGGCTTCTGAACATGGCCTCTGTGTGCAATTAGGCCTAGTCTTTTGTTTTCAGAGTTCCACCTCTGTAGTGTTACGAACTTCATAAAAAAGTTTGACTGGGATGCATTGGAGCTGTAGAGAAGCAAACGGCCTTTTCCTCTGAGTAATCTAATACTAGGCTAGTGTCTGGATTGAGAAACTCTTCACATGTGCCCCTTGCCTTTTAAGGAATGAAATGGGTTGGGATGTGCTTGGATTAGCATCAGTTTCCTGTACAAACTGCTTGTTTTGTTTGAATATGTAATTTCTGATTATTATCACTCAGTTCAATCACTCTTAGCCTTGCTGGATGCGGCTAAACAGGTTCATTGTTGTAAAACTGGATGCTAGTCTTCTACAAAGAGGGCCTTTAATACCACAGCTCCTAAAACCTGGCACAGGAAAGATTAGGTTAAGTGGAAGGGAAATTAATGTTCCTCTTCCCATTTCTGTTTTGTCTATTGCTTGTATTCACAGTGATAGTTGGATTACACATTTTTCCATAGTATGTCTAGTCTAGTTCTAGGCCTATGGAATGGCCCTGGAAGTACTTTATAGTCTTGGTTATGTTGTGTTGATTTATTTGTGTACACAAAAGGCCAGTATGTTGGGCATCAAGGTTGTGGGAATGAAATCCTCTCCCTGGACCAGACTTGCTCCCCGTCCTGTGCTTGCTCTCTGACTCTGAGACTGTTCTCTTGGAGAATTCCTGGCTTCTGACATCATTTCCTGCTGGCTGAAGTTGAGAAAGGGAGAGCGAGGCAGGGAGGGACGGACGGCACAGTAAGAATCTGTATTGCCTGCAGTTTGAAGCTAGCTTAACATGTTTGTCGTAGAATGTTTTGAGAGGCTTTTTTTGTCTGCCTGAAATGAAGAGCCTGATTAACATGTCAGCCTGTCAACTGTGCACAGTGGATGTCAAAAATGAGAAACAAATGTCCTTTGTGTTTTGTTTAAATGGCACCAGGCATGTTAGCAGATTTCTTGTTTTCCTTTGAGATATTGTATAACACAGCCTAAGCATTCCTTTCAGAGTCAATATTTTTTTGTCTTGCACTAATGTGCCATTTTTCTCATGCAGGCATGAAGTCCCATAAGGGCAAGTGGAGCCATTTTCAGACACACACACACACACACACACACACACACACATACACTCACTCTCTCTCTCTCACATGTGCTACTGTGTCTTGAGAGCAGCCACCCTGCTTATTTCCAGAGCCCTATGTGTTGTGTATAGTAGTTGTCCCGCCACCATCCCTACCCGAGGAATGTCCTGTCGCATAGGCTACAGTAGCCTAGGCTACATCATGGGATCTAGGCTATATAGACAGGGAGTTCCCAGAATGAGTCGGTGACTTTGGAATGTCCAGGGAGAGAGACGGAATCCTCCTGGAGATGGGCATGGAATGTGCCCCCAGTGGTGAACTGCACTTGCACCCTAGCTTCAGTCCTGTGTGTGTGTGTGTGTGTGTGTGTGTCTCAGAGAGAGTGAGCATAGAGGGCATTTATCAGAATACATTATGTCTGGAAGCCACCTTTGCTTTGTATGAGGCTGGGAATTGCTTTGAGCTACTTAATTCATGTGTGGTGGTAGGCCTGTGGTTTTGTTTTGGTGTTTAAATTTAGGTTTGACTGAACTCTGTTCAGACGTTGTAGATGCAATGCATTCAAGGGTGTGATGGTTGATTTGAGTCATATGTCCTTGATGGAGACTGCGACACATTTGCTTCCTGTTGCATGTCTATATTTACGCCTGCAGTGTGCCTACAGTACATTGCAAAGCTTTCTTCATGAACCTCAGTGACTGACCTAGGGTCAAGAGGTAGTTGGTATGGCGACCACTCCCATGGGGCAAGCATCATGACCGGCATTCCAACCAGCAAAGCCAACACTCTCTAAGATGACTGAGATGTTTGACTGTCAGTAAAAGGGGCATGTGAATGCCAGACAGGGCTACCCCCCAGGACTTCTGAAGAGCAAAGTGAGCTTTATTGCCGTCTCAGACAGTTGCTGTCTCCGGAACTGGGTGCCACCTGCGGCCTCCCCCTAATGCATTCTCTACATGGTTTCTTAAAGGAATAAGCTAGATAAAACTACAGTACATTTAATTCTCAGCTAGCAAATTTGACTGTACCATAGCCATCCAAGTTAACTTTGCATCATAGAATGGACACCTTTGTGGTTTTGCAGAAAATGTGACTTGATTGCATGATGTGAGATTGTGAGATTGATCGGACCTCACACTGGGTAGGCCTATATGCTCCAAAAGTACAATTATTTTTAACATAAAAACGGCAACGTTTCGATCCACCACTGGGATCTTCTTCAGGCAAGATCTTTTTGTCTCATTGTCTCAAGAATCTCATTGTCCATCACCTTTGTCCGGCACCTGGATTATTGTTTCTGTGGATGTGCGCACCTCAACCAAACGGCGATGATGTATTTCCTGGCCATTGCTTTGTCTGTCAGATGTAGGTAATGTAGACTTGAAGTGCCTGTTTGTGTCTCATTCTAAATGAAATTGTAAACAGTGATTACCGGTAGCCTATTTGAGGATGTAACTTGACCTTCGAGTTGTGTTTGAATAATGTTTTCTGCACGCATGACAGGATGAGATTGTAGCTGATCAGATGTGCCTGATGCTCCAGCAAGGGACAGCTAGTGAAAGACAGAGACCACTTCCTCTTATGACTCATACCACATATAGCCTAGAATGTATGAGAAGATATTGAAACTTCTTAAAAAGATTTTCTGGTGCCTGGTCTTGTAGCTCATATAAAATCATTCATAAATACTTATGCTGAACAACATTATATGTAAATCCACTAGCCTAACAAATTTCAACTTACAAGTTGCTCTTTAAAATACAGGCTAAATCATTATTATATAAATAAATAAATGACTGGTGTATAGGTTTGCGTTTGGGCAAGAGGCTGTAACTGTCATTTCCAGTTTCATTCCAGTCTGAGTAGGGGTTATCGCTGTGACGATGGCGACAGGCTTCTGCTTTGTAGCTCATGGTAACCATAAACAAACATTAAGACAGGAAGTTCCTTTTTTTTTATCATGATTGTGTTCATGGTTGCAGCACTGCCTTGTGGGTTGTTTGAGCTATGTGACCTCTCCTAAGAAGCTAGAGATGATATCAGGGCCCGGATACGCAAAGCACCTAGACGTTTCTGGAGATCTGTGCAGGATAGGTAGCCCATAACAAAAAAGTAATGAAATTAGTGTCTTACAAACGTCATGCGAACAAGCCGTCTTCAAGTGCGATCTATATGATAATGCAGTTGTGTCGAAAGGTATTTAGTGAGCTTGAGCATCCCATCCAGTTCAATTTAGGCACTAGGCCTACTTAGATTGTTTTAGTTGGTTTCCTTGTGATATGTGACTGTACCATAGCTATGATGCTTCCAATACTGAGTTAGATTACTGTGGAGAAATGGACCTACTGGTCCTACTCACACCCTACTACTTCAAAACTACTCTTGGCGTTTAGACTGTCTAGAATGAGCTCAGGGTTTTGTAGAGGAGCTGCTGCTACCACACTGCTGAGTCTATGCAAAGCTCTTGAGAACAATGTGAACAGCACAGAGACAGACCGAGCGTGGTGACACATCTGTGCTGTTTGAACGCTCTAAGCAAAGTGTAGTCAGTTAGTATCAGGGGCTGTGGCTTCTTACAGATGCACCCCACCACCCCCTACAGCTGTGCCAGGAGCTGCCAGGTTAGAGGGTCATCAGTGGACTGGAATACTGGATGCCCTTGCTCTCTCTTTCTGATGTTCTGTGATCTAGTGTTCTCCACTTATGGGGGTTCTGTGTTCTGATGTTTTCCACTTATGGGGTTTTGTGTTCTGATTAGAGCTTAGATCGGGCCCAAAAATTGAGCCCGACCCTACCGAAGACCGATCATTTTCTGCCCAAGCCCGGCCCGGCCCGAGAGATAACGTGTGATAATGAGCCCGAGACCGATTTATACCCGACATGTTAAATAGCCCTAATAATGGCCTACTTTTGTAACTGCATGTTCAACAACAATTCCGGATTGATTTACAGACATTTGTTCAGCATATTCCTGAAGCATATTGCCTGTTGACAGACAAGACTTCATGACAGTGTTGAGGTCCACGTCTTTCATACGTTGTGCTGACACGCAGCTCTGCGCGCACCTCTCATTCACTGAGATTAGGCTACTCATTAACTAATTAGGCTGTCATGCTGGCAAATCCACGAAAAAAAATAACCAGAAGTTTTCTGGCAATAGACGGAGGTTATAATGCGTTGTGCGCTGTAACGTTTACCTTTATTGTATTCAGAAACACCGTAATTTCCAGATCCGTAATTTCTTTCACTTTCGGTTCCCACGCGAAAGAAGCATGATTTTACTGTCACCAAACAAAGTTGATGTTTCCTTATGCTTTCCACTGGACTGGGTTAATTTTATTTAATTTTTCCCCCATCACATTAGAAGCTTTATAGTATGTTACAGGTCTGATGTAGCCGACAGAGCGCAGCTGACAGGTGCTGCTCAGCGCTGCGCAGAGCTGTCCAAACATTTTTTTCTATTATCACCTTAGGCTTAGATAACACTTTTTGCTGAGTTACTTAACCATAATACATACAACTTTACTGGGTGTCACACCATATAGCGTCATAGGCTAAATAAATAAAATAAAAAAAACATATAGGAAGCATAGGCCTATTTATGGAACATTGATCACGAGCCCGGCCCGGCCCGAGCCCGATAGAGTGACGGCAAATGTCAGCCCGAGCCCGGCCCAAGTTCGGGTAGGGCTCGGGCCGGGCTCGGGCTCGGGCAGCGAATCTCAACTCTAGTTCTGATGTTTTGCACTTATGGGGTTTTGTGCTTGAGTTAAGTCGGTTAGCTAAAATGCTCACTAAATAGTAACCTAGGTTGTTTGTAAAATATGCAAACTTTTAGTAGGCCTATCCTACAGTAACACAATGGATTTTAATGGTTAGGCAGTTAAAAGCTGTGCACTTGAAATGTGTTTTGTTTAATTTTTTTTTGTCCCTTCTTTCCTTTTTTCTGAGTGTGTGTGCGCTGAAGGAGCTTGTCATCCTCTGTGTGTGTGTGTGTGTGTGTGTGTGTGTGTGTGTGTGTGTGTGTGTGTGTGTGTGTGTGTGTGTGTGTGTGTGTGTGTGTGTGTGTGTGTGTGTGTGTGTGTGTGTGTGTGTGTGTGTGTGTGTTTCATTCAGCAGCTTTACAGTAATCGGTGGGAGGGTTGACAGACTTGTTGTGGCAGGTCTCTTTGATGAGTCTATACAGCAGTGAAGACAGGAAATTAGCGTAGGCCTTCAAAAGGTTCTTGGAGTGTGAAGCTGTGTGACAGCGGCCACTCTTCCTGTTTTGGCTGGGGCACTACAGTACATAGCCAGGCCTTCAATAACAAGCTCCAGTCCTCAGGTGTGTGTGTGTGCCAAACTGAGAGAGCAGTGGCCATAGCTTTGGGCTTCTTGTCTTTGATGTGAAATGCCTTGGCTACTGTGTATTGTTGTGTTTTCTCTCTCTCTGTGCTTTGTTGCGTAGGCCTAGCCTTGGGCTTTGAGCATTGTCTTTCGTGGCCTTGATTCATCGCCTCCCAGCTTCACATTGTGGGATCAAGTTTCCCTATTGTATCTCAAAGGGAACTTGCCACTAACACTGGAAGGCTTCAACCCCACCCCCCCCCCCCCCAAAATCCTCCACACACACACACACACACGCACGTGTGCAAACATGCTTTTACACAGGCCTCACTTTGTTGACGTAATGTGAAAGCTTATACCTCTAAGGTATCTTTCCGAAGAAACTTGCGCACTTGCGAAGGTGCACACACACACACACACACACACACACACACACCTGTGGCAGCCTGATGCCTGTCTCCTGAGTCACTATTCAAACAGAGTTCTATATATGGACTTTTTCCTGTTGCCCACATGAGCAAAGCACAGACTTGTGCTCCAAAATGTCACCATCTCTTACCAAATCCTTAGCTATCAGAGCTGGAAAATCCTGTAGGCCTAAGTCTGGACTCAGCAGTGGTATATGCTCAGCTATCAGAGCTGGAAAATAGGCCTAAGGCTGGTTTCAGCAGTGATCTGCTTGTTTAGCTTCTCCCATCCTAACACACAGAGCTGGGAGATTTATGTGTGCCTGTCATGGAGAGCATATTGTTTTTTTAAGTCCTAACCAGAGAGTGACCACAGCTAAGACACAATCTCGTGTATGGTGGTTAATGAGAGAGTGATAGAGTTTTGGCGTTTAGTCTGTCATGAGTGATTGTAATTCGGCGATAGTGTTGTAGTTGTGTGTGTGTTGTTTTTTTAAAAAAAAACTTGGCTGAAGGTTGAGGAGTGTGGTTGCATCTCATTCCTTTTTTTATTTCTAAGTATTGCCTAGACATCGGTTGAGGCTCTGCCTTAAAAGCTGTGCATTACTTTCTGTCAAGTCACGTGTATGAGGAATGTGCGTTGGGTTCCTGTGCTCACTTTGAGTGTCAATGTGAGAGTTCAACTCTTAAGATTCTGTGTGTGTGTGTGTGTGTGTGTGTGTGTGTGTGTGTGTGTGTGTGTGTGTGTGTGTGTTTGTGTACAGTGTGTTTTGTGGTTTGGCATCAGTCTGAGTTCAGGCCCTAAGCACATTGCAGCGCATATACCCACCAGATGTGGGTTTCTGTGTGTGTGTGTGTGTGTGTGTGTGTGTGTGCGTGTGTGTTTGTGTGTGTGTGTTTTCGTTGCTTTTCTGAGTACTAGTGTGAATTCTGAAGGTGCTGTGGTAAGGTCCTTCCCCATGAGCAAGAGCAGTTCACTCAGGCTCCAGTGCACAGGTGTTTGCACTCTGCTGGAGTCCAGGTGCAGCCGTGTTTGGCCTGAACGCAGCAGTGTTTGCCTTGCCTGTGTGCTGAGCACACGCCGAGAGGCCTTTGGCTCCCGCGTTCCCCTGGAAACACAGCTCTTCCTGAACTCACACAAGGTCATACCTTTGCGCAGGTGGACGCTAAGCAGTTACAAATTGGCACCGTGGTTTATTGACATTTCCTTTGTATTAGGAGGTGCCCAGTATTGCACGAATTTTGACCACAGTAATACCCAGTACACCATATCTAATACTGTGTAAATGGTGGAGTTGGATTTCATGTAGTCCTTTCTCCAAGTGGACCAAGTGGGCTTGTGTTATAAAATGAATAATCACAATATCCTATTGGGCCCATTTACTGTTGCAGTACAGCTTTATGGCCCATGTGTTTTATCACCAGAGACACTTATATTAGGTGTCCTCACATTCTAGAATTTTGCGGTCCAGCGCCATCTTGAGGGTAGAGCGGGGGAAGAGCGCTACGAATTTCCCCCAGGTTATCAGCTATGAGTATATGACCAATAACCCCCGGCAATATTTAATACATTTAATGTTAAACTCTGGCGTTGAAGCAGCCAAAGCTCTTTATAGATCATGTATACCAGTCAAACTTTCGTTCAAAATGAAAATTACGAAAGTAACTGCTTTTTAAGATTTGCCGCGATTAACTTTAAAGAGCTTATGAAATGAAAATAAAATGTTGGAATTTCACACTTTTTGTTCCTGATTTCAAAGGTTCCAAGTCTTGTGATTAAAACGAGATATTGTCTGGGTAATAATTTATCCGGGAAGTCATGTTAAAACGTGCTCAAAAAGAGCAATATTTTGTCTTTTTGTGCGACATGCGTGACGTCATAGGGTGGACACGCTCCAACTCCAAGTTCTAGTAGACCAATTTGAAATGGTGGTGTCTGGCTACTAAAGCAAAGCAAGGTGAAAAATATTTTGTTGCTGGGGGGCCAAATAGTGCTAGTTGCAAGAATAGTAGATTACTGTAGGCATCTCTCTGCACAATTTTCCGAAAGGCAAGGAGAAGGCTAAAAGAGAGCACTGTGGATACAGTTTGTATGGAAGCATCAGCATGAAGTGACCTCAACATCGGTGTTGTGCTCCATACGTATTTCCACCCCTCCTGTTTTACCAAGAATGTGGAAATCGCAGGCATGGTTGGGAATAGGATACTTCTATTACCACAAGCAGTTTCCTGTAGAGATCTCTGGTGTGCCACTGCCGACGGAGATAGTCCCTCCAACTGCTCGGGCGCAACGTGAGTCTGGCCGCCACATTACCAGAGATAGCAGTGCTATAGATTCTATATTCCTCTTCTAAGCACTCTGACATTAGCCTGCCTTGTAACACCCTAGTACTAAGCCTAGCTGTACAGTGTTGCCAGAACCAAACACGAAATTTGAGTTTCTGTTGGGTTGTTTAGCTTGGAAAGGTAGTGTGTAACTTGCATCCATCTCATAGGCATAGTTGCGCGGCATAGTCCGACCGATCTCTAAACCAAGTAACGTTAGCATACCGGGATCCAATACCACTCTGCTAAATGGCCTATCTATTCGTCCCGATACTCTAGACCCTGAAACGGAGTATGTTTAGAGATTAGTGTCGCTGTACAGTGATGAGACTGTCCTAGATCTTGTATTTGAGCGTTAGTATGATAGTGTCGGTGTGGTACCAATTGACAATCTGTAGAACTAGCTGCTAATAGGTTAGCTAAGTGTTACGTTTAGTTTATTGAAATGTAGTAACCAACCTTAGAAATGTAGACTATTCAGTCCTTCCTTCCAGCTTTTCTCAGGTAATCAATATGTTGTTTATTTCTGGACATCATAGTTAGTATGTATAGACTTTGTACATTTGGTCCCTAGCTTGGTTTGTCTGAAATTGAAGTCGAAATGCTTTAAAAGTGTTTGTATAGGCGCTAACGTTACATAGCTTATCCGCATGTGAAAGAACTGGCCACTACTGTATGCTGCATTTATACCTGTCGATATCTTTCAAGTTATTTAAATATAAAACGGACATCATAGTTAGTGTTAATAGACTCTGAACATCTGGTCCCTAGCTCGGTTTGTCTGAAATTTAAGTGGAAATGCTTTAGAAGTGTTTGTATGTTAGGCGCTAACGTTACATAGCTTAACCGCATAACTGGCCACTACTGTATGCTGCATTTATACTTGTCGATCTCTTTCAAGTTATTTAAATATAAAACGGACATCATAGTTAGTATTAATAGACTCTGAACATCTGGTCCCTAGCTTGGTTTGTCTGAAATTTAAGTGGAAATATGCTTTAGAAGTGTTTGTATGTTAGGCGCTAACGTTACATAGCGTAACCGCATGTGAAAGAACTGGCCACTACTGTATGCTGCATTTATACTTGTCGATCTCATTCAAGTTATTTAAACATAAAACGGACACCATAGTTAGTATTAATAGACTCTGTACATCTGGTCCCTAGCTTGGTTTGTCTGAAATTTAAATCGAAATATCCTTTAGAAGTGTTTGTATGTTAGGCGCTAACGTTACATAGCGTAACTGCATGTGAATGAACTGGCCACTACTGTATGGTGCTTTTATACCTTTATCATCTCTATAAAGTTATTAAATAAAAAACGGACATCATGGTTAGTTTAAATAGACTCTGTACATCTGGTCCCTAGCTTGGGTTGTCCGAAGATTAAGTGGAAATATGCTTCAGAAGTGTTTATGAGATATGGGTCCATCAAAGGTGTGTTGTTTTCGCAGCCAGCCAAGGTTACTATAATGAAGCGTGTCCACCCTCTGACGTCACGGCCCAATGATTAATGTCGCACCAAAGGCACACTTTTAAGTTGCCGTTTTAACAAGTTCTGCCCCGAAAATTGATATTAAGTTGGATTGAAAGTTTCAGAAAAAGACAAAAATTTCATGTGAACAATAGATGGATTTTCATTTCATAAGCTCTTTAAGCGCCAAGAGCAATGTTTACTACATAGTGCAATGTAGCCCCCCGCATTCAAATCGCTATTTGTAAAACATTTAAAAGTCTCGACACAGCATGATACTTCGGTCACAACATTATCAGAGCCCCTACACGTGGAATCGAGCATTAAAAACATCCTTGGTGTACGCATATGTGTGTTTCAAAGAATGTTCATGAACGGCACTTACCAGATTAACCACCTGACGTTAGTAGCAACTCGCACTGACTGCTTGCTACGGAGAAATAGTAACGCTATGTTTGAATGTCGACTGGGAGTAAACGTTGTAAGCATGTTGACTGGCTTAAGATTTAGTAATATTTGGCAGTGCATAGTCTAACTTTCTCAGATACATAATGTGGGAGCAGGCATTACGAGCTGGCACAAGTGATCGCAAGCAGTGGCTCAAAACTGGGAGAGGAATGATAGCCCCTGGGTAGGTTACCCCAAGTCTTTTTCTTTTAACGTAGCCTACTATTGGTTTACCTTAGCCTTCACCAGGCTCTTCCTATCAAACTCATTTGACACTAATTCTCGTACCCTTTCCCAAACAATTTGTTTGTAATCCTTAACATTTACAGCACTACTACTACAATTCATCAGTAGTAACAAGGTAGTTGCTGGATAAGCCTGACGTTGTATTAGCAACTAGCATGTTAGTACTATATGAATTGCATAGTTCACAGTCTTTGAAACAAACATATGCGTACACTACGGATGTTTTAAATACTTGATTCTACGTGTAGGGTCTGTAATGATGTTGTGACTGATGTATCATGCTGTGCTGAGCCTTTTAAGTATTTTAAAAACAGCGATTTGGATGCAGAGGGCAACATGTAACTATGCAGGCTAGTTAGAACCCATTCTACTTAAAGTAATCGCGGCAGATCTTAAAAAGCAGTTACTTTCGTAATTTTCATTTTTAACGAAAGTTTGACTGGTATACATGATCTGTAAAGAGCTTTGACTGTTTTAACGCCGGAGTTTGACATGAAATGTATTAAATATTCCCGGCGTTGGTCATAGCTCATTGGCCTGGGGGAAATTCGTAGCGCTCTTCCCCCGCTCTACCCTCAAGATGGAGACAAATCATTTCACAAGTCCTCCCATTGAAATGCACTACGGCCGTTCGTAACGCAATGATGGCGGAGTAGAGAAACTGGAAGTTCTGCCTTACGGTGGAAATAGCCAATCGCGTTGCTGAACCCTGTATGACTGACGGTTAGCTTTTTTGTTTACCCCTCCGTCACTATGGTGATAGCCATGCCGCGATTGTCAGCGCAGGCACAGTAAGCAATTTGCCGTTTTAAATAACGTCTTTTTAGCTTTGTTTTAGCATCTGTCTGGAAGATTTTGGCACTGTTCAACTCAGATTTAAACAAGGATTCACACCATATGCTTTTTAAGTCCATACGACCAGCCAATCTGTACTTATGGATATTTCTCCATTCATTTTGGAGGGTCTGGTCTTGTTAAGCCCAAATAGCTGCCCAAAGGCGTGTCCAATATGGCGGCTTAGTGATGTGACTTGCTTTAGAAGGACTTTGATATCACCTAGGCTAGTTCAGTCTTATGCATTAGCAGCTTGGATGTGGGGATTCATGGACGTAGGCATTATTTCACAGCTCAGACTTCACCTTCCTCACTGGCCTTCTTACCGCTCCTTTTGGGTTTCCAAGATTCTCACATGAGTACAAGGGGAGGATGGAGAAAGAGGGCCCTCTCATGCAGGCAGGCAGGCAGGCAGGTAGTCATGCGGGTAACGGGGACACTGGACAGGAAGACGGGACGGACGAAGGGGGAGGAGGTCACTGGATGGAATTTCAATGAGCTCATGTCGAAGGATGAAGCCCAGTGTAGCTAACTATGTTTGAAAGTCTTGAATGGAACAGGTGTGTACACACACACACACACACACACACACACACACACACACACACACACACACACACACACACACGCGCGCGCGCACACACACACACACACTCTCCCTCCCTATGTATTATTTCAGGTTAGTTTCAGGTCCTTCCCAACTTGTGTTGTATCTGCCTTGGGGATCTTGCCTATCTCCCTCCCTGGTATCCAATGTCTGTACCTCAGGTGTGAATTCTGATCTCTGCTCTATCGTGTGTGTGTGTGTGTGTGTGTGTGTGTGTGTGTGTGTGTGTCCAGTAGCACTGAGGTGAGTGGTGACAGCCTGCAGAATCCTTAGGGGTTTGCACACCCACATACACACACAGGCATGCCAGACTTGGTTAGGTCACCCAAGTGTCTTAATGATGTTTCTGTCTTTTGCCAATCAATAATTGATATGTGGCCTTTAAATGAAAGTGTGTCATTTTAAAGTTTCTACTGTAGATGTTTAGAGTGAAACTTGATGCTATGCTCTGAGGTAGCAGTATTTAGTATATAGAGACGGGAGTGGATGTCCTTGGTCTTCTGACCCCCCTCCCCCAGCACAACTCTCACTCTCTTTGGCACACCAGCACACCAGCTAGCTGAATCAGCAGCTTCCTCACTGACACTTCTCAACTTCCCATCTATGTATTTATCTATTTATTTATTCATTTTGGTGCGTGTTGTGTGATCCTCATGAGTTTGAGAGATGAGGGCAGGGATGTTTTTTGTGTTGCAGACAACGCATGCTTGCATACGCATATTTGCATATGTGTTTTTTGCGTTTGTTTCATTTGTCCACGTTGTCACAAACGAACATGATGCGTCCACAAGATGCAATATTGGAAAAGATGGGGAGAGGGGAAGAGGGGGGCAGATCTTTTGGATCTGGCATTGCTGTGGGCTCCCCCAAGTGGGGACCTGTAGGATCATGCGTTTTGACTGCGTAATGCTGCAACAAGTCTAAACACTTATGCTTGGTCTAACGGCAGTAATTTCCAGCCATAAATGCAACCTTGGCAGCAGGGTTGGAGGACTTTGATTGGGTTGGATGGAGTTCTAGGGCGGGGGAGTAGCCGGCTGGGAATGTAAGGAAAGAGAAAGACGCTCCTTAAAATTTCACTTGTTTAATGAGTGGTAAAATGTTTTTCTCCTTCTTTCTGCTGAACTTGCATCTTCAGATCATGGCTGACTAGAGGTTAGTTGGCCTAAATTATCCACCGATTGCACTGATGTTGCCAGGTAACTGGTCCCTGAAGCATGCGCTCTCAAGTTAAGGCCCATTTTATTCCAGAGTAGTGTTTCTGTGTCGCTCTACCCAATCCATTTTACATTCTATTATTCTGAGTACTAACCCGCACTGGAGATGTTTGTAAAAAGACATTAACCCACAGCTTTCCCAGTGAATTTGTGCAAATATTAATTTGAAGTTTTTGAAGTTGTGGAAATCATGATTCGTCGCAGCAAACCGGTTTCCCACAACCTGGCGCACTCTGCTTGTGCTGCAGATGTGGGAAGTTGAAAACTACCGTTACTGTTTGTCGTTAGATTTGGATAATTTTCCTTTTTCAAAATGGACACGGCCTACCATTTCCTCTTCCTTTAACGGCATTTTTGTTTTTCTGTGTTTCAGGTGCTGAACGTAGAGCAAGAGAAAGAGTGACGCCCCCCCCCCCCACACGCCACACCTCACTCAGTCTCGTCAGCTCCACAGTTCCACAATGGTCCCAGCAGGTAGTTCACAGAGATCCCCCGCCATGTCCTAACCCACGGCGTGCCCACAACCTCCCCTCCCCCCCTCCCCCTTCCTCCTGGAGACCTCCCCCCTTCTCCCTCCCCTCTCACCCTCTCCCATCCCACTCCCTTCCACCTCCTCCTCCTCTCCTCTCCTCTCTGCATCTGTCCCATGTGAGTGGTGTGGCGAGCGGGCCGGAGCCATGAGCCTGCAGAAGCACACTCAGCTGGGCTCGGAGCGGGACCTGCAGTCCACCGCCTCCTCCATCAGCCTGCCCTCGGTGAAGAAGGCTCCCAAGAAGCGCCGCCTGTCCCTGGGTTCGCTCTTCCGCCGGCGCCCTCGTGAGCACAAGCGGAAGCCTCGAGATTTTGTGTTGTCTGCGGCAGGATGCGCCGCCTCGATGGTGGCAGGGGTGGAGGGCCTCGCTAGTATCGAGAGCATCCATTCGGACACTTACCATGACAAGGCCCTGGCGGCAGGAGCAGGAGCTGCCTCCAGCGCCACAGGTGGCTCCCACGCCTCTACCTCCTCAGGGGCGTCCGCTGCTTCCTCCTCCTCCGCCGCCTCCTCCTCTTCCTCGTCGTCCAAGTCGGAGCTGCTGGAATGCCCCTTGTGCCTTCTGCGCCACACGCGCGACAGCTTTCCCGAAATCATGACGTGCCCGCACCGCTCGTGTGCCGACTGCCTGCGGCAGTACCTGCGCATCGAGATCAGCGAAAGCCGCGTCAACATCTCCTGCCCCGAGTGCGCAGAGCGCTTCAACCCCAACGACATCCGCGCCATCCTCGCCGACCGCACGCTCATGGACAAGTACGAGGAGTTCATGCTGCGCCGCTGGCTTGTAGCTGACCCCGACTGCCGCTGGTGTCCAGCGCCTGACTGCGGGTAAGTCCACAGACACACAGACACGTTAGTCGACTAATGGGAAAATATCTGATAAAATCAGTGAGTGTAAAAGCGGAGCTAGAGACAGTCATTCATTTACTTTCATGTTGCGCCTTGGTAAGAGGGCTAGACGGGGGGAAATCCCCCTCTATGTAGACCAGTGCATAGCTCTCATACACTGAAACCAAAGATCTTCTGCACGCTTGCTCCCATGGTGATATATGATGTCGCTCTGTCTTTGTCAGTATTCAGTGATTCTGATTTCACTGGTGGTTGAATATCAGACCAAATGATCGATCCATTGTATTGTTTATATTGAGCACAGAGTTGTGAAAGCAGAGAATTGCTTTCCAGACCTTACTAGATAAGTTCTGTGTCGGAGAGGGTTGTTGAGGGACTGGCTGGCAAATGGACAAGGCCAGGACGCCTATGACCAGACCTCTTTATCCAATGGCAGCAGATATCAGGAAGGTTTGCTCAATAAGGCCACATTGATTTTTATCTTTTTTTCAACATCTTACAGAGTTATATAATCTTGCGTTGCGCAATTTGGTTACACATTATCAGCAAAATCCTAGGCTCTGACCTCAAAATTTGTTTCTCTCTCTGACACACACACACACACACACACACACACACACACACACACACACACACACACACACACACACACACACTCCAAAGAAAACATGGGCAGCATTCCTCTGCTGGTATGTTCTGTTCCAGTGAAGCTGTCAGTTGTGGCATGCAGGGCACAGTCAGTCCTGGGAGGCTGCAGGGGACTCCAGTAAGACGGCCTAGCAGTGGGCTCTGCTCTGCTAGGTCTCCCTCTGCCCTTGGACCTTGGGCCAGCCAAACACGTGGGTGGTACCCAAGCGAAGGGGTGGGGGGGACTGTGGCAGAGATCCTAGAGCAGTGCTTACAAAGGACACGATCTTAGCAAGAATGTCTCTCACGTGAGGGACTGAGAATCGTGTTTGCAAATGCACTAAAACACCCCGCCCCATTCCCCTCCCTCCCTCCCTCCCAGAGTCCTCTTTCTTTCCAGTCTCGTATGAACTGAATTAGGCCTTTGTTTCCAAACCCGGTGAATGCATGTGTAGAGTACATACCGTTTCTCCATGACACTCTTGGGCTGCTGTAGTGAAGTGAAATCCAATCCATCTCCTCTGTGGCGCTGCACTTAAACAAATGTCATACTGGGTTTGTTGTTGCCATTTGTCAAGAGGAAAAAAAATCACACGCAGGAATGCTGCGCCGTGTGTTTTTGAGACATGGAGGCAAAATTTTGACTGGGGTCACAGCGTAGTCCTCCAGCGCTGGCTGTGGGATTGATCGCTGCGCCACAGGCTTCGCTAGGGGAGGGTGTGCTTGAGCCTGTGAGGTAGGGAGGACGGTCTGGGGTGGGGCTGAGGGAAAGCTGACTGCTGCTATGGTGAGGGAGAGTCTAGAACTGCTTCTTTAGTATTGTGTCCATGGCTATAGCCAACCCAGCAGGGGCATTCACTTCTGCTGAGCTGTTAGGTTGCTGCATACAAGCACAGTAGGGCTGTAACAATATTATATTGAATCGAGAAATCGTGATAGGCAGTCACGATACTGTATCGCGATACAAGAAGGCAGTATCGTGATATGTCCTTTCAAAGTTCTTTAATCCTTCAGTCCAGAAAACAACCACATGATATTGATTTGAAGCTTGGAGGCACCATCACATCATATCATTATTATTTTTAAACTTAAAAATGATATATTAGTAGCCTCTTGTAACCTATTCTAGCCATACACGATTATCAAAAAGATATATTTTAAAAATTGTGGGGTGTATCGAACCGTAGGTTAAAAATCGTGATACGAACCGAATCGTGAGTTGGGTGTATCGTTACAGCCCTAAAGCACAGTCATTGCTTGAGACACATGGCAACATGGCACATATGAACAATGATTACCCCGCTCCAGTCAGTCCAGTTGCAGCCACTCCTTATTTTTGACAATTAGTTTTTTTGATTAGTTAACCAATCAAAAATTTTATTGAGATGCTGGGGCTGTGTCTGAATTTTGTGCACCACTAACAACTTATTTTCAAAGTAGACCAAGTGAAGGGGCAAAACATATTGAAGGATGGGGAACTCAACATAGCAGAACCTTAGATGTATGAGCGATGCAATTTGTGTGTGTCTGTACGTGTAGCTACATTGCCTTTAGGTAGGCGTGAAGTAGGCTGTTCTGACGTTTAGTTTGTTTGGCCACCACACTGAATGGTAAGCTTGCATCCTAGTGCGGAGAGGTGGAGTGACGTCAAGTACACAATCTCAATTGAAGTGTAGCTAAAATTTGCATGACTGCTCACCTGCAATGGGTCCCTGCAAGCAACTGATTATGTCTTCTTCCATGAAGGCCTAATGTTAGGCTAGTAAATATAAGGGCCTCTGGCTACTTCTAAGCTACCAAAGGGGACCATTTCCCAAAAGCAATGCAGTCATCCAATTTCCCATTGCCAACTTGTTTACTGTAGTAACTACACTTTTGGGAAGCTGACGCCAGTGCTGAATGTTATTCAGGGAACTATGAGAGCACATGCTGACCTGCCATTGTATTCAAAATTAATTTTAAATTTTTTTTGATGACTAAATTTTTTTTTTTTAACCTATTAACCCATTTTTTTCCCCTGATTCTGATGTTCTAGTGAACAAACATCCTTTCCTGAGAAGCATGATGACCTCAGACTTCTAAGGCAAACCCAACAGCTGCTGCTGTTAATACTTCCTGCCCGTTAATTGTCCTCGGCCTTAACACCACGCTTGGATGAAATATTAAACACAGAGGAGAGCTCATGACTGCAGGGGAGTTGGCACTCTGCCAAACCCCATCATGTTGGTGCAAAAAAAAAAAAATCCTGCGCTCCCAAGGTTGTAGCATTTAATGGCCTCTTTGGCCCTGCAGAAGCAGCAGTGTTTAGCCTCGTCCTTCATTGATCATGGACCAGCAGCTAGGTGATTTGGCTAGATGCAGAGAACGTTTTCGCCATATCAGATCTGGAGAAATCCGGTGGTAATCATTCCATAGCCCTGCTGTTCCAGGACAACGTGAGGATTTGATGCAGCATTGACCAAATAGTGAATTGACAGCTGACTCTTTACTGAATGGGGCAGAGCAACATGCTTTCACTTTCATTTTCCTAGCTCAATTCATTTGTTGCTGCTTCATTAGCCTATTCATAGGCTATGATGTATTAAATTTAAGCATTGTTTTTCCTACCGAAAGTCATCGGTGACCTGGAACAGTGGGGATGTGGATTGATTAACATCGGCTAGTCTTTTGGGGGAAAGTAAAACATTCATCTTTTTGTTGACGTTTGTTTTTGTTTGTGCTGGTGAGCAGCTGCACACTGCAGTAACTCCATCATTCCTGACACACTGCTGTATTCTCCGCTCCGAGTTACGCTGCTGCTGTGTGTGTGTGTGTGTGTGTGTGTGTGTGTGTGTGTGTCTGACCAGTGGCTCAGGGCCAGGCGGTTTCTGCTTGCACTGCTGGCCTAAGCAGTGGCTGGGTGCCAGGCACCCTCTGCAGCAGTGCTGGCCCCGGGCCCAGGGGTCAGTAGGTGGCCTCCACGCGCACGTCTGCGCCTGCGTCATAGCTATCGTTGTTGACACGGTCAACAGACGCACCTTTGGTTGCGCACTGCCTGCCTGCCTGCCCACCCTGTGCTAACTGGGGTGGTGACGCCAACCCTGTAATCCCCCACCCACTTTCACTGCCTGAATGTGTGTGACCTCATCCGACCCAGACACTCCAGAGGTGAGGTTTGGTGGTGGGGAGTTTATAAGACAGGTGGTGATTGGTCCAGAAGTGAGGTTTGGTGGTGGGGAGTTTATAAGACAGGTGGTGATTGGTCCAGAAGTGAGGTTTGGTGGTGGGGAGTTTATAAGACGGGTGGTGATTGGTCCAGAAGTGAGGTGTGGTGGTGGGGAGTTTATAAGACTGGAGGTGATTGGTCCAGAAGTGAGGTGTGGTGGTGGGGAGTTTATAAGACGGGTGTTGATTGGTCCAGAAGTGAGGTTTGGTGGTGGGGAGTTTATAAGACAGGTGGTAGGGCTGGGCGATTATGCGATCTCGATTAGGGATCGCGATCAAATTTAGTTCGATCACGGTGATCAGCTGTGCGCATATTTTCTCGATCACGTGCATTATATGTTGGAAAGGTGCGCGCCGACTGCTGCTAACAATCTAAGTTCCCTGCACCGCTTTGAGCAAGCCTAACTTTACCAGAGAGAACTTAGCCGTCGTTTCGGGTATTTATGAAGACACATGCATTTCTATTGTCTTTAGGAAATTCTGGGAGCATTCCATAGTTAGATGTTGGTAAACGGACAGCCACAAGTGAAAGTCTTGCGCGATCGTTAAAAAAAAAAAATAAAGTGTAGAGTGTTGTTGACGGTAAAAGGAAGGGAGAAATAGTGGGGCACAGCGGTTGCAACGTTTATCTACGGTTCCCATTCACCCTTATGCGAGACATAAAAGTTTTTTTCCGACGTTTTGTCATCTTCAACTCCAGGAGTGTTGGACATCCGTCCTCTATAGTATTTATGCAGACGCAAAGACTATCTAACATCTAACATGAAATCAACTCGTCATTAAAATGAAAGCCTCCTGCAGAGCGAATGGAAACAACAAATGCATTTCACCCTGAATTAAAGTATTGTGATAGCCTACTGCTGGACACGGTTTAACAGGGTAAACTTCCCTTTCTTTATTGTAGACACATACAACAACAACGAGTTGCTGTTTTAGCCACAACTCCCGCTTTTAGAACTTCCAACACAGCGGCAATGCTACAGTCTCTCTCCCAATTCTCTGACACTCTCTCTCTCGCACCTGCGCGCGCGCACCCACACACACACACACAAACACACAGGCAGGCACACCTAAACTCCACCCCTTAATTCCCCCAAAAAAGACACATAGCAACCTAGGAAACTTAACAGATAACAAAACATCATTATCACACAAACTTGCAGGTTATTACAGTATGCTCATACATTGTATGCATCACACCATATTTCACCTTGTCTGGTAGAAATTAATGTGTGTATCATGTTTCTGCTATACTCATTTGAAAGACAGTTTATGAAAGTTTATGCAATTTGGGATACCATAATTGCAATAAATTAGATCAATAAATTGCAGTAGCCGTTTGCAATTGCGTATGAGCCAGTGTAATGTCAAGATCATTAGAAAAGCCTATATCATTGTGTTTTTTTTTTTTTTTTTAATTAATTTAAAATTTAAATTTATTTATTTGTACTTTTTTTTTTTGGGGGGGGGGGGGGGTACGTTATATCATTCATGATCGTGATTAAAAATCGAGATCGTTCAATCTGAGAAAATAAATCGTGATAACTTTTTTTGCCATATCGCCCAGCCCTAACAGGTGGTGATTGGTCCAGAAGTGAGGTGTGGTGGTGGGGAGTTTATAAGACTGGAGGTGATTGGTCCCCATCAGCGTGTCCTCAGACTCTTCAGTCAGCACATCAGCACATCTCCAGTGTGGAGAGCAATGAGCAATGCAGTGATCTGCTATAGCACCCACCATCCAGCATCCACCCTGGGAGGTGTTTCCAAAAAGCATAGTTGCTAACTTAGGACAGTATTCTCCCAGTTAGCAACTATGAGAAAAACTTAAAAAAAATGTTTGAAATTAAGTTTTCAAAAATTTCAACCTGTGCTAAGCACTTATTTGGACTTAAGTAAGCACCTGGGAGGCAAATATGTTGGCAATGGGAAATTGCATTGGAACCAACAAAGTAAGTTGCTAACTGTTTAGCCACTATGCTTTTGTGACACGGACGGACACCTGGAGATGTATTTTAGTGGGAGGTCAGATGTTGTGACTGACCGATTGACACTGATGTGTGGCCCTAGAGGATAACTTTGTGCATTTTAATTTTATTTTCTCAACATTGTCAATGGACACAGCGATAAACCCAGTCGGGGAGCCTCTGGCAAGGTTCAAAAGAGTTTTGAACTCACTTTAGAGAAAGGTGTTCTGATGTCATGAGCACCTCACTCCTGCCCTGGTGTTGTCTTCCTTTGGGATCAGAGGTTCCTATATAGATGTTGGACATTGTTGACGGTGTGTTAGTGCAACAGATTTCTAGCCTTTGTGGAAATGTAATTTAAAGTAACGAATTTTATTTTTTTGTCTGCAAACAAAATTGTGTAGTGGGGGAGACCCTGAACATTTTTTTTTACCAGTGGTGAGTTTCAGCCATTTTATGCCGGGTGGGGAGGGCAGGGCGGAGGGGCACTAGCTGTATTATATGGCAGGCTGGCAGTGTGTGTGTGTGTGTGTGTGTGTGTGTGTCACATCATCCATTCCCTCTGCGCACACACAGTTTAATGCACACGCTGGCTCCGAGCCATCACCCATCCATAGGCTCAGTCTCTTTCCCGCCTTTTCATCTCTTCCAGCAGATTTATGTGCCTGAACATTAAATCCGCTTCCCACTCCAGCCCTTTGGTGGAGCTCAGTTGGACATGTGAGCTTGTGCATGGCGTTTCTAATACTCGGTCATGCCAGTTTGTGGAGTGACTGAAGATTTAAGGGAGTGAAATAGCACTCGGATGCTTTTTTTTTTCTTTTCTTTTTTTCTTTTTTTTTAGTGTTGTGCGTGACGTGTCTGTCTGCAGTCTCTGGGTAGCACTTCATTCAGCCCTTTGCTTATGTTGGACGGAGTCCTCTTGATTTCCTGCATTCTCTTCTTTCTTTTCTCTTCTGTCTTCTCTCCTCTGCTCTTTCTCTCTCTCTCTCCCCCTTTCTCCTCTGCTCTTTCTCTATTCCTCTCTCCCTTTCTTCTCTCCTTTGCTCTTTCTCTCTCTGCCTCTCCTTTTCTTTTTTCCTCTCTCTTTCTCTCTCTTTCTCTCTTCCTCCCTCTCTCCCTCCCTCCCTCCCTCTCTCCCCCACAGCCCCGTGCCAGAGGCCTGAGCACATACTCTGCTTTCCCAGAGACATGAGACATGGAGGCTTGAAGGAAAGAATGAGGACTAGGGTAGATGGAGGGAGGGGAGGGGAGGGGAGGGTGGGGAGTCGCTGGAAAGGGCAACTGGAGGGTTATTGAGGGAAGGTGGGTTGGAGTGGATGGAAAGGTTACAGAGGGCAGGTAGGGAAGCGGAGGAGAAGCGTACAACGTTTTGTGCTTTTTTTTTTTTTTTTTTTTTTTTTTTGGTTCCCTTCTTCTCCAGTCCTTTTCCCCAGCTTTGTATGGAACATCAGGCTGGGCCTGTCCCAGTCAAAACAACTGGTCTCCGTCCCATTTCTGAGCGGCACTCCAGCTAACCACTCAGCCGTGCTCGGCTTGCCAGCAACTTCACCCAATGCTGAGATATTGGGAACCAGACTCAAGATTAATGATGGCTTTCCCTTCTTTGGGGACGGAGAATATAGGTCAGACTGCAGCCATCCGCGGCGGATTGGTGGATTTAGGGCTCGGGTTGGGGGAGGAGGGGGGGTGATGGCAGTAATACCAACAGATTGGATATTAGTGTGACTGGCAGATGCATATGGCTCTGTGTGGAGGGGGGGGGGCTAACTTCTGGAGCCTGCGGGGTAGCTCTGTGCCTAGTGGGGGAGAGGGGAGGGAAGGGTAGGGGAAGGCGAGGGGGGGTTGGAGAGTGTGGAGCTCTGAGGTTGTAATGTGATCTGAGGAGGTGACTGAGTTGGTCACTCCACACCATGCGGATGCATGCTGCCATCACTGCCGCCAGACATAACATGTCTGTGTGAGTGTGTGTTCCCGGCTCACTCACACACACACACTGCACAACACACTCAGGTTAACAGATATAGTGGGATCTTGATGCATTCCCTGGACCAGTCAGTATTGTGTGGGAGATGAGGGCAAGGAGCCTTGTGAGTCTCGTCTTGTGAGACATGGAAAGAGTTTGCTCAGCTCAAGCAGAATGTGTGTCCCACATGCACCCTAAATCTGGAGATGGAAATAAATGCAAGTAGTGCACTGCTGCTTTTTGAACACTGTTACAATCTAGAAAGCCAGTCACAGACGCCCTGAGCACACTGCTTGTGTGCTGCTGTTGGCCTGGAGAATCCATTACTTCTCTTCCATACTTCACCCCCTCCACCAGTTCAATTAAGTTGGAGCTGGCAGCCAGTAAAGATGAGTGATGTTGCCATGGTGAGGCTGGTACCTCGCAGTCTTGGGCTTCCATCTGAGCGCGAGCTGTTGCGTCTGCGGCGACGGCGGCAGCAGCGGTGACGACGACTCCATCTCTCTCCGTCCTCAGATTGAATTTCCCAGCCATTAGTGGCGGGCACTAACGATCACATGAGTAATGAACGCTGTTCTGCCGCCTCTGCCTTCCCCCTTGCTCTCTGTTCCGCTCGCACATAGAAAAGCTCTCTTAGTCAATTACACACCAAAGCCAGCCACAGGCCTGAGCTAGAGCAACATGCTTACGCTAGCTAGGGCTAATATAATGAATGCTCTCAGTTACGGAACATAGGAAAATTTTATTATGTGCACACTTTATTGAAAATGGGTCTCGTGGTGAAGGGACTCTCCCTTGTTCATTGCGGTATTGCTGACCATTTTTGAGTGATCCTCGTATTGAAATGTTAGAAGAATCAACTTACCTTTCAGAACCCCCATCATTTTGTTCATGTTGCCTCATGCAACCCTAAAACCCACTGTAGTTTCTACCTTTCAGAGCGGGGACCATCATCGGGTTCAAGATTACAAAATGTACAAGGTTTTATACATCACCCATAGGGATGAAGGGACTGAAATGTACCGAAATGTCACGAGCGCTAACCTTGGTGTGTGTGTCTGTGTGTGTGTCTGTGTGTGTGTGTGTGTGTGTCTGTGTGTGTGTCTGTGTGTGTGTGTGTTCTGTGTGTGTGCAGGTATGCCGTGATTGCCTTTGGCTGTGCCAGCTGCCCTAAGATCACGTGCGGGCGCGAGGGCTGCGGCACGGAGTTCTGCTACCACTGCAAGCAGCTGTGGCATCCCAACCAGACGTGTGACGCCGCCCGCCAGCAGAGAGCCCAGAGCCTTCGTCTGAGGACCATCCGCTCCTCCTCGCTCACCTACAGCCAGGAGAGTGGGGCTGCATGTAAGGCGCACACACACACACACACACACACACACACACACACACACACACACACACACACACACACAAATGCAGAGGGCCCACAGCCTGCATCTGAGGACTATCCGCTCCTCCTCGCTCACCTACAGCCAGGAGAGTGGGGCTGCATGTAAGGAACACACACACACACACACACACACACACACACACACACACACACACCCACTCACACACACACACACACACACACACACACACACACTACAACCCTGCATAGACTAGCACCAGCATGAACAGTAATGGAGCGTTAAATTTCAGTGTCTCCACAACCTGAGCCTTTGTGACCTCATGGTTTTCCATTCTTCCTGTCTCCAGCTGATGACATCAAGCCCTGTCCCCGCTGCGCTGCTTACATCATCAAGATGAACGACGGGAGCTGCAATCACATGACGTGCGCTGTGTGTGGCTGTGAGTTCTGCTGGCTGTGCATGAAGGAGATCTCCGACCTGCACTATCTCAGGTGAGACACCTCACTGTTTGACACCTGCCTGCCTGCCACACACCTGCTAATCTCTCTCCTGCAGCCCGTGAGTGAGTGAGTGTGTGAGGTGTGTTTGTGATGTGGAGGATTAACTATTAAGCCTAATTCTCACCGCAAGCTGCGCAGCTGCGCCCTTGTATTGACATTAGAAATGCGTCCAGCCTGTGGCTTGTACCATGATCAGTCTGGAGATGCCTCTAACCACAATTTTCATTAAGAAACAATAAATGTATTTAGTACCAGCTGTTGATGGGGGTTGTTTACCGAAATGTGATACTACTATGGAACTGAAGGCAATGTAAACAGTAGTAACCAGACCGAAGTTGGGATTTCTGTTATGCATTGGTTGCAATGCTATTTCCCATTTCCAACTAAGTTGCTAACTTAGTTAGCCATTATGCTTTTGGGAAATGTGGACGCCAGGCTTGTTCTCCAGGAACGTCTTCTTGTTTTGGTAGTCTGTTGTCCAACCTGTTGGCAGGTGTACAGATGTAGTATTAGTAAAGCTGTTATAGTTTAATGAGTGAGTATTCCTTGACTGGCTCATAGTTCACTGAGTAACGCTGCAGTGCAGGCTTACTGATTAGTCTTACTGACTAACAAGGCTCCTTATATGCACCCACCAGTCCGTCGGGCTGCACCTTCTGGGGCAAGAAGCCGTGGAGCCGGAAGAAGAAGATCCTCTGGCAGCTGGGCACGCTGGTGGGGGCGCCTGTGGGCATAGCTCTCATTGCCGGCATCGCCATCCCAGCCATGATCATTGGCATCCCCGTCTACGTGGGCAGGAAGGTCAGTCCACACACACACACACACACACACACACACACACACACACACACACACACACACACACACACTCTCTTATGACTTATGACTGCCAAGTGTATGAGTGTTTGAGTAAGTTGCTTCATGTACAGGTAGTCTACAGCGCTCATACTTGTAGTTTCCTTACTTGGTTAACAAAACATCATTATCCTAAATAAAAAAGAAAAAAAGTGGAATGAGATTCATGTTTAGTTCCAACTTGCTTGCTGTTTCCAAAAGCGTCAGACACAAACAATCATCAGGGCCTTGATTCTGCGGTTGACATTTACACGAGAAAGCCAAGTGTAAAACAAACACATTAGTTTGGTCTTGACGCACCTCACATGGGCTTGACGGGGGCTGTTGTATTGATTCAAACAACATAACATGGCAGGCTCTTATTTTGGCAGCTCCTCTCCTCCTCCTCCTCCTCCTCCTCCTCCTCCTCTGTAGATGAGAGTGGAAAACCGGCTGTTTGATCGTAGCCAGACATGAATCTCAAGAACACACAATGGAAAAAATTTCTGAACAGAGAATTGATTTTTTTTTTTTTTTTTCACTTTTTTCCTTTTTTCCATCCAAGCCCAAGTAGATCTCCTGGTATTCCGTTGTCGTGTCAGGACTAAGTCTTAAGTGAGCCCAGTCCGTCTGGCAGGACCAAGTCTTAAGTGGGCCCAGTCCGTCTGGCTGTGCTGTGGCCAGACATAACAGTGCACTGATCACTCGGACCGACTCCAGTATTTCAGTGTAATGTCTCACAGGCAATCTCTCATGCGTTGTTTCCCCCTGGTGCAGATCCACAACCGCTACGAGGGGAAGGACATCTCCAACCATAAGAGGAACCTGGTGATCGCTGGTGGCGTCACCCTCTCCGTCATTGTGTCACCTGTGGTGGCTGCAGTCACAGTTGGTACGTCTTTCTCCTTTCTCTCACGCTTTCTCTCACGCTTTCTCTCACGCTTTCTCTCACGCTTCTCTCTCTCATACATGTGCTCTCTCACACCATCTGAATTCTCTTCAGAGACTGCACACTATTTCCTCATCTCTCAATTGTCATTCCTCTGTCTCTCACCCTCACAGGCCTGTTCTCGCTCTCCTCTTTCTCAATTCCCTCCTCCCCTCTTTCCCACAGTCTGTTCATGCTCTCACAACCCCCCCGCACCGCACAAATACACACACACACAGCTCTCGCAGCTGCATTGCTCACACAGTGTTTATGCATTACACTAACAGAACACCATTGTCTTAATCTGTTCTTTGTTGATTGTCTTGTCTTCTCATCACCCTCAACTGATGTAACACTGGCCTCTAGTGGTCACTGTGAAATCTAAGTGTGTGTGTGTGTGTGTGTGTGTGTGTGTGTGTGTGTGTTTGTGTTTGTGTTTGTAGGTATTGGGGTGCCCATCATGTTGGCGTATGTTTATGGCGTGGTGCCCATCTCACTGTGCCGCAGCGGGGGATGTGGTGTGTCGGCGGGCAACGGTAAAGGGGTGCGCATCGAGTTTGATGACGAGAACGACATGAATGTGGGCAGTGGAGTGGCTGCAACTGGTGAGTTAAAGAATTTTTTTTTTGGCTATAGCTGCCATTTTAGATTGCATCAATTACAGTGACAATTGATGACACCCATCACTTGAGATTGTTTTACTCCCACTAGCCATTTAAGATATGCACCATGTAGTTCTGGGTGGGGGGTAGCAAACCACCTAAAGATAAAATAAAAACTAATTTCAACATGACATTTCTAATTCTTTTGCTATTATTAGCATGTTCTACAGTAGTAGAGCCAGTAAAGACTCTTTCATGTAGCAGGTGCACTAGTTCTACAGCAAAAACTGCACAGTGTGCCTTTAAAACGGCAGGTTCACTAGTTCTACAGCAAAAACTGCACAGTGTGCCTTTAAAGCTGCAAAGAGCAGCACTCTTGTTCCTCTGTCTCCTAAGCACCTCTCTGGTCCCTTGCTCCCATAGACACCACGTCGGTGGCGGACCCGCGGCACAACCCCAGCCTGGGTGAGGGCAGTGTGGGGGGCCTGACGGGCAGCCTGAGTGCCAGCGGCAGCCACATGGAGCGCATCGGGGCCATGCGGGACAACCTGAGCGAGACGGCCAGCACCACCGCTCTGGCAGGGGCCAGCATCACCGGAAGCCTCTCGGGCAGCGCCATGGTCAGCTGCTACAACAGGTGAGCGGGCACAGAGGCGGCCACAAAAAAGCTTTCAAGCCAGAAACTGTGTGTGTGTGTGTCTTGGTGCCTGATCACTGCATACATTTTCTTCGAGTTGGACACCAAGTTTCTTATATTTTTCTTTTATAAAATGTGTAGCACTGCGGCTAGCTTTTATTTCAGTTTCGGGCCGCTGGTAAGGTGGCGATATGTGTTATTTGTCGGTGTCCAACATTCACTAAACTTTATTTTAGGGTGCCTACATTGTGGTCTGTCTGTGCATCACCGGTACATGCTAAACATTTCTAGACCAATAATGTCTAATAATTTCACTTCATTTTGTTAACATGTACTGTGGTCTGATTGATGACTAGCAGCGGCTCTGCTTGACCTTTGACCCTGTCCTGTGATAGGCTGGAGGTGCAGGCGGATGTCCAGAAGGAGCGCTGCAGCCTGAGTGGAGAGTCGGCTACCGTCAGCCTTGGGACAATCAGCGACAACGCCAGCACCAAAGCCATGGCTGGATCCATCCTCAACGCCTACACCCCTCTGGACAGGTGTGTGTGTGTGTGTGTGTGTGTGTGTGTGTGTGTGTGTGTGTGTGCGTTTGTGTGTGTGTGGGTGTGTGTGGGTGTGTGGCAGTCATAGGTATCATTTTCAGTTATGCAAGCTTGACACATGTGGGTTTTTTCTGCAACCACAAATTGCTACCAGTCTTGATCCTTTGCAGGTAGAGCGTGTGTCTGCCTGTCTTTATTTACTCCTAATAGTCAGTTACTGAAGTTGATACTTGATTGAATTGTCTAACGTGCGTGTCTGTGCGTGTCTGTGCGTGTCTGTGTGTGTTTGTGTGCTTGCTTCCAGGGAGGGCAGTAATATGGAGGTGCAGGTGGACGTGGAGACCAAGAAGCCTCAGCAGCAGCAGGTGAGCGGTGTGGACGACTGTGGCAGCCACACCTCCCGCTGTGCCTGGACCTGCCAGTCCTCCAGCGCTAACTGCTCTGCACGCTGGGCCAAAGACCCCTCTTCCTCTTCGTCCTCCTCCTCTTCCTCCTCTTCGTCCTCCTCCTCCTCCTCGGGGAAGAAGCACAAAGGCAAGCTGAGGAAGAAGAGTGGAGGGAGCAACAGCGGAGGCGGCGGTGGCGTGGGGACGCAGATCAACGAGACTCGAGAGGAGCCGGACGCCCAGCTGCTGGACTGCCGCAGCGTCCACTCCAGCGGGCCGGACTCGCCCTCGCTCAGCGGCAGCCTGCCCTCCGTGGCCGACTCGCACTGCAGCCAGCTGTCGGAGCTCAGCGCCGCCTCCGAGCTCGGCCTCGCCGGTCCCGACAGCGTAGCAAACCCCAACCCCACCGCCACCGCCCAGACCGCCTACGCCCGACCCCAGACGCAGCTGCAGCAGCACGGCCGCTTCTCCTCCGTCAGCCCCTTGCCCGAGGTGGAGCACGACCGCCTGGAGAGCTGCCCAGAGCCCACGGCTGCCGTTGGTGTTGGTGGCGCTCGCTGTGGTAGTGGGGGCCTAATCCCAGCAGCCACCCCAGGGCCCCCCCGCTCCCCTGAGGCGTCCCCTGCGCTGTGCCTGATCGCGGAGGAGAGCGTGAGCATGGTGGAGTCGGCCGAGCCGTGCTCCCGCAGCGGGGGAGACCATGAGGAGCACGCGGGGGGGGCCAACGTCAACAACAACAGCAGCAGCAGAAGCAGCAGCCCTAGCCCACAGCGCCACCTGCAGGTCAGCAGAGGAGGGTGCATTCAGAGTGACCTCTGAGTCAGACTTGAAAATGTGTACACACACACACACACACACACACACACACACTCAAAAAACACACACCGCAAGTGCTGTAAAAAGACTGCCCTGACACACACGCACGCGCACACACACACACACACACACACCTATCTCTGCACAGACTAACAGCACTGCAGTGCCTCAGTAAGTGGATGGTCCCTAGGTCCACCCCCCCCCTCTCTGCCCCGCGACAGCAGGTGATTTTTGGTTCTCTAAACTCTCCATCTCTTTCTCTCTCTTTCTCACTTTGACGGCCCTCCTCAGTATTTAGCAATGCAGCAAAGCACCGTCTTTCTAACATGCGCTGTGTCGGCTGGCTCCCAGTTTTGATGTCTCTTGGGTGATGAGACAAGGCATGCTTAAAATGAGACGCTAGCAATGCTTCTGTGGACGCTGGGAGGCTTTGTGAGAGCGTGTGTGCGCCAATGCCGAGGTGTAGCAGGCAGACACTGGAGCAGCGCACCCTACTGGACTGGATTGGACACTGGAGGTTGTGCCACCTCTAGACTGTTGGATAGAGAACCACTGTGCCAGCAGCCTTTGACACACACACACACACACACACACACACACACACACACACACACACACACACAGAGTTAAGGCTGCGTCTGGGGGCTTATCTTGACCCGCCCTACACACACACACGCTCAAAGACTTTCTTTCAGCTCTCTCCCAAACAGGCTCCATGTTAATCTCCATAGGGACCATGCAATAATTTTTGTTATAATGAAAAAATTTTGTTAGTATTCTCTTTTTTTTTCCATTTTTGTAAATGATCATTTTTGTGAAGTCCATTGCATAATCTATTTATTTTTTCCCCCTTTTTCATTATTCTATTGTGAGGTGGTTGATAATGTGGCTATGCTCCAGCTGTTGTTTGGGACTAAAAATTACAAGGGGTAGCAAAACCTGGCCCAGGCGGCAGAACGGGCGGGTGCTGAATGAGAACCGGATCAGAGACTTGTTCTCCCCAGAATCGGGTGCTTTCTTTTTAAGGCTGGGGACGACTGCTGGTGCAAGCACTGGCCTGTCACTCAAAACAAAGGGCCAATGAGAGGAGAGCTTCATGAGAGAACCTGCCTCTCTTCTAAAGGCTTTCAGGGTAGCAGCGGTTCTCCAGTAGCCAGGCATAATTAAAAGATGACCAAACATGCCTGTTTCTCTGTCACATGCAAAAAAAGAGAGAAAAAGACAAAGAAAAAGGTTTTGAGCTTTTGCTGATTTTTCCCACTGCAAAGAAAATTCAGTCTGATTTTTTTTTTCTTTATCTGCAAATTCATGGTGCCTTTTTTTTTTACATTTTGCTCATTCAGTCTGCTCCTTATAATTTGCTACAGTAAAAAAAAAAATCAATGACAAAATAGCTGAATGTCTTTCACTAACAGATGTTTGGAAACCGACATTTCCTGTTCTCGTGTCTCGGACGTGTTGAATAAAAGACTGGTGTGCGTGAAGTCGCTTACCAAAGACGGCGCTCTGGTCAGGTCTCCTGTCCGGTCTTAACTACTTGATGTCTCCTCCAGAGGCTGATGTTAGCGCACCACAACTGCGGCAACACCTGCAAAGGCCTCATTATCCACACCCCACATGGAGGACTACTCTGACGGCTGTCAACATATTATTATTTTTTTTTTGTTTGTTTGTACAAGCTTTCCTAAGCCCACCTGGGAGTCTGTAAAGCCAAGTTCTACAGCGTGTTTGCCAACACACTGGCACCGTTCACTTGTCGCCATGTTTTCACGTACAACAAAAATGGTCCCACCCTCATGCAGGACGCATAGAGAAGATTGTGAAACCCTGTCATTACTTTTTTTGTAATTTAAAGTCTTGGTTGCCATCTTGTTGCTGCTCATTTTGCCCCTTCAATGATCTGGGTTGATGGCTGTGAACGTGCTAGCTGTTCTGTTCCAGGGACGTAATCCATCTCTGACGTTCACGCTCTCTCTCTCTCTCCCTCCCCGTCATTCTAATGTGCAGTGATATTCCCGCCCCAGCTCCTGATAAGGTTTCTAATATTGGTTCAGAAAAGCATATGGTGTTGGATTTTTGTCTTTTTTTTTCATTTTGCTTTATAATATGCATGTTAATGCATATCTCAAAATAAATTTAAGGAAAACTTGAGTTGTTTATCTGTTTGTTTTGTCTATACGATCACAAGCTCAGACTTGCGTTCAAGTAAACCGACTCAAAGGATCTCAAGAAATAAAATGTTTTTATTTATGTGGCAGCCACAACCACATAACGTCTGGTTGAGCATGAACGTCCATGTCGAATATAGAAATATGACTCGATAAAGAATCTGTAATTCCAGTGTTTCCTTAAATTAGAATTTTAACCTGCAACATTTAAAATAGTGTTTTTTTTTTTTTTTGTTTTTTTTTGTTTTAAACATTTCCCTCTTAAAGCTACAGTCATTAAATAATGAAAGCTTCCCCCCCATTGGAAACCAGTGGAGAAGAATGAGTACCTTGAGAAGTCTGTGCAGCCAGCTTCTCTCTCTCTGAGCCTCTGTAATCTGGAGTCAGCCATAGTACAGTACATTCAGTGGGATAAAAGGGCCATCCAAACAAATAATTCACTTTGACATTTTCCTTTAAACACTCATCAAACATGTAGAGTTTGTGCCTCTCCTCCGGGAGAACCGTGTGTGTGTGTGTGTGTGTGTGTGTGAGCTGAAACCGGTCTGCTGAAGCGAGGAGGGCCCAAGGCACACATCTCAAGGATACCAAGCGTCTTCTGATTGGTGTATGCATGAATTATGCACTATTGCTTTTTTTCCCCCAAGGTGAACTCCTAAACCTGTGCTAAGGTATCCAAAGGAACTACCAAATAACTCCTTGCCTTTTCAATTGGCCTTTGCTGGGCTTCCCCAAAGCTTTTTTTTTTTTCTTTCAAATGAGACTAAATGGAGAGAAATCAGATCACAGACTCTGGGTCGTTTCCCAACATTTCTGGGCTAAACTGGAAAGTGGTTGATTTCAGATTAAAAATAAAAACACACACACACATCCAGGCCCTCTGAGAATCTGGGCTAAATAAGTCAGACTGTCGCCACTATTAGACGCATTTTGCTTGTTTCTAAACAGCCTCCCCTGAGTTTGCTCAACAGCACACAACTCTCTCTGCCTGTCCAAGAGCCTGATTGACCAGAGTTATGGTCAGATATACAACACCACAGCACTTAGCTAACAAGCAAGAATGACCCTTGTGGTTGACCACATCCAGACCAGAGCCAGCTGCTTGCCTGGACCCAAATTCAGATTCAGACATCTTAACGCATCTGTGGAGGGTTCTTTAGCTAAAGGGAAGCCAGATAGACATTAAAAAAAAAGAACATGAAAGATTAACTGAACTATGGCAATGGATTCTTGGGCGGGCATCTGTCTCTTTTTTTCCCCCTTGCTTTCTGCCCTCTCCAGGCACAAGGCTTCTCTTTCTATTCCTGGCAACAACACCCCCCACATCCCTCCCTCACCCCGCTGTCTAAAACCCCCCCATCCAGCACAATACATGGAAAACAAAAATGAGTGCAGACAAACAACACTGTCCCATTACGTTTCCATTCTGTCCATTTATCTTACTTGTTGAGCAGCACTCTGCACCACAAGTCCACAAGTATGCATGGCTTAACACAGACATGGCTTCTTCCGGCCAAGTTCATTTAGTGTGCAAGTATCCACCGAGTTTGTCCATACACATGGCTGTTGTTAAGATCCTCTTGTGGTAAGAAAGGTTTATTATGTTGTTTATATTGCCTTGATGCGTCTCAGTAGTTGTATTGCTTTCGGCGCGTCTGAGGAGCTCTAGGTGGATTTCTGATGGTCTGTTTGCATAGATCCCTCTGTGGTGAAGCACATGCAGGAGGGTGTTCAGGAAGTTGTGTATGTGTGTGTGGGGCGGGGTTAGATGTATTTATTTGCTAGATTCTGCACATCGTTTGGAGAGAAGTCCTCGCTCTCCACCGCTGATAGATGCTCAAAGAGCTGAGTCATCTGCCGACGCTCGTCTTTGTCCAGAAGCATCAGCACAACCTGGAAGCGGGAAGAGGAAACAAAAATAAAGGTTTCACCCGTGTTATTATCTGGGCCTTCATTGGAGCAAAGACATTAGGAATGTATTCTGCGTTCTGAATAGTTTCCAATTGCCAAATCTTCTTCTCCTAAGGAGCACATTTTAAAGTATCCTCCTGACAAATGCATGCAATATATGAGCAAAGAAACACAATGGGGGACAAGGCATGATGTCTCCCAGCTAAAGGTTTGTTGGCAGAGGCCTGGGAGAACAGACACGGGCATTAGGGCGTGGACATACCGAGAAGCGCTCTGCTGTGTGGAGATGGTTGAGGTGCTGGTACACCAGGGCCGGCTCCTTCTCCAACAGTTGGCCGTCTAGGGTCTGCATAATGAATGAGATGGTGTGGCCGTCCAGATGGTTGCCCACGTAAGACGGGAGCGTTTCCGGGGCGACGAAGCGGAGGAGCTCAGCGCAGGCTGCCATATCTCCATGGGAACGGGCCGCACTTAAAGCCTGTCCAAACTCATAGGCGTTGGCGGGCTGGGTGATGGCGACTGGTTGGTTCTGATCCACGTGGTTCTGTTCTGTTTTGGAGTCCGGTTCTTTGGTGGCACTTGCCTGTGCGTCATCGACCTGGAGGAAGAGACAGTGGAGTTAAGTTCACATGATTACACTAATGTTGGTGAGCATGTTTGGGTATGTTCATCAGAGTTGATTCATACTGTAACTCACATCTACTGAGACA
>JAODXP020000023.1:20418278-20425824 GCA_027497455.2 Sardinella longiceps
AAAACTATGGATAGTCGATGTTATAGAGGAAGTTGGGATACATTTCGGTGCACAGATCAGATTCATATCAAATTCAGTGCATGTATCACACCTCCACTCATCTCAACAAATATCCACAAATCTATAAATATCCACAGGAAGAGATCAAAAATTTGTTTGGGTATCAAACTAGGACTTTAGGACTCTGCTATGCATGCACAGTGACTGTATGCAGGCTGTGTGTGCGTATATTTGTCTCAGTGTCAATGATGTGAAAGAGAAAGTGAGAATGTGTTGAAACACTAACATAGCACCTTGGTTTCCCCTCAACGTCTCTGTCCCTCACTTCCCTTGTGTGTGTGTGTGTGTGTGTGTGTGTGTGTGGGGTGACGTAAGTGTGAGTGTGAGAGCCTTACTTTGTGCAGTCTGTAATACAGTCAGTGCTGTTGCCATCTTTAAGGTAGCAGGCAGCCCTGTTGGAGTACAGGATACAGAGGTCCTCTGGACTATCAACGCCTAAAGAAGGACACAAAACATACAAACAAACACTGTTAGTTAATACACAAGCAAAGCAAACAAATAAACAACACAACCCAGCCAATTCTGTCTCACACTACTACTTTCACACAAGCCAACATCAGTCACCACCGTAGTATTGTTAAGAACTGTGAGTATTGATAAGAACCGGCATCGACAAGCAGTACCGATATTGATATTGATAAAATTCAAATGATATCCATCCCTAGCCCACAGTGATGCTAAGGAAGTCTATTGTGAGGTATCAGTGAGACATCACTTTCTTAACTAAAGGCTCTGCATCCTGGGCCAGTGTCCTGAAATGAACTGGCAGCACTGCAGGGAATGCCTTTTGGATAACAGCCTGAATGCTAACTAAAAGGTTAGCGAAGGAGGGAGGTGGAGGAAGAGGAGAAAGCGGAGGATAAGGAGGAGGAGGAGGAAGAGGAGGAGGAGGATGTCCCCTGCTCTGCAGCACAGTAGGGCCTGATGTCACGCAGACAGAGGAAAACAACTCAACTCTCTTCTCCTTAGGACCCAGCTGGGCTAGCTTTCATCCCAGAATAATAACACCTGACCATGTAGCTATTAAGCGAAGTAAACAAACAAACAAACAAACAAACAAACAAGCGCAAGCAAACAGCAAGCACAGCGTCAGCACAGCAGCACCTCTCTCAGTGTGTCTGAGGACCAAAGCTGTCACGAGCTGACCTCCAGGATTCGGGACTCTGCTTCAACTACTTAGAGCTGAGTCTGAATGGAAAGAGGCAGATGACTCAGTGTGTGTGTGTGTGTGTGTGTGTGTGTGTGTGTGTGTGTGGGCAGTGTTAGCACCTCTGCTCTTCACAGCTGATGCATGTGTATGATGCATGTGTAAGCGTGCTTCCCCTCAGCAGAGAAGGCCTGTCTGCTTACACAATATGAGTGCAGCTGGAGCACAGACCAAGCCCTTGTAAAACCAGTTTTGACATGCAAACATTTCACCCCACAAGGGAAGGGTGTGACCTCTTCTCCTAAGTGCCATTCCTACAGCACCAGCCGCTCTGGTAGACAGGAAGTGCCTGCTTGGAGACAAGATGGAGGTTCTCCATCCAAACGGCGTCCCCCACATGTACAGTACAGTACCCCTGACACTCACTCCAGTCCAGACAGATGAAAAGAGGCTTAGCAAATTAGAGGGCAGGGCTGAGATTGCCAGGAGTGAGTGAGTGAGTGAGTCCTGTGATGTGGTGTAGAGAGAAGGGGCTGATGGGTATTGATGAAGGAAGGACGGGGACATATTTATGACTGCGGTTGCCATGGGGCCTGTGCGATGCTGAACGCTCTAATTTCACGCTGCGTGATCAGGGGGTCACATGACCCGCGGGAGAACTGCAGCGCCCCAGCTTGTTTCCTGCCCAGGAGGGGAGGACTCCAGGAAATAAATAAACAAACAAATAAATAAATAAATAAATAAAACTGCTGTTTTTCACCAGATGGGCCTGGGCTAGCAGGAAAGAAATGCTTGAGTTCAGTTCCCCCACAGGCTCAGTAGACCATATGTCCACTGTCAGGCTTTTCCGTGTAAAATCCATTCTTATTATCTTAGAAGAATACTGCAGACCACATGCTCAAAAGGTCACAAGAGCTCTTGGTGGACTCTTCACCCTTTGTCATAAATGATATTGTTCAAGCTTTCCCTGCCAGTATAATATTAAATTACAGCCCTAAACTCGACCTTTGATTTTGTTTTAGTGCTTCACTACCTGGCACAGGCAAGCTGGAAATGGCATAAATGCTTTAATAAATACTTCCTCTCAACTGATATGTTGTCCACTCTAAAAAAAACAGCAGGGTCAGATTTATACTTATACCAACATGTTACTATGTCACAACATCTCCTCAAATGACACAAGAATAAGCAGCAGCAGCAGCAGCAGCAGCAACAGCAGCATATCTCTTTCATTCATTCCCATGCCTCAGCTCAAAGTCAACTGCGTTAGAGCTCTCAAGTGCCAGCATACACACAGGGATTATCTTAGCCTGGGGGAGGTGTGTGTGTGTGTGTGTGTGTGTGTTTATGTGTGTGTGAGGAGGGAGGGGGGGTGGTGCTACCTGCTTCAGCGTAGCCGTCGATAGCCTGAGTGTACTTGTCAATGGCATCCCCAAACTGTCCGTTCTTAAAGAGGTGGTTGCCTTCGTTCTTGAGGCGAGCCAGTGGCGGCGGCAGATTCCCCGCTGGCGCATCCAGGTTGACCTTACTGGGCTCGGCTTGCTCCTTGTTGCCCCCTGCTCCGTGGTGAGTGCTGTTCCCGTTGGCCAGCCCTTTCCCGCCGGCCCCTTTCTCCTCTCCGCCCGACGGCGAGACCGTGTATTTGTCGGCGCTGGGCCCCTTGCCCCCCCTAGCTCCCCCGACACCGTCCCCCCGGCCACCGTGGGGCTTCTTCTGCGCGTTTCCCATGTTGCCTCTCTCCTCTCCGGTAGCGGTAGTGGCCGCCGCGCAGCTCTCCCCACCCGCTCTCTGCTCACTCCCGCTTTCAACTGCACTGTCTGCGTGTGACAGAGAGAGAGAGAGAGAGAGAGAGAGAGAGAGAGAGGAAGATCGAGAGAGAGAGAGAGAGAGAGAGAGAGAGAGAGAGAGAGAGAGAGAGAGAGAGAGGGAGGGAGGAGTGGTTAGTGCAGTTAGTGATTACATCACAGTAGGGGGAGGGAGAGCGAGAAGCGAAGGTCGGAAAGGGAAGGCAAGAGAAGAAAGGGAGGGGGGAGGGGTCTGACGCAGGGAGAAAATCTCTCTGAGGGAGTTCTGGGAGAGCGTGTGTATGTGTGTGTGTGTGTGTGTGTGTATGTGTGTGTGAGGTGGTGGGGGGGCACCAAGAACACGATTAGGCTTGTTAGTTTTGACACACTGCTGGAGGGACAATTAACTCGGGTTGTGTGCTAAAAGAGCTTCTGCTCTGGTGGCTACATTAGTCGAGCTAACAGAGACCATTGGTGTGAGTGAGCCTGCTGAGTGTGAGTGAGTGAGTGAGTGAGCCTGCTTTTGGATTAGTGGGTAAATCCCACAGCTAGCTCTGCTGCTAGCGACGGGCAGATAAGAGTTGAAAAATCACTGTTTTGCTGTCTCTCTCTCTCTCTCTGTGTGTGTGTGTGTGTGTGTGTCCAAAATGCTTCCAAATCGGTCACACTAAGAAGAGGCACCAAGAGCCCTGCCCACTTCATTTAATTATACAAATTTCTACTTAAAAGGAAAAAAAAATTATAATAACATCATATAACATCACCCTAGCCTTATTTATTCAGATTTTCCTTTTGAATCATAACAGCCTGGCTCATATAATTGCTTTCATGTAAACTTGCATTTTTCACGAGGGTGGTTCCTCAACTAAACAAACCACTGAAACCGAATTAAAATGTTGATGCACATCACAGCATTTCCTGTATTTTGCCTGAAACGCCACCTTAAATGCATTAGCCTAGCTAGCTTCATGGAACATGTGGAATGGAGTATGCCTGCCTTGTGGCACTGTAGAGCCAGAAACAGAGGAAAAAAAAACATCTAATGACCAATACAAGCTGAGCTGGAAATACAGCAGTTGAAATAAGCTGGTCTGACTCACACAAGACATGACAACACTCACCGCTGGACGGCTGCTCTTCCTCCTCCTCTTCCTCCTCCTCCACAATTTCTTCTATGAGGATTTTCTTTCCTTTAGCTGGTTTCTCAGGAATGACTTCAGTCAACTTCTTATTCAGCTCATTCAGAAGTCTCTGGAGGAACAATTGACTTATACTATCGCTACAAATAATTGTCATTGTATCTAAATATTTACAAGGATACAATACCATTTTACAGTCACATGCATTTAGTAATGTGTGTAAGGAATGCAGTGAAAGCGTATCTATTATCAATATAACTAATATTACATCTTATTTGATACAGGAACGGCCAAGAAGAGACCTTAGAGAGTTTACTGCCATCTAGTGGTGATGATGGGTACCTTCCAATCCAGCCCAAGGCAAATTAATTTTCCTTTAAACTTCATTCACTTTTCACAGGGAGAGAAAAAGCTTACCTTTGCAATCTCATTATGGGGCTCTATTTCAAGAACAGCGTTGACATCGTCAATGGCCATCTGCAAGTTCCCTAGGTGCTTCTGCACAGTGGCACGACGCAATAGACCTGCACATCCATACACACATTTTTTTTTTCACATCCATTCCAAAGATCCTGGATACTGAGCTTAGCTTCAACCCTCTCTGTCCATACAACCTTCTACCTATAGAGCCACCAGTTATAATGTATTAACTACAACAGCATAGCTCCAACAACTACACTGTAGTGTAGATCCACCTCTTATAAAACAGGACCCAGGCATAATACTAATATACTGTAACACTGTGTGTGTATTTAAGCAGCAAATTATTCTGTGATAAAAACTGTTGGTGTTCAACAACAACTAATGTTCTAAGTAGGGAGCTGTGTAATACTTTAGGAAGGGAGCAGCAGTCCAAAGCCTTTTGTGTGAGTGTGCATAACTTTCTGTCCGGTTCTTGTAGAGAGAGAGAGGCTTACTGTACCTTTGGCATTGGCTGGCTCCATCTCCAGCACCTTCTGGCAGTCGCCAAGGGCCTTGTGCCAGTTCTGCAGTTTGATCTCCGCTTGGGCTCTGTTGTTGTATGCAGCCACGGTTGACACTACCGATAGACTCCTGCAGACAGACCATCAACAATAATGCTATTCCAATAATCACTTTGGTCACTTTTACAATCAAAGTGATCACAGATAAGACTGTAAAACCAACCCCACGTGTATGGATAATGATGATAGTATTTGACGGACCTTGTATAATATGCCACAGCCTCCTCATAGTCACCAGCTTTAAAAGCCTCGTTGCCCTTGTCCTTTTCACGGTTTGCTAATATGACCTTTTCTTGCTCTGTCAGCACTGCATAGTGAAAGCGATAACTCAGTATGCACCACATTTCATATATTTGGTAGATCACTGAACTATGGAACTAATATTCAATCTCACCACTCATGTCTACTTTTCTTTTGATTTTTGGATGACTATGGTTGATAACTGTAGGGCCAGTGTTCTTGTTGACCAAGCCATCAATTTTTTCACATTCTTTCTCAACATCAAACCTGCAAAAGAATGCAATAGACAATTAAGTTTCATTAACATTTATATGTTCAATGCCATGTTGGTAAGAAAAGATACAAGGAGATTGAAGACATCTGACTCACTTGTCCCAGTCCTTGTACTCACGAGGAACAGGGGCCTTACTTTTTGTCTTTTTTACTTCACTGGCAGATACACTCTGTTCAACAATGTGAGATTTTCAGCCATTAGATTTAGAAAAGACGGGACTCTAACAACTAGTTTTTGCATTAGCGGGAAGATTCTTGACTTCTGCTTTTATGTGCTAATGTATTTTACTCCCCCATGCTTTCTTACACATTGGCAAACACTTTGAAAGACAAAGGCTCACCTGAACGGTGCAGTTTGAGCCTCGGATGGGCGGCACATTCTCATCGTCAATGAACAAGGGGAGCTGTTTGAGCTGTGCTTCACCCACCCTGATCTCTGTCTCCCAGCTCTGCCCAAAGCACAAGCAGACAACAATTCATTCACATATGTGGAACACATCATAGTACCCAGTGCAGGACCTTTTCGAGTGCAAAATGAGTCATTAATGTTGTGACAAAGTGGTGTGACATTATGTTTAACACATCCATACCCATCCATACCCACATGTAACACACTGCTTGTGTGTGTGTGTGTGTGTGTGTGCAATGTCTTTAGGTAATGGGCATTATGTAAAACTACCTTGAGTTCCTCTGAAATCTGGCTCCATTCATCTTTGGGAAGAGATGCAGGTGATGCTGGAGGCTTGTCTTTACGGAGGGCACGACTCCTGGGGTTAAGCCTCTCAACATGTCTCTCGCAAAATTCAATGAGATGTGGATAAATACCCTCTTCTCCAGACCTTAAATTAAATAATTTAGTGTTCAGATATGAGGTACTGCCACTAACCTTGAAAAAAACAAACAAACAAAAAAAACAGTAGGCTAAGCCATACTGAATTGTACTCACCTCAGCACTTTTAAAATCTTTTCCAGGTAACCAAGGTCAGAGCATTTCTCAATGTAACCATAATCCAGATGTTCTACTGGAATCTTGCTTGAATTATTAACTTCAACATTTAATAGATTGCTTACCATTTGAGCACTCATGGTTGCTATTCAAATAAAAAATGACAGATGATGTGTGTAAGTGTTAAATGTTTATAGAAACGTAAAACACCTAGCGCAAAGCAACGTTTTGGATAGGTCATGGCATGGGAGCTTTGCCTGAATTCATCATGGACAGAAATTACACTGTCTCTGGCTAACCCAACTCAGTAAAGTTGCCTAGGCTGATAACACTTCTCTCTAGCCAACTATGAATTGAAAACAATTACGGAAGGTAATAGTACTTACCTTATCACGTTATGACCTCACTCCTGGATTGTAATTTCACTAAAAATACAAGTTTTAGCTTCTCTTTTACTAAGCGCACTCCAGCCTAGCAGCTACTCCGTTTGATGTTTCTATGGAAACCTGATGTACACTTCCTGTTTTTTGGGTTCTCTAGCCCCTTCTCTAGTTCTGCTCAAAGATTCTAAAGTGCTCCTTCTTTTTATTTTATTTTGAGCATAGAACAAGTTCGCGGAAATTTATTTATTTAATTTAAACAAGGTGCACTAGGTATTTTTTTTTATCTTATTTAGCTAAATATAGAGCAGGGAAAGCATTGTTTTTTCTTTTGTTTATTTCACCTTTGTTTAAATTTGGTGTTATTGCATTGAAACTAGACTTTGAGTCATTCCTTGCTTTGTAATGAATCATGCCTTGCATTACACTGTATGAATTAAGTGTATGCCCATTCAGCAGCCAAATACATTTTGGTATATGTTGGGGCCTAACATATCCTGATTTAAAAATGCACTATACCCAATCTGCATCATCTACTTCATTTCCCTTCTTTTTTCGTACTTTGTTTTGGTGTCTGTGGGAGTATGAATTTTA
>JAODXP020000023.1:20425924-20463698 GCA_027497455.2 Sardinella longiceps
TTTCCTGACTTTGTTGTAGGAGGAACGTTTTGTGGGGAACAAACATTCGGAAACACGTCATGCCACCAATCACATGTATGCGCACCAAATTTGAAAGGCGGCTTAGCGCTGGCTCTGTAGGTTCATTCCTGCAGGGGATTTGGTGTAGAGCAGTCTGCACAAACAATTCCATCGTTCTTGTTCGGGGAGATGACGCTGGTCTTTTAACACTGTTTGTATGTCATGTAAGTAGACTACACTTTTTTGAAACACTAGAAAATCTATTTTAGGCTAATATATTGCCCCATGAGTTAATGCTGAATGCGAAAGGCGGCGTTTAGCCTGCTAACGTTACTTGTGGATAAAGTGAGAATAGCGGAAGTGTGTTTTTCTGATAGTTTAGCAGTTTCTCACTGATTATCTGTGAACAGCCGGGGACATGCATTCGTTGGCAAAGTCAAATGTTTTGCGCACAGATTTCTTTGAATTTCATTCCTTGAAAATGCTTTACTTTGTGCTGTTATTACAACTAGGGTAACGTTAGTTAACCCTAACGATAGCACGGTTCGTATTTGCAACAATGAAGAGCAAAACAGGGTCCTCTTAAAAGAAGCTCAACTAGCAGAACTAACATTATTGATGAAGGTGTACTTTTGTTGTCTGAACCTTCTCAGTTTCTATGCATTTAGATACGCCTCTTTTGCGCCCTAGGGACGTGAGTGGGGAGGGATTGAACTTTGGCGGTCGTAATGTGCTTTTGAGCGGGATGATGGGGAGTCATGAGCATTTATGTCGACGAACGTTTTAAAAGGACACGAGATTGGTTTCTAGATTCGGAGGCACGCGCCCTTCCATAACCATAGTAATGATGAGCTTGTTGTTTGATGTTGCCATAACCAAATTGAGTGTAAATTAATCTCACCTCGCCTGCTGACTACAAGTCTCAAATTGACTCTTGCATTGAATTGCTGATCTTTCCATAACTACCATCAAGCAATTAATCTACTTCTGTTGGGTAAGGTTTGTCCATAGCCCGAGTCATGGAAAAATGAAAACTATTTGCTAGCCAGTGCGATGTTTACAAACTAGCGGTTAGCTAACGCTAACCTATGTCACATAAGCCTTGTTTAGCAATACAGCAGGTGACCCTTGACTTGAAAAGGGGAAACCCTTTCAGCATAATTAAACCACCTAGCTAGAGAAATCTAGGTTTTCAAAAACATATTGGTGCATGGAAGGGTGTTAATGGGATAAGGTTTGTGTAATAAAGTATATTCTTTTTGTATTCCTCAGGACTTTTTGATCCCTGTATTTTACCACACTGAAAAAGCAACAAACACACTTGGAAATGGAAATGGAATACAGTCAAGTCTGTGCTTATTCCAAGCGCATGATGGCTGATGGTTGTAGAGGTCCTCACGCTGGTGGCCACGCGAACACACCGCACACGCCAGTGAGGAAGATGGCTGGAACCAAATGTAACCTCTTGGGACATTATGCAGTTCACAGCGAACTGGAGACGCCCAAGGAAAACCTTGACCACAGTTGCTTGTCTGTCCTCTCTTTCAACACGCCAAAAATTAGGACAAAAGAGCTTCCCAAAGCTTCTTCAAATGAACAGGCTTTTAAAACTACCTGGTGTGAGACGCCCAAGGTCTCCAAGAAAGAGTCCTCACTACGAAGGCGCCTGCTGGAGTCTAAATCGGCAACAGAGAGTAAAATGGGCACCACAAAGGCTTCGGGAAGCAGTGCCTTGGCCCTGAGACGATCTAGAAATGAAGGGCCACTTCGCGGCAGTTTGGACTTTGATTCTCCTGAAACAAACATAGTGGGGCCTTTTGCAACAAGCACTTTAAAAGTTGAGAACACTACTTCGTGTGGTAGAGGTTGGCGTTCCATGTTCACACATGTGAGATCCTCCACTGTAGAAGAGGGGGACTTCATCATTCCCATCACTCCATTTCAGAGTAAGCACTCTGACAGCGTGTCTGACACTGACCTCGACGAAAGCATAATTTCTGGTCTCCTCGAGACGGCCATACCTCAGACACCTCAGTGTGGTAAATTTATGCCAGTAGCCAAAGATGATTTTAAAACTCCTGTTAACCGTTTGGCTACAAACCTGTCTGAGAATCTGAGCATTCTGGGTACCCCATGCCTCACTCCCCTCTCCCAGCTTGAGGCCTCTGCGTGTGCTGACAGTGGTTTCAGCTCCTTAGGCCTGGACAAGTCTCAAAACTCCTCTCTTGACTACGACGGCTCTTTTCAGGAGCTGGTGCCGTCAGCCACCCCCAGAACCAAGGAGGCCCAACAGTCGGCGGAGATTAAGCGCCGCTCCCGACTTGAACGCCAGCGCCGGCTCTCCACACTCAAGGAAGGGGGGTCTCAGTCCGAGGACGATGTCCGTTCAACCAGCTGCACACCCAGAACAGAACAACCCCTGCCGAATGGACCCCGACCCCTCTTCCTCCGCACGTCCAGTGAAGAAGACGGAGTCTTCCTGGATAGAACGCCACTCGGTGCCACCCCGTCAAGGCTGGGGGACCTGTCCCTGACTCCTGCGCTGCAGATGGTGCACGCCATGAGCCAGCGCAGCGCCCGATTGCTACCTGAACAGACGAGCCTGGAGGAGCTGCTGCGCTCTGCTGAACGTGACATCCAACACGTGCCCAAAATGCCCCTGGCAGGCCTCATTGGTAGGAAAATGGGCTTTGGCAAGATGGACATCATGACTGAACTCAAACACAGAAACCTCAGGCATATCTTGGCGCTCATCCTCAATCAACTATCAGCTGAGGATGTTTGCAAGTGAGTAGTTGTCATTTGATAGGGTCTTATCATAATTGCTTGATGTTTTTATTTTGTTTAAAAATCTTTCCAATGTTCTTCCATCATGAGCTAAAATAACATTGTTGTTTCCCTCTTAACCAGTTTTGGCCAGGTGTCTGATGTTTGGGATGAGATCATTACTCAAGATAAGAAAGCCACTCACAGAAGAAAATCTCATGAGAAGGAACTGAAGAAAGCCCATGAGGTAAAAGCAGTATGCTTGTTGTGTTTTACATGAGTAGCTTTGTTTGAAGTATGCCAAGAGTAACCACGGCAAATGCTTGCCTCTGGTCTCAGGTCTAAGTTAAAGATATTGTTGTCTTTTGTAGATGGGTGGTGCTGTTCATGTCCCGGATGCAGAGACGCGGTTGAACCTGGCGTGTAGATCGGCACTCAGATCTGTCCAGGCCCAGGCCAAGACGCCATGCACGACTCCATCAGGGAGGGTCTCTGGAACTCCCATACAGCACAACCCCAAGCACTCAAGTAGACGGGAAGAGTTTCTTCAGGTAGGAGTTAAAAAAAAAAAAAAAAAAAAAAAGACAATTAGCTGGAGTTTTTCCTTGCCCCTGTTACTCATTGGTAGTCCACTTACTGTCTGAAGCTTCATGGGGCAAATGTATTGTTTTTGGTGCTCTGCAAATAAAGCTAAATTGACAGACCCAGCAGACTGTGATTTGACACAATTGTTTCTTTTCTATTGAACTAACCTGTTGTGCCCCCCCCAGGTGGCAAAGACTTTGTTCCGTGATGAGTGGCTGAAGCCCTGTCCCCAGTGCCAGCACCCTGCAAAGTGCCACTCGGTGAAGAAAGAGGGTGTATGCTGCAGGCCAGACTGTGGCTTCATCTTTTGCACAGCGTGCCTCTGTGCCTTCCATGGCTCCAGAGAATGCGCCCACCTCTCTGCCAAGCGGCGCAACAAACGAGATGTGCTGCCTGGAAGCGCTCAGAGCAAACGCAACATCAAGCGGCTATGAGCGGTGTCAATTCGATCCGCGCCGATCGCCTTTTGTATTTTACCTGTTTTATGTGTTTTTTTTACATTGTGGACATTTGAAGACCCATTTGCCAGTACTATTTTCTGGACGTACCAAATGAACTTGGCAGCTATTTTTGCGCTTTCTTGCACAATTGAATTTAGGCAGAACCAGAGTTTATATGTGTATGTGTGTATCTGTATATATTGACTTCATGCCTATACTGTGGTTTTCATAGACTTTTTTAAATAAAGTTCCCTTTTCAATGTATGTGGTGAATGTCAGTTACTATGCTCGGACTGAAGTTGAAATTTCATGGGCAAACGTTCCTGTCCTGGTTGAACGAAAGTGTAATAGCGCCATCTGCTGGGTATATGTTGTAAAATCATGGAGCAGAGATTACCCTGTCCAATCCACTTTGCAGACTCTTGTGATTGAGTTTACCTCCATGGCAACCTTCAAATGTGAAAGTAGGCTCACAACATGACTGATTGCCTTCTCGTAGTTGGGTGAAATCACAACGGCTGCACTAATTTCTGAACAATATATCACCACCTTGATATATCCGATATATCCGACTACCTTTATGAGATGTTGGTAAACACAGGTGAGCAACGCATCTAACAGCAATGATGGCGAGTTGGTTCTTTTGTATTCTGATTGCGTATGTTTTGATCCCCGCAGACTCGCTGGCTCTTTGGAACAGCTCTCTTGTAAGTGCTCAATTTGTTTCAAAATCACATATACCTTTCTCCATAGATACAGAAAAAAAATATTGAACCTGTGGTCTTGTTGCATAGGCTATGTCTATGTGAGTGGGGATCTCCCTGTGCTAAATGAAACGGTGGCGTGGACATGTGGAGTTGATTTTATGAGTATGAAATGAAGGAAAAAGGCGGTTTAATTTTTTTTTGTAGGAAGACTTGTTGGCCAACGATGATGCTCTGGTGGACTTCCTGAATGAGTTTTTAAGTCTCCCAGTAAGGAAATGCCAGTTGCCTGGTTTTGTTTACGCACATTCTTGTAGCCTGTTTTAGAGAAGATCTGTCAATGTAATCTACTCTCTGTTGGTATCAGCATTACAGAACACATTACTGTGCTTTTCTACGATTTATTTGTACGTTTCAGACATTTCCCGAAACTATAAAATTCAACACAGAGACTGGGGCTTTTGAGGTGGTGAGCGATGCTGTTCAATCCCTCCATAGCCAAATCCGAAAAGTTTTGCATGAAAACGAAGCTAAATTCCTTGTCGACCCTCCGTGGCTCACCACAGTCCCCATGTTTGACAACTCTTACACAGTTTTGGTGAGAGATTGATGTTCTCTTGGGAAATATTTAAAAGTGTCTTACTTTGGGTCAGCATATGAACAAACAAATTTGTTGTGGTGTGTGGTAAATTTATTAGCTCCAGTATAAAAGAAAGAGTCAAACGAAACATGGAATAAAATGTTTCAATGTTTCAGTGTTTGGATCGAGAACAAGGAATGCAGTGGGTTAAAAAAGCAAGACTACCCTTGTTTTTACTAAGTGACTACTACTTTGAATACAGGTAGGTCTATTATTAAGTGGCTACTGCACGGCTACTATTGTATGTGCATAGTAAATACATTTTATAGACTATTTTAAATTGATTCTTGTCATTCCTTGAAAGCCACCAAGATGGGTGAGATTGGCTGACCAGAGACCACAGAAACCAATCCTTGTCTAAGCCTAATCATTAACTTCAGACAAGGCTGTTTAGTAACTTAAAATGGACAAGTGGAGTTTGTGTTTATATTTGCTTTAACTTTTTAGATTTTAAAAAATGATGTGTGACTATTCAGAGTTGTTCTTGACAACACTGCCATGTTCCTTTTGTTCTGTCTTAGATTAGTGAAGCTCCTCTGCCAGTTGGTCTGTCCAGGTCATAGACAGGATGATGCCATGGGCCTTGCTGCTTGCACCAGCCTCCCACAATCTCCTCCTTGCTCCATAGCCAGGGATCTTAACAAGGTTCCCATGAAACTCGTCACATCTTGCTGAGACTAATGAAGCAGGGGACCCTTGGGATATGGTCTTTGATCGGGGTGATGTCACGTAATGACTCCCATGTAAATGCAGGAAGTTAACAGAGCGTAAACATAGCCAATTTCATTAGCTGATGGCAGGCGGCTTCGAGTGCTTTAAAGCTCACCAAACATTTGCCTTGTGGGTGTTGAAGTTTGACTGTGCTGTGGTAGACCTAGTTTTAGGAATGTGAGTCCCTCTTGTCTGTCTTCCATCAAGGATGGCACAAGAGGAGAAAGTGGATTTAGTTACATGAAAGAGTAGGACTAATAGGATGTCAGTACTCATACAAACATTATGTGATTTGTCCCGCAGGATGGACTGTCTTTCATCAGTGGGGGGAAGCGGGCTGCTTGTGAGCGCACTGACGGTAAGTGAGGAGCCCGGGGAGGAAATGAGAAACTTCTGAAAGCTGTCAGGGAGCTTCGCCTGCAAACAGCGGCGCCATTTTTCACCCGGGGTGTCAGATATATGACACGCCTGACAGGGCACCTATCACAAATTTTCACCATTCATAAATCCCGTCAGGTACAATTTGTATGTAAAAAAAGAAAGCAAATGTCGAGATCGAGAGAGAGAGAGAGGGAACCGTACATGCCTTTGATCAATGCACAGGAGGGGTGAAAGGGTCTGTTCTTTTATATGGCAGCCATAAAAACAGGACCCTGTGGCTGGCGGCTGTCCCAGGCTTCCTGAGGTTTCCTCCTCCACACATCCCTCCTTTCCTCTCCTCTTCCTCCTGCTCTCCTCCTCCTCCTCAGGCAGTGACAAACGTGAAGAGGCCTGGGGAGCCGAAGCTAAGTCCGAGGCCTGTCTATACCTCACAGAGTCTGATGAGCGAGAGGAGACGATCCCATCCTCCCACCCGGCTACAGCTGGCGCTGGGGAGGGCCATCTCATCACCAGCCTGGTGAACCGCGTCCTGCAGGTGGCAGTGTCTGAACTGCAGGTCGGCAGTGCCAGGGCTGGGTTGGAGACTCTTCAACAGGCACCAGGGGCAACCAAGCGCCAGCCACACACAGCCACAGCCACAGCCGGAGCTGAAATGAATGAGTTTAATAATAACGACACGGCAATGGATGAGCTTGCGGATGGAGACGCTCCTTGTTTGCGTTTCCATGGCTCCAGACGGACACTGGAGGAGTTTAGGAGGTTTTTACAGGACACCCCTGGGGAGAAAGTGCTGCGTCTGTGGATGGACATTGAGAGACTGAGGACCCTTGGCAGTCCCAAGAGTAAAAACAGGTAATGTTGATCCCAAAGACATCCGCTTGTCTGCTATGAGGCTAGTCTGAATGAGCAGTGGTGTTAATCAAAGGTGGGCCCTTCTATGAACCAGGTCACAGCTTTGCATGATATCAATCACACCATGCTGTACCAGGACCAGTTCACTGTCCCTGCTCATATGGGAAATAACATTTCTTTTGTTTTTTAATATTAGGCACTTAGTGAAGATGCGGAATCAGTACACGTCGAGCAGTGGGCTCAGGGCCTTGAGTTCTGAGCTGCTCTCTAGACTGGGCCTGGCTAGTTCTGCTAGCTGGATAGAAGACAGACTGCTTTGCGTACAGCCGCGTCTCTCGGATACCCTGCTAAGCTACTGGTAAGGGGGTAAAGGTCACTACACACCACCATACAGTCCCTTACTCAAAGCTTATACAATTTTGTGTGTGTGTGTGTGTGTGTGTGTGTGTGTGTGTGTGTGTGTGTGTGTGTGTGTGTGTGTGTGTGTGTTTTAGGGGCCCGCTGTTCTGTATGTTGAAGTCTACCAGTGAGAGGCATGGTGTGGTGGACCTGCAGCAGTGGCAGCTGCATGGACAGAGGCGGGACCAACACACCTCTGCAGCTAGAGGATCGCACCCTCCCAGCTCCATCACCCTGCCTCCTGTAGGCCTACCACCACACCCCTGGAGCCCTAGAGCGCCACCTTTACCTGCAGGACAAGTATGGACTCTCTCTGCCATTCCCTGGAGACCAGTCACAGTCCTGTAGAGGGGACAGTGGTGGTGGTGCTGCTGTTGTCATTTTCATTGTGTACAGGGGATCTGTGTGTGTGTGTGTGTGTGTGTGTGTGTTTGTGTTTGTGTGTGTGTGTGTGTATGTGTGTGTGTGTGTCATACATACAAATCATCCATTCATTTCTATGCACGGAGCTTTGGACATGTGCCTGTTGAATGTGTGTGTGTGTGCCTGTTGAATGTGTGTGTGTGTGTGTGTGGTTTTCAGCCTCAGTCTGGCATGGAGAGGATGCTCCAGGCATTACATGTGGAGCCCAGAGCTGGCTTCTACTTTACACGCTTCTGTGAGCTCTCAGGCAACAAGGTACAGGCGCTCACACACACACACACACACACACACACACACACACACACACACACACACACACACACACACACACACACACACACACAGACATATACATGACGTAAACACATGCATGAATGAACACATTGATTTACAGATAGGTACACATAAGCAGCAGAAAATTACATCAAACCTCAAGGCAGAGCAATATAAGAAAAAAAAGGTACAGAGATACACTGATAAACATACATTACACAGACTTACACACATACATGTTCTCTCAAGCAACACAAACAGGCTGCCTGTCTACTACAGTTTGCAGTTTGCCTGGCCGTGTGTGTGTGTGTGTGTGTGTGTTCTCCTATTGAAGCTTCCCTTTTAGGCCTTTGTCGTGTCCATGTGTCTGATGCCCATGCTCTACTCTATGTCTCTCAGGTGTGGGAGAGCGCTATCCACTGCTGGAGCCACCTGCAGGACTACCAGCAGCTCTTCTACCTTGACGGCCTGGACCCCTACACAGCCCAGAGGAGAGCCCAGGTGACCTATGACCTATGACCTATGATCTTCCCAGCCTACCTGCCTCCCTGTCCTGGCTGTCCTGTCTATCTCTGTCTGTTACAGTTTTTAGATCTCTGCTACGTAAATCAAGATATACGATAACATAAAGTGCTCATGCTGAAATACTTTTTCTTTTGTCTTCTCTGCTTTATACTGTACTCTACATGGTGTGCCATGCTCTCTCTCTCTCTCTCTCTCTCTCTCTCTCTCTCTCTCTCTCTCTCTCTCTCTCTTTCTCTCTCTCTGTCTTTTCATTCACTCTCTCTTTCATGTTCCCCCCTCACTCCATGCTGTCAGTGGTACTGTTCAATCGGCAGTCACACACACACACACACACATCCGCCCTCACAAGCTCATAAAAACAGGAGTGATTCCTCTCAAGGGACATAGGCAGGGGGCATGGCATGCAGCCCAGAGAGAGAGAGAGAGAGAGAGAGACAGTGATGGAGAGAGAGGGATGGAGCGAGTGAGAGATGGAGGCAGAGAAGTCTGGGCACAGGACCAGGCATATGGCAAACAGGGGGACTAAGGCCAGCTTCCATAAATCAGATTGGAGGAAGAGGAGAGGAGAGAAGGAGAGAAAGAGAGAGGAGAGGAGAGGAGGAGAGAGAGAGAGAGAGAAGGAGAGAGGAGAGAGAGAAGGGGAGAGGAGAGCTCCCTGCAAATCAGGACCAGGTCGTCCTGTCCTCACACCCGGAGGAGACTGCAGTGAGTCTGAGGCTCTTGGTGGGGGATGGGGGGATGGGGGGTATGAGGGGGTGAAGGAAGTCTGGAGAGAGGGATAGAGAGTGGTGAGGAGAAGGATAGAGAGAAGGATAGAGAAGGGATGAAGGATTGCAGGAGCAAATGAGAGAAATGTGATTTGAAAGAAGTGAAGTGAAAGAGTGGGAGAGAGCGAGAGAGAGAGTGTGAGCAGATGAGAGTGAAAGAAAAAGGGATAGATTTAGAAGACCAACAGCAAATAGACAGAGAAAGAGAGAGAAAGAGGGAGAGGAGGAGGAGGAGAAAAGAGGCTTTGCCCTGATTTAGTGCGCTCATTGAGGCTGAGTGTTACTGGCTTGTCCCTTCAGGACAGCCAGGAGCTGGCGAGCACCAGGGTCCCCAGGGGCCACTTGGGAAGCTGGGGGCCGTTTGATCGCCTCTCACAGCAGGGTCACACATACACACACACGGCCTGCCAGCCGTGCCAGCAGGAGTTCTGCACCTCATCACGGCCAGCTGTGGCATCGTCATGGTGCCCACCTCCCCTTGGCACAGCTGCCTGCCTGCCTGGCGCGGAGTGGTGTGGTATAGCGTAGTGTGGCGTGAGGCTGGGAAAGTGGCGTGGGGCCTCGATGGCTTTCAGATGGCCCTGTGTGATGGGAGCTATGTGCTGACATGGCACTGCTGAGAACGGCAGATGAGCCACTGCTGCTTTTATTATGCTTCAGCTGCTCATCATGCTCTCTCTCTTTCTTTCTTTCTCTCTCTCTCTCCCTCTCTTTCTCTCTCTCTCCAACTCCCTTTCTCCCTTTCTCTCTCTCTCTCTGTCTGTTTGTGTGTGTGTGCGTGCGTAGACCATCTGTAATGTTCAGAGTTTATGTGATCCGTGCAGCATTTGTGCTGTCAGCTGTAAATGTGGGAGTTATTCTCTGCCTTTCTCTGAATGGCTGATTGACCCTGTCTCTCTCTGTGTGTGTGTGTGTGTGTGTGTGTGTGTGTGTGTGTGTGTGTGTGTGTGTGTGTGTGTGTGTAGGTGCTATACTCCACCTACTTGTGCAGTGGATCCTCAGAAAGCATTGGTGTGGATGAGGAGTGCAGGAAGCAGGTGTTTGTGCGTTTGACTCCCCCGTTTGAGGAGCTGTTTGACAGGGTGGAGGAGCACATCCTCAGCCTCCTGCTGGAGCCCTGGACACTCCTGACTTCTCAGGACACACACGTCTATGAACAGGTCCTCTCTCTGCCCACCTGTCCATATCTGGTTCATGTCAAAGACCGATGGATAGCACTGTGTCGCTGCTCTTAAGCACCAACAGAGTTTTAGCCACCTTAGATGAATATCAATAGTGGATATTTTATTTTATTTATTTTTCAAAATACCTGGCTGTATGGATTCCAATGAATAAAAGTACACACAATTACACTTTTACACAATTAAACTGACAAAAAAATTGCTGTTTGTAAAAAAATCTACATGCGTGTAAACAGGGTCTTGGAGTATACAGTAATGCTGATGCATTTCAATGTGTCATCCAGTTTATAGCATGTTCAAAGTCTCTCACAGTATACTAAATTCAGCATACATTTAGTATGAGCCATTAGACATTAGTCAGATGTCTGTGAATTGTTTAATTGCATGTTCAAAAACAGACTCATTTCACCACATTTCATCATCACTGTGACTGATTCTTGTGGGGTAAATGCAGAGGTGTGCCCCTGTTTTTGCTCATTCTTACTAATCATTGTGTGTGTGTGTGTGTGTGTGTGTGTCTGTGCGTGCGTGAGTGCAAGTGTCTGACTTTCTGTCTGTGAACTGGGTTTTGGCTCTCAGGTTGACCTGTGGGAAGAAACCCGCCATGTTGAGACAGAAGATTACAGGAAGCTCCAAGCATTGCACACAGAGTCTGTGCGGAGGATGGAACAGGTCAGACATGATGTTACAGGCGAACACACACACACAGACACACACAGACACACACACACACACACACTCAGAAATGCATGAAAACACTTATACCCACAGTCATGTTGTCAACCCTGGCTGGTTTTAATAGCCTTTAATCCATGCAGGACCCAAACCGCGAGTCTAAAACAAACACGTCTCCGTCTCCGTCTCTGGCTGGCATGTGGGAGGGAGGGAGGGAGGCTGGAGGCAGCTGCAATATGCCGCTTGATTTATTTCCGAGGAATTTGGAGTGGCTGGAATCAAACACGCACGCACCCAGACTAGTTTCCTATCTGTACCCCTCCGCAAGGCATCTTGGGGGAATGCCCGCTGGCCGCTACCATCATGTCCGTCTCTGAGTAAACACGTTGCGCTGCGGCCCGCTCACGTCTGGTGTCATGGCACATAGTCTGCTGATGATGCTGTGTGTGTTGCATGGAAGTGGTTTTGAGTGCAGACACTAATTCTCATCTTTGTGCCGCATGCCTCCTCCTCCACAGCTGGTCCTGGAGCGCAAGGCTGCCCCTCCGCCACCAGAGGTCCCCAGAGAACCAGACTCCTGGGCACAGGTTCCAGAACAGTTTCGAGGGTTCCGTCTGGTGTCGGTGCTCCGGAACCGCACAGAACTCCAGCACTTTCAGGCCTTCTTGGAAGAGAATTCTGCCAGGTGACCTTTGCCCGTATACCCATCAGACCTCTTCATGTTTCTGTTCATTCACATCTGTACTTCTGTGGTTGGTGCAGTCAGTGATACTTATCGGTTTTTGACCAGCGTTGTGCTCTACTGTATTGTGCTGTAGTGCACTGTGCTGCAGTGTGTTGTGTTGTATTGTGCTGTGTTGGGTAGTATTCTGTAGTGTAGTGTGCTGTGGTGTAGTGTAGTGTGTTGTGTTGGGTTGTTATGTGCTGTGTTGGGTAGTATTCTGTAGTGTAGTGTGGTGTGGTGTAGTGTAGTGTGTTGGGTAGTGTGCTGTGGTGTTGTGTTGTGTTGTGTTGTGTTGTTATGTGCTGTGTTGGGTAGTATTTTGTAGTGTAGTGTGGTGTGGTGTAGTGTGTTGTGTTGGGTAGTATTTTGTAGTGTAGTGTGGTGTGGTGTAGTGTGTTGTGTTGGGTAGTGTGCTGTGGTGTTGTGTTGTGTTGTGTTGTGTTGTTATGTGTTGTGTTGGGTAGTATTCTGTAGTGTGCTGTGGTGTAGTGTAGTGTGTTGTGTTGGGTAGTATTTTGTAGTGTAGTGTGGTGTGGTGTAGTGTAGTGTGTTGTGTTGGGTAGTATTTTGTAGTGTAGTGTGGTGTGGTGTAGTGTAGTGTGTTGTGTTGGGTAGTATTTTGTAGTGTAGTGTGGTGTGGTGTAGTGTGTTGTGTTGGGTAGTATTTTGTAGTGTAGTGTGGTGTGGTGTAGTGTAGTGTGTTGTGTTGGGTAGTATTCTGTAGTGTAGTGTGGTGTGGTGTAGTGTGTTGTGTTGGGTAGTGTGCTGTGGTGTTGTGTTGTGTTGTGTTGTGTTGTTATGTGCTGTGTTGGGTAGTATTTTGTAGTGTAGTGTGGTGTGGTGTAGTGTGTTGTGTTGGGTAGTATTTTGTAGTGTAGTGTGGTGTGGTGTAGTGTGTTGTGTTGGGTAGTGTGCTGTGGTGTAGTGTGTTGTGTTGTGTTGTGTTGTTATGTGCTGTGTTGGGTAGTATTTTGTAGTGTAGTGTGGTGTAGTGTAGTGTGTTGTGTTGGGTAGTATTCTGTAGTGTAGTGTGCTGTGGTGTAGTGTAGTGTGTTGTGTTGGGTAGTATTTTGTAGTGTAGTGTGGTGTGGTGTGGTGTAGTGTGTTGTGTTGGGTAGTATTCTGTAGTGTAGTGTGGTGTGGTGTAGTGTAGTGTGTTGTGTTGGGTAGTATTTTGTAGTGTAGTGTGGTGTGGTGTAGTGTAGTGTGTTGTGTTGGGTAGTATTTTGTAGTGTAGTGTAGTGTGGTGTAGTGTAGTGTGTTGTGTTGGGTAGTATTTTGTAGTGTAGTGTGGTGTGGTGTAGTGTAGTGTGTTGTGTTGGGTAGTATTTTGTAGTGTAGTGTGGTGTGGTGTAGTGTGCTGTGTTGGGTAGTATTTTGTAGTGTAGTGTGGTGTGGTGTAGTGTGTTGTGTTGGGTAGTATTTTGTAGTGTAGTGTAGTGTGGTGTAGTGTAGTGTGTTGTGTTGGGTAGTATTTTGTAGTGTAGTGTGGTGTAGTGTAGTGTGTTGTGTTGGGTAGTATTTTGTAGTGTAGTGTGGTGTGGTGTAGTGTGTTGTGTTGGGTAGTATTCTGTAGTGTAGTGTGGTGTGGTGTAGTGTAGTGTGTTGTGTTGGGTAGTATTTTGTAGTGTAGTGTGATGTGGTGTATTGTGTTGTGTTGGGTAGTATTTTGTAGTGTAGTGTGGTGTGGTGTAGTGTGTTGTGTTGGGTAGTATTTTGTAGTGTAGTGTAGTGTGGTGTAGTGTAGTGTGTTGTGTTGGGTAGTATTTTGTAGTGTAGTGTGGTGTAGTGTAGTGTGTTGTGTTGGGTAGTATTTTGTAGTGTAGTGTGGTGTGGTGTAGTGTGTTGTGTTGGGTAGTATTCTGTAGTGTAGTGTGGTGTGGTGTAGTGTAGTGTGTTGTGTTGGGTAGTATTTTGTGGTGTAGTGTGGTGTGGTGTAGTGTGTTGTGTTGGGTAGTATTTTGTAGTGTGCTGTGGTGTAGTGTGTTGTGTTGGGTAGTATTTTGTAGTGTAGTGTGGTGTGGTGTGGTGTAGTGTGTTGTGTTGGGTAGTATTTTGTAGTGTAGTGTGGTGTGGTGTAGTGTGTTGTGTTGGGTAGTATTTTGTAGTGTAGTGTGGTGTGGTGTAGTGTGTTGTGTTGGGTAGTATTTTGTAGTGTAGTGTGCTGTGGTGTAGTGTAGTGTGTTGTGTTGTGTTGTGTTGTTATGTGATGTGTTGGGTAGTATTCTGTAGTGTAGTGTGTTGTGTTGTGTTGTGTTGTGTGTTGTGTTGGGTAGTATTCTGTAGTGTAGTGTGCTGTGGTGTAGTGTAGTGTGTTGTGTTGTGTTGTGTTGTTATGTGATGTGTTGGGTAGTATTCTGTAGTGTAGTGTGTTGTGTTGTGTTGTGTTGTTATGTGATGTGTTGGGTAGTATTCTGTAATGTAGTGTGCTGTGGTGTAGTGTAGTGTGTTGTGTTGTTAGTTGAAGGTGAAGATTGTGCACATCCCAGGAAAAGGTGCAGGACAAAGGCTGACTGTAATTTTGAAGTGAGGAGTCCGCACGCTTAAAATCCTTTTTTTTTTTTTAGATATTTTTTGGGCTTTTTTGCCTTTAATCAGATAGGATAATGTAGAGATGACAGGAAACAAGTGGGAAAGAGAGATGAGGTGGGATCGGGAAATGACCTCGAGTCGGAATCAAACCCGGGTCCCTGGAGTAATGGTCTGACGCTCTAGCCACTGGGCCACGGTGCCCAACTTTTCTGACTGTTGTCTTCATCAGATTCTCTGTGATGTGTTGTTACATTATGTGATGAGTTGCGTTGTGTTGTATTGTGTTGTGCTGTGCTGTGCTGTATTGTGTTGTATTGTACTGTGTGCAGCATGGACCTGCTGTGCTGGCTGGATCTGGAGCAGCTGAAGAGGACCTCCACCCAAGAGCAGCAGGAGCAGAGAGACCAGCGATTCCGTGCCATCAAGACCAAGTACCTCAACAGGAAGTACTTCTTCGGGCCTGAAAGCCCTGCCACCAAACATCAGCAGGATGAGGTTTGTGTTGTGTGTGCCAGCCTTCCCCAATCCTCCTCCTCCCCTCCCCTCCCCTCTGCACTCCTCTTCTCCTCTCTTCTCTTCTCTCCGCCTCTGCTTGCAAATTTTCCACTGCTTCCGTCCTTTCTCTCCACTAACAAACATTTATTGACATTTTTAACAAAACACAGAAGAACCCCAAAGCCCAAAACAGATGACACAAAAGAGACATCAGACAAAAGAGATTTGTCTTCAAGCAGACTCACCACTACCAGTTGCCAGCCGACAAGACAAAACAATCACAGATGTTCTTTCCTTTTTTTAAAGAAAAAAAGAAAAGAAAAAAAGAAACAGATCACATATCACAGAAGCTACTCGTCTCCGGCTCCGACCAAACCCTCCAAGGGAGGAAAAAAAAAAAGGAAAAATCGTTCTTGACAGTTCGTCACAGTAGACCCACTGACAGCCATGGGCGTTTGGCAGTGGCGGAATGTTCTGGAGGAAGGCGGTAACAGCAGGCAAGCCTCGCACGCTGGGTTTGGGTAGAAGAGGGAGAGAAAGGGCCGAGAGGCGGCAAACAGTGGGCTTCCTGTTTTGAGTTGTCCTGTCTGAGGGCTCTCTCCATATGCGTACGCCGTTCCCGTTCCCAAACGTGCCAGTGTCAATCATCTGCTAGCTTGTGGGTCGCCATAACACTAATGTCTGTAATATGGGCCTGTCTGTCTGTCTGTCTATCCCATCTGCCTGCCCTTCTGTGGTAGTCCCTCACATGTGTCTTAGCCATCAGTCCTGTAGGCCTATGCCTGTGTGCTAACTCCACTGCTAGCATATGCTAACTAACTCCACTGCTAGTGTGTGTTAACTGGTGTGTGCTAATGAGACAGCATGTGGATCATTCTTTCATCTGCCATGCTACATGCCTGTCATCTATCAGCTTATTAATGGCTACAGTAAATGTAAATGCACATATTTGTGTGAGAAAGCATGTTTGGACTGAATGTGTGTGTGTGTGTGTGTGTGTGTGTCTGTTTACATGTTAACCAGCATGGGAGTCGGAAGTTTCCAACCACTGAGCTGAAAAGCCCAGGCTTCCAACTCAGTGGTTAGAAGCGTTATTGAAGGCTAGGGTTGTGATTTATACGTACTGCCGCCAGCTAGCCTAAGCTCGTTGGCATCTGTTACAACTGTGTATGTGTGCAAAAAAACACTGCCTTATTGTGTGTGTGTGTGCGTGTGTGTGTGTGTTCAGGTGATCCGTTTGGCTGGTGGCTGGGGTCGGCTCCTGCAGAACGGTCTCTCAGGCGCTCCATTGACAGAGATGCAGAACATCGTGAAGAACCGCATCGAGAGAAAATGGCTGCCCATATACCTGTCCACACCTGACTTCAGTGAGCGCCAAAAGCTTCAGGTCTGTCTGTCTGTCTGTCTTACTGAGTCCGCCACTCTCTCTCTTTGTCATTTCATAAGAGGAGCACAAGTGGTAACTAAAGCCCCTCTGTTGCTTGTAATCCACCTGGGTTTGAAGACTGCTGCTGATGTTTTGGTTTTTCAATCCGTCATGGAACGTGAGACCTCAAAGCACCTCTTCCTCACCTTTCGACTGTGGTCATCCTAAACAGCGCTCCCGTTTCGCCCTGTCGTGTTAATTAGTGCTATCACATATGCATGTGTTCAGACACTGATAGCCCCAGCATTAGTTAATGAGAGAACATCACAGGTCATGTTAACTGGAGAGAGAGAGAGAGAGAGAGAGAGAGAGAGAGAGAGAGAGAGAGAGAAAGAGGAAGAAGAAGAGAGTATGTTGTCTAAGGGCATCTCAGCGGCTGAATAGGGTATTAGATGGTTTTGTGGTCAGTGTTGCAGTGGTCACTCTGACTTAAGGGTGACTGTGTGTGTGTGTGTGTGTGTGTGTGTGTGTGTGTGTGTGTCCAGCCCCAAGCGGAGGAGCGCAGGAAGAGATACCACAGAAGGAAGAAGGCGTGGAAGGTAAGGGATGTCTTCTTTGACAGCGGCTGGCTGCTTGCTCCAAAAGCAAGCAAGTCTGTAATCTAACTGCCATTATTCATCGAATGTTCTGGAGAGATTTTAAAAGCTTCGCTTGTAAAGTGACCTCCAAAGACTCTCAAGAATAGTGAAGACAGTGTTATGCTGTGGGCGTTTAGACTCCATATAGTAACACAACTCGGAATAGACCAGGATTTTGGAGCAATAGTGTATCAGAGTCACAATCTAGTTATTCTGGATGCTCTCTTCTCCTCCAGCCCTCCCAGCCGGTAGACGGTGCCTGGATGGCCTCCTCCAGGGAGGTGCTGGCCTTCCGCCAGGCTCTCCTCAACCCCGTCACCTGTCTGCAGTTCCAGCGCTTTGCGGCCCTGAAGGGGGACCTGTACGAGAACGATGTGCTCTTCTGGCTGGAGGTCCAGAGATACAAGGTAAGGACACACACACAAATTCCCTCTCTCTCACTTTCTCAAATGCATGCATTGTACACACGCACACACACGCACACACACAAACACACAAACACACACACACACACACACACACACACACACATTCTCTCTCTCCCGCTGTCACTCATGCATGCATGCACACACACACACACACGCATAAATGGCCCCACACATACTCTTTCTGTCTCCCACTCACACACACACACACACAAACACAGATGATCCGATTGCATTAGCGGACTCTGAGTCACCACGGGTATCAGTGCTAATGGTAACGAGCCTCATAATGTTTTAATTTGTATTATAGTCAATTATATCCCTCGCATATGACTGTTTGGCAAATTGCATTTTAATGCCAAATGTCGCATTAATCACAGCATTTCAGTTAGTTTATTGCAGCTGGGATATGGTCTGGAGAGGATTATTCCACTTGCCAGCAACAGAACTGGCCGTAATGATAAAAGAACCGAAACACACTGCTCTCATTATTTGGCTCTCGCCAGGAACATATTTGTGTAAAATATTTTATTAAATGTTTTTATTATTTATTTTTAAGTCCTTCCACGAGTTCCACCAGACATGCCACATTAATATTTGTGGCAGCTTAGTCCGGTCCGAGCCATTTTCCCTTTGGCACGGAGAGTGCAACCAGTGTTAATCTCCATGCAGACAGTACATAGCCAAAACCCAAGCCTGTCCAGGACGCATTAACATCCGCCGTCACATCACCAAGCATTTGATTGTATTGGGTTTGATTTCTGAATCCATCATTGTCCATTCCATTCTGAATCCATCATCTCACAGTATGTGTTGCAGTCTTTGGATGAAGGCGTGTGCTAAATACAATGCAGTAGTCTGCTCAAATTTTTCAGTTGGGTCAGATTGGGTCACCCAATTGTTGTGTGAGTCCATGTTGCAGCTTTGGATGAAATGTTACTGAGCCTTCCTCGTCTCTCCTCTCTCTCTGTCTCTCTCTCCACACACACACACACACACACACACACACACACCTCCTCAGGACCTGTGCCACTCTCACAGCGATGATGCCACCATCCAGCACAAGATCAGTACCATCATCAGCTGCTTCGTCAGCTCGTCCGTGCCCCCCGCCCTGCAGATCAGCATCCCCCCTGAGCAGGCCAGCACCATCCTGGAGAAGAGGAAAGAGCTGGGGCCCTACGTCTTCAGAGAGGCCCAGGTCTGTGTGTGTGTGTGTGTGTGTGTGTGTGTGTGTGAGTGTGAAAGAGCTGGGGCCCTACGTCTTCAGAGAGGCCCAGGTGTGTGTGTGTGTGTGTGTGTGTGTGTGTGTGTGTGTGTGTGTGTGTGTGTGTGTGTGTGTGTGTGTGTGTGTTTGAGAGTGTGTGTGAGTGTGAAAGAGCTGAGGCCCTACGTCTTCAGAGAGGCCCAGGTCTGTGTGTGTGTGTGTGTGTGTGTGTGTGTGTGTGTGTGTGAGTGAGTGTGAAAGAGCTGGGGCCCTACGTCTTCAGAGCGGCCCAGGTCTGTGTGTGTGTGTGTGTGTGTGTGTGTGTGTGTGTGAGTGTGAAAGAGCTGGGACCCTACGTCTTCAGAGAGGCCCAGGTCTGTGTGTGTGTGTGTGAGTGTGAAAGAGCTGGGGCCCTACGTCTTCAGAGAGGCCCAGGTCTGTGTGTGTGTGTGTGTGTGTGTGTGTGTGTGTGTGTGTGTGTGTGTGTGTGTGTGTGTGTGTGAGTGTGAAAGAGCTGGGGCCCTACGTCTTCAGAGAGGCCCAGGTCTGTGCCCAACACAGGCATAAACTTGCTGCAGATTCACCATTAATCATGATGAACAGCTAAAATGAAACTGGTTGACGCTGTGATTGTGTGTGTGATGGTGTGTGTGTCAGCATGCTTAAATGTGCACTCTATGTGTGTGTGTGTGTGTGTGTGTGTGTGTGTGTGTGTGTGTGTGTGTAGATGTCTGTGTTCAGTGAGTTGTATAAGCTGTGGCCTCAGTTCCTGGACTTCAAGAGCAGCGTGGCAGAAGGAGAAGACCTGCTGTCGCTTCTGGAGAGGAAGAGAGTGCGGCAGAGAGAGAGAGAGCTGCAGCGAAGGAGAGAGGAGGAGGAAGAGGAGGAGGAGAGGAAGGCTCAGGTCTCTCATTAGGATACACTCTTACTGACATTGCCTGGGGCAATGATACAGATTGATATCGTATCTGCTACAGTCAATAGTGGTTATATTCATGTTAATCTTGTATGTGATACAGTCATTGGTGTTTAGCAACTGGAGAATTACTGTTTTCTTATTGGCTGACACCAGTGTGTATTCAGTATAACACCACACTTATGATCTGTTAAAAAGTTTTATCACCAAATTTTAAAGATGTTTGTTTCCATCAGTCTTTGGAAAACAAAGATACAGTTTGATGATGGTCATTAAAAAATAATGAATCAGTGAAATGTCTTATTGTAGGCCTATTAAAGGAGCAAACAACAGAACCAAATGCTTCTAACTGACTTGCTCTTAGTTTTATTGCATGAGGAACAGACATGTTTTTTTTTCTTTCAATCAGCAGGAGGCCCTGGACAAACAGCAGGAGGAAGAGGCTGGAGGTGACTGCATGGAGGATGAGAGAGAGCAGGATGACCAGGAGCTTGATCTGGCCATAGACCAGGTGAACTAGACCTCCCCATTGACGTGCTCTCCCAAATCTCTACCAGCTAACTACTACGAGCTAACTACTACAACTACTAACAACTACTACTACAACTGTATGTTGGTAGGCACCAGTTAGCTCGTAAGTAGCACGTAGCGATTTGGGAAAGGCACCTATTGGGTCTCCCGATAGACCAGGTGAACTAGACCTCCCAATAGAACAGGTGAGCTAGAACTCCCCATAGACCAGTGGTGAATTCAGGGGTCGTAACATAACGCAACAGTTCCCATTCATCCTGATGGGTGACGTATGAAATGTTTTGTAACGTTATGTCATTTTTAGTGCTGTCAAACGATTAAAAAATTAATCTGATTAATCACAAAATTTTGCAATGATTAATCGTGATTAATCACTTTTAATCGCAACCCATTTCCTCCAGTAAGAATTTGGATTCTAGGGTATGTTGGATCCTTACTTTGCCCTGTTGAGGCCCTAATACTAAAGAGTTGGCTTTGTTCTTCTCAAATGGGGCAATTCACCCCTGTCCCATACCCCCAAGGATCCCCCAAACATGTTGTTGGACAGTTAGGAGCTAGACTATAATCTTTGTATAGTTTAACTTGATACCCAAGCCAGTTTCTATATGAAATTGAACATAATACATGCCATGAAAGTGGAACCATATCCATCAGGATTAATCTGAGTTCATTTTTTTAATCAGAGTTAAAATTTTTGGATTAATCACGTGATTAATCAGTTAATTTTGCCAGCACTAGTCATTTTGAAAACGCCAGGTGAGTAGGAAGACCAGGTGAGGCATCCCATCCCCTCCTAGCCCTAGTGGTCGAAAAAATAAACTCCCTATCGTTGGTCTGATTGGAAGCTTCCTCATCACACTAGTTGCAGTCCGTCTGAACTAAATAAATATTTCCAGAAATATTTCAATCCTTAAAAAAAGCTGTCTCTGCTTATTACCTCCGCCAAGGAGGTTTTGTTTTGCTCGGCGTGTGTCTGTCTGTGTGTGTATATCTGTCTGTGAGCATCATAACTTGAAAAGTACTGCACGGATTTGGATTCAATTTTTCGAACAACATGTGCACTGGGACAAGTAAGAACTGATACGATTTTGGTGGTGATCGGTGATCCAGAACACCATCTGTGACCACATTGTCATGGCGGAGGTCTGCGCTCTCTGAGCGCTTTTCTAGTTTGAGTCAGTTTCTTGTGTAAGGCCTCCTCTCTTGGAGGGTCAGTTGTGAGGTCAGTTCTGAAAGGTTGCTGTCTTTTGGTAGCTATCCTGGTCCTACTCCAAGTACATGGCTGCATTGGAGAGGGAGGCTGTGCTGATCCACAAGCAGATGATGCAGGAACAAGCCCTCGCCTCTTTCAGCACAGGAAGAGGTAAGACACACACACACACACACACACACACACACACACACACACTTACAGTAGGTAAAGACTGAGAAATCCCACACATTCACACACAACTGGGGGTTGAAAGATACACCACACACACACACACACACACACACACACACCACATACAGTGTCACATGCTGTATAGGTAAACAAAAAACCCCACTAATTCCCACACAAGAGGAGGTAGAAAGACGAAAACAGAGACACACACACACTCCGACAGACAGTACGTCACCTGTGTCAGTAATGGCATTATTGACTCACACACACAGTCATCCGATACCTTTTGGTTATTATTTACAAATGTAACACACACACACACACACACACACACACACACACACACACACACACACACACACACACACGTGCTGGTATTTTTGGGTCTCTTCTAGTGTAATGTCTCCTCCAAGCACACTGATGAACATTGAGTGGCGGGGATGGGGGGTTCTGGGGGTGGTTACTCCACACTGGGTGCTAAATGGAGCGTGCTGCCAATGGCTTTATAATAGCACCCCACCCTCAGGAGCAGCCCTGCCCACACATACAGCTGTACGTCATCACCATGCCTAACAAGCCCACGTGTGTGTGTGTGTGTGTGTGTGTGTGTGTGTGTGTGTGTGTGCCTTGTCTTGCCTGTGATAGAAGTGTGCGTTTGTGTATGTGTTAATGCCAATCAAAGCAGGCTGTGGAAGTGTGAGTGTGTGTTTTTTATGTTTATGTCTGCTTGTACTATGTATGTGTGTGTGTGTGTGTGTGTGTGTGTGTGTTTGAGAGTGAGTGTGTTCCTGTTCCTGTTCCTTCTCAACAGTGCAGGATGTCTGTGATTATGTCCACTTATACTAATCATTTGTATTCTTGGCTGTAGCAGTCGTGTATGTGTGTGTGTGTATGTGTGTGTGTGAGAGATGTGAACATTGCTGCTTACGATTGTTGAACCCATCTGAGACAGTGATTGAGTGAGTTTGTCTGTGTGTGCTCATTCTTGTCAGGACTGTCTGTCTGCACTTGTTCCTGTGTGTGTGTGTGTGTGTGTGTGTGTGTACTGTGTAACTATGTCTCCCCTCTTGTTCCTACAGATTCTGTGTCCACCCCCAGCTTGAGGTCAGAGGTCATCAGACCCAGAGGAAGGTCACCTGAGGGCACCGGCCGGTACACACTCACAGGTACACACTGACTGAGCATGTGCAGTAGAGACTTGTTAAAGGGCTATTCCAGAGACAGGTCATTCAGTAGCCCTGTCATTGGAGGACACAGTGTTGAATACAGCAAAAAGGATGAGGTACAGCATAGACCAAATAGTGAAGTGACCTTGATCAAAAGGGCTATACGGAAAATCAATGTCAGCTTTCAAAGCTTCATTCAGTTACATTTGGTGTCAGCTTACTATTAGGTCTATGATGTATCAAGATTTTCTTGATTTGGTCATAAGCAGCCCTTTGGTCTATGCCTTGCTTCGTACAAGGGTCTGGGATTCGGGCTGTTGCTCGCTGGAGGTGTTTAAAGACCAACGTGTTGATTAAATTTATTATTAAATGAACATTTGACTTCGTCTGAAGGTGTATTTCAAAAGCATACATCCAGAAATTTTGATCTAAAACAAAACGTAAAATAGAATTTTTAATGCAAATGTGCCGCTGCTGGCCTAGCCTCTGAAAATTTAGCCTCTCTGGCTAGCAACGCGTCAAATGACGTATGGCGAGGAAAGCATTGTAGTTGGCAGGGGGTCAGGATTTGGCCGGTTAGCTTCGCCAATTAGCATTGCACTTCCTCGTCGCCATTTTCCAGAAATTACATCATATCCGACTCCATTTGCCATATGCTGATTGGTTAATGCTACACTTTCAGCTGATGTTAACGAGCTCCCTGTGCACAAACTTTTGTGGGTGTGCCCAGACTTGCCATCTGTATCTCATCTCCATTAGTAACATGGGCTCTCATTGGCCTAATCAAATGGAGTCGGAAGTGAACTCCATGAAACGCCATCTTGACAACTGAAAATGTTGTTCAATTTTGGATGAATTCACTAGTCTAGCATTCCACATTGGAATGAATGGGAGGCGGGACTTAGTATGTTTCTCCAGGTTTATTAATACCTCCATGGTAGTTGGTCATCGGCTATAGCTGGAAGAGGCGTAGAGACTGACGGACCATTCAGACGGGGCGGCAGGCCAACGGCAACGCTCGGCGTTAACGCTCACATCAGCCAGTCACAAGCGTGAATCTTTTGACGCTGTGTTTTGATAGGACAACGCTGGCTGCCGCTGGCACGTCATCCGGCAAAAGTTTCAACGCTCTGTAGCCAGCGTTGTCCTATCAAAACAGGGCGTCAAAAGATTCATGATTTTGACTGGCTGATGTGACGGATCATTCAGACGGGGCGGCAGGCCGACGGCAACGCTCTGCGTTAACGCTCACATCAGCCAGTCACAACCTATTTTTTTTTTTTTTTTTTTTTTTTAATGCTTTATTGAACATCACCAAAGTACATAGTGAAATAAAACAACATAGACAAAAGAGGAAAACAAAAGGAAATAAAAAGGAAAGGAAAAAGAAAAAAGAGAAAAAAAAAGCTTAATCAATCACTTGGGGAAAACATTGTCATAGTGTCTTAGTAATGTTGTAGCTTTTTTGTTTTCTATTAACTTTACAGTGTCAATAAACATGTCAAATTCTGCACAAAATTGATGCACATTAGGGGAACCAGCTGTAAATTTTTGTTTATGTACTGTATATAATATTTAACTAAGAGAATAATGAGGTTGCACATAAATTCTAAGCTATGATCTCCTTTGGTGAAGTATATAAAATAGGGCTGGGCAACGATTAAAATTTTTAATTGCGATTAATCGCACATTTTCCCCGATTAATCGCATTGTCTTGTGCAATAGCCATCTATGAATTCAAAAGTAGTGTAGGCTAAAAATGTATTTTAAAGGAATATTTCACCTTGAGTTAAAAGCATTTTGGTCTCAGTGCATGTGTTTTCCTGGCCTAGCAACCCAATTTTACCTTTAGTTTAGGCACTGGAAAGTAAGTTGCTAACTGGCAATCCAGTTCCTAGGCCTATGCTAAGCTACAGCTAAAATAAAGCTTAAATTGGGATTGCCTGACAGGAAAAATGAGAACAAAATGTTTTTATCCACACATGTAACTCTAGGTAAGAGGATGAGTAGCCTAACTCAATTTTAATTAAGAGGTGTAATATTCCTTTAAATTTCCACTACATTTGTTCTTGCCTAACTTTTCAGAATTTTCTCTAGCATAGGCCTAACAGTTAAATAAAATATTTAGTGTAAACCTCAACTAAAACAAGGTAATAAGCCTACAAAATTATAGTTTAGACAATTGCCACTTAGGGGCTTTGATGTTATCCTGTTTATAGCCTATGTGTCTTGCTTGGTGGTATGGGAACGAGTAGGCTAGCCTAAGCACACTCCAGCAGTTTCTCTGAGGAAATGCAATCTAGTTCTATTTCACCTAGATCTAGACGACCAAATCAGCCATGGAAAGCCGTCACAAACAGGTCAAACGGAAATCTGACCGATTTGAAACTGTCACATCACTGTGCTACAACTCCATGAGACGTGAGTTTCCAAAATCTCAACTTTGCCCGGAGATGAGTGACTGAAAGACGCAGTGGCTGGTGCGACGGCAATAAATGCGTCTGAATCTATGCGTCTGATTCTTAGATTCTGTGTAGGTTTACTGAGTCTGACGTCTTTCATAACACTGCAGCCCATCTAAATAGGCTATCAACTTTGAAACGGACTTCCATAAGGTTCTCCTCTTCCATTAAATAATGTTATTTAGGTCAAACGGTGATCTGAAATACGATTTTGTTTACCTATAGCCCGAATGAAATGCATGGCGGTAAATAGCCTATATGCGTCTTGGATTAAACGGGATGAGTCGTTTTCCACAACACTGCAGCCCATATAGCTATCCATTTTGATATGGTGCCTTCTGCTCCCACCGTCTTCCCAAGACTCATACCACCAATCAATGAACTCACTGAATGAACTGTAGGTAACGGTAGCCTTTCTTTTCCGGTTATTGCAAGCGCGGCAGCAGCGCTACAAGGAAGATAATTGAAACTGCGTTAACGTGCGATAAAATAATTAACCACGTTAATTAATTTCTGCGTTAACGCAATAATAACGCGTTAACTTGCCCAGCCCTAATATAAAAACATCTTTAAGAGTGAAAGTTATGTCAGGATATTTTTCCATAAACATACGATTAATAACATCAGTCCATAACTTCGAAACAATTGGACAATTGTAGAAAAGGTGAGTTAACGTCTCACAACAGAATGTACATAGTTCATCAACATCAGCATATTCGGAGACAATGGAGTTGACAGGATAGATTTTATGTAAAATTTTGAAATGAACTTCCTTAATCTTATTGTTAACACAGTATTTAAAGGGAGTCAACCATGCTCTTCGCCAGTCTATGGAGTCTATTATATTATCCCAGAAGAACTTACTCCTAGGAGAGATTTTATATATGTGCTGCAAGACAGTACGAATTAGCTTATTGTTACACTTATTGTCAGTGATGACAACTCCCCCTAGTGACAGTGATGTTCATAAGTCATTTTTTCCAAGTCCAAGTCAAGTCTCAAGTCTTTGTACTCAAGTCCAAGTCAAGTCCCAAGTCCTGAGGCGCAATGCCAAGTCAAGTCTCAAGTCAAGTCTCCGAGCCTCCCAAGTCCATGTCAAGTCTCAAGTCTTCTCCCCAAGTCGAGCCTTTTTGAATCTTGGAAAAAAAATTCCCTTTGACAGGGTGAGGGTGGACATAATTATGCACACAATCTGCTATTGACAAATCAGCTGTAATGTTAGACCTGAGAAAATTTAGAATGCAGTTGTATGCATGAGTTACATTGCACCTAAGAGGAAATATTGTGCTTGTGCTTTCCCATAAGAAACATCAGAAAAAACTAAATAATGAAATGAACACTTCCGTGAAATGAACATTGTTCACGAGTCACAAGGCTCAAGTCCGAGTCAAGTCTCAAGTCATTGAGGGCAAGTCCAAGTCAAGTCTGAAGTCTCCAGAATGAGCGACTTAAGTCAAGTCCAAGTCCAAGTCTCGAGTCCAAGTCCCCATCACTGCCTAGTGACAATGCTGGGAATGCAGGGGTAGGCTCATTATAATGTAGATGATTTTTAAACAGTTGTAGTAAGCCAGCTGGGATAGCATTAGTAATCAATTTATACTCTTTAAAGTGTAGTGGAAAATTGTGGCGAGCCATAAATTGTTCATATGATAGTATGTTGCCTTTATTGTCTAGCAGATCTAGTATATGGCTAATTCCTTTGTCAAACCAGTCTTTAAGGAAAAGAGATTTCTTCTTTGAAAGGATATTACAATTGTTCCAAAGAAAGGCAGTGTGTGGGGAGAAATTATGGACATAACACAATTTCCAAGCCAAAAGTGTTTGTTGATGGAACTTGGATAACTTAAGAGAAAGTTTAGAGGAAGAATAATCACAGCATAATAAGAATTCTATCCCGCTAAGTTTACTGAAAATATTTGAAGGAATAAAATTCCACATGCTATGGGGGTTTAGTAGAAGCTTCTTCAGCCAATGAACGTATAGTTAAGATCAATGAAATTCACGGTCTCAAGACCACCTTCCGCTTTACAATTGAAGAGTTCAGATGCAAACCCCTCTAAACACCATTTTTGTGAAAATTGAGTTAATGATATTGTGTGAATCCTGTATAAATCTAGAATATGTAAATGAAATGTTTTTGTGAAAAAAATAAATTAAACCTGCTCCCCGCCGTTTCTAAAATATCAGTTTACAATCAAAACACTGTAAACGCCTGATAAAAAATGGCCTTTTTCTCAAAAAGTGGTCAAGTGGAGTTAGGGGGTTTTGCATCTGAACTCTTCAATTAATGAGAATCGTTTTTTTTAATTTAGCAACTCTGTTCTTCCAAATAAATTTAGAGAACAGCCTGTTTATCTCCTTACAAACTGAGTCAGTAACAAAAAGACAAAGTGCTGGATATACAAAACGAGAGAGCACTTCAGCTTTAGATAGAAGAACTCTTCCATAAATGGATACATCTCTCATTAGCCAACTATTCATAATCATTGTGGCACTTTTTAGCCTAGAAGAAAAGCTTAGATTTTGCCTTTCAGTGTTATCTTTAGTAATATGTATACCAAGATATTTCACTGATGATTGCAGTGTTATATTACAGACAGAAGTATCTTCTATGGAATGTAAAGGCAACAATTCACATTTTTTAATATTAATTCTTAAGCCTGAAGCTATTGAGAAAGTGTTAAGTATCTCAATAACTTTGGGAACTTGACTTTTATTTTTTAAAAATAATGTGGTGTCATCAGCCAGTTGAGAGATTTTAAGATGTCTACCAAAATATTTATTCCTTCAATCTCCGCCTCTTCACGAACACTGATATAAAGCAGTTCAACAACTATTAAGAACAGAGGAGGAGAGAGAGGGCACCCCTGTCTTACTCCACGATTAATATGAAATCTCTGTGAGGTGTTACTTCCAAGAATAACTGAACTATTTATATCAGTATAAAACATTTTTATCACATTGATAAAATTGTTACCAAAACCAAAAATATTGAGAGCTTCAAAAAGAAAATTATGTTCCACAGTATCAAATGCTTTATAAAAATCTAAAAAAAGAATGAGACTGTCTTTTTCAATTAGATGTGCATAATCTGTTAAATCAAAAATTAACCGAATATTATTACTGATGTGTCTGCCTTTCATAAATCCAGTTTGGGATTCATGTATGATGGAATCAAGACCTTGTTTTAACCTATTAGCATATATACTTGCAATGATCTTATATTCAATTGTCAACAGGCTGATAGGTCTCCAGTTGTCAATCAATAAGACATCCTTTGCAGGCATCGTGAAACTAGATTTGACCTGTGTTCCTCGGCACTCGTCACGTCCGGTCGGTGATTTAGACAGACGGAAGTTATTTTTTAACACAATTTTATCTAATAATTCCTTTTATGGTATAGTTAGATTTCTGAGACTGAAAATCGATCAATGTACACAATGCTGCATAGTGATGTCCAACCTGCACCATGGTCTTTAAAGAAAAACTCAGAACTAAACTATGAGACCACCATCTCCACATCCCTTCACACGTAAGCTCCCCTGACAAATCATATGTTTTCGAAACTTCAAACAACATTTTACTCTCATAATAACTACCTTCCGCCTTGTAGAGATACAACGTAACACTAGACACAAACTGAAACTCTACCATATGAGTCCTTGCTGGGAGTTGTCTTTGGTTTTGTGACAGGCTTTGGAGGTTGGGTGGTATGGAATCAATTTCCTGCCATATATATTCCGTACTTTGTACTTCGTATTTTGTACCTGTCATAGCATGTTCACATGTGTAATAGAGTTTTGCAGTTGTATTAAACAATTTGTACCTGTGCAAAAGAAACTTTGTACTTGTAGATTGTACTTGTGTAATTAATTTGTATGTGTGCAACAAAGTTTTGTACTCATAGAAAAAAAATGTGCATGTGCAAAATATGTATGTATTTGAGAAAATGATTTGTGTGTGCCTAGAACAGTTTTGTAGTTTTGGAGTGCTTAATTTGCTTGTGTGCAAATTAAATCCACAACTGCGGAAACATGTTGTGCACATGAGAAAAGATTTGCCTCAACAGCGACATCCAGCTTTCGTGTACAACATTGAATGTACGCCTACAGAACCTATCTACAGATACAAAACTGACTTGCGAATTTTTGCACAAATTTTACGTCGTCACTGAAGAGCCAATCAGCGCTTTAGGTGGGATTTCCCAAGCGTTTCTGAAGAGCCAATCAAAACATCGCATCGTGTACTAACTAGCCAATCAACGCTCTGAAAATACTTTCTGGCCCTGGCTAGATGTGCTTCAGAGAAACAGAGCAGGCTTTGGAGAGTAAGTAAATATATCTTGAGGTTTTACTAAGGTACAACAGCACAATTACACAATGTCAGTGGTATTAACTTCGTTACATGTATTTCTCAGATCCTTGTCGATATATATGAAAGATATGGTCTGCTTTGGAAGCTATCGTGGAATGGTCCTGCCATCATTGTGCCTGATCGCCTCCCATCTGTCTCGATGCCAGGAAGGTTGGGTGAGTTTTCCAAATGAATTTCCAAAGCTGGGTAGTCTAACAACCTCTTGAAAAAGAGAACCCTATAACATGGCTCCAATAATAAAGCATGTTTAAAGGAATTATTAGGGAATTATTTCTGTAAATTCATTGCAAATTGACTTGGGGGGTTTTGCATCTGAATAATTTAAATAGTTTAAGCCAATATAGTGTAGCATATGTTGTCATTCAAATGCAACTGGATCTCCATTACTTCAATTAAATTATGCATATTTCAATAGAACAAACAAACCTGACAAATGTGACAGCCCCCCCCCCAAAAAAAATACAGATTGCGCAATCTGAGCTTCCCCTATCTGAAAAACCAGCAGCCGCCACTGCTAACAACATAGTCTAACTTCAGTCAAGTCTATCATTTTGCCTGGTGTGATGAACAGCTCGCTGAATCAGAATAAAACGACTCGCTAACTGTGCAACAGCATTGAGTTGACTGTGATAACATTATCTGTTGCTACTGGGGCACTCCAGGTAGCCTACTAGATAACGTTAGCAGAGAGGTTCTAGGATCTAGTTCATTGGATTGAAGTGGTAACGCTAAAGGATAACAGATATCTGTAGCTATGTCATGGTGATCTTAAATAGTATCACACAAGATATGATGACTGATGCATGGACAGATAGACCGTGAGAAATCCATCATCTATGAAGTGAATCGTGATTATCTTTTAACTCCATGCTCCGCTAGTATAGAAGTTAACTTGACTAGTGATGTTGTTGCTAAGTCAATGTGACTGTAACTTGGTTCATTGAACCACATTGGATTTACTGGGGGACTTCTAGCTTCTGCATGCTTGGATAAAAGTGTATGCTAGATAAACAATAGCCTACTCATGAACATAGTGTATTTAGCGTTACCACTTCAATCCAATGAACTAGATCCTAGAACCTCTCTGCTAACGTTATCTAGTAGGCTACCTGGAGTGCCCCAGTAGCAACAGATAACGTTATCACAGTCAACTCAATGCTGTTGCACAGTTAGCGAGTCGTTTTATTCTGATTCAGCGAGCTGTTCATCACACCAGGCAAAATGATAGACTTGACTGAACTGAAGTTAGACTATGTTGTTAGACTACCCAGCTTTGGAAATTCATTTGGAAAACTCACCCAACCTTCCTGGCATCGAGACAGATGGGAGGCGATCAGGCACAATGATGGCAGGACCATTCCACGATAGCTTCCAAAGCAGACCATTATCTTTCATATATATCGACAAGGATCTGAGAAATACATGTAACGAAGTTAATACCACTGACATTGTGTAATTGTGCTGTTGTACCTTAGTAAAACCTCAAGATATATTTACTTACTCTCCAAAGCCTGCTCTGTTTCTCTGAAGCACATCTAGCCAGGGCCAGAAAGTATTTTCAGAGCGTTGATTGGCTAGTTAGTACACGATGCGATGTTTTGATTGGCTCTTCAGAAACGCTTGGGAAATCCCACCTAAAGCGCTGATTGGCTCTTCAGTGACGACGTAAAATTTGTGCCAAAATTCGCAAGTCAGTTTTGTATCTGTAGCAACTACAGCTCGCTGCGGCCCGCGGGAAGGCGAGGCTTGACATCAAGCCCCGCCCACATCAAGGACGAGTGCATTCTGGGAATGAAAATACGTCACCAAAACGTCACCTCCACTCAAACTAGGAAGTAGTTCAATTCCCGCTGTTATCGTTATCTCAACATTAGTATAGCCTAATCATTCTTTTGATGCATGTCACCCTCATAACTTCCGAGACCTCAACACTGAGTAAAACGCATTTTAATAACACATTGCAGTAAAATCAAACATTACAATCAGTAAATCACACACACAAAGAATTTTTTTTTTTTCAATGTGCACTTTTAATGGTAGGAATATCTCAATTGAATTTAATAAAGTAAATATTTCTAGTTTGAGACAAGGAGGTACACTGTAGGAGGAAGTGCATCTCTTATCTACCTCCCCTGTGTATACATCTCTCTCTCTCTCCCTGTCTGTACCCCTCTGCTGTCCTTGTTACTTGAGTGCCCCCCAGCATATTTAATGAACTAAATGCCTTATCAAAACTAAACATAAACATAAGAGACGAGGCAAAACTTGCAGCCCAACATGCCACAACCTGAGGGACAATGAATGATCTATCAAGACATATGTGCTTACCGCCATCGAAAACGTAGTCTTAACTAAACTACTAATTAATTATGCTGGGGAAATCAATGCCGTTCCGTTTCTACTTCGCCGTTCGCGGGCTTTTCCTTCTTCTTCCCAGAATGCACTCGTGCTTGATGTGGGCGCGGCCAGAGTGGTAGGGGCGCGGCTTGATGTCAAGCCTCGCCTTCCCGCAAGTCGCAGCGAGACGCTTCTCATCTGTAGATAGGTTCTGTAGGCGTACATTCAATGTTGTACACGAAAGCTGGATGTCGCTGTTGAGGCAAATCTTTTCTCATGTGCACAATATGTTTCTGCAGTTGTGGATTTAATTTGCACACAAGCAAATTAAGCACTCCAAAACTCCAAAACTGTTCTAGGCACACACAAATAATTTTCTCAAATACATACATATTTTGCACATGCACATTTTTTTTCTACGAGTACAAAACTTTGTTGCACACATACAAATTAATTACACAAGTACAATCTACAAGTACAAAGTTTCTTTGCACAGGTACAAATTGTTTAATACAACTGCAAAACTCTATTACACATGTGAACATGCTATGACAGGTACAAAATACGAAGTACAAAGTACGGAATATATATGGCAGGAAATTGATTCCATAGGGTGGCTGCATCTGTAACTGTAGTTGTAAATGTAGTTGTGACTGTGGTTGTAGCTGTAGTCGTCACTTCTCTTTTCTCTTCCTCACAGTCGGAGTCTGGGTTAGAACGCTTATAGCCCTGCTTGCACTCACACACTCTGTTCTGCATGGTGGTGCAAGGGCTCGTTTCCTTCTCATCTTTAAGAGAACGGACAAAATGGAGGATCAATAAGCATGAGAGAAAACATCACACACACACACAAACACATAAAACAAGAAACAAAACATGCAGTCATAGCCCTAGCTGTGGGGGGCATTTCGGCACATAGTAAGAGGTGTGTTTGTGTGTGGTAAGTGTATCTGTATGTGTGCACACGTGTGAGAGAAAGTGAGACATGCTGTGTGAATATGTACACACATGTTTGTGTGTGTGTTTTAGTCAGTGAGTTAGTGAGTTATCTGGGCAGTGCTGAGCCCCCTGTGCCTGGAACCCACCCATGGGAAAGCCCCTCACACAACCTGACCTTTTCTTCACACATTCATTTCAGGCACGTTTAATCAGTATCTCAGTTCTTTTCTCAAACAAACATAGCATGAATGTGAAGTGGAGGACAAGTAAAGTATTAACTAGCTATTAGAGGAATAGAAACACTATAAAGACAGAAGATGGGTTTCAGAGAGGAAAGCAGAGCAAGACTCACTGGGTCCACAGGGTGGGGTGCAATCCATGCAACGGGATTCGATATGGTAGCCCTCATTATATCTCTCTCTGCTGCACTTTTCACAAACTGTGTCTGTAGTGTCGTCCAGGCATCTACGTTTCATGTACTCACCTGTACAAACACACACACACACACACACACACACACACACACACACACACACACACACACACACAAATGCATTTTTTAATTATGCACATGCAAAAGTAGTCAAGGGCATGCACATGTGTCAAGTGAAACACATGACAAATTGTAATTGTAAAATAATTACACAAATGGTTGGTATAAAATTACAAACATATGCAACAAACTAAGACTGGGTGAACAGTCATTTCCAAATCATCTCATTGCTTCTATAAAGGTAGTTTTATATTCTACAGATGATACAATATGTAGCATTTTGTGTCGTGTGTCATTCTGAGATTTTGTGGACAGTTGACAATCTCTTGTGTACTGTAATAAGATCCTAACTTCACACACATAATGATGAGCCTGTTTGAGGAGTCTTAAACCATAAGAGCTCAAGCCTACCTGGCCGACATTTAGAGCAGCACCACTTTAGAGAGTCATAAGGCCAACCGTACTGTTTGTCCTTCTCACAAGACAGGGAGAGGACAGAGGAGAGGGGGAGGTTCCACAGGAGTACAGTAATCCAGAAGACCCCCATCTGAGAATGAGAGAGAGAGATAGAGCGAGAGACAGAAGAGATAGAGAGAGACAGAGTGACAGAGAGAGAGAGAGATACAGAGAGAGTGCGCAAATCAATTTATAAAGTGCAAAAGCAGCACACAGCAAAACAGTGTGTCTATGTTTGATCTCTATTTCAAAAGAGTATGCTCCAGTTAGCTGCAGTTATGCTGCTACACACTCTTAGAAAAAAAGGTTCTTGAGGGTGCTATAAGGAACCATACAGGTTCTACCTATAGAAAATGGAACCTCTTGTCTCCAAAAGGTGCTATTTCGCGCACGTGAAGGTTTATTTGAACTTCAACGAACCTTTCTGAAGTCGTTCATTCTGCTGGGACTTATAACGGTAAGTTTTTATCTCTTCTGCATGAAATAAAACATCAGCGTTAATGCCAAACAAAGGGTTAAATGAATGAGGGCGTGTTTATAAATTATGTTTTACGTCGACTTGCGTCGGGGGGCGTTACTTTTTTCTCGTCCACAACAGTATTATCAGAGAGGATTCAAGCGGAGCTCAGTATTCCATGATCTTTGGTATTATGGTTTAGCTAATGTTAGCTTGTTAGCTAATACAGTTGATGTAACCGTCTTTAGCAAGCTGGAGTACTGTAAATCGCACAAATGTTGTGAATGGAAACTTTACCAACTACAAGAGAGATAAGATAACAATATCTGTTTATTTTGGGGATGGGCATGACCGTGACAACGAAGTTATGATACCTAGTAGAGCCATGGCTTGTCTAAACGTTATATCGATAGCTATCATCAGTGCTAACTCTACATTTAGGTCTACGTGTGCATCCATCAGATGCTTTTTCCTAAAGTCAATTATATTCTGTCGACTAACAATATGTTCTGCACCAGTGTCCTAGGACAATAGTCCTACTATTTTAACCGATGTTCAAATAAGAGTAGCTGGAACATAAATGAAACGTTTATTGTCGTATTACCACGTCTGCAGTTTAGCGCAATATCGCCGGCTAAAGAGACTAGAAAAGAATACAATGTTGCAAAGACTTTGGCTATTTTGTATAACAATATAATGATCTGTCAACATTGGCTACGCGGTGTATATAGCCTAATACAACCTCATAGTGCATGAATGATCATAGTTGGGCAGGACAGGAGGTCCAGGTGACTTAATTGGTAACGTTACCCGTGGGTGGGTAGACTAGGTTTGCAGTTCAAGAGACGATTGACGTCCTTAGAAAGCAACACATAGAGACATGCACATTATAACATAGGCTATGGGAGAGACATCGACACAACACATACATTAGGCATATGGCATTGGGCAGACAGTACAACATAACACTATAGCATTATTGATTTAGACACACTTATGCCTAGGGAGTTGTTTATGCACATGATGACAGTACATGGCCAGCATACTTTATGTTCAAGTGTAGCTATTAGGCCTAGCCTACATGTCCAAAATCCTTTGTAGTTGTAGTTCATCTGGCTCATGATTGGAAAGTTTTGAATGTTTATCTATGTATTTTTCCTACAAATACCCCCCCCCCTTCTTTCTAGGAAGCATGGTTGATACTTGGTCCACCCAAGAGGTCTGTTTGTGGCTGGAACAGAGTACTTTGAGCGAGGCAAAGCAAATCTTCATTGGTAACAGTTCTTTTCTTTTACAATAAGTATGGAGCGCTTCTTCAGATGTGGGTTTTGTGGTGTAGTGAAGTTCACCATCCCGAAATATCTCAGCCATTTGCAATTGGCACACCAACACCAACCAAATTTCTATGCATCATGTGTGGTTGAGCAGTGCAGGAGAACATTTTGCAATGATTTTACTAGTCCGGCCCACTTGAGATCACATTTGGTTGTATGTGGCCTCTGAACCAAAATGAGTTTGACACCCCTGCTATAAGCAGTTGCTCTAATGCTCTAATGTTGTCTCCTTTTTGTAGCTACTTTATGAAATGGAGCTGAGGTTTGGGCAGGACCTGGACCAAATGCTTACAGATTACCTTCACCATGCTGCAGGGAAGATATTGGAAACCAGCAAGGGACCACTGAAGAATACCTTTTTAGCAGAAATATCACAAGCAGACGCTTTAAGATCTAAAGGTAAATTCTTTTCTTTTCAGATCAATATATTTACTTAAATGGGGGGTATGTGATGCTTTCCTGGAGCACTATTTACTATATTGCTTAATATGACGTTCAAACATTGATTGCAACCTATTACTTGAATCCTACAATGCAAAAATAACATTGTTTGTCACCTGTCAACAGCACAAAAAAAAAAAAAAAAAACTTTTAATCATTTTATGCAACCAGTAAAAATTATTGGATAGTGATATGTCTATCAAACCCAACTGCTGTTTGTCCCTCCCTCCTCCCCATTTGTTCCTGTAATCTAGTGGTGTGGCTTCAGAGGAAATCTGAGGACAGTGGTCAAGGACTTCTGAATTGTTTATTTTCAAATGTCTTGCATTCACAAATCATTAATTCTAGGATCCCATATCCCCCGTCAATTGTCAATTTAAGACTTGTTGTGTAAGGTTGCGTCAATCTGATAGCAAGCCATGTTTTTGATTGTTGTTTCTCAGGTATGCTAAACAATGCTGCTGTGATGCTCCTCCCCACCCTGATGAAGGAGAACCACAAATTTCTCTACTGTATTAATGAAGTAAGTATTTTTTTGTAAAATTAAGTGTTACTGAGTTATTAAACATAACCTTTTTGTTAAAGCATATGTCCAAATTATTTTTGTACTGTAAATGTATACAACTATGTGTATATTGTTAAAGGATAGCTCCGGAGTGAATTCAAGCATATCCCTGTTGAGCGAGTCTGCTAAATGCACTAGTTAGCAAGTGGAACAAAATAATTTGAAACAGCACAGACCGAGCGCCAACGCAGAAGCAAACAGCACTTTACACTGAATCAATGGAAACTGAAAACTGAAAGTAACATCTGAGGTACAGTACCTTTGACCCAATGTAAAGTGTTTGCGTTCGCGTTCGGTCTATGCTGTTTCGAATTATTTTGTTCCACTTGTTAACTAGTGCATTTAGCAGGCTCATTCAACAGGGCTATGCTTGAATTCACTCCAGACCTATTCTTTAAGTGTATAGAGTAACACCTACCAAAGTCAATTTCCTTGTGTATGCAAGTATACTTGGCCAATTGAACTCATTCTGATTCTCTCTTCAGGAACCACCGACACCTACACCAGCCATGATGATTCGCACGGAGAATTCTCCTTTAGCGCCTGAAATGGTCTCCATTAAAATGGATGGCCACATTGTTATCGGCCCCTCACCTGACATTGATGCCTCCTTGGGCCTTGCCTGCATATTTTCATTATATTATTTATTTGATGTTGAATACCCCAAAGAGGCCCGCCACACACTTCATTTTTTTGAAAGACGTCTGAATCTGTCAGTATCTAAGCCCTCCACTCCAGTACTTCGAGTTGAAAAAATGTTAACCTAAAAGGTTTCTTGTTTTTTGTAGTGCAGTAGTAATAACACAATCTAGTAATATTATTTATGTTATTGTCAGTTTTAATTGTAGTGTTGTTTATTTATTGAAGTATTGTATATTTATTGTATTTATTGTGAGTGAATGATATTGATATCTTTTCCATTTTTGTTCAACACTTTATAACGCTTTATTTATTATAGTAAGTATTAATTGTAGTGCTGTATATTTATTGTATTATTGTATTTTTATTGTATCTATTGTGATTTAATTATATTGAAGTAGATGTATGCAAGTAATTAAGAAATATTTTTGACATTGCAAATGAAAATTAATAGTGAAATCACTCAGTAAATACATTTGAATGATACCTGACTTATTCATGTGTTGTCCATTTTTATTTCACACTAATTTGCACATTACTTCACATGATAAGATTATTATCTATAATAATA
>JAODXP020000023.1:20463798-20493798 GCA_027497455.2 Sardinella longiceps
TGACTTTGTTGTAGGAGGGACGTTTTGTGGGGAACAAACATTCGGAAACACGTCATGCCACCAATCACATGTATGCGCACCAAATTTGAAAGGCGGCTTAGGTCTGGCTCATTCCTGCAGGGGATTGGTGTAGAGCAGTCTGCACAAACAATTCCATCGTTCTTGTTCGGGGAGATGACGCTGGTCTTTTAACACTGTTTGTATGTCATGTAAGTAGACTACATTTTTTTGAAACACTAGAAAATCTATTTTAGGCTAATATATTGGCCTATGAGTTAATGCTGAATGGGAAAGGCGGCGTTTAGCCTGCTAACGTTACTTGTGGATAAAGTGAGCATAGCGGAAGTGTGTTTTTCTGATAGTTTAGCAGTTTCTCACTGATTATCTGTGAACAGCCGGGGACATGCATTCGTTGGCAAAGTCAAATGTTTTGCGCACAGGTTTCTTTGAATTTCATTCCTTGAAAATGCTTTACTTTGTGCTGTTATTACAACTAGGGTAACGTTAGTTAACCCTAACGATAGCACTGTTCGTATTTGCAACAATGAAGAGCAAAACAGGGTCCTCTTAAAATAAGCTCAACTAGTAGAACTAACATTATTGATGAAGGTGTACTTTTGTTGTCTGAACCTTCTCAGTTTCCATGCATTTAGATACGCCTCTTTTGCGCCCTAGGGACGTGACTGGGGAGGGATTGAACTTTGGCGGTCGTAGTGTGCTTTTGAGCGGGATGATGGGGAGTCATGAGCATTTATGTCGACGAACGTTTTAAAAGGACACGAGATTGGTTTCTAGATTCGGAGGCACGCGCCCTTCCATAACCATAGTAATGATGAGCTTGTTGTTTGATGTTGCCATAACCAAATTGAGTGTAAATTAATCTCACCTCGCCTGCTGACTACAAGTCTCAAATTGACTCTTGCATTGAATTGCTGATCTTTCCATAACTACCATCTAACAATTAATCTACTTCTGTTGGGTAAGGTTTGTCCATAGCCCGAGTCATGGAAAAAATGAAAACTATTTGCTAGCCAGTGCGATGTTTACAAACTAGCGGTTAGCTAACGCTAACCTATGTCACACAAGCCTTGTTTAGCAATACAGCAGGTGACCCTTGACTTGAAAAGGGGAAATACTTTCAGCATAATTAAACCACCTAGCTAGAAAAATCTGGGTCTTCAAAAACATATTGGTGCATGGAAGGGTGTTAATGGGATAAGGTTTGTGTATTAAAGTATATTCTTTTTGTATTCCTCAGGACTTTTTGATCACTGTATTTTACCACACTGAAAAAGCAACAAACACACTTGGAAATGGAAATGGAATACAGTCAAGTCTGTGCTTATTCCAAGCGCATGATGGCTGATAGTTGTAGAGGTCCTCACGCTGGTGGCCACACACCGCACACGCCAGTGAGGAAGATGGCTGGAACCAAATGTAACCTCTTGGGACATTATGCAGTTCAAAGCGAACTGGAGACGCCCAAGGAAAACCTTGACCACAGTTGCTTGTCTGTCCTCTCTTTCAACACGCCAAAAATCAGGACAAAAGAGCTTCCCAAAGCTTCTTCAAATGAACAGGCTTTTAAAACTACCTGGTGTGAGACGCCCAAGGTCTCCAAGAAAGAGTCCTCACTACGAAGGCGCCTGCTGGAGTCTAAATCGGCAACAGAGAGTAAAATGGGCACCACAAAGGCTTCGGGAAGCAGTGCCTTGGCCCTGAGACGATCTAGAAATGAAGGGCCACTTCGCGGCAGTTTGGACTTTGATTCTCCTGAAACAAACATAGTGGGGCCTTTTGCAACAAGCACTTTAAAAGTTGAGAACACTACTTCGTGTGGTAGAGGTTGGCGTTCCATGTTCACACATGTGAGATCCTCCACTGTAGAAGAGGGGGACTTCATCATTCCCATCACTCCATTTCAGAGTAAGCACTCTGACAGCGTGTCTGACACTGACCTCGACGAAAGCATAATTTCTGGTCTCCTCGAGACGGCCATACCTCAGACACCTCAGTGTGGTAAATTTATGCCAGTAGCCAAAGATGATTTTAAAACTCCTGTTAACCGTTTGGCTACAAACCTGTCTGAGAATCTGAGCATTCTGGGTACCCCATGCCTCACTCCCCTCTCCCAGCTTGAGGCCTCTGCGTGTGCTGACAGTGGTTTCAGCTCCTTGGGCCTGGACAAGTCTCAAAACTCCTCTCTTGACTACGACGGCTCTTTTCAGGAGCTGGTGCCGTCAGCCACCCCCAGAACCAAGGAGGCCCAACAGTCGGCGGAGATTAAGCGCCGCTCCCGACTTGAACGCCAGCGCCGGCTCTCCACACTCAAGGAAGGGGGGTCTCAGTCCGAGGACGATGTCCGTTCAACCAGCTGCACACCCAGAACAGAACAACCCCTGCCGAATGGACCCCGACCCCTCTTCCTCCGCACGTCCAGTGAAGAAGACGGAGTCTTCCTGGATAGAACGCCACTCAGTGCCACCCAGTCAAGGCTGGGGGACCTGTCCCTGACTCCTGCGCTGCAGATGGTGCACGCCATGAGCCAGCGCAGCGCCCGATTGCTACCTGAACAGACGAGCCTGGAGGAGCTGCTGCGCTCTGCTGAACGTGACATCCAACACGTGCCCAAAATGCCCCTGGCAGGCCTCATTGGTAGGAAAATGGGCTTTGGCAAGATGGACATCATGGCTGAACTCAAACACAGAAACCTCAGGCATATCTTGGCGCTCATCCTCAATCAACTATCAGCTGAGGATGTTTACAAGTGAGTAGTTGTCATTTGATAGGGTCTTATCATAATTGCTTGATGTTTTTATTTTGTTTAAAAAATCTTTCCAATGTTCTTCCATCATGAGCTAAAATAACATTGTTTCCCTCTTAACCAGTTTTGGCCAGGTGTCTGATGTCTGGGATGAGATCATTACTCAAGATAAGAAAGCCACTCACAGAAGAAAATCTCATGTGAAGGAACTGAAGAAAGCCCATGAGGTAAAAGCAGTATGCTTGTTGTGTTTTACATGAGTAGCTTTGTTTGAAGTATGCCAAGAGTAACCACGGCAAATGCTTGCCTCTGGTCTCAGATCTAAGTTAAAGATATTGTTGTCTTTTGTAGATGGGTGGTGCTGTTCATGTCCCGGATGCAGAGACGCGGTTGAACCTGGCGTGTAGATCGGCACTCAGATCTGTCCAGGCCCAGGCCAAGACGCCATGCACGACTCCATCAGGGAGGGTCTCTGGAACTCCCATACAGCACAACCTCAAGCACTCAAGTAGACGGGAAGAGTTTCTTCAGGTAGGAGTTAAAAAAAAAAAAAAAAAAGACAATTAGCTGGAGTTTTTCCTTGCCCCTGTTACTCATTGGTAGTCCACTTACTGTCTGAAGCTTCACGGGGCAAATGTATTGTATTTGGTGCTCTGCAAATAAAGCTAAATTGACAGACCCAGCAGACTGTGATTTGACACAATTGTTTCTTTTCTATTGAACTAACCTGTTGTGCCCCCCCCAGGTGGCAAAGACTTTGTTCCGTGATGAGTGGCTGAAGCCCTGTCCCCAGTGCCAGCACCCTGCAAAGTGCCACTCGGTGAAGAAAGAGGGTGTATGCTGCAGGCCAGACTGTGGCTTCATCTTTTGCACAGCGTGCCTCTGTGCCTTCCATGGCTCCAGAGAATGCGCCCACCTCTCTGCCAAGCGGCGCAACAAACGAGATGTGCTGCCTGGAAGCGCTCAGAGCAAACGCAACATCAAGCGGCTATGAGCGGTGTCAATTCGATCCACGCCGATCGCCTTTTGTATTTTACCTGTTTTATGTGTTTTTTTTACATTGTGGACATTTGAAGACCCATTTGCCAGTACTATTTTCTGGACGTACCAAATGAACTTGGCAGCTATTTTTGCGCTTTCTTGCACAATTGAATTTAGGCAGAACCAGAGTTTATATGTGTATGTGTGTATCTGTATATATTGACTTCATGCCTATACTGTGGTTTTCATAGACTTTTTTAAATAAAGTTCCCTTTTCAATGTATGTGGTGAATGTCAGTTACTATGCTCGGGCTGAAGTTGAGATTTCATGGGCAAACGTTCCTGTCCTGGTTGAACGAAAGTGTAATAGCGCCATCTGCTGGGTATATGTTGTAAAATCATGGAGCAGAGATTACCCTGTCCAATCCACTTTGCAGACTCTTGTGATTGAGTTTACCTCCATGGCAACCTTCAAATGTGAAAGTAGGCTCACAACATGACTGATTGCCTCCTCGAAGTTGGGTGAAATCACAACGGCTGCACTAATTTCTGAACAATATATCACTAAAATTTTGCGATCCGACTACCTTTATGAGATGTTGGTAAACACAGGTGAGCAACGCATCTAACAGCAATGATGGCGAGTTGGTTCTTTTGTATTCTGATTGCGTATGTTTTGATCCCCGCAGACTCGCTGGCTCTTTGGAACAGCTCTCTTGTAAGTGCTCAATTTGTTTCAAAATCACATATGCCTTTCTCCGTAGATACAAAAAAAAAAAAAAAAATATTGAACCTGTGGTCTTGTTGCATAGGCTATGTCTATGTAAGTGGGGATCTCCCTGTGCTAAATGAAACGGTGGCGTGGACATGTGGAGCTGATTTTATGAGTATGAAATGAAGGAAAAAGGCTGTTTAATTTTTTTTGTAGGAAGACTTGTTGGCCAACGATGATGCTCTGGTGGACTTCCTGAATGAGTTTTTAAGTCTCCCAGTAAGGAAATGCCAGTTGCCTGGTTTTGTTTACGCACATTCTTGTAGCCTGTCTTAGAGAAGCTCTGTCAATGTAATCTACTCTCTGTTGGTATCAGCATTACAGAACACATTACTGTGCTTTTCTACGATTTATTTGTACGTTTCAGACATTTCCCGAAACTATAAAATTCAACACAGAGACTGGGGCTTTTGAGGTGGTGAGCGATGCTGTTCAATCCCTCCATAGCCAAATCCGAAAAGTTTTGCATGAAAACGAAGCTAAATTCCTTGTCGACCCTCCGTGGCTCACCACAGTCCCCATGTTTGACAACTCTTACACAGTTTTGGTGAGAGATTGATGTTCTCTTGGGAAATATTTAAAAGTGTCTTACTTTGGGTCAGCATATGAACAAACAAATTTGTTGTGGTGTGTGGTAAGTTTATTAGCTCCAGTATAAAAGAAAGAAAAAAAAAGTCAAACGAAACATGGAATAAAATGTTTCAATGTTTCAGTGTTTGGATCGAGAACAAGGAATGCAGTGGGTTAAAAAAGCAAGACTACCCTTGTTTTTACAAAGTGACTACTACTTTGAATACAGGTAGGTCTATTATTAAGTGGCTACTGCACGGCTACTATTGTATGTGCATAGTAAATACATTTTATAGACTATTTTAAATTGATTCTTGTCATTCCTTGAAAGCCACCAAGATGGGTGAGATTGGCTGACCAGAGACCACAGAAACCAATCCTTGTCTAAGCCTAATCATTAACTTCAGACAAGGCTGTTTAGTAACTTAAAATGGACAAGTGGAGTTTGTGGTTATATTTGCTTTAACTTTTTAGATTTTAAAAAATGATGTGTGACTATTCAGAGTTGCTCTTGACAACACTGCCATGTTCCTTTTGTTCTGTCTTAGATTAGTGAAGCTCCTCTGCCAGTTGGTCTGTCCAGGTCATAGACAGGATGATGCCATGGGCCTTGCTGCTTGCACCAGCCTCCCACAATCTCCTTCTTGCTCCACAGCCAGGGATCTTAACAAGGTTCCCATGAAACTCGTCACATCTTGCTGAGACTAATGAAGCAGGAGACCCTTGGGATTTGGTCTTTGATCGGGGTGATGTCACGTAATGACTCCCATGTAAATGCAGGAAGTTAACAGAGCGTAAACATAGCCAATTTCATTAGCTGATGGCAGGCGGCTTCGAGTGCTTTAAAGCTCACCAAACATTTGCCTTGTGGGTGTTGAAGTTTGACTGTGCTGTGGTAGACCTAGTTTTAGGAATGTGAGTCCCTCTTGTCTGTCTTCCATCAAGGATGGCACAAGAGGAGAAAGTGGATTTAGTTACATGAAAGAGTAGGACTAATAGGATGTCAGTACTCATACAAACATTATGTGATTTGTCCCGCAGGATGGACTGTCTTTCATCAGTGGGGGAAGCGGGCTGCTTGTGAGCGCACTGACGGTAAGTGAGGAGCCCGGGGAGGAAATGAGAAACTTCTGAAAGCTGTCAGGGAGCTTCGCCTGCAAACAGCGGCGCCATTTTTCACCCGGGGTGTCAGATATATGACACGCCTGACAGGGCACCTATCACAAATTTTCACCATTCATAAATCCCGTCAGGTACAATTTGTATGTAAAAAAAGAAAGCAAATGTCGAGATCGAGAGAGAGAGAGAGAGAGAGAGAGAGAGAGAGAGAGAGAGAGAGAGGGAACCGTACATGCCTTTGATCAATGCACAGGAGGGGTGAAAGGGTCTGTTCTTTTATATGGCAGCCATAAAAACAGGACCCTGTGGCTGGCGGCTGTCCCAGGCTTCCTGAGGTTTCCTCCTCCACACATCCCTCCTTTCCTCTCCTCTTCCTCCTGCTCTCCTCCTCCTCCTCAGGCAGTGACAAACGTGAAGAGGCCTGGGGAGCCGAAGCTAAGTCCGAGGCCTGTCTATACCTCACAGAGTCTGATGAGCGAGAGGAGACGATCCCATCCTCCCACCCGGCTACAGCTGGCGCTGGGGAGGGCCATCTCATCACCAGCCTGGTGAACCGCGTCCTGCAGGTGGCAGTGTCTGAACTGCAGGTCGGCAGTGCCAGGGCTGGGTTGGAGACTCTTCAACAGGCACCAGGGGCAACCAAGCGCCAGCCACACACAGCCACAGCCACAGCCGGAGCTGAAATGAATGAGTTTAATAATAACGACACGGCAATGGATGAGCTTGCGGATGGAGACGCTCCTTGTTTGCGTTTCCATGGCTCCAGACGGACACTGGAGGAGTTTAGGAGGTTTTTACAGGACACCCCTGGGGAGAAAGTGCTGCGTCTGTGGATGGACATTGAGAGACTGAGGACCCTTGGCAGTCCCAAGAGTAAAAACAGGTAATGTTGATCCCAAAGACATCCGCTTGTCTGCTATGAGGCTAGTCTGAATGAGCAGTGGTGTTAATCAAAGGTGGGCCCTTCTATGAACCAGGTCACAGCTTTGCATGATATCAATCACACCATGCTGTACCAGGACCAGTTCACTGTCCCTGCTCATATGGGAAATAACATTTCTTTTTTTTTTTTTAATATTAGGCACTTAGTGAAGATGCGGAATCAGTACACGTCGAGCAGTGGCCTCAGGGCCTTGAGTTCTGAGCTGCTCTCTAGACTGGGCCTGGCTAGTTCTGCTAGCTGGATAGAAGACAGACTGCTTTGCGTACAGCCGTGTCTCTCGGATACCCTGCTAAACTACTGGTAAGGGGGTAAAGGTCACTACACACCACCATACAGTCCCTTACTCAAAGCTTATACAATTTGTGTGTGTGTGTGTGTGTGTGTGTGTGTGTGTGTGTTTTAGGGGCCCGCTGTTCTGTATGTTGAAGTCTACCAGTGAGAGGCATGGTGTGGTGGACCTGCAGCAGTGGCAGCTGCATGGGCAGAGGCGGGACCAACACACCTCTGCAGCTAGAGGATCGCACCCTCCCAGCTCCATCACCCTGCCTCCTGTAGGCCTACCACCACACCCCTGGAGCCCTAGAGCGCCACCTTTACCTGCAGGACAGGTATGGACTCTCTCTGCCATTCCCTGGAGACCAGTCACAGTCCTGTAGAGGGGACAGTGGTGGTGGTGCTGCTGTTGTCATTTTCATTGTGTACAGGGGATCTGTGTGTGTGTGTGTGTGTGTGTGTGTGTTTGTGTTTGTGTGTGTGTGTGTGTGTGTGTGTGTGTGTGTCATACATACAAATCATCCATTCATTTCTATGCACGGAGCTTTGGACATGTGCCTGTTGAATGTGTGTGTGTGTGCCTGTTGAATGTGTGTGTGTGTGTGTGTGGTTTTCAGCCTCAGTCTGGCATGGAGAGGATGCTCCAGGCATTACATGTGGAGCCCAGAGCTGGCTTCTACTTTACACGCTTCTGTGAGCTCTCAGGCAACAAGGTACAGGCACTCACACACACACACACACACACACACACACAGACATATACATGACGTAAACACATGCATGAATGAACACATTGATTTACAGATAGGTACACATAAGCAGCAGAAAATTACATCAAACCTCAAGGCAGAGCAATATAAGAAAAAAAAGGTACAGAGATACACTGATAAACATACATTACACAGACTTACACACATACATGTTCTCTCAAGCAACACAAACAGGCTGCCTGTCTACTACAGTTTGCAGTTTGCCTGGCCGTGTGTGTGTGTGTGTGTGTGTGTGTGTGTGTGTGTGTTCTCCTATTGAAGCTTCCCTTTTAGGCCTTTGTCGTGTCCATGTGTCTGATGCCCATGCTCTACTCTATGTCTCTCAGGTGTGGGAGAGCGCTATCCACTGCTGGAGCCACCTGCAGGACTACCAGCAGCTCTTCTACCTGGACGGCCTGGACCCCTACACAGCCCAGAGGAGAGCCCAGGTGACCTATGACCTATGACCTATGATCTTCCCAGCCTACCTGCCTCCCTGTCCTGGCTGTCCTGTCTATCTCTGTCTGTTACAGTTTTTAGATCTCTGCTACGTAAATCAAGATATACGATAACATAAAGTGCTCATGCTGAAATACTTTTTCTTTTGTCTTCTCTGCTTTATACTGTACTCTACATGGTGTGCCATGCTCTCTCTCTCTCTCTCTCTCTCTCTCTCTCTCTCTCTCTCTCTCTCTCTCTCTCTCTCTCTTGTCTTTTCATTCACTCTCTCTTTCATGTTCCCCCCTCACTCCATGCTGTCAGTGGTACTGTTCAATCGGCAGTCACACACACACACACACATCCGCCCTCACAAGCTCATAAAAACAGGAGTGATTCCTCTCAAGGGACATAGGCAGGGGGCATGGCATGCAGCCCAGAGAGAGAGAGAGAGAGAGAGAGAGAGAGAGTGATGGAGAGAGAGGGATGGAGCGAGTGAGAGATGGAGGCAGAGAAGTCTGGGCACAGGACCAGGCATATGGCAAACAGGGGGACTAAGGCCAGCTTCCATAAATCAGATTGGAGGAAGAGGAGAGGAGAGAAGGAGAGAAAGAGAGAGGAGAGGAGAGGAGGAGAGAAGAGAGAGAGAAGGAGAGAGGAGAGAGAGAAGGGGAGAGGAGAGCTCCCTGCAAATCAGGACCAGGTCGTCCTGTCCTCACACCCGGAGGAGACTGCAGTGAGTCTGAGCCTCTGGGTGGGGGATGGGGGGTATGAGGGGGTGAAGGAAATCTGGAGAGAGGGATAGAGAGTGGTGAGGAGAAGGATAGAGAGAAGGATAGAGAAGGGATGAAGGATTGCAGGAGCAAATGAGAGAAATGTGATTTTGAGTGAAGAAGTGAAGTGAAAGAGTGGGAGAGAGCGAGAGAGAGTGTGAGCAGATGAGAGTGAAAGAAAAAGGGATAGATTTAGAAGACCAACAGCAAAGAGACAGAGAAAGAGAGAGAAAGAGGGAGAGGAGGAGGAGGAGAAAGAGGCTTTGCCCTGATTTAGTGCGCTCATTGAGGCTGAGTGTTACTGGCTTGTCCCTTCAGGACAGCCAGGAGCTGGCGAGCACCAGGGTCCCCAGGGGCCACTTGGGAAGCTGGGGGCCGTTTGATCGCCTCTCACAGCAGGGTCACACATACACACACACGGCCTGCCAGCCGTGCCAGCGAGAGTTCTGCACCTCATCACGGCCAGCTGTGGCATCGTCATGGTGCCCACCTCCCCTTGGCACAGCTGCCTGCCTGCCTGGCGCGGAGTGGTGTGGTATAGCGTAGTGTGGCGTGAGGCTGGGAAAGTGGCGTGGGGCCTCGATGGCTTTCAGATGGCCCTGTGTGATGGGAGCTATGTGCTGACATGGCACTGCTGAGAACGGCAGATGAGCCACTGCTGCTTTTATTATGCTTCAGCTGCTCATCATGCTCTCTCTCTTTCTTTCTTTCTCTCTCTCTCTCCCTCTCTTTCTCTCTCTCTCCAACTCCCTTTCTCCCTTTCTCTGTCTCTCTCTGTCTGTTTGTGTGTGTGTGCGTGCGTAGACCATCTGTAATGTTCAGAGTTTATGTGATCCGTGCAGCATTTGTGCTGTCAGCTGTAAATGTGGGAGTTATTCTCTGCCTTTCTCTGAATGGCTGATTGACCCTGTCTCTCTCTCTCTCTGTGTGTGTGTGTGTGTGTGTGTGTGTGTGTGTGTGTGTGTGTGTGTGTGTGTGTGTGTGTGTGTAGGTGCTATACTCCACCTACTTGTGCAGTGGATCCTCAGAAAGCATTGGTGTGGATGAGGAGTGCAGGAAGCAGGTGTTTGTGCGTTTGACTCCCCCGTTTGAGGAGCTGTTTGACAGGGTGGAGGAGCACATCCTCAGCCTCCTGCTGGAGCCCTGGACACTCCTGACTTCTCAGGACACACACGTCTATGAACAGGTCCTCTCTCTGCCCGCCTGTCCATATCTGGTTCATGTCAAAGAGCGATGGATAGCACTGTGTCGCTGCTCTTAAGCACCAACAGAGTTTTAGCCACCTCAGATGAATATCAATAGTGGATATTTTATTTTATTTATTTTTCAAAATACCTGGCTGTATGGATTCCAATGAATAAAAGTACACACAATTACACTTTTACACAATTAAACTGACAAAAAAATTGCTGTTTATAAAAATATCTACATGCGTGTAAACAGGGTCTTGGAGTATACAGTAATGCTGATGCATTTCAATGTGTCATCCAGTTTATAGCATGTTCAAAGTCTCTCACAGTATACTAAATTCAGCATACATTTAGTATGAGCCATTAGACATTAGTCAGATGTCTGTGAATTGTTTAATTGCATGTTCAAAAACAGACTCATTTCACCACATTTCATCATCACTGTGACTGATTCTTGTGGGGTAAATGCAGAGGTGTGCCCCTGTTTTTGCTCATTCTTACTAATCATTGTGTGTGTGTGTGTGTGTGTGTGTGTGTGTGTGTGTGTGTCTGTGCGTGCGTGAGTGCAAGTGTCTGACTTTCTGTCTGTGAACTGGGTTTTGGCTCTCAGGTTGACCTGTGGGAAGAAACCCGCCATGTTGAGACAGAAGATTACAGGAAGCTCCAAGCATTGCACACAGAGTCTGTGCGGAGGATGGAACAGGTCAGACATGATGTTACAGGCGAACACACACACACAGACACACACAGACGCACACACACACACACACACTCAGAAATGCATGAAAACACTTATACCCACAGTCATGTTGTCAACCCTGGCTGGTTTTAATAGCCTTTAATCCATGCAGGACCCAAACCGCGAGTCTAAAACAAACACGTCTCCGTCTCCGTCTCTGGCTGGCATGTGGGAGGGAGGGAGGGAGGGAGGCTGGAGGCAGCTGCAATATGCCGCTTGATTTATTTCCGAGGAATTTGGAGTGGCTGGAATCAAACACGCACGCACCCAGACTAGTTTCCTATCTGTACCCCTCCGCAAGGCATCTTGGGGGAATGCCCGCTGGCCGCTACCATCATGTCCGTCTCTGAGTAAACACGTTGCGCTGCGGCCCGCTCACGTCTGGTGTCATGGCACATAGTCTGCTGATGATGCTGTGTGTGTTGCATGGAAGTGGTTTTGAGTGCAGACACTAATTCTCATCTTTGTGCCGCATGCCTCCTCCTCCACAGCTGGTCCTGGAGCGCAAGGCTGCCCCTCCGCCACCAGAGGTCCCCAGAGAACCAGACTCCTGGGCACAGGTTCCAGAACAGTTTCGAGGGTTCCGTCTGGTGTCGGTGCTCCGGAACCGCACAGAACTCCAGCACTTTCAGGCCTTCTTGGAAGAGAATTCTGCCAGGTGACCTTTGCCCGTATACCCATCAGACCTCTTCATGTTTCTGTTCATTCACATCTGTACTTCTGTGGTTGGTGCAGTCAGTGATTCTTATCGGTTTTTGACCAGCGTTGTGCTCTACTGTATTGTGCTGTTGTGCACTGTGCTGCAGTGTGTTGTGTTGTATTGTGCTGTGTTGGGTAGTATTCTGTAGTGTAGTGTGGTGTGGTGTAGTGTAGTGTGTTGGGTAGTGTGCTGTGGTGTTGTGTTGTGTTGTGTTGTGTTGTGTTGTGTTGTTATGTGCTGTGTTGGGTAGTATTTTGTAGTGTAGTGTGGTGTGGTGTAGTGTGTTGTGTTGGGTAGTGTGCTGTGGTGTTGTGTTGTGTTGTGTTGTTATGTGCTGTGTTGGGTAGTATTTTGTAGTGTAGTGTGGTGTGGTGTAGTGTGTTGTGTTGGGTAGTATTTTGTAGTGTAGTGTGGTGTGGTGTAGTGTGTTGTGTTGGGTAGTGTGCTGTGGTGTAGTGTGTTGTGTTGTGTTGTGTTGTGTTGTTATGTGCTGTGTTGGGTAGTATTTTGTAGTGTAGTGTGGTGTGGTGTAGTGTGTTGTGTTGGGTAGTATTTTGTAGTGTAGTGTGGTGTGGTGTAGTGTGTGTTGTGTTGGGTAGTGTGGTGTGGTGTAGTGTGTTGTGTTGTGTAGTGTGGTGTGGTGTAGTGTGCTGTGTTGGGTAGTATTCTGTAGTGTGCTGTGGTGTAGTGTAGTGTGTTGTGTTGGGTAGTATTCTGTAGTGTAGTGTGGTGTGGTGTAGTGTAGTGTGCTGTGTTGGGTAGTATTCTGTAGTGTGCTGTGGTGTAGTGTAGTGTGTTGTGTTGGGTAGTATTTTGTAGTGTAGTGTGGTGTGGTGTAGTGTAGTGTGTTGTGTTGTGTTGTGTTGTTATGTGATGTGTTGGGTAGTATTCTGTAGTGTAGTGTGCTGTGGTGTAGTGTAGTGTGTTGTGTTGTGTTGTGTTGTTATGTGATGTGTTGGGTAGTATTCTGTAGTGTAGTGTGTTGTGTTGTGTTGTGTTGTTAGTTGAAGGTGAAGATTGTGCACATCCCAGGAAAAGGTGCAAGACAAAGGCTGACTGTAATTTTGAAGTGAGGAGTCCGCACGCTTAAAATCCTTTTTTTTTTTTTAGATATTTTTGGGCTTTTTGCCTTTAATCAGATAGGACAGTGTAGAGATGACAGGAAACAAGTGGGAAAGAGAGATGAGGTGGGATCGGAAATGACCTCGAGTCGAATCAACCCGGGTCCCCGGAGTAATGGTCTGACGCTCTAGCCACTGGGCCACGGTGCCCAACTTTTCTGACTGTTGTCTTCATCAGATTCTCTGTGATGTGTTGTTACATTATGTGATGAGTTGCGTTGTGTTGTATTGTGTTGTGCTGTGCTGTGCTGTATTGTGTTGTATTGTACTGTGTGCAGCATGGACCTGCTGTGCTGGCTGGATCTGGAGCAGCTGAAGAGGACCTCCACCCAAGAGCAGCAGGAGCAGAGAGACCAGCGATTCCGTGCCATCAAGACCAAGTACCTCAACAGGAAGTACTTCTTCGGGCCTGAAAGCCCTGCCACCAAACATCAGCAGGATGAGGTTTGTGTTGTGTGTGCCAGCCTTCCCCAATCCTCCTTCTCCCCTCCCCTCTGCACTCCTCTTCTCCTCTCTTCTCTTCTCTCTGCCTCTGCCTGCAAATTTTCCACTGCTTCCGTCCTTTCTCTCCACTAACAAACATTTATTGACATTTTTAACAAAACACAGAAGAACCCCAAAGCCCAAAACAGATGACACAAAAGAGACATCAGACAAAAGAGATTTGTCTTCAAGCAGACTCACCACTACCAGTTGCCAGCCGACAAGACAAAACAATCACAGATGTTCTTTCCTTTTTTTAAAGAAAAAAAGAAAAAAAGAAACAGATCACATATCACAGAAGCTACTCGTCTCCGGCTCCGACCAAACCCTCCAAGGGAGGAAAAAAAAAAGGAAAAATCGTTCTTGACAGTTCGTCACAGTAGACCCACTGACAGCCATGGGCGTTTGGCAGTGGCGGAATGTTCTGGAGGAAGGCGGTAACAGCAGGCAAGCCTCGCACGCTGGGTTTGGGTAGAAGAGGGAGAGAAAGGGCCGAGAGGCGGCAAACAGTGGGCTTCCTGTTTTGAGTTGTCCTGTCTGAGGGCTCTCTCCATATGCGTACGCCGTTCCCGTTCCCAAACGTGCCAGTGTCAATCATCTGCTAGCTTGTGGGTCGCCATAACACTAATGTCTGTAATATGGGCCTGTCTGTCTGTCTGTCTATCCCATCTGCCTGCCCTTCTGTGGTAGTCCCTCACATGTGTCTTAGCCATCAGTCCTGTAGGCCTGTAGGCCTCACATGTGTCTTAGCCATCAGTCCTGTAGGCCTATGACTGTGTGCTAACTCCACTGCTAGCATATGCTAACTAACTCCACTGCTAGTGTGTGTTAACCGGTGGGTGCTAATGGGACAGCATATGGATCATTCTTTCATCTGCCATGCTACATGCCTGTCATCTATCAGCTTATTAATGGCTACAGTAAATGTAAATGCACATATTTGTGTGAGAAAGCATGTTTGGACTGAATGTGTGTGTGTGTGTGTGTGTGTGTGTGTGTGTGTGTGTGTGTGTGTGTCTGTTTACATGTTAACCAGCATGGGAGTCGGAAGTTTCCAACCACTGAGCTGAAAAGCCCAGGCTTCCAACTCAGTGGTTAGAAGCGTTATTGAAGGCTAGGGTTGTGATTTATACGTACTGCCGCCAGCTAGCCTAAGCTCGTTGGCATCTGTTACAACTGTGTATGTGTGCAAAAAAACACTGCCTTATTGTGTGTGTGTGTGCGTGTGTGTGTGTGTTCAGGTGATCCGTTTGGCTGGTGGCTGGGGTCGGCTCCTGCAGAACGGTCTCTCAGGCGCTCCATTGACAGAGATGCAGAACATCGTGAAGAACCGCATCGAGAGAAAATGGCTGCCCATATACCTGTCCACACCTGACTTCAGTGAGCGCCAAAAGCTTCAGGTCTGTCTGTCTGTCTGTCTTACTGAGTCCGCCACTCTCTCTCTTTGTCATTTCATAAGAGGAGCACAAGTGGTAACTAAAGCCCCTCTGTTGCTTGTAATCCACCTGGGTTTGAAGACTGCTGCTGATGTTTTGGTTTTTCAATCCGTCATGGAACGTGAGACCTCAAAGCACCTCTTCCTCACCTTTCGACTGTGGTCATCCTAAACAGCGCTCCCGTTTCGCCCTGTCGTGTTAATTAGTGCTATCACATATGCATGTGTTCAGACACTGATAGCCCCAGCATTAGTTAATGAGAGAACATCACAGGTCATGTTAACTGAGAGAGAGAGAGAGAGAGAGAGAGAGAGAGAGAGAGAGAGAGAGAGAAAGAGGAAGAAGAAGAGAGTATGTTGTCTAAGGGCATCTCAGCGGCTGAATAGGGTATTAGATGGTTTTGTGGTCAGTGTTGCAGTGGTCACTCTGACTTAAGGGTGACTGTGTGTGTGTGTGTGTGTGTGTGTGTGTGTGTGTGTGTGTGTCCAGCCCCAAGCGGAGGAGCGCAGGAAGAGATACCACAGAAGGAAGAAGGCGTGGAAGGTAAGGGATGTCTTCTTTGACAGCGGCTGGCTGCTTGCTCCAAAAGCAAGCAAGTCTGTAATCTAACTGCCATTATTCATCGAATGTTCTGGAGAGATTTTAAAAAGCTTCGCTTGTAAAGTGACCTCCAAAGACTCTCAAGAATAGTGAAGACAGTGTTATGCTGTGGGCGTTTAGACTCCATATAGTAACACAACTCGGAATAGACCAGGATCTTGGAGCAATAGTGTATCAGAGTCACAATCTAGTTATTCTGGATGCTCTCTTCTCCTCCAGCCCTCTCAGCCGGTAGACGGTGCGTGGATGGCCTCCTCCAGGGAGGTGCTGGCCTTCCGCCAGGCTCTCCTCAACCCCGTCACCTGTCTGCAGTTCCAGCGCTTTGCGGCCCTGAAGGGGGACCTGTACGAGAACGATGTGCTCTTCTGGCTGGAGGTCCAGAGATACAAGGTAAGGACACACACACAAATTCCCTCTCTCTCACTTTCTCAAATGCATGCATTGTACACACGCACACACACAAACACACACACACACACATTCTCTCTCTCCCGCTGTCACTCACGCATGCATGCACACACACGCATAAATGGCCCCACACATACTCTTTCTGTCTCCCACTCACACACACACACACACAAACACAGATGATCCGATTGCATTAGCGGACTCTGAGTCACCACGGGTATCAGTGCTAATGGTAACGAGCCTCATAATGTTTTAATTTGTATTATAGTCAATTATATCCCTCGCATATGACTGTTTGGCAAATTGCATTTTAATGCCAAATGTCGCATTAATCACAGCATTTCAGTTAGTTTATTGCAGCTGGGATATGGTCTGGAGAGGATTATTCCACTTGCCAGCAACAGAACTGGCCGTAATGATAAAAGAACCGAAACACACTGCTCTCATTATTTGGCTCTCGCCAGGAACATATTTGTGTAAAATATTTTATTAAATGTTTTTATTATTTATTTTTAAGTCCTTCCACGAGTTCCACCAGACATGCCACATTAATATTTGTGGCAGCTTAGTCCGGTCCGAGCCATTTTCCCTTTGGCACGGAGAGTGCAACCAGTGTTAATCTCCATGCAGACAGTACATAGCCAAAACCCAAGCCTGTCCAGGACGCATTAACATCCGCCGTCACATCACCAAGCATTTGATTGTATTGGGTTTGATTTCTGAATCCATCATTGTCCATTCCATTCTGAATCCATCATCTCACAGTATGTGTTGCAGTCTTTGGATGAAGGCGTGTGCTAAATACAATGCAGTAGTCTGCTCAAATTTTTCAGTTGGGTCAGATTGGGTCACCCAATTGTTGTGTGAGTCCATGTTGCAGCTTTGGATAAAATGTTACTGAGCCTTCCTCGTCTCTCCTCTCTCTCTGTCTCTCTCTCCACACCCCCCCCACACACACACACACACACACACACCTCCTCAGGACCTGTGCCACTCTCACAGCGATGATGCCACCATCCAGCACAAGATCAGTACCATCATCAGCTGCTTCATCAGCTCGTCCGTGCCCCCCGCCCTGCAGATCAGCATCCCCCCTGAGCAGGCAAGCACCATCCTGGAGAAGAGGAAAGAGCTGGGGCCCTACGTCTTCAGAGAGGCCCAGGTCTGTGTGTGTGTGTGTGTTTGTGTGAGTGTGAAAGAGCTGGGGCCCTACGTCTTCAGAGAGGCCCAGGTCTGTGTGTGTGTGTGTGTGTGTGTGTGTGTGTGTGTGTGTGTGTGTGTGTGTGTGTGTGTGTGTGTGTGTGTGTGTGTGAGTGTGTGTGAGTGTTAGAGAGCTGGGGCCCTACGTCTTCAGAGAGGCCCAGGTCTGTGTGTGTGTGTGTGTGTGTGTGTGTGTGTGTGTGTGTGTGTGTGTGTGTGAGTGTGAAAGAGCTGGGGCCCTACGTCTTCAGAGAGGCCCAGGTCTGTGTGTGTGTGTGTGTGTGTGTGTGTGTGTGTGTGTGTGTGTGTGTGTGTGTGTGTGTGTGTGTGTGTGTGTGAGTGTGAAAGAGCTGGGGCCCTACGTCTTCAGAGAGGCCCAGGTCTGTGTGTGTGTGTGTGTGTGTGTGTGTGTGTGTGTGTGTGTGTGTGTGTGAGTGTGAAAGAGCTGGGGCCCTACGTCTTCAGAGAGGCCCAGGTCTGTGTGTGTGTGTGTGTGTGTGTGAGTGTGAAAGAGTGGGGGCCCTACGTCTTCAGAGTGGCCCAGGTCTGTGTGTGTGTGTGTGTGTGTGTGTGTGTGTGTGTGTGTGTGTGTGTGTGTGTGTGTGTGTGTGAGTGTGAAAGAGCTGGGACCCTACGTCTTCAGAGAGGCCCAGGTCTGTGTGTGTGTGTGTGAGTGTGAGAGAGCTGGGACCCTACGTCTTCAGAGAGGCCCAGGTCTGTGTGTGTGTGTGTGAGTGTGAAAGAGCTGGGGCCCTACGTCTTCAGAGAGGCCCAGGTCTGTGCCCAACACAGGCATAAACTTGCTGCAGATTCACCATTAATCATGATGAACAGCTAAAATGAAACTGGTTGACGCTGTGATTGTGTGTGTGATGGTGTGTGTGTCAGCATGCTTAAATGTGCACTCTGTGTGTGTGTGTGTGTGTGTGTGTGTGTGTGTGTGTGTGTGTGTGTGTGTGTGTGTGTGTGTGTAGATGTCTGTGTTCAGTGAGTTGTATAAGCTGTGGCCTCAGTTCCTGGACTTCAAGAGCAGCGTGGCAGAAGGAGAAGACCTGCTGTCGCTTCTGGAGAGGAAGAGAGTGCGGCAGAGAGAGAGAGAGCTGCAGCGAAGGAGAGAGGAGGAGGAAGAGGAGGAGGAGAGGAAGGCTCAGGTCTGTCATTAGGATACACTCTTACTGACATTGCCTGGGGCAATGATACAGATTGATATCGTATCTGATACAGTCAATAGTGGTTATATTCATGTTAATCTTGTATATGATACAGTCATTGGTGTTTATCAACTGGAGAATTAAATACTTAATTTTCTTATTGGCTGACACCAGTATGTATTCAGTATAACACCACACTTATGATCTGTTAAAAAGTTTTATCACCAAATTTTAAAGATGTTTGTTTCCATCAGTCTTTGGATAACAAAGATACAGTTTGATGATGGTCATTAAAAAATAATGAATCAGTGAAATGTCTTATTGTAGGCCTGTTAAAGGAACAAACAACAGAACCAAATGTTTCTAACTTTCTTGCTCCTAGTTTTATTGCATGAGGAACAGACATGTTTTTTTTTCTTTCAATCAGCAGGAGGCCCTGGACAAACAGCAGGAGGAAGAGGCTGGAGGTGACTGCATGGAGGATGAGGGAGAGCAGGATGACCAGGAGCTTGATCTGGCCATAGACCAGGTGAACTAGACCTCCATTGACGTGCTCTCCCAAATCTCTACCAGCTAACTACTATGTTGGTAGGCACCAGTTAGCTCGTAAGTAGCACGTAGCGATTTGGGAAACGCACCTATTGGGTCTCCCCATAGACCAGGTGAACTAGACCTCCCAATAGAACAGGTGAGATAGAACTCCCCATAGACCAGTGGTGAATTCAGCGGTCGTAACATTTTGTAACGTAACGCAACAGTCCCCATTCATCCCTATGGGTGACGTATGAAATGTTTTGTAACGTTATGTCATTTTGAAAACGCCAGGTGAGTAGGAAGACCAGGTGAGGCATCCCATCCCCTCCTAGCCCTAGTGGTCGAAAAAATAAACTCCCTATCGTTGGTCTGATTGGAAGTTTCCTCATCACACTAGTTGCAGTCCGTCTGAACGAAATAAATATTTCCAGAAATATTTCAATCCTTAAAAAAAGCTGTATCTGCTTAGGAGGTTATGTTTTGCTCGGCGTGTGTCTGTCTCTGTGTGTGTGTGTCTGTCTGTGAGCATCATAACTCGAAAAGTACTGCACGGATTTGGATCAAATTTTCGGACAACATGTGTATTGGGACAAGTAAGAACTGATTCGATTTTGGTGGTGATCGGTGATCCAGAACACCATCTGTGACCACATTGTCATGGCGGAGGTCTGCGCTCTCTGAGCGCTTTTCTAGTTTGAGTCAGTTTCTTGTGTAAGGCCTCCTCTCTTGGAGGGTCAGTTGTGAGGTCAGTTCTGAAAGGTTGCTGTCTTTTGGTAGCTATCCTGGTCCTACTCCAAGTACATGGCTGCATTGGAGAGGGAGGCTGTGCTGATCCACAAGCAGATGATGCAGGAACAAGCCCTCGCCTCTTTCAGCACAGGAAGAGGTAAGACACACACACACACACACACACACACACACACTTACAGTAGGTAAAGACTGAGAAATCCCACACATTCACACACAACTGGGGGTTGAAAGATACACCACACACACACACACACACACACACACACACACACACACACACACACACACACACACATACAGTGTCACATGCTGTATAGGTAAACAAAAAACCCCACTAATTCCCACACAAGAGGAGGTAGAAAGACGAAAACAGAGACACACACACACTCCGACAGACAGTACGTCACCTGTGTCAGTAATGGCATTATTGACTCACACACACAGTCATCCGATACCTTTTGGTTATTATTTACAAATGTAACACACACACACACACACACACACACACACACACACACACACACACACACACACACACACACACACACACACACACGTGCTGGTATTTTTGGGTCTCTTCTAGTGTAATGTCTCCTCCAAGCACACTGATGAACATTGAGTGGCGGGGATGGGGGGTTCTGGGGGTGGTTACTCCACACTGGGTGCTAAATGGAGCGTGCTGCCAATGGCTTTATAATAGCACCCCACCCTCAGGAGCAGCCCTGCCCACACATACAGCTGTACGTCATCACCATGCCTAACAAGCCCACGTGTGTGTGTGTGTGTGTGTGTGTGCCTTGTCTTGCCTGTGATAGAAGTGTGCGTTTGTGTATGTGTTAATGCCAATCAAAGCAGGCTGTGGAAGTGTGAGTGTGTGTTTTTTATGTTTATGTCTGCTTGTACTATGTGTGTGTGTGTGTGTGTGTGTGTGTGTGTGTGTGTGTTTGAGAGTGAGTGTGTTCCTGTTCCTTCTCAACAGTGCAGGATGTCTGTGATTATGTCCACTTATACTAATCATTTGTATTGTTGGCTGTTGCAGTCGTGTATGTGTGTGTGTGTGTGTGTGTGTGTGTATGTGTGTGTGTGAGAGATGTGAACATTGCTGCTTACGATTGTTGAACCCATCTGAGACAGTGATAGAGTGAGTTTGTCTGTGTGTGCTCATTCTTGTCAGGACTGTCTGTCTGCACTTGTTCCTGTGTGTGTGTGTGTGTGTGTGTGTGTGTGTGTGTACTGTGTAACTATGTCTCCCCTCTTGTTCCTACAGATTCTGTGTCCACCCCCAGCTTGAGGTCAGAGGTCATCAGACCCAGAGGAAGGTCACCTGAGGGCACCGGCCGGAACACACTCACAGGTACACACTGACTGAGCATGTGCAGTAGAGACTCTGTTAAAGGGCTATTCCAGAGACAGGTCATTCAGTAGCCCTGTCATTGGAGGACACAGTGTTGAATACAGCAAAAAGGATGAGGTACAGCATAGACCAAATAGTGAAGTGACCTTGATCAAAAGGGCTATACGGAAAATCAATGTCAGCTTTCAAAGCTTCATTCAGTTACATTTGGTGCCAGCCTACTATAAGGTCTATGATGTATCAAGATTTTCTTGATTTGGTCATAAGCAGCCCTTTGGTCTATGCCTTGCTTCGTACAAGGGTCTGGGATTCTGGCTGTTGCTTGCTGGAGGTGTTTAAATTCATAAAGATTGGATCAGCTCTTGAATGATAGCCTATAGTATTCTCGTGCTGCATTCTGAAAGTTCGCTGATTGGCCAGGATGGGATGCATCCTGAGCTAACGAGGCCAATGGCCGGAATCCCAGACACAGTACTGAAGGGAGATGAGAATTAAGCTCAAGCTTAATAGTAGCCAGGCTACTATTGATTTATTCCAATTGGGGTTCTCCTCAAAGCAGTTCCTATCCTAGTTGTACTTGTACCTGGGCTGCACTGACCTGCTGTTGTCCACTATTCAATTGTGTTGCAGGTCACTGACTGGGAGGCCGCTGCTCCAGTGCTCTCTGGCGCCGCCTAGTGGACACACCTGATGCGTCAGGTGACAGAGCGGAGACTGAAATTGTCTTTTTGTGCTTTATGTGATTTAAATCTATCTATCTTAATGATTTGAATCTATCTTAATGATTTGAATCTATCTACATCAGTTAACATGGAAGAAACACATGACAATCGGGTTAATTAAATATTTTATTAGAACATTATTTTTAGTTATCGATACATCACTGTCATTAACATTGCAAATGCTTTAGATGGCTTACAAAAAGAATATTTCTCCATGTTGACTTGTTCTTTTAAACAGGATCTAGTAAAAAGGCTTTTTAATAAAACATTTTCTTTAGCAATTATGGGATGTTGGCAGAGATGAATGAGTACAAAAATAAAACAAAACCCAACAACAAATAAAAAAAGAAAAATCAAAACATCCGATAAGTAATGTCATCTATAAAAATATACAAAACCCAAAACAAACAAACAATCAAAAACAAAACATACACATTCACACATCTTTTGGTTGGTAGCCAGGACACACAGACTCACGAGCCTTAACCACACACACTTATTGCACGAATATTGGCATGGGGTTCTGGGGCTCCACATCCCACTCTCAAGCAGAGCTAAGTGGAAGAGCACAAGACGACCAGCAAGCAGCTCACCATTAAATGCATAACGACCAAAATAAGCACACACACACACACAGGAGGAGGAGAGAGGACAGATTAGAGGAGTCTTCAGCCTGACACTGATACATGTCTGAAGGGACACTATGGAAACACACCTCTTCTCCTTTTCCTCCTCCTCCTTCTCTCTCTCTCTCTCTCTCTCTCTCTCTCCTCTTCTGTTGGACTCCTCTGCTGTTAGTGTTCAAAGGGCACATAACACAACACCAAACTCAGCGATGTGCGTGACCTGTGCATAAGAATTTTCCATCCTGTCCAGCTTCTTAGTATTCTTGTCTTGTACATTCTCTGTTACTGTACGTGCAGAGTGTTGTGGAATAAATAAGGGTGGGGGTGTGATGGCTTCTGCTGGATACAGTCACTCACTCACACGGCTTTAGAGGCAGGACTGCCCACCACAGACACTCCAGCATACGCCACTGATACGCTCATAAATACATGGAAACGAAAGGCCTCTTTGTGAATGTGTGTGTGTGTGTGTGTGTGTGTGTGTGTGTGTGTGTGTGCATTACTTTATGTAAAATATCTGGCATTTTCCTTTTCCCTTGTAATCTAGCAATGTGGTCAGTCGATACCACAAACTCCACTTACACTCCACTAGTAAACCGGCTCTTCCTAAGAGCCACAACCTCCATCCACAGCCCAGCAGTGCTGAACGCACGCACACACACACACCTCACACACATCTCACAGTCATCCACTCCCGCAGCAGCGTCAGCCCTCACACACATATTTAAAACCTCCTTTCATCTTACTCCTTACTTCTAGAGACTCACATTTGGCACATATTAGAGACATGCCAGTCTTTCTTTCTTTCTCTCTCTCTCTCTCTCTCTCTCTCTCTCTCTCAAACCCATTGGTCTGGTAGAATAAGGCCATCAGTGGTGTCTATCATCAGCTGTGTGTGTGTGTGTGTGTGTGTGTGTGTGTGTCAGTATATGTGTCAGAGTGTGTGTGTGTCAGTGAAAGCCCACGCGCAGGGCTTTGTTCTTGACCATGGTGAACTTGTAGACAAAGACGCGGGCGTGCGCGGGCTCCACCAGGTAGCGGTAGGTCTTGGTGAGGGTGGGGGGCGGCTCGGCCGGGGTGACGGAGGGCTGCTGTAGGGTGGCCGGGGAGGGGGAGAGGTGCTGAGCCACACGCGTCACATACTCCACCAGCCGCCGGTACTGCTGCTCAGACAGACGCTCACGGCCCCCGTCAGCCTGAGGGAGAGAGAGGGGGAGATTGGGCGGGCGGCCGGGCGGGAGAGAGGAGATGTGTCAGGTTATGAGTCAAGCCAGAGAACACAGGAGTTTACGTGTGCCAGTCTAACTGGAGAACAGATTCAGCTCATTTACACATCATAGAGGGTTACAGATGGTAGGCAGCAAAGATTCTACAGCACAGATGTCTAGACTAGATGTCTGTGAAAGCACAGACTACACATTTAATCCTGTTGCCATATCCCTGTGTTTGTGTGCGTTTTGTGTGTGTGTATGTATCTCATGTGGATGTCTACCTCATTGTCCATGCTGACCCTGGTCTGCTGCAGTGTCTGAGTGCAGAGTGCAGTGCAGAGTCTGTGTATATATATATATATGTGTGTGTGTGTGTGTGTGTGTGTGTGTGTGTATGTACCTCATTGTCGCTGCTGACACGGGTCTGCAGTGTGAGTGAGTGAGTGAGTGTGTGTGTATGTGTGTGTGTGTACCTTGTTGTTGCTGCTGACGTGGGTGTGCTGCTGTGTGAGTGAGTGAGTGAGTGTGTGTGTGTGTGTGTGTGAGTGTGTGTGTGTGTGTGTGTGTGTATGTATATACGTACCTCGTTGTCGCTGCTGACGCGGGTCTGCTGCAGTGTGAGCGTGAGCTCCCCGGGCTGGCTGGGCTCCTGCTGGCAGGTGACCTCAGTGATGGGGAAGGCCTGCTGCTGGGTGTCCTCACTCAGACTCACCACAAACAGCACGTCTGCCGTCAGCAGCAGGCAGCCAGCGTGCTCCTGCCCAGAGCTGCTCACCAGACCCACACGCAGCGCCATGTGCACCTCGGGGCGGCCCAGAGACTGCAGCAACTTCCTGTGGGCGGAGGGGGGGAGGGTGCGAGAGAGTGAGTGAATGAGAGAGAGAGAAGGAGGGAATGAGAGAGAGAGGAGGAGGGAAGGAGAGAGAGAGAGAGAGAGAGAGGGAGGGTGGGAGAGAGACAGAGAGGGAGAGTGGGAGAGAGGGAGTGAATGAGAGAGAGAGAAGGAGTTCAATTCAAATCAATTCAGTACAAATAACAAGTTCAATACAGGTCAAAATTAATAGAAATTTGTTCAAAGTTACAATAAAGTTTCTGTGCTTAATAAATGCGTAAATGTTTTTTAGTCCAGTTCAGTTGAGCCCTATTCTGTCTGTGTAGCAGCACCAGGCATGTGTTACGTGCTGACAACCGAGAGACAACCATGACACAACCATGACACACCAGAGGGTTGGAAGCAGGAGTGTTTTCTCCAGATGCTCCAGGAAAACAAAACCTTAACCCAGAGGGAGCCAATGAGAAAGCTCCAGCTGATGTGGGCAGCCACTACGCTACCAAAAGGCAGGATTTTTCTAGGCCAGTGTTTCTCAAACTTTTTCAGACCGAGGACCACTTTGCCCAAATCTTTTTTTTTTAGGGACCACCTGCCCTCGTGCCGCCTCTCCAACTCATATGGTGCTGCTACCCTTTTATCCTTTAAAGCATTTTTAAATAGGCTTTTCCATGCACTTCAAGTTCAGATATCCTGAAGTTTTTAACAAATTACGGGAACAAATTACAGTGAACAATTTATATTTTACCTTCAAATAATGTTAGTAAAAAACATAGAGTAAATTCACATATTTTTTTGGAAATCCTCTCGCAGACCACTTGAGCTTGCTCATGGACCACCAGTGGTCCCCGGACCACACTTTGAGAACCACTGGTGTAGGAGGTCAGGGGTGGCAGACAGGGAGGTCACACTGGATGCGTTGTGTCAAAGACTTATTTGCCGTAACAATTAGCTTCCATTATGAGCAATGGAACTGGCTACACCAGACATGGACACAGACTACATTAATTTCAATGTATTTTTGATGGAACTTGTCAGAACATTATCGTAACAAATCCAGTGTAGCCCTAGGTTACACAGAGAAGCTAAAGATCGAGATCAGGGGCTTGTGCTTATCTGTTGAACACACGCTAATGGAAGCATGTTTAGCTGCACTGGATCAAGAGAAAAAGGATCCAATATAAGACCAGATGTGTGATATAGTTTCTATACAGCATACAACAACTTATATAACCCCACATCAACCCTTGATACACACACACACACACACACACACACACAGACTTCCTTCAAACATGTCCATGTCTGGATATAATCTTGTGGTGTGTATGTGTAAAGTGGCTGACTCACACACACACACACACACACACACACACACACACACACACACGCACACACGCACACACACAGGGTTCTGGTGCTGCCCTTGTAAAAAGGCTGCTTTCATGTCAGTCCCCTCAGGAGGCTGTTTTGGCTGGGCACAGACGTGGCAAATACGGGCCAAAACCTGACCTGTCCTGCCATGACTCTGCTCTGGCATGCTCAAAAGAGGTGTGTGTGTGTGTGTGTGGGGTGGTGTTAGGGGTCAGAGTTCAGAGGTCGGACAGAGGTCAGGCAGGGGTCACTTACCAGACATATTTGAGATGGCTGTTTTGAGCCTGGGCCGCCTGCTCCTCGGTTGGCAGGTACAACTGTTTGGGCAGCTCCCACAGTCCCGCACCGTGGAGGATACCTATCATAGACACACACATCAGACAGAGTGTACACACACACACACACACACACACACACACACACACACACACACACACACACACACATATTAAGACATATAGGACACACACTATGAACATAAGATAAATATATAACAATATAACAATATTTAAATATCTAAAATATAAAGACACACACACACACACACACACACACACACACACACACACACACACACACACACTGTAGTACACATAATACAAGGCACATAACACACACAGAAATGATTTAAAGCAAATCTTGGGCACTCAAACTGACAAATGCATCAGAATCAAAAACGCATGATTGTGTGTTCACACACAGTAGAAATGTGTTCTACAGCTGCATGTCTCACACAGGAGTCTGCTGCTCTGTGTGTGTGTGTGTGTGTGTTCTTGTGTTTGCGTGCCTCTCTGTCTCTCATCTTGTCTGTCCTCTGTCTGGAGAAGGCGAGGAATGATGTCATGGGTTTTAAACACTTCGTAAAGCAAGCGGCGGCACTCGGTGATGATGTCATTGATGTGAGACATAAAGAAGTTAGGAGGGGTGGGCAAGGGCAACGCATGCCAGAGTCTGCTTGATCTATTCTATACTGTGTTAATGGCGTGCGTGTTTATGAAGTGGTGTGTGCGTGCCTGTGTCTATTCTACGGTATATTATATGAAGGCACGTGTGTGTGTGTGTGTGTGTGTGTGTGTGTGTGTGTGCATGTGTATCTACAACCAGTAGATTCTGTATGGGAGAGAATCTGAGTGCTCTGTCTGCTTGTGTGTGTGTGTGTGTGTGTGTGTGTGCATATTTGTGTGTGTTTGTGGGGAAGCGGGTGTTGCTGGAGTAACACGACTGAGTGCCAGTATGGCCTCCTGAGGGAGTCTAACCTCTTAACACTATGCTACACACCCCATTTGGTGTATATATGCTGTGACTGCGACCTGCTAACACACACACACACACACACACACACACACACACACACACACACACACACACACACACACAACATATAATTGAACACACACCCCAGCCATAAATCTCTGAGCACCTTCAGAGAGATGGCCCATGTACGTCATTCTGCCTTTCAGTGGCTCCATCAAGAGAGCTATTCAACACGCACACACACACCCATGCACGCACACACACACACGCACACACACGCACACACACGGACACAGACAACCACATGCAGACACGCACACACAACACACATACATGGATACACACAAATGCGCACACACATACAGCCATATGCAAGCACATGTACACGCACGCACACATACACACACACACTAGGACACAGACAACCACATGCAGACACGCACATACGAGAACACACACACACACGTATGCTCACACACACACAACACACAGCCAGCAACCAGCCAAGAAACATGCCAGCACACACACACACACACACACACACACGCTCACACACACACGCACACGCACACACACACACACACACACACGCTCACACACACACACACACACACACACACACACACCCTCAGGCCCTAGCCAAGCACAGCTCACTACAAAGTGGCCTCAAGCTGGACAATTAACAGTGATTTATTTCCATGCAGAGTGGCCTGCTGCTGTTTTATATGGGCCCTTTCTTCACGCGTTTCCCACATAAAGCGCTCAGTCAACTCCACTCGCTCACGCCCAAGGAATGCAGCTGGTATGTAAGCGCCGGCCGCGTCAGAGCCAGGGCGTGTGTGTGTGTGTGTGTATGTGCGTGTGTGTATGTGCGTGTGTGTGAGTGTGTATGTGCATGTGTATGTTTGTGGCTGCCTCTGCCTCCTTGATTTATCAACCCCCGCTTCGGCAGCACGCTGTGAATTATCGCAAAGCGTCTGTCCGCCGCGGCCCATTTGCACTGCATAAAGGCCAGAGTGTATACAATACACAGGGCTGTAAAAGTTTACACACAACAATGTCAATCTCTGGGCTCTTTATAGGGGATGGAGGCTATTGAAGTGGGTTGTGACCTCATGGGGCCACATTGTTGGTCTCGCTCTGGCATTGTTTGGGGTGAGCTCTGATCTAATATCAACATCTCTGATAATAACATTTTGCGGGGTACACATGCTTTGAACATGAAGGGAGAGCCTTGCGACCAGATGAGGGGCTACAAATGTGCACACACACACACACACACACGCACACACATTATAAACAGTAACATAGGAACACAAATACATACTGTACCCACACACACATACACATACTACACACACACACACTAAACGGCTAATACAAACATACTAAAATCAACACATTCTGAGATGAACGAACACACACACACACACATGCACACACACACACACACACACACACACACCATATCCAGTCTGTGACACCAGTTCGGCCGCTCCTCCGATGGGTTTGGTGAAAACTCCCACAATGCCTTTCCCCACTCCAGAGATGACCCCTTTGGCCTTGCTGCCCGCTGAGCTCTGCATCTCCCACGTCCTCTGGAAGTTCTGCATGGGCTGGTCCACAATGCCTGCGATGGCGCCTACACACACACACACACACAAAATCACACAGGATAGTAATGAGTCTGGGTGGATGACTGTTTGAGTCTATCCCCTAAGCCGAACAATACCCTCTGAGAATTGTGTGTTTGTATGCATGAGTGTCAGAGTGTGTGTGTGTGTGTATATGTGTACATGTGTGTGTGTGTGTGTGTGTGTGTGTGTGCGTGCTGAGTGTGTGTGTGTGTGTGTGTGTGTGTGTGTGTGTGTGTGTGTGTGTGTGTGTGTTACCCATCCATCACTGAGGCTCTTTTGTGCAGCTGCTGAGGATGTGTGTGTGTGTGTGTGTGTGCATCCGTATGTGTGTGGTCTTATCCAGATAACTGATGCCCTGGCATGAGAAGACCTGTCCGAGCCTATCCCTGAGGCTCTTGGGCAGCTGCTGAGGACTGTGTGTGTGTGAGTGTGAGTGTGTGTGTGTGCGAGTGTGTGTAAGTGTGTTTGTGCGTTAGTGGTCTTACCCAGCCAGCTGATGCCCAGACGTGAGAGACCCTGTGTGTGTGTGTGTGTGTGTGTTAGAGGTCTTACCCCAGCAGGCTGTGTGGATTTGTATGTGTGTGTGTGAGTGAGTGTGTGGATTTGAGTGTGTGTGTATGGGTGCATGTGTGTGTGTGTTTGTGGTCTTACCCAGCAGGATGATGCCCAGGCGTGAGAGGCCCTGTCTGAGTGTGTGTGTGTGTGTGTGTGTGTGTGTGGTGTGTGTGTGTGTGTGTGTGTGTTAGTGGTCTTACCCAGCAGGCTGATGCCCAGGCGTGAGAGGCCCTGTCTGAGTGTGTGTGTGTGTGTGTGTGTGTGTGTGTTAGTGGTCTTACCCAGCAGGCTGATGCCCAGGCGTGAGAGGCCCTGTCTGAGTGTGTGTGTGTGTGTGTGTGTGTGTGTGTGTGTGTGTGTTAGTGGTCATACCCAGCAGGCTGATGCCCAGGCGTGAGAGGCCCTGTCTGAGTGTGTGTGTGTGTGTTAGTGGTCTTACCCAGCAGGCTGATGCCCAGGCGTGAGAGGCCCTGTCTGAGTCCGTCCCCCAGGCTCTCGGGCAGCTGCCTCCTCCACTCCTCCTGCCGTGTGTAGTGCTCCTCGTCCAGGGACAGGCGGTCCATGTTCCGCGCCAGACTTGTCGCCAGGTTAGTGATCGACGTCAGAGTGCCTGAGTGAAAGACAGAGAGAGAGAGAGAGAGAGAGAGAGAGAGAGAGAGAGAGAGAGAAAGAGAGAGAGGATGAGACATGTTTTAAGAAGGAGAGAAAATGAGAGAGAGAGAGAGAGAGAAGGAGGGAGAGAGA
>JAODXP020000023.1:20506298-20508798 GCA_027497455.2 Sardinella longiceps
AAATGTGAAAACTGAATTTTAAATGAGTTTAAAGCGTTTCAGTGTTCTTTAGAGTGACCCTAAGTGACCTCTGTGGTACCTTGTGTTTGCCAGGGAAGGCCCCCAGCATGATGTCGGCCTCCACAAAACCCTCCTCGTCCAGCGTAATGACCTCTGGGCTGGAGCCCTCCTTCCAGCGCGGCGACGTCAGGTCGTGGACCAGCTTCAGCGCTGGCGACTTGTGCACCGTGTTTGTGTTCGCCCAATAGATGCCGATCTGGAACGCCTCCTGGAACGCCGGCACAAGAAACAGGTTGCGGTCGTGGTTACGGTTAAACTTACGGTTTGGTGGTGGTTACGGGTACGGTTATGTCAGTGGGTGCGATGACCACTGGGGGAAATTTGTGAGGACGTGACTAAATGAATGATTCATCTGAGTGGAGTTTGGTACTGATTGTCCCACACAGGCTGCAGGAGTGATGCACACACACGCGCGCGCACACACACACACACACACACAAAAGACCTGGCTGAGAAAACAATCTTCCAGAAACTGACAAGGTTTGGGGTCAGAGCTTAGTGGAACAGGATAGCATGTAATACAGCAATGCACACACACACACACACACACACACACACACACACACACACACACACACACACACACACACACACACACACACACACACACACGCGCACAGTGTCATGAGTGACTATAGGCCTGGGTTTGATGCCTCATTAGGACCCACTGTGGGTTGGCATTGGGTGTGAAATGCTGTCAAAGATCATCCTGAACTGGCCTCGCCTTAAACACACACACACTCACACACTCACACAAGCACACGCGCACACTCACACACAAACAGATGAGAGACAAAACTCTTCCCCCCAACCCCTTCTCCACTCCCCCAAGGGCAGACAGTGCCAAGCCCTCTGTGCCGTGACCTCATAAATAGCGGGTGCTATGGAAACAAGGCTGTATTTGGTTCTGTTTCACAGGCTATTTCACACTGATGGTTTTGTCCTCCACGGCGAGCTGCCCAAGCGGATCGCCCCGCGCGCTTTGATAGGCTCTGATCTCTCTCCCCTCCCCTCTCCTCCCTCCTTCATCTCTCTCTCTCTTCCTCTGTCTCTCTCTTTCACTCTTTCCTTCTCAGAATCTCCTGCGCTCTCTTGCTTTGACAGCTTCCACAGCCCTTTAAAATGCATGAGGTCTTTAAAGAGAGGGTGATTCCCGCACCCCTGTCACAGCCCACTTTATCACTACTCTTCACGCTGTCTCCTTCTCCATCACGTCACCAATCGCCCTCCTCCCTCCCTCGCTCGCTCGCTCGCTCCCTCACTCACGCTCCAGCCCCACTCCGCTACACCCTACTCCGCTCGCACATGAGCCTATCAAAAAACTTTACATGCTCAAAACACACACACACACACACACACACACACACACACACACACACACACACACACACACGTGATAACACACTCACTGAACAAAAACATATCCAGCTGTATGGGTTACCGAATGGACTACTCATAGGAGGTTACGGGCAAACACACACACACACACACACACACACACACACACACACACACACACACACACACACACACAAAGACACAGACACAGACTTTTACAAGTATGGGTCACGAATGGGACTGCTTCTGAACTGAATTAGATTCAATTAGATTATACTTAACTGAATGAAAAATTTCAACTACTATGAAGGAAATAATCAAGAGTCAAAGAACACACAAGTGTGCATACAGACACAGACACAGACACAGACACAGACACAGACACAGACACAGACACAGACACAGACACAGACACAGACACAAACTCCAAATCCAAATCCAAAACTACACACAACAGAACACCAAGTACGGGCGACAAGTGGAAGTCCTTATTCCTTATGAGAGGCATATCTGTGCTCACCTTGAAGTTGGGGGGCACTATGACCTTCCCGGCGGGGATCTGCAGAACGATGCGCTCCCCCTCGAAGAGCCACAGGTCCCAGTGGGAGTGATTGGCCAGCAGTGCCCACGGCAGCAGCTCCACCAGCAGGGTGCTCAGGCCTGCACGCCACGCAGACAGCTTCACCTGCATGGGACTGTCCCACTGGGCCACTGTCTCCAGCCCCGACCTGTGCACCACACACACACACACACACACACACACACACACACACACACACACACACACACACACACAGTATATATATACACATTAATATATACAGCGAACACACACATACACACAAGTGCAAGTACATGTACACACGTACATGTACACACACACACAGTCACACACACACATAGCATACAAGAGTGCACGTACACGCACAGTTGTCATACCTTAACACACACACACACACACACACACACACACACACAACACACTAACATGAGAACACTTTTGTAAAAATATGCTCCAAACATACTTTCAGTTAAACATCATTACATACCAGGTCCTTAGGAACTTGATGTGATTCACAGTGACAAGTACTAGTAAAACACA
>JAODXP020000023.1:20511298-20513798 GCA_027497455.2 Sardinella longiceps
GGATCCAATGTAAACATTTTGCCACCGATAAAGGAGTCAGTCAGTCAGTCAGTCATCAGTGTGGCAGTGCAGGCAGACGGGCGACTCACATGTGTCCCCTATTGAGCCTGGCCTGGCCTGGCCTGACATGCACTGGAGTCTCTGGCTCTGGCTCTCTGTGTTGGGCACGACCCAAACCACCGCTTTCCAGCAGAGCAAGTGATTCCACTCCTGCCGCATCCTGATTGGCTACGCCAGGTGTGCTCAGCTTGCTGTCGCCAGCACGGATGGAGGTGCAGAGGTGAGGAGGTGAGGAGGTGGGGAGGTGAGAATTTAGGGGAGACGGCCATATTGTAGTGTTGTAGGTTGTTTTGATTTTTTTTGGAGGAGGTATCAGTAGTGAATAGCGACAGACGCCACTGAGGAATGAGCAATCAAGACCCAGCGGGAGGGTCGGCATAGTCACACTTATTCTAGACAAGCAGGAAGTGATGAAGGCAAGAATGCTCCCATGTGAGGTCACAGTCACCTTGGCAACGGTACACTTCAGCGACGATGAGTCGTACAGCAATGTGGCTCTTATGCAACACGTGTTGGTTTTATTTTAACAAGCGTATACACATGCTGCTGCCATTACTTAGCCGCCTAGGACTGCAGTCATGTGAGAAGGGCTTTGCCCTCTTAACCACACACACACTGGTACAGCAGGGGGGGACCTTCTGATGGGGGGAAATAAAGACAACAGGAGAGGAGAGGAGAGGAGAGGAGAGGAGAAGAGGATGATAAAGAGAGAAAAAAGGAGAGGAGAGAGGAATAGAGAGCAGAGGGGAGAAGCGGGGGAGAGGAGGAGTGGAGAGGAGAGTAGAGGAGAGACAGGGAGAGTAGAGGTGAGGGAGGAGAGAGGAGACGAGAGGAGAGGAGAGGGGGAGAGAAGAGAGGAGAGGGGCGGAGGAGAGGAGAGGAATAGAGAGGAGAGAAAGGAGAGAGAGGAGAGGAGCAGAGGAGAGGGGAGGGGGATTGGAGACGAGACTAGACGAGAGGAGGGGAGAGGGGGAGACAGTAGAGGAGAGGAGAAGAGCATAGAGAGGAGGAGAGGAGAGGAAAGGGGGAGGCAGAGGAGAGAGGGATAGGAGACGAGATGAGAGGAGGAGAGAGGGGAGAGGGGGATACAGTAGAGGAGAGGAGAGAAGAGAAGAGAATAGAGAGGAGGAAAGGAGAGGAGAGGAGAGGAGAGAGGGATGAGAGGAGGAGAGAGGGGAGAGGAGGAGACAGTAGAGAAGAGGAGAAGAGAATAGAGAGGAGGAAAGGAGAGGAGAGGAGAGAAGAGAAGAGAATAGAGAGGAGGAAAGGAGAGAGGGAGGAGAGGAGAGAGGGAGGAGGCAGAGGTGCCCTTGTGGCCTTGAGTGCTGCCAAAAAGCAACAGTGATCCAGCCGCATCCAATCCTCCACATTCCCCTCTTCCCTCTCCGCTTGTTTTGGGTCCTGCTTTCTGCTTCTCATTTCCTTACTCTGATCCTCTTGTTTTCCCTCTTTCTCTGTGTATGCGAGTGTGTGTGTGTGTGTGTGTGTGTGTGTGTGTGTGTGTGTGTGTGTGTGTGTGCGCTCTTTGCTTTGCGTCTCCTGGTTGTGTGATGGAAGCCTCAGGGACAAGCACTCACCCTAACAACAGCAGCAACAGAGCAGCAGGGAAGAGTAGCGAAACTATCACACTTCACACACACGCACACGCACACACACAAAATCTTGCTATAACTATCATCAAAATAGACAGGGTATTGCTACCTGCTCTTTGCTTTGTCCATGCTGGATAGTAATGATGCAAATTAACCTCCTATACACACACACACACACACACACACACACACACACACACACACACACACACACACACACACACACACACACACACACGGAAGTCCAGGGACACATCCAATGGCTACTATGGCATCTTAGTCCCTGCTAAACTATTAAACTATCAAATCAAACGTGTTTGTTTGTACGTGCGGTGTGGTTGAGTAGCTCAGGTGAACAGGTGTACGTGTGGTCGGAGTGACAGGTGTACAGGTGTAGGTGTGGTCTGTACCTGTCCGAGTCCTTGCAGGTGTAGGGCCATGCGGGGCGACTGGAGCTCTTCACCCCATAGAAGTCAGACAGGATGGACTGCTGCTGCTGCTGCAGGCTGCTCTCCTCCGCTGGAGCCTTACTCACTATCTGCTTGATCAGGCTGGACGAGATGGGCACCGCACACTGGGACGCGTCCTGGTCCTCACTAAACACACACACACACACACACACACACACACACACATGCCATTACACATTACAGACACACACACACACACACACACACACACACACACACACACACACCAATGCCATGACACATTACAGACAACACACACACACACACACACGCACCTCACCCCAAACCATGCCATATAATATCACATCCATACCACACCACAACACAACACACACAAACACACACACACACACACCAAGTACAGAGACAAAAGGAGAG
>JAODXP020000023.1:20541298-20543798 GCA_027497455.2 Sardinella longiceps
AGAGAGAGAGAGAGAGAGAGAGAGAGAGAGAGAGAGAGAGAGAGAGAGAGGGAGAGGGAGAGGGAGGGAGAAAGGGAGAGCCACAAAGATTTTAAAAAACGTATATTCTGAACAGTCATATGAATGACACACGAGTATCCCTGTAAAAGTGAAATCAAGTGTACAGAAGAGTCGACTGAAAGAGAGGATTCACATGTAAGTCCTGACTCTAAACTCTAAACCCTAATACCTAAAACCTAACCGTAGGATAAAATGGCAATCTCCACTTTCCCCCCAGTCTTTCCTGGAGTTCATCCCAATTTACACACTACACAGCCACTTGTAGAAGGAGAGAGAGAGAGAGAGAGAGAGAGAGAGAGAGAGAGAGAGAGAGAGAGAGAGAGAGAGAGAGAGAGAGAGAGAGAGAGAGAGAGAGAGAGAGAGAGAGAGAGAGAGAGAGAGAGAGAGAGAGAGGAAATAGATTTCAAAACAGATAGAAAGGGCCTTTCTAATGTCAAGTGGCGACTGATGTGGATAGGCAAAGTGAGCAAGATAGGAAAGAATGATACAGACCCAGCAAGAAAGAGGGGGAATAGAGAGAGAGGAGAGGTAAACCAACATTGACTGAAACAAGAGGGTGAGAGAGAGGGAGAGAGAGAGGGAGAGGGGGAATGAGGAGAGTGGTGGGCGGAGGAGAGGAGAGGAGAGAAAATGTGAGGGGAACAGGGGAACAGAAGTGTGTGTTTGTACAAGAGGGTCCAGATGCGCCCTTCCTCAGAGTATGATGGAGAACGTGCATATGTGTGTGTGTGTGTGTGTGAGTGTGTGTGAGTGCTTACATATGAGCAGGATGGTGTGTGACTGTGGTTCTGGGTGAGTAAGCACCCATGTCCACTCACTGGATATCCTGTAAGCAGCTGACATCATCATCACAGAGGTGGGGTTGCATGGGTGATGGGTGAGTGTGTGTGTGTGTGTGTGTGTGTGTGTGTGTGTGTGTGTGTGTGTGTGTGTGTGTGTGTGAGGGGGTGGGGGCATGGGTGCTGGCAGGAAATGGATCATGTCCAAACAACCTCTGGCCCCCTTTACTGCCCCCCCTTCGCCCCCCTCCCTCCCTCCAGTAACCCTTGGTGGGGCTGTAGAATGTAAGTAGGCCCCTCCACGTCACCTGGGCCTTGCCCATCCGCCGGGCCAACACACTCATCCAACCAAATCAACTCAACATGCCTGGACTGACTCGCAAGCGGACCGCTGGTGGACATCTTTGCTCCATGAATGTAAACAAGCTTTTTTTCCTTTCATTTTCACCATGACGTCAAGCGAGCGCCTGTCATACGAGCGCTAGATCCATTCGTTTTGGGTAGAAACTCATTTGACTTCATTCCGTGCACAGGAGTCATCTCTTCAAGATGATGAGCAGCGCAGCAAACAAGACGAGTATGACTCGGTGTGTGTGTGTGTGTGTGTGTGTGTCTGTCTATGTGTTGGTGTGTGTTTGCGCAAGTCAACTTGTTTGGGTATACGCATGTTCCACTTGCCTGTTTTTTTCCACCCTGACAGCTCCAGCAGAAAAGCAAGGCCTAGTATAACTGTTGTTCCCATGTGCACTCCCTAAGCCCCAAGCACAGCCTCCACCTTCCCATCATGCACCTCTTCATCCCCCCCACAAGTGGAAAAGCCAAATCAGGCTCATCACAGCACAAACAACGCCTGTCCCCTGGCTTGGCCTGGCCTGGAATTGCCTGGCCTGCATAAGCTTGCATAGAGGATCGGACACCTCATTTGTTTGCTATTGCAAAAACACGCCACGGCCGGTCGAACCCGGATCAAGCTCGAGCTCGGTCTCGACGCAGAGGTGCGGCCCGGGCAACAGCCAGTCTGAGTCAACTGTACTGGGCCCCCGTCCCGTCCAAAAAGCATCACCTCTCAAGTTCTGATGGAATTTCCTTTGGTGAGTAACCCTCGAAAAAACAAGCAAAACATTAAAGAAAGAAAAAAAAAAAAAAAAAAAATCAAACAGCTGAACCACACCCCAGGACTGAATGACGTTCCTCGTGCCTTGGTCAAAAGCATCCCGATAAAAAAAAAAAAAAAAAAGTGTCCGAGCAGCCCCCGGGCTCATATTTTACACATACACACACACACACACACACACACACACACACGCACAGCACACACGCACACGCACACGCACACGCACACGCACACGCACACGCACACGCGCACACGCACACGCACACGCACACGCACACGCACACGCACACGCACACGCACACACAGGTCCAAAATGTAAGAGTGAGGAGAATGAGGTGAAGAGAAGAGAAGAGGAGAGGAGAGGAGAGGAGCAAGAGAATGTTAAGAGGGTGCTGGTGAGACAGGGTCTGCAATAAAGCTGAGACTTTTACTGCCAAGCACGTTCTGGTGTTGCTTTTGTCTCTGCTATTGAAAACGGATGGGGAGATAGTTTGAGTAATGAAAGAGCGATATGAGAGAGTGAAAAGGAGAAGGAGAGAGAAGGAGT
>JAODXP020000023.1:20548798-20556298 GCA_027497455.2 Sardinella longiceps
GGGTGAAAGATCTGGACTGCAGACTTGATGGCGCCTTTCCAGATGCGTAAGCTGGCCATTCCAAACACACTCATGCATCTCCATACCATCAGAGATGCACCCTTCTGAAATGAGCGCTAACAATAAGCAATAACAACTTGGGTTGTCCTTGTCCGGATGGTATGGCATCCCAGTTTTCTGAAAAGAACTTTGAATTTTGATTCGTCTGACCACAGAACAGTTTTCCACTTTGTCACAGTCCATTTTAAATGAGCCTTGGCCCAGAGAAAACGCCTGTGATTCTGGATCATGTTTAGGAATTGCTTCTTTTTTGACCTATAGAGTTTTAGCTGGCTATGGCGAATGGAAGTAGTCCTAAGGCCAGTTTGTGATACCCATTACATTAGCATTCCTGTATGTGATGCAGTGCCATCTAAGGACCCAATGATCATGGGCATCCAGTATGGTTTTCCGGCCTTGACCCTTATGCACAGAGATTGTTCCAGATTCTCTGAATCTTTGGATGATGATATGCACTGTAGATGATTATACCTTCAAACTCTTTGCAATTTTTGTCTGAGAAACTCCTTTGTGATCTCGGACTACTACTTTTTGCCACAGCATTTGGGGAACTGGTGATCCTCTGCCACCCTGGACTTCTGAGAGTCAATGCCACTCTCGGAGGCTCTTTTCATACCAAATCATGTTGCCAATTGACCAAATAAGTTGCAAATGGGTCATCAAGCTGTCCCTTATCTGAAAATTTTACTTTTCTGGCCTCTTATTGCTACCCGTCCCAACTATTTGGGGATGTGTAGCTCTCATAAAATCCAAAATGAGCCAATATTCAGCATAACATTTTAAAAAGTCTCACTTTCAACATTTGCCATGTAATCTATATTCTATTGTGAACAATATATAGGTTTATGAGATTTGTAAATTATTGGATTCCGTTTTTATTGACAATTTATGCAGTGTCCCAACTTTTTTGGAATTTGGTTGTAGATTAAAAGGACAATGGTTTGTGTTTGAGGCAGTCTGAGCCCTGATGCATGAAGCAGGACTAAACCCAGAGTCTCTGCAGGAAGTGGATCTAGAGGAAGCTGCTAGAGCTTGTGTGTGGATTAGGGTTCTAAGCCGCTAGAGCTTGCGTTTGGGTTAGGGTTCTAAGCCGCTAGAGCTTGTGTGTGGGTTAGGGTTCTAAGCTGCTAGAGCTTGTGTATGGGTACGCGGAGACTCACCCAGGGGGGCGCTAGTAGGCTTCAGGACGAGGTGGGAAAAAATAATTACAAAAAAATAAATAAGAAATCCCCATGTTGGAAATGTAAGTAGTTGGTCTACTGCAACACAGAAATAAATCAACCTCAAGTTTTGCGTAGGCTACTCGCCTACATCACTTTTCCACACGGAGTTTGAAGCCCATTCAAAAATACAAACTGCGTGATTTCGTAAATTTCTTAGGTAGCCAAGCGAGATCGGAAAACCGAGCTTCGCGTTCGTAAAGACAGGACAGCGTGGAAAAATCAAAGATAGGCTGACATGAAAGGTAAAGAGAACAAAGTGTATGGACGCGGCCAACATTGTCAAGTTGTGCCGAGAATATCCGCAGGCAACTGCAGTTCACCAAGCGTCTCAAAATTGTTTAAAATCCTGTGCTAGCTGATTTGTTTACTACCGGTAATATAAACACTAGCGCTAGTTACGGTATTTACAATAATATTTCCAGTTCTGATAATGCCCAAGTTGGCTTATGATATTTAGAAGAATTGGACGCACCAACACTGTCGCTCATTATCGTTCTCTCCCCCAGACAACACACACACACACATACACACGCGCGCTCTCTCTCTCTCTCTGCCTCCCCTTCCTGCACGTATGGCTTATTCTGTATTCTTACATGATTTATTTCCGTAAATAGGCCTAGAATCCTTTTTTACTTTTTTTAAAAAAAATCTAAAAGTAAGGACAAATAGCTTTGATTAAGTTTTTGATTCATGTGATACAGCCTATGTAGGCCTATGTTTCACAAATAAGTTAACATTGTGCAAGCCTAATTGTTACAATGTTAGATGACTTACACTTAGTTTAGATGCCAGGAAGCCAAGGTTTTTGAGTATTGATCCAACAGACGTTTTGGAATAAAATAGTTGGGATAAAAGTAACCTTTTTTGTCAGGAATAGTAACCAATGATATGTAATTTTATGTGGTCTTTCATGATGCATAACATATATTGCTGTTTAAAACACAAAATTAATTTTTATCCAATTCTATCCTTCCATCCGAGGTAGTGTAACGGTAGAAAGGTTGGGACTGGGAGGGGATAGGGGGGCCCCAGGTCCAATGAAGCCGCTTTAGGGGGGCCCAGCTTGTAAAAGGTGGAGAACCCCTGCACTAGAGCTTGTGTTTGGGTTAGGGTTCTAAGCCGGTAGAGCTTGTGTTTGGGTTAGGGTTCTAAGCCGGTAGAGCTTGTATTTGGGTTAGGGTTCTAAGCCGGTAGAGCTTGTGTTTGGGTTAGGGTTCTAAGCTGGTAGAGCTTGTGTATGGGTTAGGGTTCTAAGCCGGTAGAGCTTGTATTTGGGTTAGGGTTCTAAGCTGGTAGAGCTTGTGTATGGGTTAGGGTTCTAAGCTGGTAGAGCTTGTGTTTGGGTTAGGGTTCTAAGCCGGTAGAGCTTGTGTATGGGTAGCCTACCTGTCCCAAGCTGCTCCAGGTGGTGGCACAGTCGGAGCTGGATCTGGGCCAGCTGCAGGGAGATGCCCACGGAGGGCACGAACCACGGGGCGAAGCAGGAGTCCACGCGGGTGCAGGCTGCCAGGGCGGTGGGCGACACCAGCTGGTCACACTGGAGCTGTGAGCCTGACTCGCTGTCTGAACTGAGGGACACAAGGAACAGGAAGTCCTTCACTAAGCTGGTAGTCAGGTAAAGTCAGAATCAGAATAAATACATCAGAATTAACATTTAATTGGAATGTTGCTTGTTTGTTGATTTAAATGCCATATTACCATCAGTAATACAAATAAATGGATGTTTACAACAGGAGCAGCTTTATGGACAGTCATATAAAAAACTAGCCGAATGCCGAGTATCTGGATGATTTGTTGGTTGATCAAAATAGCTAAACAAACAAACAAAACAACTGCTATTAGACAGCTTAGACTTCCTGTTGTGATACAAAAGTAAAACATTTCCACAGGCATGTTTTCGGACTCTTGTGACATTCAGCATTCACGCGCGTGAACAGAATCAAAACAATGGATTAGCATGGTAGCTCCATAGCTAAGGGGCATTAGCGGACACATCTGGATCATGTACTTGCAGTCTACTGGCAACAGGTATGTTCCTGCAGACCAAACTGAAGAAAAAAAAATCCTGAAAACATGTTGCCTGGAGACATTATTTGCATGTCATGCTACATAAACATGGATGTCTTTGTAATTGAACTAAATGACCATTTGTTCAGTAATTTGTAGCTACTATGATTTCACCATAAAAAAACCCACCAGGAAACATCCAGAAGGGAAAGCTGGGACATTGCTCTTAAATGATAAGAATCACATGTTGAAGCTTCCCTGACTTTCAGTTGGCCAGTGTAAGATCATGTGCTCCCCCAAACACCCCCCCACCTCCTCCTCCCAAATCCCGTTTGCTTTTAGCAGAATAAAAGCGGGTGCAGTTGAAACAAAGAGTTAAGGGGAAAGGAATCAGTTTTGATCAAAACGGACAAATAATTTAAACATAAAGGAAATGTACTGTTTGCAGTATGATTATAATGAAATGCAGATGTGTTTTTTGTTTTTCGCTGGGATGGGGATTTTTTTTTCTCTCTCACTCTCTCTCTCTCTCTCTCTCTCTCTCTCTCTCTCTCTCACTCTCCTCTCCCCAACTCCGTGGTTCAGTTCTTCACTTCCATGTTTTCTTACTCCTCCCATTCTGGTCCTCTGGAGCTCCTAAAGCCACACAGAATGTGGGCTTGGCAGCTCACTTACTCACAGAGAGAGGAGGGGAGCATGTGTGTGTGTGTGTGTGTGTGTGTCTTTGTGTGATGAGAGAGAAGGAAAGAGAGATACTTAGAGGGAAACATGTGTGTATCAGAGACAGAGAGAGGGACATAGAGAGGAAATAATCGGAAGAGAAGAGAGGAGAGAGAGAGAGAGAGAGAGAGAGAGAGAGAGAGAGAGAGAGAGAGAGAGAGAGGGGGGGGGGATATAGGGACCAAGTGCAGGAGCTGGAGGAAGAGTGTAAGTACAAGTACACACTGACTGCTGGTGTTTGGCAGGTCGGCCTTGCCCCAGGAGCCTGGAACACACAAAGAGTCACACCGTTGGGCTTTATTGCCCTCCTACACACACACACACACACACACACACACACACACACACACACACACACACACACACACAAACTCCTCCATTGCCCCAAAAGCCCCCCTCCCTCGCCTCAATTAGACACACTCAAGGTAAGCAGGAAGGAATCCGGATCGGCCATGACAGCCACTCGGTGTGCTGGGAAATCTCATTAGATTCATCTGAACCCTGTCCAAGCCCGCTCCCTGGACTGCTGCTGGCCAGATGTGAGAGAGAGGAGGAGAGGAGGAGAGAGGAGGAGAGAGGAGGAGAGGAAGACAGAGGAGGAGAAAACAAGGAGGGAAGAGGAGAGGAGAAGAGAGGAGAAGAGGAGAGAAGAGGGGACAGGAAAAATGAGGGGCAGAGACTGACGCACAGGTGGGAAGAGAAGAGAAGAGAAGAGAAGAGAGGAGAGGAGAGGAGAGGAGAGGAGAGGAGAGGAGAGGAGAAGAGTAGCAGGGGTGAAGGGAAGAGAGAGGAAAGGGATAGAGTGAAAGGAGTGGTTGGTGAGTGTGTGTGTGTGTGTGTGTGTGTGTGTTTGTGTGCGCATGTGTGTGTGTACATGTCTATGTGAGTGGTGTGTGTGTGCCTGTGTTACTGTACCTCTGCTCGTCTCCAATGTCAGTGGTGCTGTTGACCACGACCCTCCAGAGGTCAGAGGCCACCAGCTCTCTTTGCTGATTGGTCAGTCCCAGGCCCAGACTCAGGCTGGGCAGCTGCAGCTCACAGGCACTGCTCTCCGACAGACTGAAGTCCCGGTAGGGCACAAACACCCGCTGGATCTCATCCCAGTACTCCAGGCTACAGGGAACCTGCACACAAACACACACACACACACACACACACACACACACACACACACACATACAAATACCATTATTTTTCCATAAATGAACAGATTTGGAAAATGGACTATCGATCCAGGACTTGTGTATATACATACTGTACATACACCCATACAGCAGAAAAAATAACCATTCATTAACAGCTTTCAGGATAAGGATTTGCTCCAAGATGTCCACGAACACACACACACACACACACACACACACACACACACACACACACACACACACGCACATGCACACCCATATCATGTTCACACATACAGACAACCCCCATTAGCCTTCAACGTACTAATATTTCCTGACGTGCACTAGAAGGACCAAAATAATCAAAGCAAATTACTGTTGGCCCACTACAGAGAAACGAGGGATGAGTCAGAGGGTTAGAAAGAGGGATGCAAGGAGAAAGAAAGAGAGAGATGACAGACAGGACAAGAGAGATGGAACACAGAGAGAGAGAGAGAGAGAGAGAGAGAGAGAGAGAGAGAGAGAGAGAGAGAGAGAGAGAGAGAGAGAGAGGGAGATGAGTCTTCCGATTTTCCACTTCTCTGCTCTGGCATCCACTGAAGAAACGGCACTGATGGGGCTAATTAAATGCGTTTGGTGTGGCGATGGCCGACCCAGGCAGAACACCAGTCCACTTCATCCAGCTCTGCGGGTCGGAACCAAATGTCCAACTCCAAGCATATCTGTTCCTACTGGTCTGTCCAAACTGACCCCTCAAGTGAGCTGGTCCTATGGTAACTACTGCCACTGGTACACAACTAATGGTCAACTACTGCCACCGGTAACTACTGCCACTGGTAACTACTGCCACTGGTACACAACTAATGGTCAACTACTGCCACTGGTAACTACTGCCACTGGTACACAACTAATGGTCAACTACTGCCACTGGTAACTACTGCCAAATGGTCAACAACTACTGCCACTGGTAACTACTGCCACTGGTAACTACTGCCACTGGTACACAACTAATGGTCAACTACTGCCACTGGTAACTACTGCCACTGGTACACAACTAATGGTCAACAACTACTGCCACTGGTATCCACTGCCACTGGTAACTACTGCCACTGGTACACAACTAATGGTCAACTACTGCCACTGGTAACTACTGCCACTGGTACACAACTAATGGTCAACTACTGCCACTGGTAACTACTGCCACTGGTACACAACTAATGGTCAACTACTGCCACTGGTAACTACTGCCACTGGTAAGCAACTAATGGTCAACAACTACTGCCACTGGTAACTACTGCCACTGGTACACAACTAATGGTTCAACTGTCAGACCACAACTACTTCAGATGAAAAAAAGTTATTTAATAAAATAATGTTAACTTGATGTTAGTTTCATTCATTAGATAATTGAATTCATTTTTTTCTACTATAATTGAGTTCATCAGTTGGACGGTAAATAGAAGCATGAATTGAGCATATATGGAAGTTACAACGAAAAAAAGTAGGGAAGAAAAAAAAAAAGTAAGGTACTTTTTCCTCTCTCAATAAGAGGCAGATGTGTGTGTGTGTGTGTGTGTGTGTGTGTGTGTGTGTGTGTGTGTGTGTGTGTGTGTGTAGTTTGTGAGATGCTGGAGTACCTAACCGCGTTCTGCTCTGATTGTTCTGCACGTACGTTTTCCACATGCTGGTGTCAGCAGCACACCTGTGATGCAGGTGATTGAGGCCACTGGCAGATGGAGGCTATCCAGAACTACACAGTGTTCATAGGGTGTGTGTGTGTGTGTGTGTGTGAGAGTGTGTGTGTGTGTGTGTGTGTGAGAGTGTGTGTGAGAGTGTGTGTAGGACGGGAGGGGGTTAGTGGGTTGCTATGGTGGTGGCGGTGAGGTAATGGGGGTTACGCAACCCCGGCGTGCCACACAGAATCTTCCCCTGAACATGCCGCCTAATTACACCTGACAAAGCCCCTCACACCGCAACGCACCTGACCCTGGAGGGGCCAGAGTTTCCACCAGTGGCAGGGGCCCACCTCAGAGACGCAGCACACAACACATGAACAACCCCCCCATACACACAACACACACACACACACACACACACACACACACACACACCTGACACACAGCAGAGAGGGAGGCAAACGTGCTGCACTTCTCTCCCTCGTTTACTACACAGCTCGTCCATGTCGAACTTCTCCTGCCGTGGCCCCACCCCCCACCCTCTTCCTCTTCCTCCTCCTCCTCCTCCTCCTCCTCCCCCATAAGCCTCTGTGGAAGTGGGCCAAGGCGGCCATCTTGAGGATGCAGAAGCCTGAGGACCAGACCAGGCAGCCTCTGTGTTTCCACCACCTGTCTGCGTTTAACCCTTCG
>JAODXP020000023.1:20558798-20566298 GCA_027497455.2 Sardinella longiceps
AGTGTGCAATACGCAATTAGAATTTGTGCCACCTCTGGCACCACGGCACACAGGCAGTTTAAACTAGTACAGTAGAGTAGATTATAGGAGAGAGAGAGAGAGAGAGAGAGAGAGAGAGAGAGAGAGAGAGAGAGAGAGAGAGAGAGAGAGAGAGAGAGAGAGAGAGAGAGGATGTAGGAATAATGCTGGGTTTGGAGGACCCCCCAACCCCCAGCTCCATGTGGCTGCCTGGTAACTCTAGAGCCATGAGAAATGACTGCTGCGCTACTCTCTCTCTCTCTCTCTCTCTCTCTCTCTCTCTGCTCCCCATCTTCTCTCCGTCCTCTCTGCTTCAAGGGGACTAAACGGAATTCCTGCGCGGAGCAGCGCAGCCGAGCTATTTCTGTTTTTCCCCGGGTTTTTATGACCGCATTTCCGTTCCCTGTAACTGGACTTTTTCGGCCTTCGAGAAATCCCATAAAAAATGAATTAATTGAGTCCTTTTGAAGTTCCCCCATAAAGGCAGGCAAATAAAGCCAAGCAGCTTCGGGGGCTGAAATCAATTAAATCTGGAAGCACAATGAGCTGGCTAATGACAAAGGGCTCTATTCAAAATCCCCCACCTCCTACACACACACACACACACACACACACACACACACACACAACCACATTCAACACACTGGCTTACTGCTGCATGAGCATTCGTATAAAACATATGAGGCAATAGTGCGTGTGTGTGTGTGTGTGTGTGTGAGAGAGAGGGGGGGCTGTGTGCATCCATCTCTTTAAGTGCGTGTGTGTGTGCTTTGTAAAAGGGATCCAGTGACTAATAATGGAGACTCAATCACTTCTTTGAACAGGGTCTGGAATCTGATCCAGGGCCCATGATGGTGGTGCCATGCCTCATCATTTGTCTCCATTTTACTGGGCCTGCACACACACACACACACACACACACACACACACACACACACACACACACACACACACACACACACACACACTCTCCACTATGAACCATAGCATAACCATAGCATACTGTATATTACACTTCTTCCTACTCCAGCACATATTTAGAGAGAGGACAGGAAACAAGCAGACAGCAACAGGCTTCTGTATGTGGTTCATGGAATCCCATAATACTCCCCTTACACTGGGGGCCGAATCTGGTGCTTAAATTTAGGCCTGGTTCAGGTAGGAGTTTGGACTGTACTGAGCTTGGCTTAAACATGGCCATCACCATCACACACTTTAGAGAGCCGCACACAAGGCCCACTTTAATGGGAGATGACCATCAATAGTGAGAGTGTCAAAGTAACTGTGTATGTAGCTATGGGAGGGAGGGAGGGAGAGAGAGAGAGAGAGAGAGAGAGAGAGAGAGAGAGAGAGAGAGAGAGAGAGAGAGAGAGAGAGAGAGAGATAAAACGGAGGAGTGCGTGAGGGGAAGCAGGCAGTCGGCCGGCGGGTGAGTGACAGCAGGACGTCCTCCTTTCAGCGCCCGCTTCGCCGCCCGGCACCCACACCTGATTCCCGTTAAAAGACTTGTCAATAGCAGATGTCCCCACGCCAGAGAGCTGAGAGAGAGACAGAGCGAGAGAGACAGAGAGAGAGATAGAAAGAGAAAGAGAAAGAGAGAGAGAAAGAGAAGAGAAAAGAGCTGTAGTATGGGGAAACCACATGTTGCTCTGGGCTCCACTACCGGGCCGGGTCCAAATGCCTGTCTTGGTTCCTGTGCCTGACGGCGGGGAGGACGGCTGCGTCTGACCTGCTGCTGCCGCTGCTGCTGCTGACCTGCCCCTTAAGCAGGCCCTGGGGAGCCCCACGCATCCTCACAGACAGGGAGCCGCAGGTCACAGGGGTCAACCTGGAGCTACCAGCAGCGCGAGTGTTCTCTCCATCTTTCCCATTCTCTCCTTCTATCCCTCCCTCCCTCCCTCCCTCTGGTCTGTCGCTTCTATTGTCTTGACTTTCTCTTCCCTCATCCCTCTCTCCTTTCTTCTCTCTCTTCCCTCTCTCTGTGCTGGTTCCATACACACGGGTCCCAGGGTGCTTCTGGCAGAGAGCGGGTGGGTTATGGAGTTTGCAGCTGCGGAGCCGGCGATCGGAGCGGAGCGGAGCGTCGGATGGGCGCCAAACATCTGCAACACCTTGTAACCTTTCAGTGTCTCTGCTTGGACACGCCGGGGGCCAGGAAAATGATTGAGATGACATGATTGAAGGAACCCAGTAGTGCGGAAAGAGGGAAGAGAGAGAGAGAGAGAGAGAGAGAGAGAGAGAGAGAGAGAGAGAGAGAGAGAGAGAGAGAGAGAGAGAGAGAGAGAGAGAGAGAGAGGAAGGGGTGAGAAAGAGAGCTAGAGGGAAGGAGAGCTTCTGCTGCTGAAATTGGCGGGGAAGAGTGTGACTGTGTGTGTGAGTGTGTGTGTGTGCGTGTAAAAGTGGGGAAGATGTTCCCTTCTCATTTGGCCTGCCAAAATCTAACCTCATCTTCGCAAGTGAGACACGTCCAATGCAGCTGACACGTCGGGGTCAAACCCCCGCTGCTGCTGCTGCTTTTTTGCCTTCCTGCCTTCCCCTCGGAGAGTCCCTGCTGCGCAGCACATCATAAAGCACGGCCCAACATCCATCCATCCACCCAGCCCCAGCATCACACACACACACACACACACACACACACACACACACAGCCTCAGGCTCGGGAAGGCCCACATCTGCCTGCGCCGCAGCCCACAGCCACATTACATTTCACTCCATCAGTAAAGCAGGGCCTTTAAACGTCAGCTGTCAGGCCCCACGGCAGAGGACCTTTAATGCCTTTAATGGCAATAACAGCAGCGGCATCCTGATCAGTGGAGGGAGAGGGAGAGAGAGGGAGAGAGAGGGAGAGAGAGAGAGAGAGAGAGAGAGAGAGAGAGAGAGAGAGAGAGAGAGAGAGAGAGAGAGAGAGAGAGAGAGAGAGAGAGAGAATGCAGAGGGAGTGTGAAGGATGGGACAGGAGAGTTTTAGGGTTTACACACTACTGTAACTCCCCACGGGCCCATCCGCAGGAACAGATCCCAGAACAGCAGATGACATGAAGGCTCGTGTAAAACCTGTCAGAACGGCGAAGGACAAACGCAAAACGGGCCCTGTGAGAGACTGGCTGTTGTGCTCCGTGCACACACATCTGGAAAAGGCACTCGTCAGGACAGTGTGACAGGTGACCATAGTGTGTGTTGTGTGTGTCTGTGAGTGTATGTGTGTGTGTGTGTGTGTGTGTGTGTGTGTGTGTGTGTGTGTGTGTGTGTGTGTGCCTCTGTGTGTGTGTCTGTGTGTGGTGTTTTCCAAGTGTTAGGTCTCAATTGTCTGCCCACAGCACCATGAGAGTAAAGAAATACTTAGTTGCAAGCAGTTGCAAGCCGTCGCAAAAGATTTAACATGTCAAATCGCAGTTTCAGAGTTTTAGGCCTAGAACGTTGCAGATTTTTCGAATCTTTGGTCTGTAGCCACCTTTAGGGAATAAATATGAGATTATATGAGATTACGAGCAAGCGAGCACCTGTAGCACGTCGCCCAGGTCGGCGGTGCTGATGTCGGGGTCCTCTGTGGTGTTGAAGGGCACTGGGGTGATCCGCACGAAGGTCAGGACCCGGGGCTCGGGGTACCTCCACATCATGACCCCGGGGCTGTCGTCCGTCTCGTTGTAGAAGACCACCTCATGGGCGCCTGGCAGCTTCTGGGAGGCTGGGGGGGAGAGAGAAAGGGATTCAGTAAGATAGATGCAAGGGGAATCAATGCTACAACAGACTGATAGAGAGATATTGGAATTAAACGTATTAATAAATAGTATCAATAAATTGACCTTGACCTTGACTGAAGTAAAGACAAAAACAAACACTGGAATCAATGCTAGAGTGAACTGAAAGATGAGGGGTCAAGTGTGCTTTGATACTGTATGATGTGGGAATGTTCAACGCCAAGTGTTCAAGTGTTTGCTCCTGTATGTTAGAACTAGTATGTATTAATTAGTAGTTAGAACTAGTATGTACAACCGGTAATTAGCCTCTTTGGGATATTGCAAGTGGGTACCAATGGCAACAACCACTGAATGTGTGTTCATTTTTCATTTATTTATGCATTTGGCCATCTGGGACAGTGTCCCCTTGAGGATCTAACCCTAGGGGTTAAGTGCCTTCTTAGGTTTTCTTGGTTTCTTAACAAATAGGCCATTATCACCTTATGGCCTACAGTAGGAGTAAGAGTAGCCGCATATACAGTATTTCAGATATAAAAAAAAATATGTATATTTTTTTCACCCGGTGGAATGGAATACTGTTTTCTGATTGGCTGTCAGGGTGTCCGTTATTTCTAGATAACAGGACACCTGAGGCATTGTTGGGTTAAAAAGGTTTAACCAGCGTTCTTTATCAATGCTCTTTAGAATGCAGCCTTGCGGATCTTCTTTCATAAGAAAATAGTACCCCCACCGAACAGGATAACTTCTTTCTAAACGCTTTTTTGCTTTAAACACTTGCTTACCATCTATACGTTTTATTTGCAACCGGGTGATAAGCGGGATAACAGCCTTCGAGGTAGAGAGATAATGGACTTCGCGTAGGCTTCGCCGTCGGGCTGTTCTTTGCCATACGCGTCGTCCATTATCTCTCTATATCGGAACACCTCGGCGGCCGTTATCCCTTACATATTTCTCTGATATCTAAAGGTAGGTCCATGATTCAGCGTTGGAAGGAAGTCTGATATTTGGGCTAAATAGATAATTAAAGGAGCCTGTTGATTGGCTCAGCCCCAGGCAGCCACTGTGTGAGTTTGTCCGAAAGCAAACATCAAACTCACAGCTGGAGCACCATGACGAGGAATTCGATTTTCACTTGCCGTGAATTATAAAATGTGAACTCCACCTTAAATAAACAAAAAACACTCACTGGACACTGAAGATTAAAAACAGCTTTCAAATAAAAGAAATATGTGACATTAATGCACACGCACGCATGCACACACGCACGCACACACACACACACACACACACACACACACACACACACACACACACACGCACACACGCACGCGCACACACACACACACACAGGATGCATCCCCTTGGGAGCAAGGCCCTGAAACTCCTCCCCACTGTCACCACTTAAAAACACGACTCCCCTCACGCGTGTTAACTGACTGCGACCCTCGGGGCCACTGAGCATCTGGCTGAGGAAAGACAATCCTGTGTTTGTTGGTTCAGACCGTAGAGTGGGTGCAGACCCCCTCCTCCTCCTCCTCCTCCTCCTCCTCCTTCAAAACATGGCTGGGCACTTAATTCAAGTCTGTTTTATGTGTACTTAAAAGACCAAAAAAAAAAAAGAAAAAAAGAAGAGAGATATAAATAATACAATAGAACACGGGCGAGCCGAGCTGAGCTGAGCTGAGCTGCCCACAAGGGGACAAACAGTGGAGCTCTCATGGCTGGAGCTGCCTTGCAGACCGTATAATTGCACCCTGGCTTGGGCATCTCCCATGCATAGCCAGCCTGCCTGCGGTCGCCTCATGAAGGTGCGCACCGTGGATTAGTTTCACCAACACACCACCAGGGCTTTTATTGATTTTATTTATTTATTTACCCCCTTACTCTTTTGTGGAGTGAGGGGGGTGACTCCGGTTGCTGTGATGGTGTGTTGTTTTCATTTTGCATCGACCACGGAGCGCCTAATCCTTCTGCTCCGTCACGGACGCCCCCTCCAGCCCCCCGCCTCCCTCTGCCCACCCCAAAGCAGGCCTGCTCCCCTCCGGCTGCGTGTGAAGCACCACTGGGCTTTCCAACACTCCAGATCCGCTCCGCAGCATGTTGCAGACAGATCTCTCTCTCTATCTATCCCTTTCTCTCTCTCTCTCCATTCCTCCCTTTTCTCTCTCTCTATCCCCTCTCTCTATCCATTTCCCTCACTCTTTCTCTCAATCCCTCTCTCTCTCTCTCATTCCCTTCCCTCTCTTTGTATCCCTCCCCTCTCTCTCTCTCTCTCTCTCTCTCTCTCTCAATCCCCCACCTCCATCTCCCTCTCTGTATCCCTCTCTCTCTCTCTCCCTGTGCCCCACTGCTGAACAGGCCTGTCTTTCTCCTGCTCCATACAGCTGGCTTGCTTCAAAGAGCAGTGGAACAATGCAACAAACAAACCCAGTGGAGACTTTTGGACCACAAAGGGCTGAGGAGGGTGGCAGCATTTTGGTGGAGGATGAGTGGGGTGGGCGTGGGGGTGGGGGTGGGGGTGTGGGTGTAGTAGGACTGGCGCAGCAGCAACAGGAGTGGGGGTGAGGATGGCAGGATTTGAGGGGGGATGTTGTGGTGGCATGGGGGTGGTGGTGGTGGGGAGGTGGGCGGTGGGTTGGGAGTTGTAGGGGAAAAAGACAATCCTGGCAGGAACAGGCTGTGTTTGCCTTCTTTGTATGAGGAAACAGACCAAATACACAGCCAACCTTGTGTAAGACTCAACCACTATGGTAATGCTTTATTTGAAGAATGACATGAGCCCATCGTTAGCATGTCATACCTCATATCATGCTGACACTGTTTAGGTGTCAGACATTACAAAAAAAACAAACAAATTAATCTTAATGACAAGAGTCATACACATGAATGTGTCGTTAATGTTCATGATAAGTGTCGTGCCATAGGCCCATGTCACTTCTACGTACACACCTTCAAATAGAGTGTTACCGGTTGTTAGTGAGCGTTAATGTAAATGTGAGATGTCAGAGTTACAGACTCCTAACACGCACGTCCCGTTTCAGGGATAGTTTTTATACGCCCATGTAATAAGGCTTATGAATGAGAGTTCATCTGGGAGGAGGGCTGTGGTTAAGCTATGAGGTTTACTATACTTGGATGGTCTTTTTCCAATGTTTTCTATGGTTTCCTTTTCAATTTGATGTATAGTTTTCTTAATGCTATTTATTTATTGCGGAGAGAGTGCCAAGGCATGCTATATTTCATTGCTGTGGTACTGTACCTGTACTAATATGCATATGACAAATAAACCTGAACCTTGACCCTTGAACTTTGAACTTTGAGGCACAGGCATCAAGTGGATACCCGCAGTGTTGAGGAGGTGTCGAGGGTACCTGGATCTTGGATGTACTGGAAGAGGCCGGTGCGGAGGTCATCGGAGCTGTGCTCCGTCTTGGAGGGGTGGGGGCCGGGGGGAGACTGGGGTCGGGAGGTGAGGAGCGGCTCCTCTGGTCCTGTGGGGTCAGGCTGGCCGCCCTTCTGTAGGTACTCCTGCAGGTACTCCTGGATCAGCAGCAGGCAATTCATATGCTCCTGACCCCAGAAGATCTGAGAGAGAGAGAGAGAGAGAGAGAGAGAGAGAGAGAGAGAGAGAGAGAGAGAGAGAGAGAGAGAGAGAGAGAGGATGAGAGGAGAGGAAAATGGAGAAAAGGAAAGAAGGAGTAAAATAAAAACAGAGAAGGAGAGGTGAGGACAAAAGAGGAGGGAGGGAAAAGAGGGGGGGGGCAGGAGAAGAGAGAGCAGAGAAG
>JAODXP020000023.1:20568798-20571298 GCA_027497455.2 Sardinella longiceps
GTGTGTGTGTGTGTGTGTGTGTGTGTGTGTGTGTGTGTGTGTGTGTGAGAGAGAGAGAGAGAGAGAGAGAGAGAGAGAGAGAGAGAGAGAGAGAGAGAGAGGTTTAACACTTTTATTCAATCCGTTTTTGAGTGTTAAATAACACTGTGTCATCCAACTTACCAACAAATAACAATAACATACAATGCATCAGTTTAGTGCCAACACACCAGATCACACACCAGTCTATATTTTATACATCATTCTTTAAAAAACACATTTCAATCATCCTCAATCTCACACAGCAGCTCAGGTATTTTGTTCATACATGTTTAATTCACAAGATTGTTACTTTGATATCTCAATGCTGTCCACTTATCTACAATATAAATATTTTGGCAACACTATCATTATGAATGGTCATGCACATAGACCAGTATTCCCCCAGGTGCTTAAAGGGCAACTTCAGTAGCTTGAGCAATAGAGCTCTTGTTGAAAATGATTGAAGTTGCCCTTTAAGCCCTAAAAAAGCCCAAGTAGCTCCATGCATTTCAGCCTGCATCCTTATTTTTTTTTACTTAAGCCCATGGGAGAATACCAGCCATAAAGCATTTTGAACTGAATTGAATTGAAATGAAATGAAATGAATTGAGAGGCCCCCCACTAGTCCCAAGTCAGTGGCAGTGGAGTTGAGGGGGGGGGGGCACTGAGGTCCTGCAATGGAGATGGATGGAGCTCCACTGAGGGCCAGTGTGATGGATAGCCTTGTTTACTTGTCAAGAGGAGCTTAGGACAGGGCTGTTGTGTGACGCGCTGTTGGCACAGGGCCTGCAGACACTCGCAAAGCAGAGACAGCTTCAGGAGGAGGAGAGGGAGGGGGAGATCAAAGCTACTGTAAAAGGGAGAGAGAGAGAGAGAGAGAGAGAGAGAGAGAGAGAGAGAGAGAGAGAGAGAGAGAGAGAGAGAGAGAGAGAGAGAGAGAGAGAGAGAGAGAGAGAGAGAGAGAGAGAGAGAGCAAAGAGAAGAGTGGTTAGAGAGTGAAAGAGAAGAAAAACAGAGGGAAGCGAGGAGAGAGAGAGAGAAAGACAGATATAGAGAGGGGCAAAAGGAAGAGAGAGATGAGAGGAGACAAGAGGAGAGAGAGAGAAGAGAGAGAGAGAGAGAGAGAGAGAGAGAGAGAGAGGGAAAAGGAGAGAGAGTACTGTAGAACTTGAGACAAGAGCAGAAGGGACTACACTGAGGGCCGCTGGAGAGCAAGGTTGACTTCAGCAGCTCATAAAGCATAGTGTGTGTTAACTGGAGGTCACCTCGGGCCACTGCCCCGCCTGATGGACGAGGCCCCGCAGGACACTTGTGACGGAAAGGGACACTAGGGGGACATGTGTGTGTGTGTGTGTGTGTGTGTGTGTGTGGGAGGGGGTTGTGTCCGAACTGTCACCACTCACTCTTACGGCTGAGAGGTTCGCATGCGGACACCGCGCTACCCCAATGCGGAGTCGGGCTGCCCCCTCAGCTCGTAAATCTCCCATGAGCCTTTGCAGGACATGCTGACGCTCTCCCTCTCCCCCTGGCCAGTGGCATGCTGGGCTCTGGTTACTAATGTAGCTCGACAGCAAACACTTCCATCACTGGTCTTTACAAGGAGACAGAGACACGCCAACGCCACACCCCCCTCCTCCCCACCACCACACACACACACACACACACACACACACACACACACACACACACACACACACACACACACACACACACACACACACACACACACACACACACACACACACCTCTCTTGTTTTACATCCTTTTTTTCTCTCTCTAACTGTCATGTTCTCTCTCACTCACTCTGTCTCTTTTCTTCAGTGTCTTTGTCTCCCAAAAGGGGCTGGTTCTCTAAGGAGTTGATTTTGTGAAAGGTTTTAGGACTGTCGTCATAATGCACAAGATCAAATTTTATTTTTGGGGTACGTTTTCAAAAGATCAGTTTCATTTGTGGGTGTGTGTGAGTACAAAATGAAAACAGCGCTTAAATTACTTCGTCTCCATGCATCTTTCCTTCCTTCTTTCTTTCCTTGTTTCTGTCTCTCTCTCTCTCTCTCTGTCTCTCTCTTTCTCTCCTCCACTCTAATAAGTCTGTACAGCTTTGTGAAGCTGGCCCCCCCTCAAATCTAAAATGCTGAAATGACACTGCTGTTCGTTTGTGCTGCGTTTGTGCTGCAAATATTTTCGTTTGTGCTATTAACACTTTTGAGTAATTTAAAAATACATTTTTGGACATGTGACGTCACGCAGCCCCCCTCCACATCCAAATCACTCCAAACAGTCTCTATCGGGACATGCCTGAGGCTGCCCACCCTCCTCAAACCCAAAATGCTGAAAAAACACTGTTCGTTTGTATTGAAAATGTGTTTCTAAATTACTCAAAAGCTTTAATAGCACAAACAAAAATATTTACAGCACAAACCAGCACAAATGAACTGCAGTGTTATTTCAGCATTTTGGGTTTGAGGGGGGGGGCAGC
>JAODXP020000023.1:20578798-20581298 GCA_027497455.2 Sardinella longiceps
TAAACAAACGGCAGAGCTGGCCGGGTGATGCATCTGTCCCTGGCAGCCCCTAATGGCAAGAACAAGGGGTGCACTCGCTGCTAAAAATAGACCCCTGAATCTAAGCAGGAGAACAGAGGCATCGGGTGGGTGGTTGGCGGGGGAGTGGAGGGGGGGGGGGTCATTTTCATAGTATTGTGACACAAAGAGACGCTTGCACTCTCTCATGTTCTCCCTCTCTCTCTCTCTCTCTCTCTCTCTCTCTCTCTCTCTCTCTCTCTCTCTCTCTCAGCAAACTTTTTCCATTGTTTTGCAGCGAGGAGTGTTTTTTGACTGTGTTTATCAAAGTCAACACATCAAACGAGGACCAAAGCTGCAAAGCTGGTGAAAATCAGCGCGGGCCGCAGCCTCTCGTATTGTCTCATGGCGGAGTTATGTCGACTCAAGTAAACAAGTGCAAATTGTTGAGGTTTTAATTAAAATTTTCGACAATCATTTTATCTGAAGTAACCCTATATAATAACATCTGTGCCGCAGATGCAAGAGTGTACGCGTTCCAGCGCTCTCTCACTCGCTCGCTCTTCAGTCCCCTCCTTCGTCAAACACTCCCCCACCAGAGAGAGAGAGAGAGAGAGAGAGAGAGAGAGAGAGAGAGAGAGAGAGAGAGAGAGAGAGAGAGAGAGAGAGATGGAGAGAGAGAGGGAGCCAAAGAGACAAGGCAAGAAGAAAACACAAAGGCAGAAAGAAAAAGCCTAAAATTGACAGTACAAACACAAGAAAATTGATAGACACGGAAGGGTGGGAAGAGGAGAGAGAGAGAGAGAGAGAGAGAGAGAGAGAGAGAGAGAGAGAGAGAGAGAGAGAGAGAGAGAGAGAGAGAGAGAGAGAGAGAGAGAGGGGGGGGGTGGATGTTGAGGGGTTTGGGTGGTGAGAGAAAGCGAAAAAGAACATAGACAGCACAAGAATGGCATAACCTCTCCAGTTTCAGCCTAGAGTGGATAGATTGCTGAACCTGGGGATGACAGAACCACAGTCAGATCGCTCCAAGTCTTTGATAGAGCATGAACGCTCACAGTGGAACCAAAAACAACACAACCCCCCCCCGCCGGTGAGCATACAACAACATGGCAGACGGTTGTCTTTGGCAGGAGAAGGTTACTTTAGATGTGGGCAAGACAGAGAGCAGTTCTGGGGGGTGCACTTTGGCTCATCTGCCTCTCACTTGGCATCCAGTGCAGCACTCAGGGAGACTGCGGCAGCACTAACCCTCCCTCAGGGCTGCCTATAGCCCAGCTAGATGAGGCCTGACACAGCTGTCAGGACTGGGGGTGCTGGGGCTAAAGGGTGTCTTCCCTGGTCCTGGCAATAAAGGCTTCTAAAAGAATGTTTGACCCCTTGAGAAAAAGGCCCACTTTGCTGAGTCTTAGTCTTCATCAGATATGTGTATCACTTAATACTGCACATTCTGAGCTTTCCAATGATGTTATTGTAGGTCATGATGAATGCTTTGCACATTCATGTGATAGTTAGTGCATCTAAAAATTCTAATATTAAAAAAAAGCTCTGTGTCCATCTCACATCTGTTCATCATGACTACTGCCAACCGCAAATCAGGAAAACCCACTGATCCCAATGCTGTATAGCATTCCTCTCTATGATCAGGAAAAGCTACTGATCCTCTCTATGATCAGGAAAAGCTACTGATCCCAATGCTGTATAGCATTCCTCTCTATGATTAGCGGTTACCAAACAATCCACCACAAAATAAATAAATAATTTCCTTTATATATCAAAAGTTGTTCTCAGATCCCTGTCTGTCATACAGCCTAAACTGCCCTGAAAGTAAACAAGATGTAGCATGTGTTGATGACCCTTATAATGACTGTTAAGAACTTCAAAGTAAAGGTAGTGAGCTGACCCTGTAAACATTCTAGGGATAATGGGGCTGAGCTCAACTACCAATCAAATACAGACCTCCTTTCTTGTGCAATGGAGAACATGTTGTTAAATGACTATCTCTCTATCTAATCTAAATTGCTCGGTCTAAACCAATTTGTTAGCGTTCAATGAATAAAGCCTGGCCTGCGTATAAACAAACACACTCGTGTTTACAATTAGAATCGTAGATTAGTCCTCCGATCTCCGTTGTTTTCCATTTTTGCATTCATTTTGTCCCTCTGTCTCCTTCTTCTTTTGTACCCCACCCATACACACGCACACGCGCACACACACACACTAACGCACACGCGCACACACACACACACACACACACACACACACACTACACTCCTCACTCCCCTAGAACCTGAGCCAGATGCATGAGATCCAGTTTCAGCAGGACCAGGTCATACTTGCCTAGTTGCGTCCTGGTGCAGGGCCAGGACGCATGACAGTGATGCAACATGGGCCATTTCCTGCGATCTATCAGCCCTGCTTTGTTGTGGCTCACCGCGGAGTCATTCGCCCCAAGCCCAGCTCGTTGGGGTCAGATGACTGGGGGTGGGGTGGGGGGGGGAGTGGG
>JAODXP020000023.1:20593798-20596298 GCA_027497455.2 Sardinella longiceps
GCTTATGGGGTTATCTAGAGTAAACCAACCTGTAGCCTTGTTGTGTGACACAGCAGAATGATGTGAGGATGTAGGTATGGTATGAGAATGACAGAATTTGGTAAGTGGGACGGCAGCCCATGCTAACTGATAAGGGAGAGAAAAAAAAAAAAAAAAAAAAAAGAGAGAGAAGAAAAAAGAGAAAGTTTTGCTTTCTGTCACTCCTATCAGTTAGCTTTAGCTGCCAGTTCACAAATTCAGCCTAAGTTGCTCCAAATGTTGCCGTTGCCTTATACCCATCTTATACCCATAACAGGGAAGAACAGGGATATGGGCTTACGGACTCAACTTGAGGAATTCTGCATATGTGACACCCCCCCCCCCCATGTCTGACGCTTTGACATGCAACTCCATGTCTGAGAGTTTCCTTCCTCACCTGTGCAGTTGTAGCTGGGCGCTACGCCCTTGAGGAAACTCACACACACACACACACACACACACACACACACACACACACACACACACACACACACACCTCCTCACCTGTGCACTTATAGCTGGGCGCCATGCCCTTGAGGAAACACATACACACACACACACACAGACACACACACACACACCTCACCTGTGCACTTGTAGCTGGGCGCTACGCCCTTGAGGAAACACATACACACACACACACACACACAGACACACACAGACACACACACACCTCCTCACCTGTGAACTTATACCTGGGCGCCATGCCCTTGAGGAAACACATACACACACACACACACACACACACACACACACACACACACACACCTCACCTGTGCACTTGTAGCTGGGCGCTACGCCCTTGAGGGTGACGTCAAAGACGGAGAGCTCCAGCCGCTGCTTGCGGTGGTGGCAGGAGAGCAGGGCGGAGGGCTGGAACACCTGCAGGTAGAGCAGCGGCTCCAGCAGGCCGTCCCCAGCGCCTCTTCGCCCGGGCTGCCGCACCACCGTCACCCCCAGGGCCTGCCGTGCCGACGAACGACTAGGCGTCCCCAAGCCCTCTAGCGACAGCAGCCCTCCTGGCGACGAGCGGCCGACCGCCCCCACTGAGGGAGCGTTGCTGTTCAAGAGGTCCTCCGCTGTCAGGGCGGAGAGGTCGGAGGTCACGGCGGCAGGGGTCGGTGGGGTTGAGGGTTCGGGAGGGCGATCCCCCTCAGGCATGTTCAGGGCACTTTTGCTGGGGCGGGGGTCGCTGGAGGAGGCAGGGGAGGATGTGGAAGTAGGGGTGGTGGTGCTGGTGCTGTCGGAGGTGGTGGTGGGTTTCGGGGCGCGGACTGAGGCGTAGGTCATGACCGCCATGCGTCCGGCGGTGAGGAAGACGTCGAAGGGGATGAAGCTGAGGTTCTTGGTGATGGTGGGCTGGCGTGAGGGTCGGGCCAGACGGTGCTGGCTGGCGCCGCTTTGCTGCTCGATCTGCACGATGCGAAGACGGGCGCTGTCGCTGCCAAAGCCGCTGTCCTGGGCCCCCCCACCGCCACCACCTCCGCTGCCACCCGTGCTGGACCGCGACACACTTTCAGCTTGACTTGCCGCAAAGGACAGGGTACTGTACTGCTCCTGATAGCGGACCTGTGACACACACACACACACACACACACACACACACACACACACACACACACACACACACACACACACAAAGTTCATATATTAGTAAGTTGTTGTAAGCTATGCAAGTCAAGCTTGTATCTACACAGTGGTGTTATTTATACTGTACACTACACCTGACCTATAGGCTCCAGTGGTGTGAGTTATAGCAGTATACATTATCTATAGGCTCCAGTGGTTTCAGATATAGTAGTACATATGGTCTATTCTGCCTCAGTGGTGTACAGTATAGCATCACATATTCAGGCAGTCACTGCCAGACACTAAAGGTTGTTAATTTTATTTCTGACTGAAAATTCCGTCACCCCCGCGCAGAGAGACAATAAAGCTGAACCCGAGGCTGGTGTGTGTGTGTGTATGTGACAGCCGAGGCTGGTGTGTGTGTGTGTGTGTGACGGCCTGCTCTGTGTCAGATCACGTTAGTGCCAAGCATAGAGCACGACTTCTGACACAAAAGCTCCAAGGTCTCTGTGGCGATATGACTGATATTACACATCATTTAAAGCGAGCCCTTGTAAACCTCTTTAAAAGTTGTATCTGTACTGTACAAAGTCTATTTGTCCCCCCAGACCTACATAAGGTGCGGCGCGTCCGCTGTACGGCACAGAGGACAGGCCCCTCCGACGCGCCGCGAGTCAAACGTCATGGGTGTTAAAGAGTTCACACATAAAGCCTATGAGAGTGTTGGGTTTAAGGGCCTACGTAACCCCTGGGCACTGCCACAGAGAGAGAGAGAGAGAGAGAGAGAGAGAGAGAGAGAGAGAGAGAGAGAGAGAGAGAGAGAGAGAGAGAGAGAGAGAGAGAGAGAGAGAGAGAGAGAGAGAGAGAGAGAGAGAGAGAGAGAGAGAGAGAGAGAGAGAGAGAGAGAGAGAAT
>JAODXP020000023.1:20601298-20608798 GCA_027497455.2 Sardinella longiceps
ATGACGTCAGTGGAGTATCATTTAGTGCTGTCGTCGTTGGTGAGGTGACCATGAGGACACAGCATCAGGGGACAGCGAGTGTGCGTGTGTGTGTGTGTGTGTTTCAGGGCCGGTGACAGTGTTTTGCGGAGGAGGTCGTCGCCGCAGGAGAGGAAGTTATTGAAGTGACCTCATCACCACTGGGACTCTGAGCCTACAGGGGTCATTTCATTTAGCCTCACGCTAAAGACAACAGCAGAGAGAGAGAGAGAGAGAGAGAGAGAGAGAGAGAGAGAGAGAGAGAGAGAGAGAGAGAGAGAGAGAGAGGGAGAAAGAGAGACACAGGCAGAGATGAGAGCGGAGAGATAGATAGAGATCCTCTCATCTTCTTGACCATTGAAAATTGTAGACAGACAGGGAGAAATGGAAAGAGAAGAGAAGAGACGAAAAGGGTTGCAAAGACAAACTACAGGGGACAAGAAAAAACGGTTGCAGAGACAGGGAGAAAGAGAGAGAGAGAGAGAGAGAGAGAGAGAGAGAGAGAGAGAGAGAGAGAGAGAGAGAGAGAGAGAGAGAGAGAGAGAGAGAGAGAGAGAGAGAGATTGTCACAAAATGTCGATGAGGGGAAGTGGAAGAGGAAGCACATACAGCAGACGCAGAGACAGGCTACAGTAACACAGTGCCATGGCTAGTGTGCATGTGTGTGTGTGTGTGTGTGTGTGTGTGTGTGTGTGTGGGTAGATGAGTGGAGTGTCAGTAGGGGGCTCTCTGAGTGTGGCAGTGAGGACCTCAGTTGTGGGAAGAGTCCCTGCTGGGTGAGCAGAAGAGAGGGGAGAAGAGTAGAGGAGAGAAGAGAAGAAAGCACACAAGAAGAGAAGAGAAGAGAGGAGAGGAGAGGAGAGGGGAGAAGAGTAGAAGAAAAGAGAAGAAAAGAGAGGAGAAGAGAGGAAAGGAGAAGAGAGCTGAAGAGAAGGGAGGAGAGGAGAAGAGAAAAGAAAAGAATAGAAGTGAGCAGAGAAAAGAAAAGAGAAGAGAGAGAGAGGAGTGAAGTGAAGCCGAACCCAGAGAAGCAGAGGCTGCTATGGGAATCTGCCTGCCTGGCCAAACACCGTCTTGGCAGCCACATCCATTCGCTAACACTGCCCTGCAAGAACCCAAAGCACATCAGCACATGGTGTGTGTGTGTGTGTGTGTGTGTGTGTGTGTGTGTGTGTGTGTGTGTGTGTGTGTGTGTGTGTGTGTGTGTGTGTGTGTGTGTGCATGCAAGCACAATGCCAGTCTCTCTCACTTCCCCCCCCCCATCTGACCCCCTGCTTTCCAAAGCCAACAGCACCAGAGCTCAACATGTGCATGCAGATGCGATGGCAGCACAGTCAGAGTCAAGTCCACATGTCAGGACTGCAAACACAGCAGGCCTCAAACCAAACCAACGTCAGCCTCTTTTCAAAGACAAAAAGAAACAATAATAATCACTTAGGAATGAAAGTAAAAAATACATAAGCAAACGCCATTAAAGATGGCAATTCATTTTGAAATGTTCTGGAAGCTGGCGGAGGAGGCGAAGGGGGGTGGGACTGGAATTTATGATATGAAGTCATTGCTGCTTTTGACTGCTTTAAGTGGCCCTCGGCATCAAAGCAGTAGGAGGAGGAGGAGGAGGATGAAGAGGAATGTGTGTGTGTGTGTGTGTGTGTGTGTGTGTGTGTGTGTGTGTGTGTGTGTGTGTGTGTGGGGAGGTTGGGGGGGATAAGCCCTGCTCTAGTAACAAAGGGAACCTGCTCTAAACTGGGGCTGAACCACAACAAAGGCTGGGAGGGGAGGGGAGGGGCGGGGCGGGTCGTGACCCGGGTTAGCGCCAGGGAGCAGAGCGGCTCATTGCGACTGACTGTCAGCACAAGCACTCGGGCCGGCGCCAGCTACGACGGGACACAGTACAGACACACGGACCCCAGAACACAACACACTCTCTGAACTCCCCTTTTAGCCGCACCCCAGTATATGTCAGAGATGAGAGAGAGAGAGAGAGAGAGAGAGAGAGAGAGAGAGAGAGAGAGAGAGAGAGAGAGAGAGAGAGAGAGAGAGAGAGAGACTTGGAAAGCAGAAAGCAAGAGCAAAATGATGAGAGAGAGAGAGAAAGATAGAACCTATGAGAAAGGAAATATGTAGAGGGTGAGAATGAAAAGAGAGCAGGAAGAAGGCAAAACTGATGGAGGGAGCTGGAGAGAGAGAGAGAGAGAGAGAGAGAGAGAGAGAGAGAGAGAGAGAGAGAGAGAGAGAGAGAGAGAGAGAGAGAGAGAGAGAGAGAGAGAGAGAGGCCTTGAGAGGACAGCTCCACGTCTGTCTCCCATTGTTTGTGTGTGGAGTTCCGGCTGGCTGTGTAGGAATGGGACTAATAACCCAATCCTAATATTTTCCTCACGTGTCCAGCCTTTGCTTTTGTTCGCTGATGCCACAGTTGGACAGGCAATACAAAACATCCGATGACAGTAATAATTCGAGCATGTCCACATTCCCCAGGCCTTTGGTCAGGCCTCGGCCTCGCTCTCGCTACAACTGTCTTCTCTCCCTCACACACACACACACACACACACACACACACACACACACACACACACACTCTCTTTCTCTCTCAATATGGCCTTCCGAACACGTCAGACACTCAAGATCCAAAACACTGTCTTCCTGTCATGGCATAGCAAAGGGGAAAGACTGCATGAAGGGAGGGGGGAGGAGAGAGAGAGAGAGAGAGAGAGAGAGAGAGAGAGAGAGAGAGAGAGAGAGAGAGAGAGAGAGAGAGAGAGAGAGAGAGAGAGAGAGAGAGAGAGAGAGAGAGAGAGATGAACGAGTGGGGGAAAAGACATGTGGAGAAAGCAATAGAAGAGGAACAGGCAGAGAAAGAAAGAGGGAGCTAAGGAAAAGTAAAAAAGAAAAGACAAGAAATGAAAGAAGGACTGCGTAAGAGGAAAGAGAAGGGAGATGGAGTGAGAAGAGAGGATAGAGAAGGAGCAAAGGAAAGAGAGGAAAAATGGAAAGAGAAGAGAGAGCGAGAGGCTGAGCTAGTGAACGAGTGAGCGAGTGAGAGAGAGAGAGAGAGAGCGAAGCACAACAAGCCCAAAAAAAGGCCCCTTGTTTGTTCATGTGTTGTGCGGTTTGGCAGGAGCCGTGGTGCCGAGACAAAGGCAGGACTGGAGGATGATAAAACCTGCAGCCGTAAAAGCCACGGGAAGAGATGGCAGAGCAGAGCAGAGCGCAGCAGAGACTGAGTCAGAGAGACCGAGTCAGAGAGCACAGCAGAGCAGAGCACAACACAGCAGAGCAGAGCAGGCCTCTCTGTGGGAACACCAGCACACCATAGCAGGCCAGGCCCTGCACACACACACACACACACACACACACACACACACACACACACACACACACACACACACACAGAGAGAGAGATAAAGAATCGAAAGAAAGAAGATGAGAGGAGCAGAGAAAGAAGACCAGGCACAAAAGAGGATGAGAGAGAGAGAGAGAGAGAGAGAGAGAGAGAGAGAGAGAGAGAGAGAGAGAGAGAGAGAGAGAGAGAGAGAGAGAGAGAGAGAGAGAGAGAGAGAGAGAGAGAGAGAATGAAGAGCAGGGCTCATCCAGGTGTGCTGGGGAAGAGGGAAGAAACACTCCTTTAGTTGAACCTCTAGCTCAAGTTCTCACATCAGACAAGAGAGGGGCAAGGAAGGAAGAGAAGAGAAAGCAAGAGAAGGGGAAGATAATAATTGCACAGGACAGGAAAGAGGAGAGGAGGAGGAGAGGAGAAGGAGAGGAGGAGAGGAGAGGAGTGGAAGGTCTGCAGAACACAGAACGGATCTGCACGCCTCCTACCAGCTGCAGGAGTTGCTTGGCCCTGTGGGCGGCCTTGGGTTGATTACAAACTTTTTTGCCGCACAGAACAAGCAGCAAAATTAAAACAAAATTGGGAAAGCAAAGGGAGATGGGTCTGCTCAATGTCAGGGGAGAAACCCCAGAGCCCCCGCGCCGCGGCTCAGCACCGCATGCGGACCCAGGGAGGGCTAGATCTCCCATGATCCTCTCTGGTAGTCTGGAGACGTTCCTTGGTACCTCAGCAGCCCACCCCCCCCCCCACCCCCCACCCCGTCTCTGCCCATCCTGTTCCTGATCCTCAAACGGCCCCCGTGGTTCTAATTGTGGTGAGTCAGGAAGGATCATAAAGTTAGTCTACGCAGACCAAACTACAAGCCACAAAACAAATCTCATGTACCCCTTACTGTATGCGCTTTTTACGTTCCCTGCATCGCTTGCTTCGAATTACACAGCATGTCTGATGTGTGTTGTGCATGGCAAACGTCGGAAACAAAGCCCGTTTACTATCCCCGTGCCTTTGTGAACTGGCGCGCAGGACTTGTAGCATGCATTACAAGGCTGTGTTAAAATGTCGTCTCGGAGCAGAAAAAAATTAGCCAAAACATTGCGAGCTTTTCGCTAAAAAACACAAAAATAGGGGTCCGAAAATGAGTTTGGTCTGCTCGAGGTATTTCAATACGATATGGAGATAATTCAAACCACTTGCCCTGGGTTTTGTGGGTCCTCATAAACACTTGGCGCAGAAATGACCATCCTCAGTGCAGAGGGGCAGTGACTGGATTTTTACATGCAATCTGGCCGATCACAGGCTCTATACGGCATAGATATCACATTATAAAGAAGTCGAAGTAATAAAATAAAATATGAAAAGCTTCAGATACAGTATCGCCAGAGCAGATCCAGATGGCGGGCGTTTGGGAGGGAAATTTTTCTGGCAGCGCTCGATGGCCCTTTTATATACGCGATTCCATGCCCCCGTCCAAACGAAACCCTAGTCTGCTGCCATTGCGCACATTTTTTGGGAGACAATGAAGCTATCTCATCCATGCCGCCGAGGCCCAGATGATCCAAAGGTGCAACAGAGAAAACAGCGAGTGTCTGTGTGTGTGTGTGTGTGTGTGTGTGTGTGTGTGTGTGTGTGTGTGTGTGTGAGAGAGGGGGATTTAATTGGTCAGATTCAGACCCAGGCATTTAGGACGATCTCTCATTTTTCCAGCGAGAAAGACAGAACAGAACAGTGAGAGCAGCAGCAGCAGGAGGCAAACAAAGGGTGAGAGAGAGAGAGAGAGAGAGAGAGAGAGAGAGAGAGAGAGAGAGAGAGAGAGAGAGAGAGAGAGAGAGAGAGAGACGGGACAACTGGCTCCTATTAGCAAAGCCCATTCATATTTAGGTTTCAAATTTGTGTGTGGGTAATTTTCTAATCTAATATCCAGTGCGCTGTATTTACACATGCCGGCGGTCCCTCGGAGAGAAGAGCAGAGCTCTGGCAGAGATGTTGACACTCCGGGGTTTTGGACGACACGACCCGAGCGGGAGGAAATGGTGGTGGTGGTGGTGGTGGTGTCAGCGAAGAGGGCCTCTACCATTAGCCCTCTCCACCAGGCCTGGCCAAGAAGAGCCTGTTGTGTTGAAGAACTGCAGACAAGCGCGAGGGGAAGTGGGGCTTCAAAGGACCGAGCGAGCGAGCGACCTCAGAGCTGCATTAGAACGCAGGCCTGGGAGAGACTAATCTTCAGGTTTGGGTTACAAAGACCAAATGACTTATTAACTTTACGTCGTCACATCAGGGGGAAAACAAGAGGGGTGGGTGCGGGATGTAGTGGTGGTGGTGGTGGTAGGGGAGGGGGGGGGAGTTGTGGCAATGATTTTGGACAAACAACATAGGGGGGTGGGGGGTGGTTAGTTTCACAATGCTTTTGTGTTTTGTGTTTTGGTGACTCCCCCACCAAACCGGCAGATGTCTGTGACTTCAAACGGGAACGCGGAGCGTTCTCCCCATTAGGTCATGGAATGCCTGTTCTGTTCCCCACACCACGCAGCAGCTCCTCGCCTCTGCTTTAGTTACGAGGGGCTAAGAAACAGCAACACGAGATGGCGTGGGGGGGGGGGGGGGTGTAGGGGGTAAGGTTGAACCAAAGGTTAGAACCGGAGCAGGGACGGGACGGGACCTCTGGAGAGTGGCCCTGCAGACGAGCGCGCAGCGGCCGAGAAACTGTTATGATTCGGCCGCTGAGACCCCCGGGTGGGAGAGAGACGGCAGGGATGAGAGCAAAACACTCTTTTGGCAAAAGCCTTGTTTAGAGGAACAGAATTAGAAAAGGACGAGAAGGAGAAACAATCTCCCTCTCATTTCGGTCTGGAAGCCCGCCCAGCACTGAGGGCTGACAGATGGGTGGGGTGGTGGTGTGTGAGAGTGTGTGTGTGAGAATGTGTGTGTGTGGGGTGCTTAAAGTGATAAAGTGCTTGCTGGAGAGGTGCTAAAATTACTGTTCCCGAAATGAGGATCAGCAATCAGTTAACACTGACAGGGCTACATAAGATGGATAGCCCTCGGACGACCGCCCTCTTCGGTGCGCTTCAATAACACAGCAATGGACCCTCAGATTTACACAACCCCACCGGAGTCTCTGGAGTTGATTCAGAACACTCACTTGGACAGATAAACACACATCTCACCTTGATTGGTACTGTAGGTCAGTTTCCTGCGGATGGGGATGGGGATGGGGATGGGGATGGGTTGGGGCTTGGGGTAGGGGGGGTGAATGGGGGTGAATGGGGGTTTGGGAGTAACCTTGTTCTGCACTCCCCGCTGCAAAACAAGTGGAGAACAGGAATCCGGCCACGGGGTCAGTCATGCCGATCCCGTAACAGCCAGAGGGGAAGAGGAAGTCACATCTCAGTCATCATTTTTAAGTGGGCAGGCGGGCAGGCGGCTCGGCTCGGCTCGTGAGCAGGGTGTGTGTGTGTGTGTGTGTGTGTGTGTGTGTGTGTGTGTGTGTAGGGGGTGTGTGGGTGGGGGTGGGGGTGGGGTGATGTGGAGTGCTGGCGGGAGGGTAACCCAAACCTGCCGAGGCGGGGAAAGCGCACACCCGGCTACATTCATTCACCTGTTATTGTAAAAGTGCAAGCTCTGCTTACACAGGTGGAAGGTGTTTTTTTTTCTCCCTCTCTCTCTCTCTCTCTCTCGCCCTCTCTCTCTCCTCTGCCTTCTTGCCTTTCGCCACACGAGCAAAGGGGGCTCGGGCAATCAAACCAAACACGCCGCTGCTGTGCTGAGTGGCTTTGGCTCGACAGGGTTTTTGTGTTTGACTGCTCCCTGGAGTAGGGTGACCCCATTTCCCCCCACGGCCCGAGAGGAGGAGGAGGAGGGGGAGGAAGGAGAGGAGAGGAGAGGAGAGGAGAGGGGGTGGGTGAGCAACAGCCACACCAACCCCGACTAGTCTAACCACCCTCTTTAACACCCCCCCCCCCCCCTAACCTTACCTGAGTCTCGAAACCTGAGCTGAGAGGATCACGGTTGGGGTCACGGCAGGGTCGCTGCGCCTCTCCTCAAAGGCTGCATTTGTTTCCCCTCTAACACGATTTCAGGCTCGCCGATTTTATCTGGAGTTTCACGCCAATTTTGACAAACCGATGCGAGCAGGCGATTCAGCTGCTACT
>JAODXP020000023.1:20621298-20623798 GCA_027497455.2 Sardinella longiceps
CAGAAATCTATGTTAGCTGGTATGTTGGCAAAAGTGCATAATGGTTGCTAATCACAAAAGCATCTAATAATAACAGCACTGTGTAGTGAATGTTTAAAGACAGGTTTGGGTGGGTGTAGAAGTGTTCTCGAATAACAACGGCTGAACTCACCTCCACCTGTGTGTTGTCTGGGGAGATGGGCTTGCTGAAGATGATGGCTGGGGCAGCGGTGACGCGCACAGAGAAATCGGTGAGGATGGGGGTCAGAATGGCTCTCCGCTCCTGATGCCGCTTGATGCTACGGGAAGACAAACACACGGACACACACAGACAAATACAAAATTAAACAAAACTGATGTTGTTTTGTGATGTACAAACAACTCTAAACACAAAACTACAAAATGAACGGGTAGAAACTTTGAAGCTCAGTCTAGCTCAAAGCATACAAGTCGAAAAAAAAAAAAAGTAGATCCTTGCACCAAACGACAACACAACTCCAGCTCAACTTCACAAAGCTATGCCTTCACTTTCTGGCCAACCTGTCAAGTGATTCCATAAGTGGTAATACACATACACACACACACACACACACTCTATCCAGCTAGAATAACCAAAAGATCCGACCGAGACGCCTCTGGTGGAGACACACACACACACACACACACACACACACACACACACACACACACACACACACACACACACAGCACAGCACAGCACAGCACAGCACAGCACAGCACAGCACAGAGGGCCTGTGCTCTCCCACTCAAACATAAACTCCCCCATTCATTTCCTTAATGCTCATTCCCACAATCAGGTCATATTTGTGGGAACATTTGTTAGCTGTAAAACAAATATACAAGTGGGCTTTATAAGGTGGTGTTAATTGCCACATCTGTTGCTATTAAAACAATCAAACGACAGTGCTTCCAATATTTACAGCCCTGCAGAGGGTTAGGGAGAGAGTAGGAGGGGGGGAGGGGGGAAAGAGAGAGCCCTGCTTGTAGGTGGCCCGGTCTGGAGAGCAGTGTTTAAGAAAGGATTGGATCACACACTATCATATCGTGCCCAAATGTGCCCACTGAGAGAACCAGAGTATGAGTGCACAGCTTTGCTTTCCAGGAAGGAGAGAGAGAGGGAGGGAGGGAGGGACAGGGGGAAGGAGGGAAGGAGGAGAGGAAAGAGGAGAGGAGGATAGGAAAGGGGGGAGATCTGTGGGCTGGGAGGTCAGGTTTTTTTTTTTTTTTTTTGGTGCAGTTTGGGGGCGACGGATCTTTTCCTGTACTGGGTTACTGGAGTCAGAAACAGGTGTCCTGCCTCCCCTGCGTCCACTCACACTGGGCCATGCCATGCCATGCCATGCCATACACACACACACACACACACTCATCAGTTTCCAGTTCCACACACACCAACCCAGGCAGGAGGATGGAGGGAGGGAGGGAGATGGGGGATTTTGTGTGTGGGTGGCACAGGTTTGAGGAGACCCCCCAGTTAGTGTGTGTGTGTGTGTCTGTGTGTGTGTGTGTGTGTGTGTGTGTGTGTGTGTGTGTGTGTGTCTGTGTGTGTGTGGTGACAGAATGTGTGTATATGTGTGCTATAATATCTGGGTGCATTAAAGTGAATTAACATGAGGAAATAGACAAGCAGGATTTGCTGCCATATCAACCAGGAAGGAGAGGCAAGTCTGTCTTCATACAGTAATACCATGTGTGTGTGTGTGTGTGTGTGTGTGTGTGTGTGTGTGTGTCTATGTCTGTGTGTGTGTAGTTGTGCAGTCTTAGAGGGAGAGAATGGCTTCTATCTATCTCTCAGTACAAGCGCTGTGCCCAGTCTTCCAGCCCCCCCCCCAACCTGGGTGTCAGAGTGGCATGAAGACAGAGCCTGTCAGCAGCCACGGCCCTGCAGAAGAAGGGGTTTCCCTCCCTTGTGTGTGTGTGTGTGTGTGGGTGAGAGAGAGAGAGAGAGAGAGAGAGAGAGAGAGAGAGAGAGAGAGAGAGAGAGAGAGAGAGAGAGAGTGAGTGTGTGTATATATGTTTGTGTGCGTGTGCTCCAGTGAGACATGTGTGTGTGTGTGAATTAGTTTTCCTCCACCCACGCTGCAAAAACAAGGCGCCTGTGTGTGTGTGTGTGTGTGTGTGTGTGTGTGTGTGTGTGTGTGTGTGTGTGTGTGTGTGTATAAGTGGCGTGAGCTGAGTTGAGCTGAATGCTTTAGTGAGTGAGTGTGTGTTTGGACCTAGGGACCTACAAGTGATGGGTGGGGAAGAAAGGTCCGGAAGTGGCAAGTCACATTTTACTACAGTCTTCTGTGTATGAGTGAATGGCCTCCAACACACACACATACACACACACACACACGCACACACACACACACACACACACACACACACACACACACACGCACACACACACACACACACACACACACACACACACACACACACACACACACACACACACACACACACACACACACACACACACACACACACACACACACACGCACACACACACACACAC
>JAODXP020000023.1:20626298-20636298 GCA_027497455.2 Sardinella longiceps
GGCAACGCGACACAAACATCCCAGGGTTCCAGAGGCTCGGAGCTGCCCTGCCTCGGGATTGGACAACCACATCTGTCTGTCTTTCACACTGTTAGCTTCCAACACCATCAGTAGTGTCACAGGAACCTTTACTGGATACAAAGTTCAACCAAGTAGCTGTGTGCACGTCCCACCTTCTGGCTAGGTGCAGGACAAATGAAGTAGGCCTTTAACCACTTGCCTGAAGAAGAAGACCCAAAAGGGTTGAAACATTGCTATTCTTAATGAATAAATATGGGAGCATAATCAGTGCTGTATACATTGCGTATACATTGCATTCATGTCTTGGACTCCATCACTGGATACATCATGACATATGAGTGCAGTCAGCACTGAATACTGAATGGCATCCCTGCCAGATCAGAGCCAAAGCAGGGCCGGAACCGGGCCAGAACCGAGTCAAAGGGTAGCGTGTGTGTGTGTGTGTGTGGGGGGGGGTGGGGGGGGGATCAGCATTCCCCTCAGGGACGGACTAATAATATAATTGGAGCCAGACTGGCTCGTTGTACATGCGTTAAAGATCCACCTGAATGCCCTTCTTCACCTACATACAGTAATACCCTGCACTAAGGAGCACATCTTTACCTGCTGGCCATGTTCCACTCCAGTGCGGGATTCTGGGAGTTTCTCTCGCCCTCGGCGGGCGAGCCGCTCTTTCCCGCGTCCTTCTCGGGCCGCAGCTGCTCCCAGCGGGCCGTGCCGATGTTGATGGACTGCAGGTCCAGCTGGTACTGCCGGTCCTCCACCTCAGAACCAGGGTCACGCAGGATGCCCAGATTCAAAGCTCTCCTGATGGGGGGAAAGAGAGAGAGAGAGGAAGAGGGTTAGTGTGGGACATACATAGAGAGAGAGAGAGAGAGAGAGAGAGAGAGAGAGAGAGAGAGAGAGAGAGAGAGAGAGAGAGAGAGAGAGAGAGAGAGAGAGAGAGAAAGAGAGGGAAAGAGCTGAAATGAAGTAAAGATGTTTTCAGTCAGTCAAATGAAGAGATTAGTGTGAGACTGATAGAGATTACAGAGAGAGAGAGAGAGAGAGAGAGAGAGAGAGAGAGAGAGAGAGAGAGAGAGAGAGAGAGAGAGAGAGAGAGAGAGAGAGAGAGGAAAATTAGCTGAAGAAAAATGTTTTCAAATGAACAGGGAGCTGGATGACTGGATACAGAGAAGAGAGAGATGGAGAGATACAGAGAGAGCACAGAGGAAAGTGGGAAAGAGTGTGGGTGAGAAAGAAACTGGAATCGAGGGGGTGGTGTGTGTGTGTGTGTGTGTGTGTGTGTGTGTGTGTGTGTGTGTGTGTGTGTGTGTGTGTGTGTGTGTACTGGAGGGAGCTGTGATGCGGCGGTCTTTTGAAACCCACACTAATAGCAGTGCTGGCCCGTGTGTGTCCAACAATGCTTTATCCAAGGAGCCCAAAAGCACTTGAGGGATCTGGGGAGGAACAAGGAGTCTTTATGGAGCAAGTGAGGGCCAATGCCTCTCAGCACACACTGTTCTGCACTCACACACACACACACACACACACTTCTCTCCCCAGCCACCGGGGTTGCTTCCATCCTAACCAAAACACGTCCGACACAGAGCGAGAGGGCAATTGTATTAGTGAAATTATGCTGTCAAAATCCCCTCATATGGCCACATAAACACACACACACACACACACACACACACACACACACACACACACACACACACACACACACACACACACACACACACACACACACACACACACACACACACACACACACACACACACACAGAGTTCCTTCTGAGTTCTGTTCTCCCACTGTTTGGCTGTTGGCGTGCAGGGAGAGCAGAGGGTGGGGGTGTTATCTATCTATCTATCTATCTATCTATCTATCTATCTATCTATCTATCTATCTATCTCTCTATCTATCTGTGCATATTGTAATGAGAGTGCCCCAGAAGGGGCCGGTGTGTACTGGGGCTCTGGAAGGGCATGGTCAGGGAATCTGGAGGCCGACAGCCAAAGACAGACAGTGCTGATTAGACAAGGAAATTGGGATTTCCAGGAAAATGGGCAGATAGATCATTGGCTTGCTGCTGACCAAAGCACTCCTCTTGTTCACACACAACACTCACACACACACGCAAATTGAGAGAATCGTGTGGCAGCAGGAGAAGCTACACGCACACACACATACACACACACACCTTGTCAAGGCCCATGGGCAGTTCACCTGTCACTACCAATCGCGTCTCAGTCCCAGCGGCCGTGTCTCTGACACAGAGACCGCAAACAGACAGAAATAGGTCTACAGAGAGAGAGAGAGAGAGAGAGAGAGAGAGAGAGAGAGAGAGAGAGAGAGAGAGAGAGAGAGAGAGAGAGAGAGAGAGAGAGAAGGAAAAAGGCCTGTGAGAAAGGCACATTCATGGGGTGCTTTCGGGTTCAGAGAACGGCCAGCTCACCCAGGACTGATAGAGCCTGAGCCTATAGAGTCCCACCACAGAAGCCGAGGCGAGGGGAAGGGAAGCGGAGGGAGGGGGATGGGAGGGGGTTGGTTGGGGGCTACTAGTGCAGCTCAGAGTCAGACTCAGGGCAGTGGCTAAATGAATGGACAGCTAGTGAAACCCTGGAGGCACATGATAGAGGGCAGGGAGCAGGAGAAACATTGCCCACCTCAGCCTTGGCACAACGCCACCCTTAGTTTGGCTATAAACCCTGCTTAAGTCAACAGGACAGTACAGTAGCCTGAAAAAGCTCAGTCAACACACACACACATACACACACATCCATACGCACACACACACACACACACACACACACACACACACACACATCTGACTTTCTCCGAAAACACACATTGTTAAGAAAAGCGGCATGTCCCGCAGAGCATGGGCTCAGGGATGACTCCCATGAGCACCAAGCGAGCGAACGAGGGGGAGGGAGGGAGGGAGGGGAGAGCGAAGCCTTTCGAAAAACAATGATGTCATGCACCCGCGCTGCTGCGAGAGACAAGATCCCACTGAAATTTGCGAATCAAATCTTACATCTGCACATGACATCAGCACTCGCGCACTTATGATATGTTTATTTGTCCTGGTGAATTCAGAGCGCCGGCTTAAACAGAATAAATAAGGGCTTAAAACGACAACAGATGTTGTGACAACATGAGTTTTATTTGTTTTGCCAATGTCAATGGCAATTTTCATATACGCTTTTGGCTCGTTTAGCAACCCAAGCTGGCCCATTACCACATCCCAAACGACAACCAACTCCCAATAGCAAAACAATGCACGGGGGAGATCTGAGGTGTGTAAGTCAATTCATCCACTCTTGTTGACATATGAACAGTCCAAGAAACAAAAACACAACAACAACACAACCCCAATCAGAGTCCTGGAAAAGATAACTTTCCAGCAGTCTATCTAAACGCGAGGCTTTGTAATGTTTGGGTGGGATCATGTCAACCTGGCATCCGAGCGCTCATCCTCGAGTAACAGTAGATCCCCAGTGTTTCTTCTTTGACTCTTAACGTTAAACAAACCACAGTTGCCTCATAACTTGTCAAAGGCTTGTTTGGGGTGTGTATGTGTGTGTGTGTGTGTGTGTGTGTGTGTGGGTTGCTGTTTTTCATAGGGGCGAAACCCATCAGTGAGTGCATGTGTAATTCACCAGAATTCTGAAGCGCAGGGTCATCACAGATGACATAAATAAATATGAGAAACATTTATCTTCTGTGCGCTGCGGCGGCCGGTGGAAGCGACGTGTCTTAATATCAGAGGACATATTTCAGGCCGACTCAGTAACACATCAGGCAGGGATTTGACAAATGAAGGGGGGGAGTGTGTGTGTGTGTGTGTGTGTGTGTGTGTGTGTGAGGGGGAGGGGGGGGGGGGGGGTCAGCATTCCCCTCTGGGGCGGACTAATAATTGGAGCCAGACTGGCTTGTTGTACATGCGGGGGTGAAAGTGAAGAAACGAGGGAGAGAAAGGAAGAAAAAAAAAAGAAAAAGAAAAACAGGCGTCTTTGACATGTTTGATCGGTCATGTAAAGACCACACCGCTCGGCTTGGGAGGAGCCGTGGAGAATGTCTTCATGTGGAGGTGGGAAGAGAGCAGACCTGGAGATGGCCTGGATGATATACAACAGAGGGATAAACACACACACACACACACACACACACACACACACACACACACACACACACACACACACACACACACACACACACACACACACACACACACACACACACACACACACACACACACAGGCATAAACACACAGTTTTAACACACCCACACACACACCGATGTGTAGCTTCTACACACACACACACACACACACACACACACACACACACACACACACACACACACACACAGACACACAGAAACACAGAAACAGAGAAACAGAAAGTAAAATAAACACACAGTCCACTGCAGGTGGGAGCAAATTGCCTTTCATGTATCTGAATGATAGGGAAAGTTTGAGCAGACAAAAAAAAGAAAGAAGAAGAAAAAAAGGAGAGAAAGAAATGCACGCTAAATGAAAATAACAAGTCATAAAAGACACATGCACACACACAGTTGAGGGAGAGGGAGAGCTGCCTCGCTCCCCTTGTTCCTATGCCAATCCTTTTCGGAATTGAAGGAGAAGACCGCAAAAAACAGTATTTTTACGACAAAATCCTGCTATTTATAAAGAAGGGCTCAAACCCTGGTGCGGGGGAGAGAGAAAGAGAGTGAGAGTTCGGTTTAGTGGCCCTGAGGCAATTATTTTAAAATATTCTCTTTCTTGTCACAATTTGCAGCCCAAGTTCACTCCAAAAAGAAAAAGGGGGGGAGAGAGAGAGAGAGAGAGAGAGAGAGAGAGAGAGAGAGAGAGAGAGAGAGAGAGAGAGAGAGAGAGAGAGAGAGAAGATGCGATATTGAGTGTGTGAGGGTGGGCTGGTATGGGCTGCAGCGACAGCGGTGGGCACGCCGACGGCGGTCCCGGCACAGTAGTTTAACGCCACGCCAGCGCACAGCGGCAAACACTTCCTGCATTACGTTCCCACACACCTTTACAATGAGGCCTTTCTGCACACTGCCCACGTATTATGAAAAAAAAACAGCTTGCATTTTTTCTTCTTTTTTTTTTTTTTTTTTTTTAATAAAAGCAATTAAGTGAAGTGCCTGTAGGACCAGTGGGCAGGGGATTTATGTACAGTAGGTTAGTGTGCATGTAGTTTATGGGGTGGGGGGGGGGGGGGCCTGGACTGTGTGGATCTGTCAGAGTGCAGACCAGAGTGAGAGAGACCTGAGGAGAGGGGACAAGCAGCAGCTTAAAGGAGAGTACCGGAGTGAATTCAAACATAGCCCTGTTGAAAGAGCTTGCTAAATGCGCTAGTTAGCGAGTGGAACAAAATAATTTGGTGCAGCACAGACCGAACGCGAACGCAGAAGCGAACAGGCACTTTACACTGAATCAATGGGACCTGACTGTTGGAAACCGAAAGTAAGATCTGAGGTTACATTGACTCAATGTAAAGTGTTTCGCGTTCGTGTTAGGTCTGTGCTGTTCGAAAATCTTTCATTTCATGCAAAATATATTGCTGTTAGAAGGCTTGTGCAGCAGGGCTATGCTTAAACTTACTCCGGTATATTGCTTTAATGACTGGTGGCTTTCAGCCAAAGGCCCGGTGACAGAGGGATGCCAAACATGTCCACATGAGGCTGTGAGCTGTGAGAGGGCCTTCTGCTCAGGCAACATGCAGCAGGATCGGTGGCCACACAAGTACTGTAGACGCAGTAAATCAATCAATCGGGTTCTCTTTTAGCCAATAATCAAGCGGTTTGGAAACTCTGCAGACTCACATCAAAGGACGAGGAGTCAAGGGGTATTCTCATGGTTCAGCACTGATTATGTTACAATCACTCTTAGAAACAATTTACAAATGAAGAGACAATAACATGGAGATGAGACAGAGGGAACTAATGATGAACAAGAAATACTGAAGAAGCTTTGAAAGTTCCCACAGCACAGAAAAAGGCTATGATCATTCTTTTCTGTTCATCCAGATAAACTCAGTGTCGCAACCTCCCACCCCACTCCCCAACACACACACACACACACACACACACACACACACACACACACACACACACACACACACACACACACACACACACACACACACACACACACAAAGCCTTTTTGCCCTTCCTAGTCCATGCACCCAAAAGGGGCCAGGAGTGGCTGAGGTGGGAGTGGGGAGAGGAGGTTGCCACTAGGCAGTTGTGTGTGTGTGTGTGTGTGTGTGTGTGTGTGAGGGTTAAGCGCGGTTCAAGGTAATAAAGCAAAACCACGGAGCCCATGTGGGGCAGGGCTTGTGGGGGCTCGGTGGCCTCTGGCAGAGGTCCTGAAGAGGCATGTGTGTGTGTGTGTGTGTGTGTGTGTGTGTGTGTGTGTCTTCAAGGGGCATGTGTAATAATGTGGCCCTCGGCTCAGCAGGGGCTCGCTCTGCGCTCTGCACTCCCCGTACTCTTGCTCTCTCTCTCTGTGTGTGTGTGTGTGTGTGTGTGTGTGTGTGTGTGTGTGTGTGTGTGTGTGTGTGTGTGTGTGTGTGTGGTGTTCAAAGCCACAGGGGCAGGAAACGCTGGGGTAATACCAGCTCGCTGGCTTCTGGATCTCGTCACTAAAGCGAGGCTGCAATCCGAGCTGCACACCGGCCCAGTTTCCCACTCCATTTCCCCTACAATCACTTGCAATACTTGTCTGCTTACATGTACCATAGCCTCCAGTGTGTGTGTGTGTGTGTGTGTGTGTGTGTGTGTGTGTGTGTGTGTGTGTGTGTGTATACAGTGTGTATACAGTGTCCCTTTCCTGTGCTCCTTCATGAACATGCATGGCTAGTGGTTTAGTTTTGAGTCAAGGTAAATTACACGTGCGCGGAGCCACATCGTGTTTTTCATGGGCGCTCAGGGCTCTCCATCCACTGCAGGCCAGGAGGACAAACAGCTATTTCTCTGGAATTGTTTTAATCCTCGGCTAGGCCACTTCACACACACACACACACACACACACACACACACACACACACACACACACACACACACACACACACACACACACACACACACACACACACACACACACACACACACACACACACACACACACACACACACACACACACACACCCGTTGTGGCTGAGAGCAATTTGTGAGAACCCTACATTTTTTATAAAAAAAATCCAGATATAAAACACATTTTATGAAAAATGGTGTAAAAACAGTTTACATAAAAAAAATTGAAATGAAAAGAAATGATGCATGAAACGACTGTAATAAACAGAAATAATTAAAAGAGAAAAAAAAAGCTGAGAGGCTTTATCTTGCGGTGATCTGGAAGTACTATGTCATTTCCCGAGTAATTCATCTGAACTGCTTGGTTTCCTCACATTCAGCAGCAGCAGTTACACACACCACCCCCATCCACACACACACACACACACACACACACACACACACACACACACACACACACACACACACACACACACACACACACACACACACACACACACACACACACACACACACAGTCACTCACTCAGGCCCACCCCTACCCCCTCCCTCCTAAGCCAGCCTCCGTCTGTGGGGAATTCACACACACATTATGATTCATGAAACTTGCAATTACCTAGTAAGTTGAGGACCCAGACTGACGGTGGTCCGCTCCAAATTGCCTGGGCTCTGCGACTTCTGGGTAACAACCCGGCCAAGATTTATTGCCCGAGTCAACTCCAATTGCATTTAATTTGCATCCAGAATTATAGTAATTAGGGACGTGAATTAGGGCGGTGAGAAGCCGTTCGGACGTGACGGGAAAGCCGTGATGTGATTCGGGAGGGGGCCCGCGTCAGCAGATTTTAGGCTCAGGGCGGCCATTTTGCGGTGCTTCTGACAGGTAGTACCGCTGGGATTTAGTGTCGTCCTCAGAGAGTTTGGAAACTGCTGCTACAAACAGCTTAACCATGCCAAGAGATGAGTATATATGTGTGTGTGTGTGTGTGTGTGTGTGTGTGTGTGTGTGTGTGTGTGTGTGTGTGTGTGTGTGTGTGTGTGTGATTGTGTGTGTGTGTGTGTGTGTGTGTGTGTGTGTGTGTGTGTGTGTGTGGTTCAACTATCAGCCTTTCTGCTTACTGGAAGGAGAAGATAGTGGGAATGTAGTCTACTAGAGGCTACTGTCTGGATGACTAAAAGGAGTGTGGTGTGTGGACAATCTACATAACACCACATAACATGAGCTCTGTGTAAGACAACAGAACACTATCCACACATGCTGTGTGCGTGCGTGTATGTGTGTGTGTGTGGGAAGACAATACGGCATGATCTCTTTGTAAGACAACAAGACACCCAAAGCACTTTACAGTGACATTGACCTTCACGATGGCATGCTGTCATTGTAAAGTCATTGTGTGTGTGTGTGTGTGTGTGTGTGTGTGATCATTGTAAAGTAATTGCCCTATACTGTAAAGGGCTCTGCACACTGGTTCCGACAGCCTTGCAGAACACTTTAGTTTGCCTATTCACAATAGCACTGCACTGCCAGCAACAAATATAGCACAGTAGGCTGTGGATTCACCAATGGATGTTAATGAACGGCTCTGACAAAATAGACTTCATTCGAAATCAAGAGGCGGAGGCAGACTTGGGTGCTGGTGGGTGCAGTTGTACTGAAAGCAACGGAATAGAATGTTGAAAGCGCACTGCTCTAGTCACGAGTGCGGACGGCCTGAGAGTGCCTGTGGTGTCACAGCGTCACTCAGTGGGGATGGGGGGAGATGGAGCCGCCTGGTTGCCATGATACTAGGGTGGGCTACGGCTACGCGTACCATCAGCCTCCTCGTTAAAACTGGACCACCCCCCCCACATTAGGAGAGTTTAATAACATCCACACGTGTCGGCATCACGGAATCATATTCACAAAAGATCTCAGCAGCCAGAAATACTATTTCACATATGAGGGTGTGGGGGTGTCAGCGTGTGTGTGTGTGTGTGTGTGTGTGTGTGTGTGTGGAATTAAATATAGCCAAGCGTTCACAGACGGCGTAGGTTGGCGGTAGGTGGTGGTGTGCCTGGCCTCGTTCAGCGCTAGCTAACTATAACAGCGAGCAGGGAAGTCTGGAGGAGTTATCAGAGGAGGAAAATAGAGGCTTTTGTTTACAGAGGCCTGGTGTATACGGAGAAGTCGCTGTTTGCACTTTGATTTCAACATCTTAATTGCCAAAGCCATTCATCTCTCAGCCCGTTTACATGTCAGCGTAAGGAGGCTTATAAACACACCGTGCCGAGGGTTGTGGCCGAACCGCGGACGCTAGCAGCGTGTGCGCGTGTGAGGACGCTAGTGTGTGTGTGTGTGTGTGTGTGTGTGAGAGAGATCGCACTGCTTGCCATGGCACTGTGTGTGGCAAAAGAGGAGCCTCTCCCCAGCCCTGTGCCCCACCTCCTCAGGGCATATTTACACTCCACTCTTTCAGAGAGCACCAGAGAGCGCCAAGGTGCTCTTCGCTTGCAACACAGTGACGTAATGGAGATTGCCTTTCAAAAGCAGTGACGTTCGCTTGCTCATTCGTTCGTTCGTTCGATGAGCCCCCGAGGCCAGAGGGGTCAGAGAACGCCACTGCTGATGCCGACGGTGGCGTCTCCGTCGGCAACCCCGGTGGCCCATCCAAACACCCCGGGCGGGCGGGCGGCGGGCGGGCGGGACTGATAAGAAGCGCAGCGGCAGATAGAGGCTTTCTCCCCTTAATGGCTGAGCGAGCACTCAGGCCTGTTTACAGTGGAGCGCTGCTTGGTTTACATACTGTGGCGCGCCTCGGCGTGAAGGCGGCCACATGCTATCTGCATTACCCCCTCCCCTCCTCTCTCACACATGTACACACGTACACGCACACACACACACACACACTTCGGGATTCTGCTGCTCAGCACACAATTCAACCTTGTACAATGTA
>JAODXP020000023.1:20641298-20643798 GCA_027497455.2 Sardinella longiceps
GCAGCGCTACTCATAGCTTCCTCCCACTCTCACACTCCTGCTCCATAACATCCTGTGTCTGTCCCCCTGTCCGTTCGCCCCCTCGCCACACACACACACACACACACACACACACACACACACACACACACACACACACACACACACAGCTCTCCCTGTTCATGTGGGCGAGCTGCATTCTAGGGAGGTGGTAAGTTCCGCAGGGAGATGGACATTAACTGCATAGGAAGGGTATGGATACAGAGTGTGTGTGTGTGTAATGTGAGTGATGATGAATGTGGTGAATGTGAGGAGTGTGGTGTGTGAGTAATAAGCACTACAATGCTTGAGTAAGAAAAGTGTGTGATAAGTATGCAATAAGTGTGTGTGATGAGTCTGATGGTGTGTGAAAAGTGCTATGCACGTGATGAGTGTGTGTGATGAGCTTGTGATGTGTGTGAGTGATGTGTGTGTGTGTGTGTGTGTGTGTGTGTGCGACAGTGATTTATGAAGTGTACAATGAGTGTGTGACGAGTGATGACTCACAACTCACTGAGTGCGATTGTATGTGTGAATGATTTGTGATGTGTGCAATGAGTGTGTGACGAGCGTGTTGACTCATGAGTGTGTGTGTATGCGTGTGTGTGTGTGGCTATGCAATGTGTGTAATGAGTGTGCGACAAGTGTGTTGACTCATGAGTGTGAGTGTGTGTGTGTGTGTGTGTGTGTGTGTGTGTGTGCTGTGCAATGTGTGTAACGAGTGTGTAACAAGCTGTGTGCGTGTGTGTGTGTGTGTGTGTGTGAGAGTGTGTGAGTGTGCCTAGTGGAGGCGGCTGGGTTAGGCCCCGTTGAGACCTCAGGGGCAGCTTTCATGGCACGCCGGCGGGGGGAAAAATGAGCTCATGGCAGTAAAACTCTTATTTATTTATTCACTAAGGCACAATAAGGGCCGCTGCTTTTGCTTTTGTTGATGTTTACGGCCTGATTGAATAATGACCAATCAAAAGCCCCGGCAGCTTCTCCTCCTCCGTGGGGCCGTCGCCGCGGCAGCAGCACCACTGTTTCTGCCCGCCTAATGAGTATCAGGCCTCTCTAGGAGGAGCTGTGTGTGTGTGTGTGTGTGTGTGTGTGTGTGTGTGTGTGTGTGTGTGTGTGTGTGTGTGTGTGTGTGTGTGTGTGTGCCAGGGGAGCAAGTGAGCGTGTAAAAGGGGAGCGGGGAGTCTGAGGAGTGGCAGGTGGGTGGACGGGTGCCGGTAAAAATGGGCCTCTTCCTCAGCTGCAGCTCAGCGGCTGCCGTTCCCATGGCCCCAGGGCCAGCTCCCCAAAGCCGGACGGGCTCCGGGCCGGGACTGGGCCGAGAGCGGCTCACAGGTTTGCGGGTTAGCTGGGCCAGAGGTCGCGGCTAGCCTCTCCTGCTCACAGGAGCGGAGGTGGCGTGTTCCGCTCCGCTCGCCTCTGCGTAATCAGCCCGGCTCACTCGGCCCACAGGATGAAACCAGGAGGGTCTAGTGCTAACAGATGTGTGTCACGGTAGCCCTCTCTCCCACACACACACACACACACACACACACACACACACACACAATGTGTATACACATATGTATTCATGTACCTAGCAGTGAATCCAATAGAAGTTGGTGTATATACTCTACAAAGAACAGCATTGTTGCCAAGCCCAGTGCTTCTGTACACAAAGCTAGGCTTTGATTTCACACACGCCATTTGCATAGGCTGCCCTGCCAAATGTTTAATAGACATTAGTATAAGGACTTGAGAAGATCAAATCTAATTAGATATTAAATAAAAGTTAAATAGTTTATTTTATTGAAAAGCAAAAACAAACAAACAAACAAACAAACAAACAAACAAAAAAGAATCCCAGAAATCTGCTGAGCCCGTTCGTCTGGAAAGAAAACTAAAACGCCTTTAAAGTCAAACATCAAACGGCACTTGGAGGCCTCCAGAAGGAAGCTTCCAGTAAAACCCTCCGAGTTAGACCTTCAAGTGTTCCCTCTATCAGACTGAATGGGCCTTAATGGTCTTCCAGTGAAGTGCCGAAACGATTACTGGTCTGATTTGTGTGCTTTAAAAAAGCAGAGATGGGAAAGATGAGGATGTTTAAGGGCTATGGCTCATATGCTGGGGTGATCCGGGGCAGTTTTTTTTTTTTGGTGTGCGGTGCCGCTGGTGATATTAACATGGCTTTCATTTCTTTCCCAGAATAATAAATGGTGGCGGTGGCTGGGCTGGAGGGCTCGTGCATGTGTGTGTGTGTGTGTGTGTGTGTGTGTGTGTGTGTGTGTGTGGTGGTGGCTGGGCTGGAGGGCTCGGTGGCTTTGAGGCTGTCAGTGCGGCGCAGCCGCGGGGCGTAAATCACGCGGGGATGAAAGGCTCAGGGGAATCTGGCGCTCTCAGCGGAGCTCCAGCACAGCACAGCCCAGCCCAGCGCTCTTGAACACAGCACCCTCACAACACCCCAACTCTGGGCCGGGCCGCACCGCACCGCTCTGGGCTGTGCTGT
>JAODXP020000023.1:20648798-20651298 GCA_027497455.2 Sardinella longiceps
GAGAGAGAGAGAGAGAGAGAGAGAGAGAGAGAGAGAGAGAGAGAGAGAGAGAGAGAGAGAGAGAGAGAGAGAGAGAGAGAGAGAGAGAGAGAGAGAGAGAGAGAGACCACATCCTCACATCCCTTCCTCCATAATAATAACGGCCACAATGAGCTCTTCGTTTGTCTGTCTGTCTGTCCGGGCTGTCTGATGTGATTATGGCATGTGAGCGGCAGCAATGATCAGCTCCACAATGACGACCCTGGAGGGGATGGGTGGGAAAGGGAGGGGAAGGGAGGGGATGGGAGGCGAGGCAGAAGAACAGTGAGGGATGGAGAGGAGGGGGGGTGGGGGTGGGGGTGCACTTGCGGTCTCCTTGTTTGATTTCCAAAAATCCTTCTTGTGCAATCTCAATCGCTCCCACCCTCCCTCGTCTGCTCTCTCTCTCTCTCTCTCTCTCTCTCTCTCTCTCTCTCTCTCTCTCTCTCTCCCCTCGTCTCCACACTCTCCTCCGCTCTTGTGTTGAGAGCGCCTGATGCTGCCGGGGGAGTTATGTACATGCAGTGCCCATAAATGCATGGTAGGGCCAGTCTGGTTTGGGCTTCTAATCCCTCTAAACCCTTAAGTGCAGGCAGAGGAATACAAGTGTTGCGGTAGAACTTCTCACAAGAGGAGAAAAACCCTGAGAATAACTTCAGACGGGCCACAGATATTTATGGAATGAACCGCAGGCAGTACACAGAAGTCAGCGCGAGCCCACAACACAAGACGCAGCCCGGGCCTCGCTCCTGCTGACGGAAAACACAGAGCCAGAGCTCCACGGAGCAGATAGACAGAGAGAGAGAGAGAGAGAGAGAGAGAGAGAGAGAGAGAGAGAGAGAGAGAGAGAGAGAGAGAGCAGAGAGAGAGAGAGAGAGAGAGATAGAGAGAGAGAGAGAGAGCAGAGAGAGATAGATAGAGAGAGAGGTAGATAGAGAGAGAGAGAGTGCAGAGAGACAGAGAGAGAGAGAGAGCAGAGAGAGATAGATAGAGAGAGAGGTAGATAGAGAGAGAGAGAGAGTGCAGAGAGAGAGAGAGAGAGAGAGAGAGAGAGAGAGAGAGAGAGAGAGAGAGAGAGAGAGAGAGAGAGAGAGAGAGAGAGAGAGAGAGCTGCCCTGGGAGGCCCAGTCAGTGAACATGCAAGCTCACAGACAAGCACTTTGGAATAACACAAACAGTAAGAGCAATGGGTACATGAACACAGCTCTGAACTCGAACATAACTCAGGACTTAAACACAGATATAAGATTGAACATAACTCGGGCCTTGGACACAACTTTGGGTGTAGAGAAGCATGAAAATGAACGGTGAAGGAAAGACAGAGAAGTGTGACACTCAGAAAGAGGCACAAGAAAAGAGTTTTTAAAGAGAGTTCCTTTATCATTGCCAAGTTGTTCCCTCGTGGTGACCGTTTTAAAGGGACACCAGGCAACGTCTCTAGGCTGCCTCTAACATGGATTTTGCGGGTACTACTACTATTTTCGGGGCGGTGAAATTGAAACTGAAAGTGGATACAACTGAAATCACATTTATTACCGGCTTGTCTGTAAATAAATTCACATCGATTGCTGAGAATGTATTATGTAGTTGCTATTTCTTCTAAAATCAGGCGAATCCGGTTATCTTAAAGTCGTGGAAATAGTTTAGGAACAAAACAGAATGTTTAAGCATGGTCTTCACTACAATCATTGAATCTCTCTGTATGGAAACTATGGACACTGATCATAGTATGCTGCCATAAGGGCGTGAATAAATCTTTACCAAGCAAAACCAAGAGTCTGGAGTGTTCACCAGGAAACATAAATGAATAAGTGTGGGTGTGTGTGTGTGTGTGTGTGTGTGTGTGTGTGTGTGTGTGTGTGTGTGTGTGTGTTCAAGAGAGGAAATCTATTCACCTTATGCAGCCCCGCCCCTTTTCGTCTTTTTTCTTCCGCGTTTGCCCTCCGATTGTCTTGAAACTTCCGTTAGACGCTGCCTCTCATTCAAATCAACGTAATTTTCATGAAATACCACGATCACAAAACTCCTTATTGTAGCCGTAGAAACACACTTTTTACTGCTGAAAACATAATTTTTCATCTGGCGACGAACTGTTCTAACTATATTGATGGATGTAGTGAGCACAACTTCATAATAAGACCACTTATATTAGACCGTTAAAACACCAAATATCACAACGCTAAGTCAATGCGTTGCTAGACCGGATGTTGAATGACAATCGTCATGGCAGCGCCCATGTTTACCCGCTGAATAAGGTGAATACACTACCCATGAACATGGCAAAAATAGGATTATGAAGATGGACACCAACATGAAAATGAGACGAGAACTATTAACATGGACAGGGAACAAGACTGTGAACAGGAAAGTCGGCTCAAACACACACACAAACACACACACAGAGGCACTCACACACACACACCACATGCACAAAGAATTCTCCTGCGCTAAGGGAGCTAAATGCAGAGGTGTTTGTCTTCTA
>JAODXP020000023.1:20661298-20663798 GCA_027497455.2 Sardinella longiceps
AACACTGGTATTGATGTAGATGAATGGATAGATGACACATATATGAATTTGTGTGTGTGTGTGTGTGTGTGTACACACCTGTGTCTGTAGGGCAGAAGACGCGTATGACGCTGGTGTTGACATAGATGAGCGGCAGGCTGCTGGAGGTGAAGGAGTGGCTCCTCATTGGCTGCCCCGCCTGCCTCCCTCTCTCCCTCAGTGCGCGTCGCCGTGACGATGGGCCGGGCTCCACGCTGAACACCCCGGCGACGGCGGCCAGCAGGGGGCAGGAGAGGACCAGGTCGAAGGGCTGCGCCGTCAGCAGGATCTCGTGCAGGTGCTGCGGCGAGCCGTCCGCGAAGGCCACCGTGCCCGACGCCATCCCCGCCAGGTGGCCCTCGCCCAGGACGCCACCGCCCCCCACGCCTCCCATCACCAGGCCTACTCGTGCCGGCCCGCGTTCCTGGCGCGCCGTCAGCTTGTGCCGCACATTACGCGTGACTGCCTGCGTGTAGGTGACGGACAGGAAGCCGTGCTGCTGGTGGGACACCTCCAAGGCCTTGGCCGCCGTCTGGACAGGGCAGGACCGAGGAGGAGGAAGAGGAGGAGGAGGAGGAGGAGAGGCACAGGAGGACAAAAATGGCAGTCATTTCTTTTTGTGGCTCACTGCTGATGGAAAACTTTTACTTTTACTGATCACTATTGATTTAGTTAAGAGGTTTAGCCAAGGTAAAGCAAGCATATAGATAAACCTAACCAAATCTATCCTCACCTCTTATCTTTCAAAAATGTTCTCAATCTCATATTTAACGAAGTGTGTTTTCCATCAATTACACTATTCTCTAGCCTCTGAAAAAGCTAAAGCACACTGAAATGCTCTTGTTGTAAGAAAAGCGCTATATAAATAAACCTTAGAAAATTGCCTTGCCTAACAATGGTAATTGTTTAACTAGTGTATTTAACTAGTTTAACTATTATTCAACTAGTGTATTTATATCCTAATAATGATCTAAATGGACTGCAAGCAATTTGATAAGAGTGCCATGTATACAGCCATAAAGGTGAGATCTGAATGAACTAGTTCTAAGACAACAGGTGTCCTCCTACTGTCAGTTCCAGCACAGGTTAAGTGTCGAGTGCTCAGGCTGATTGGACAGGACTACTAAAAGCTGCTAGCATCAGTAAATCTACCAAGTCTGAAGACAGAAGTAGTGAAAGAGGAACAAGAAAGAACAAATAGCCTTGAACACAAGTCCATTATTCTGCCAGAGCTTTCATTAACCTTCAGGGAGACGTGAAAAGATAGCGTAGCAGCATGGCGGGGGGTGGGGGGGGGGGGTAGTTTTCAGGACTATTTCACTTGTCATGTGTGACGACCACACAGGGAGTCTAAATGTTTTTTTTTTGTTTTTTTTCCCGCTGTGTGTAAAGGTATTTTAAATTAAAACCAAAACACATTCCTATTTTTTCTTTTCTTTTTTTCTTGCTGGCTTTTTTTTCTGCAGCACCTTCATTTTTGTGTGCAATTTTCATTCTAACATCTGCTGATGTTGTTTTGGAGCCAAAATGTGGCTACGTTGCAGCGGAGGTTAACAGAAAACATCCAGTCAAAAGAGAGAGAGAGAGAGAGAGAGCAAGAGAGCATGATTGCTTCTTGGAGAGCTTATAGTGCAATTGGCTCCCTCTCCGCTCGCCTGTCTTTGACGGACCCCTCTTGAAGCACTTAAGTCAAAAACACAGGGAGGGGGGATTGGGGGTGAGTGAGTGAGGGGGTGGTGCTTAAAGGTGGCCAAAGTTAATGGAAGCTCTTTAGCTGGGTAGTTCATAGCAAAAAAAAAAAGCAGTGAAGTTGATTTTTTTTTTTTGGAGGGGGGTAATGTTTGTCTCTTACAGGAGGGAAAAAGCCAGAGAAGTGGCTGAAAGGGTCCTGCTTGCTGACGGGGCGGACCAGCACAGTGCGTCTGTTCAGCTTGTCAGTGCAAGAGAGGACCACCCCACCACAGCGGCCCCCACCACTGGACCCTTCCTCTGGGCTGAAGCGCAGCAGAGAGCAGCGGGAGTTGGGGGGTCGGCAGCACACGACAGGAGGAGAGGCACAACAACAACAACAACAACAACAACAACACACACACACACACACACACGGAGAAAGAGAGAGAGAAGAAAAAAAAGCAGAGAGAAAAGACATAGGCCAATCAGATTGGAATTACAAAGTGGTGATTGATTGATTTGAACTTTTTGACATTTTGTCATCGATTAAACAAAACCCCAACAAAAACAAATATAAAAAACAACAGTTAATCAAAGTAACAGAATTGAGAAATTGATTGGTGCAGCTTTAATGAAGATAGGATTGGTGGGATGATGGCCTTATGTTGTAGATACCTTTGTCAGTTTTACACTTTGATTCTCAGGCAGAAAATTAGTCTGGATCTCATCTTGATCTCATTCAGTCACACAAGATCAATACTGGACCAGAACCATAATTCTTTGCGTAACTGATCCAATCCCTTGACCACAG
>JAODXP020000023.1:20676298-20681298 GCA_027497455.2 Sardinella longiceps
TACAGTACACACACACTCTAACACCAACATGCTCACACACAAATGTTCAAAAAAGGGATACAAAAACAGGATTGAATGACGGAGAAGAAAAGGGATACAAAATGATGGAGAAAGAGAAAAAGAGGGATACAGCAAAAAGCACAGATAGATCAAGAAAAGAAGAGGGAGAGAGTGATGAATGGATGGATGGGGAGAGAGAGAGAGAGAGAGAGAGAGAGAGAGAGAGAGAGGAAGTGGGACGGGAGGTGGGAGGTGGGGGTGAGGTGAGGCTGCCACTGCTGCTGAGATTAATCCAAACAGCTCCTGCATTCCTGCTCAAACCCCCCGGCCTCCCCATGGACCAAACACTTCTACCGCTGTTTGAGCTAGAGTAAACACTGACAAGTGGGCCTGTCAGAGGCACAACACACCCGTGCTGGACACACACACACACACACACACACACACACACACACACACACACACACACACACACACGCACGCACGCACACACACACACACACACACACATGCAGATGCACCAACATCAGCACACACACACACACACACACACACACACACACACACACACACACACACACACACACACACACACACACACAGATGTCCCAACATAAGCACTCAGATGCACACACACATATACAGATGTAACAATGTAACAACATAAGGGCTCAGATACACATACACCAACACACACACACACACACACACACACACACACACACACACACACGCATATCAACGTAAGCACAGCCACATACTGCCTGACTCGTAAGCACAAACCCACACTCACTGAAAAAAGGTTATATTCAGTAAATACACACACACCTCCCACCCAAATACAAACACACGCGCACACATGCAAGCACACACACGCAAGCACACACACACACACACACACACACACACACACACACACAGTCACACACACACACAGTCACCAACCAGACACCCAACACCTCCCACCCACATACAAACACACATTAGAGCTCCTTCATTCACTACAAAAACATTTTAGGGCTTTCATTCTTACAACTCGTGTCATAACCAAGTGAAAAAACACACAAACTTTGAAATACACCCAGCAGCCACCCCCGCACACTGACACACACTGACACACACACACACACACACACACACACACACACACACACACACACACAGCTGCTGAAGGCCACCTCTGCCACTTTTGACATGGAGATGGTGGGCCACACAGCGTGCAGACAGAGGATCACAGAGGGGGGTCGCCTTTCTACTGCTGCTGTATGAGCACACACACATACACATTCTTACACACACACACACACACACTTTGAGTGTACACACATGCAGGCAGACACACACAGACAAAAAGACACATTTGCGTGTTCACACACACACACACACACACACACAGAGTTCTGATCCAAGCAGGGCGGCCAGCCATGGAAAAACACACCGGCCAGCCCTCCCTCCCTCCCGACGACTCAGCCTACAACAATGTTCTTTGTTTTGTTATATTCTTCTCTTTTTCTTTTTATTTGCTTTCTTTCAATCTGCACTCTTCTCTGTCTCTCTCTCCCTCTCTCTTTCTCTCTCCCCTTTCTTGTTCTCTCTCGGCGTGATTTTTCCATTTGGAATTTCACACGGATGGTGTGCCACATCTGCATTGTTAGTTCCCAGAGCTCAAAGCTCCCAGAGGTCTTGCAGACAGAGAGAGAGAGAGAGAGAGAGAGAGAGAGAGAGAGAGAGAGAGAGAGAGAGAGAGAGAGAGAGAGAGAGAGAGACGTAAATACACCTCCATGTTTTCTCCACATTAGGCAGTGTGGGCACGCGGTGTGGCGCGGAGCAGGTTTACACTCAATCAGCGCGTTGGCACACACCGATCAGACTATATCGTGTCTCGTGGGTAGGTAGGTAGGTGGCTGTACGAGTCCACTTTCGTCTCTGCCAGTCTGGGTTTGAGTTCGCCAACCACCCCTAACCCAAACAACCCCCCCCCCCCCCCCGCCCCCCCCAGACCCCTCTTTTCCTCGACCCTACTCACAATTTTTCTCCCCTTTTTCCAAATCAGCCTTAGAACAACAGGCACTCTCCCAACTTCGCCGCTGTACACACACCTCTCGTGCTAACTTCAACGTCAACACTCTCCACAGACTGAGGAAAACAACCCCGTCGACGTCTGCTTGACAGATCGGTTGGCATGCCGACGGCTTCGCATGCGAGAGAGGGGAACTGTGGGTAATTACGCCCGCCGCCGCTCTCTCTCCTCCTGCTGCAGGACTGACTCCAGATCAGCCCCTCACCTCAGCCGCCTCACAATTACGCCAGCCAAAACTGCTACTCATTCCCGGCAGATCTTAAAACTGTAGCCGTCATTAGGTCCTCATTATAAGCCATTATCTACTCGAGGGGGGGGGCAGACCCCAAGCCTGCCACTGTCAGAAGATTGTTAAACAAAACTAAATCATTTTCAGAGTCAGCAAAGGGGAGGTACGCACTCAGCTTGTGTGTTCATGTGTGTGTGTGTTCCTGCGTGTGTGTTTGTGTGTGTGTGTGTTCCTGCGTGTGTGTTTGTGTGTGTGTGTGTGTGTGTGTGTGTGTGTGTGTGTGTGTGTGTGTGTGTGTGTGAACTGGAAGCCTGCTGCATGCATTTGGGCACTTACAGATCTGGCTTCTTGTAGAGTTTGGTGGTAAGTAACACACACTGGCTCACCCCAGTCTTTCAGAAGCTAAGTTGAGGGCTAAGTTAGCCTGGCTAACATTTGATATGAGCGTCACTTCACAACAAGCCCCGGATGATCATTCTGGGATGGGAGAAATCACTGAGGAAACTCAGTCTCAGAAAAATGATTGACTTACTTCTGGAAACAACAAGTATTCCAACAAAGAGTCTTTTACAACTAAATACAGTAGTTAAATGAACTAAGTGCAATAGCTTTAAGCTAAAATGCCCCAAAATGACAGACAGAGTAACGGAACTGGGATTCACAAAGTGTATGATCTGGCTTTGGTCTGACTTTCCTATGTTTGTGTCTCGTGTCTGGTCTCTGTATTAAGGGAATGGAAAGCTTCATTAAAGGAAAATACCGGAGTAAGTTTAAGCATAGCCCTGCTGCACGAGCCTTCTAACAGCAATATATTTCACATGAAATTAAAGAATTTCGAACAGCATAGACCTAACGCGAACGCGAAACACTTAACATTGAGTCAATGTAACCTCAGATCTCACTTTCGGTTTACAACAGTCAGGTCCCATTGATGCAGTGTAAAGTGCCTGTTCGCTTCTGTGTTCGCGTTTGGTCTCTGCTGTACCAAATTATTTTGTTCCACTCGCTAATTAGCGCATTTAGCAAGCTCTTTCAGCAGGGCTATGCTTGAATTCACTCCGGTATTTTCCTTTAAAGGTACCTCAGAATTGAAAGGATTCTCCAAGACTTTCAAACACACACACACACACACACACACGCTCAGTTAATGTTCAAGTTAGTTAGTAAAGCACTATAAAATGCTGTTAGAGTTAGATGTGTCTGGCTTTTAGTGTGTGTGCGGGGTCATGACCTCTGACCTCAGTGGGGGAGCAGAGGTCGGCCGAGGGGCTGCAGGTGCTGGTGTCAGGCGGGGCGGTGCCGGCACTGCTGGGTACAGGCGAGGGCGGTCCGCCGGCGGTTCCGGTGTTAGTGGGGGGATCGGGGAAGCCGGACGTCTGTCGCAGGATGCCCCTCTTCTGCAGACGAGACCAGGTGCTGCTCCAGCTCAGGAACAACTCATACAGCAACTGCACCTAAATGATGGGAGGACAGGGACAGAGAGAGGGAAGAGGGGAGGGAGAAAGAGAGAGAGGGAGGGAGGGAGATATAGAGAGGCAGAGAGAGGGAGGGAGGGATAGGGAGAAAGAGAGAGGGAGGGAGGTATAGAGAGACAGAGAGAGGGAGGGAGAGAAGAACAGAGAGAGAGGGAGAAAGAGAAAGGCAGATAGAGAGAGGATGTGAGAGAGTGATAGAGGACCAGAGAGAGGGAGAGAGAGAGAGATAGAGAAACAGAGAGAGGGAGGGAGAAAAAAAAAGATAAAGAGGTAAAGAGAGGAAGAGAGATAGATAGAGTTGAGTTGAAACTGATATCAAACTTTACACAAACATAACACACAACAGCACTGAACCATCATCAGTGATTAGAGCATTAGACAAGACACAATCTTGCTTGTGTGTGTGTGTGAGTGTGTTATGAACGATGTTTGTGTGTTTTGAGAAAGAGAGAGATCCTGTTTGAGTGTTTTTATGAGGAATGGAGTGTGCATTTGTGTGTGTGTGTGCGCGTGTGTGTTATGTGGGAGGGTAAGAATGCGGCCGAGGACTCGCTGGTGATTAAGGCTGATTGGGCCTGGCAGGTTTATGGACATGTAATACTGCGCCTTGTTAAGACTCAGTTCACTCAGGAAACATTAGGGCCTGTGCACACCTCATCACTCCTACACACACACACACACACACACAGCTGTGTGTAAGTCACTGCTGATACACACACAGGACACCCACACTCTGCCCATTAGGCATGTTTAGAAACATCAATGCATTTACACATAGGCTCTTCAACCAAACATGGCCCCTGCAAACAACAATGCAAACTTTAACCACACACTCAAGTCACTTTGAACATGTGTGATGGATGGGTGTGTGTGTGTGTGTGTGTGTGTGTGTGTGTGTGTGTGTGTGTGTGTGTGTGTGTGTGTGTGTGTGTGATTTGGGGGCCTAGATTTAGAATTAACTGTTTGATTATCATTGCCCTTGTTGTTAATGTTATGATTATGTTATGTATTCTACATTGAAAACATTGCTTTGAATGAAAGCACTTCAATTTGGAATGAGCTCCAACTTGAAAACACAGAGAAGGAGACACTAGAGGCGGAGAAGGGAGGAGAGAAGAAAAAGAGAGGGATGGAGTAACAGAGACGGAAAGAGAAATTCGTACAAAAAGGAGTGGTGTGTGTGTGTGTGTGTGTGTGGGGGGGGGGGGGGGGGTAG
>JAODXP020000023.1:20686298-20688798 GCA_027497455.2 Sardinella longiceps
ATCAAAACACAACGCACTTGCGTTCAGCTGCACTCATTACACAAATCAAATTAAATCCTGACAATAACAACCACCCCCCTTAACACACATATGCACGCACACGCATGCACACACATGCACACACACACACACACACACACACACACACACACACACCCTTACTACCCCTTTGTTTATCTCCATGCCTCTGTGGATAAACAAGACAACAGAGAGCATTTTCAGTGATGAGGCAGCGGGTGCAGCCAAAGAATTATTCACAGTTTCCACTGCTACTCTCTCCTCTCCCACAGATAATCCCTGCCCATCACAGCTGGTCCTAGATCAGCGCCCTTCACCCCCCAATCCAGCTCCAGCGCAGACAAGGCAGCAGGGAACTCTGACCTCAGAGTAGGTAACATCAACACCTCACACTCACCTGTGTCCAGGTACATTAGCAAACGTAGTGTAGTAACGCTCTGACATTAGACCAAAGCGTGCATACATACAGTACATGCGTGCATGTGTGTGTGTGTGTGTGTGTGTGTGTGTGTGTGTGTGTGTGTGTGTGTGTGTGTGTGTGTGTGTGTGTGTTCCATCCAAAATCACTCTCAGATGAGCTCTTCTCGTGGTTACATGAAGTGCCATCAAAGTGGAAGGGAGGAGGAGACAGGGAAGCTTCAATGGATCTTCAATGCTTCAATGGATCCTCAATGCTTCAATGGATCCTCAATGCTTCAATGGATCCTCAGGGTCATACAGTAGAATAGCCAGAATCTGGTGCGGATCAGGCCCACATCTGGGCCACTGCAGGCAACTGTGGGAAGCAGCTCAAACAGGGACCTGATCAGTGCTGACTAGGTCCAAACACAGGCCAGACTAGGTCAGCTCTCACTAGCAGCCTTTCCATCCACTCATTCTCATATGACTTAAAAAAGAGACTGAAGCAATCCTTAGTTGGTGTGACTTTGCATCCACAGTTTTATGCATTTGGCAAGTTGAGACGCACATTTGCCTAATCAGGAGAGGAGTTGTGAACAGCTGTGGGTCAGGGAAACTTTACTGGAAACACTTTTTATAAAAAAAAAAAAAAAAAAAGTTAATTTCCATCCGTCACATTATGTGTGAATTGGGAATGAATCCAGACCCCTCTAGGAAATTCATGTCTTATTCATCTTTGTTATTATGCAAATCTCCAATCATTTCCACTCGGCAGCTCCAACTCAACTGTTCAAAATGTGCATTTAAAAAGCTGGACTAGAGACGCAGATCTTGCATTAGCATGGGTGAGTGCCCACTGCCTAGGACACATTTCTGCTCTCCAGATAACTGCTTCAAACCTGAATGATTCTGGACCTCATCTGCTTCAGGGCAATTTCATATTCATTTATCAACATGTCCACAGTTTGTCAAGACTCCATCTTTAATACTGGGCCCACAGTTACCCAAGACTCCATCTTCTTTCACGCAGAGTCCACAGTTACCCAAGAGTCATTTGGCCCATAGTTACCCAAGACCCAGACTCCATCTTTAACACTGGCCACACAGGTACCCAAGACCCAGACTCCATCTCTAACACCTGGCCTACCAGACTTCATCTTTAACACTTGGCCACCCAGACTCCATCTCTAACACCTGGCCTACAGCTACCCAAGACCCAGACTCCATCTTTAACACTTGGCCTACAGCTATCCAAGACTCAGCCTTCATATTTTTTCACTAAGCCAACAGTTACAGAAGACTCCATATTAGTCACTGAGGCTCACAGCTACCTAGAGCTCAACTTCTAGTCTTTATTTATCACCTTGGGCTTAGCTTGCACCTTTATTTATCATCCTGTAATGCACACAGCAGCTATAGTACCAGGGCCTTTATTTATCATCCTGTAATGCACACAGCAGCTATAGTACCAGGGCTTTGGCCTGTAGTGTTTGATCTGGTCTGGTCTGGTCTGGCCGTGTGTCTGTGAGAGTTTTCCCCAAACTCTCCTCCCTGCACTGGCTCGCACACACAGCTGCTTCCTCCCAGGCCTGATCCAGAGTGGAAAACCGGCTCCACCCCACTGCTGCTCCTGCTCCTGGTACTGACCCAGGACCTGTGTCTGGGTCTGGGTCTGGGTCTGGTTCTAGTAGGGCTGTGGTGCCCCGCCACAGGATGGGATGGGATTAATCACGGCGATGTGCTTATGATCCGCACCCCAGACCTGCCCCATCATCCCCTCGACTCTGCTGTTCCTGAGCCGCTTGCTGATGGGCCGACTCAAGCAGCTGCGTGGCTCAGGCCAAACCATGTGGACTCTTTTCCATCATTAGAGTCTCTGCTGCAGCAAGGCACAGCCCCTCCTGTTCCAGGACATCCACATCAGCAGTCTGGAGTGTGTGTGTGTGTGTGTGTGTGTTTGAGTGCCTGTGTGTGTGTGTGTGTGTGTGTGTGTGTGTGTGTGTGTGTGTGTGTCTGTGCGTGTGTGTTGTGTGTGTGTGTGTGTGTGTGTGTGTGTGTGTGTGTGTGTGTGTGTGTGTGTGTG
>JAODXP020000023.1:20696298-20703798 GCA_027497455.2 Sardinella longiceps
TTTTCTCGCTGTCATTCTGTCTTTGGACGGGGCCTGCTTGCGTCCAGCTGTACCCTGACTGTGCATTGATTGGCGCTGGAAAATACGCTGCGTTCTCACGAACGGCGAGGGAAGCCTCGTGGTGAAGTCGAGGAGAAGAGGGAGGTCGTGTCCGCGGTGATGACCCCGATAGAACCGAGCTGGAGTGTCAGAACCTCCTGAGTGGCAGAATTAGTCCTGGTGCCGAGCCTTGACCTCGCAGTGACTGGAAAATGTGCATGCTGCTCGTGGTAGTGCAAGAGTTCACACAAGGCTTTGGGAAATGTTGTCCACTAGGGTGTGTGTGCTTTAATGTGTGTGTGTGTGTGTGTGTGTGTGTGTGTGTGTGTGTGTGTGTGTGTGTGTGTGTGTGTGTGTGTGTGCGTGTGTGCGCAACTGCTTATGACCTCTTTAAGAACAATACCTCACATAATGTTTAATTATGGGTGTGTGTTTTTTTATTGTGGGAATACATGTACTGTTTTATGATATTTCATAAATTTTAGAACGCATAGAAAAAACGATGCATCCCCCCGCCCCCCCTCTCTCTCTCTCTCTCTCTCTCTCTCTCTCTCTCTCTCTCTCTCTCTCTCTCTTAGGCCAGGTTAGGGGGGTGAGGCAGGTGTGGCAATCCCCACGTGGCCGTACACAGACCGAGGGGTGCAGCAGAACTGTGGGTGTATTGTTCACCCGCTCCAGGACTTTCCGAGATATTTTTATCCATGACCAGATACTGGAATAATTTCTTCGATCAGGATACGTATACGGAAAAGTGGCCGATTTTTCCAGCTGCGGAGATGAAGCAAGGGGAAAGGAGAGAGAGAGAGGGGGGACAAACAGCATCTGAGGAGGAAGTTATGCAATGAGTGTGTGTGTGTGTGTGTGTGTGTGTGTGTATGGAATCAACCTCAGCTTCATTACACCTCCTGCTGAGAGGCCAGCTAAACGGAGCCATTAATAGTACATGAGATGACTGCTAAATCAATACGAATGGAAAGGCAGCGTGTGTGTGTGCCTGTGACGTGTGTTTGTGTGTGAGCTCGCATGGAAGCGTGAGTGTGTGTGTGTGTGTGTGTGTGTGTGTGTGTGTGTGTGTGTGTGTGTGTGTGTGTGTGTGTGTGTGTGTGTGTCTCGTGATTCTTGAAAGCTTAATGTGAACGGAATGAGCAGACATGAGTGGTGGTGGAATTTCGGTCCTCCTATTACATCATGTCCTGTCAAAGCGAAACGAAACGAAATCCCTTCATACAACAAACCAGTTAGTCTCAGCAGTGAGTGAGTGTGTGTGTGTGTGTGTGTGTGTGTGTGTGTGGACAGCTACGATTTCAGTCTGGCTCAGACGGGCAGTGACAAACGTGGGCCAGCGGTGGACATGGGAGACCCAAGGCCTTCCAAAGCACTGACACACACACACACACACACACACACACACACACACACACACACCCTCCCCTCTCCTCTCCTCTCCTCTCGCTCCGGCTCTTGCTCACCCCATCAATACACTTCACCTCAGATGGGACAGCAGCTTTTCCATTCCAACCACAAAACACCACCAAAACAACACAAGCTGTTTGTTCATATGGAACAAAACACACACACACACACACACACACACACACACACACACACACACACACACACACACACACACACTCAAAATAAAAAAGTAGGAAATTATAAGACACTGATTTGAGCATAAAACTTGATGTTTGCACATTAGCGCCTTCCAGTCGTGAGTCACCTCAAAAGCCTTCACTTGCACTGATGTGGCAAACAGGGAATAAAAAAAAAACAAAGGGAGAGAAAGAGAGAAATAAATAAAGAGAAAGAGTCAGAGAAAGGAAAACTGTTTTTGGCGTCCAGCCAGGGCACCTGAATTAACACGGATCCCTCTTCTGGTGCTTGGGCTTCTTCAAACCAAGCACTGCAAGAAACTTTCTCTTTTTTCTCTTTCTTTCTCTCTTTCTTCTGTCCTTTCTTCCTTTTTCTTTCTTTCTTAAAGCAGTACTACTGTATGTAAATTTTGAGCACTATTAGACTATTTATATCCTTTATCTATATTTTTATCCTTTGTTCTGGTCCGTTTCCAAATGAACTTGGATGGAATGAAGTCATATGAGGCGCAGATAATAAACACAAGTAGAATCCCCACTAGTTATCCAGCATTTGCACTGTGCAGTTCTGGGGTGTGTTTAGGAACCACCTCAAAATAAAAGAAAAACCTAGTTGCAGAATGGATCACTGCATTGCTATGAAACATCAAACCAGTGTCAGTAAGTAAGATTCTGAGAAGTGTTTGGAAGATCTCTGTGTGATTTGTAGATAGCTAGCTCTATAGGTTTGACTTGTTCCAGGAGTTTCAAAGAGCTGCTTTAGCGAGCTTCTGAAGCAGAGGCAGGGGGGTGGGCTGCGTTTAACGCTTCCTGAGAAAGATGGCACCTGCAACAGCAAAGCACTCCCACTGGCCCCACACTCACGTGTTGATTTAATGGGTAGGGGCTTACAGAGCATACACACACACGCACAGACACACAGACACACACACACACGCACACTCTCACGCGCACACACTCACGCACACACTCACACGCACACACACACACACACACACACACACACACACACACACACACACACACACACACACACACAGAGGCCAAGGCGCTGGTGTGACAGGGACCTTATGTGTTTGTGCTCAGAAGTGAAATCACCACTAAGGCCTTTTCCAGCCTCCAGTGTTGCCTGTTCCCCAGCCAACTGGTGATACACACTGTTTGTACAGGACAGGCCAGCTGCTTGACCTAAGCTCAGGCACTGGGGGGGTATACACATACAACATGAATGAGCATGTCTGTGTGCTATGGTGTGTGTGCAGTGTGTGTGTGTGTGTGTGTGTGTGTGTGTGTGTGTGTGTGTGTGTGTGTGTGTGTGTGTGCGTGTGTGTGCGTGCGTGCAAATATCGGTTTCTGTGTGTGCATGTGTGCTTCTAAATGTGAACGAACGCATGTGTGAGGAGACAATTGGATGTCTGTTTTTGTGTATGTCCATTTATGTGTGTGTGTGTGTGTGTGGTATGTGCATGGAGTGCATAAGGTATACAGTTCAAACACTGAGGAATGATGACTCACTTCTTCTGCACAGGAGTCTACGGGCTGTGCTACGTACGTAGCACATGCATGAATAAGTGGAGCATAAGGACGCGGAGGTCAATGCCAGGCGGTTTAGTGTTTCCCCCGTGCCATTCCATCTTTTTCTCATTTGGCCTTTAATTCCCTCCTGCCCCGCTGGGCTCCTTCGCCACATACGAGAGGAGAGGAGAGGAGAGGAGAGGAGAGGAGAGGAGAGGAGAAGAGAGGAGAAGAGAGGAGAAGAGAGGAGAGGAGAGGAGAGGAGAGGAGAGGAGAGGAGAGGAGAGGAGAGGAGAGGAGAGGAGAGGAGAGGAGAGGAGAGGAGAGGAGAGGAGAGGAGAGGAGAGGAGAGGAGAGGAGAGGAGAGGAGAGGAGAGGAGAAGAGAGAGAAGAGAAGAGAAGGAGAGGAGAGAGAGAGAAGAGAAGAGAAGAGAAGAGAAGAGAAGAGAAGAGAAGAGAAGAGAAGAGAAGAGAGGAGAGGAGAAGAGAAGAGAAGAGAGGAGATGTAAACTCCATTTCATCAATTGGCCTCCGCTGCGCTGCGGAGGATCAAAAAACGTGTGCTGGCCCGGCCTTGGTGAACGCTTGGTGCCGCGAGACCTGCCAGAGCTTTGAAGTAAACGCGAGGACAGATTGGACATTTTTATTCCGGGATCCCGAGGAGGCTGAGGTTCTGCTTAGAGATCCCTTCCAGCCCCGCTCGATCATTCCCGGACCGATAGGCCTCGAGGAGCAGCCGCGGGGCCAGGTGAGACAGAGGGCCTGAGCCTTCAAGCGCTTAAGTGTGTGTGTGTGTGTGTGTGTGTGTGTGTGTGTGTGTGTGTGTGTGTAAAAAGAGAGTGTCTGTGTGTGTGTGTGTGTGTGTGTGTGTGTGTGTGTGTGTGTGAGAGAGAGAGAGAGAGAGAGAGAGAGAGAGAGAGAGAGAGAGAGAGAGAGAGAGAGAGAGAGAGAGAGTTTGTGTGCGTGAGAGGGAGAAAGAAAGAGAGACTGTGTGTATCTCATATAGAGAGAAAGAGAGAGAAGGAGAGAGTGTGTAGCTTCGGAGTGTAATGAGAGCCGACTGATTTAAGGTCTTGTTGGCAAGACTGGCCAGCTGAGAAATAACACACTTTAAACTGATTTGAGTCTGTGTGCGCCGAGCCAAAGTTGAGTCCTGCGACATACTATGGAGGGCTCTCGCTAAAGAACAGAATGTGGCCACACTCACAGAATGTGGAAGTGTGGGAGAGACAGAGACAAAGAGTGAAAAAGAGAGATAGGGAGAGAGAGACAGACAGATGGATAGAAATAGACTGTGAGAAGAGAAAAGGAACGAGAGAGAGAGAGAAAGAATGACAGAGAGAGAGAGAGAGAGAGAGAGAGAGAGAGAGAGAGAGAGAGAGAGAGAGAGAGAGAGAGAGAGAGAGGAGAGATAGAGATGGCTTTCCCCTCGGGCCGTGCTCATGGACAGTCAGGTGAACTGTGTGGTTCAGATGAGAATCTGAATAGCTATTGGAAATGAAAAACACCCCTGGGTTCCTGGCTAAAACATGACCTCCGCAGCTCCAAGGGGCACACCGCCTAACCTTCATCAGTTTAAAACACGCCACTGTATTTGGAAAACTCCATACTTGTACATAAGCTTCCTGCCACGACCAAGATGAACCTGCACAGCATGACTGGTGCTGCTCAGGCACCCAAGCACTCACTTCACACCCCCCCAACCCCTTTCCCAGAATGCATCTGTTTGGGGTAAGGTATCAGTATAGCGACGAGCGGTTCTAGGGCGGGGTGGGTTGGTCTGAGGGGTAAATGTGTCTGAAGCGGATGTTTATGAAGAGTGGCCCAGCTGATGGTGCTGCTGCTGCAGCGCGGTGTGAGGGCCCATTGACAGCACTGACAACACCACTCACATCTCCACTCACTTCCTGTCAACACTGAGAACTCCGTCTGCACCACCTACACTACATCCAGCAGCAGCAGCAGCAGCAGCAACAGCAGCAGCAGCCTATTCCCCTTTTCTTAACCACCACAATCCACCACCACCACCCCTTCATCCACCCTGCTCCCCAAACTGCAAGCCCGCTCCGAGGGCCCCCCACATTCCGAGGGCCGGACTGCTTACAGAAGCTGACAAGTACCTATGGCCTTGGCGGCAGAGGTGGCAATCTGGGAAAATAAACGCTGGCGGGTGACGGCCGGGCCAGTGTTTGTTTCTGCTGCCCGCCCCATTTGCCCTGCCGCGGCGGGTTAATTGCGACTTTTGATCGCCGTGTTTGTTGATGCAAGGCTGCACCCAACCAGTCCCCACACCACACCACACCGCGCCGCCCCTTCACCCCAATCCCCCGGCCCCTGCCAACCACCACCCGACCACAATCCCCCTCCACCCCCCCACTCCCATCCCTTAAAGGTAGATAGCCATAGCCTGAGCTGCTGCTGCTGCTGCTGCTGTACGTACAGAATGACAGAAACGGTTGCCACAGTAGTCAGTTTGTAGCAGGACTAAAACTGTGCAACAAGCCTCTAGAACAACACAGCCAGGGCTTGCACTGGGAATAAAGATGGGAGGGTGTGGAGAATTTTTTTATTTATTTATTTTTTTGGACAGGGGTGTGGTGGTGTTGGGTGTGGGAGGGAGAGGGGGGTGGGGGTGGGTGTTAGTGGCCCTGGCCTGAGTGAGGTCATGGGTTAAGATGGGACAGTCGTCCCCTCCTGGCCCTCCCAGGGCTCCCTGGTGCTCTCACTCACTAAACAGCTAATGACAGATCTACTGTTACATCTCTGGGTCCTGATTTAGATCAGGCACAAGCCGAGAGGCCCGTAACGTAACCAGGAGGGAATGTGCTCTCCGTCCGTGAGCTTCAGGGGGATTTGACATTGATTCCTCCGTTTACCGAGAAAGAGAGAGGAGGGGGAAAAAAGAAAAAAGAGACGTGAAAAGAGAAGGGAGGGAGCGGAGGGGAGGGGAAAAAAACAGACGCATTAGGTTCAAGAGAAGCCCTTAAGCATTTAGTGTCCTTAACATTTTCTCAAGAGCCACTCGGAGACACGGGCCTGCGTGAAATGCCAGGAAACATAGCATTGCATTTTTACATAAGAGCCGCTGCCGTTTCCCATGTCTTGCAGCACAGCCGCTCGCCTCAGCTATCTTGGCACGGGCCGGGAAAATAATGCGTACGCCAACACACTGGCTCTGCCGCAGACCATAGCAGCCCATCAAGATAGCCTTATCAAAACCCTCAGGAGGAGGACGAGGAGAGGAGGGGAGGGGAGGGGAGGGGGGTGGGTGAATTTGCTTTATTTACAAACAAATTAAAAGGAAAAGCCTTACCCATCTAATGCTGTTGGCTCACTGAGCTCTGAGCCACAGTTGGGTGGGGGGTGGGTGTGGTGTGTGTGTGTGGGGGGGGGGGGGGTTCACAGCCTTCACACATACGTATGTATTTATCCTCAACATGTGTGTATTTATAACTCATTCATTCATAACTCATTCATTGATTCAGAATTGATCATTCTCCTGCCAATAGGCAGTATACACATCAATATCCCCCTGGACACAACATCCTTGATATTTACGTGGATAATAATGACTGACACTGATCACCGATCATTAATAATTACACTAGCGTGGCATGCAGAGGCCTATGCATTAGAAGAAAGGTTCCTAGGTGTGTCTGTTACTGGCATTCCTAGATGTGGTTCAGGGGGAAATTCAGGCTGTGCTAGATTTGCAAATCATGACAAATTTGAGAGTATTGCAGATGAAAAGATCAAGAAGGATAGCGAGATAGAGGAGAAAAAATGAAGGGAGTAAATGTGAGAGATGGGTAGGTAGATAAAAAGAAAGAGGGAATGAGCTTCAGAGAGAGAGAGAGAGAGAGAGAGAGAGAGAGAGAGAGAGAGAGAGAGAGAGAGAGAGAGAGAGCGAGAGAGAGAGCGAGAGAGAGAGAGAGCTGGATGAAGTAATGGGCCTGTGCTGGGGCGCTCCAGCCTGGGGGTCAGATCCTGTTCATGGAAACCATCTGGCCAGCTCCCTCTGAGCCACACCAAGCACAAATGATCTCTCTCTCTCTCTCTCTCTCTCTCTCTCTCTCTCTCTCTCTTACTCTCTCACACACAGAAGAAGAGAAAAAAAAGAAGAAGAAGAAGAAAAAAAAAAAAAAGAAATTCGATTCATTAATGCATGGCAGCTGCAGGGACCGGCGTGACTTCATTTTTCCATGGCAACGGTCTCTCTGTTGCAGGGGATCCCGTTTCAGTTTTGGTAGCAACGTGCACCTCTGCCAACGCTGAACACATTCATGTGTTAAATAGAAGGAATTATTGCAGAATTCCTGAAATAGACTGGGCTCCCGCTCGCTGGGCGATTAGA
>JAODXP020000023.1:20706298-20736298 GCA_027497455.2 Sardinella longiceps
GACAGAGAGAGAGAGAGAGAGAGAGAGAGAGAGAGAGAGAGAGAGAGAGAGAGAGAGCAACATGAAGGACCAGAGAAAGGAGGGAGGGGGGGCTGAGGTAAGGAGGACACACATGACCACTCCAACATGAGCACATATGTGCTTTTTCCTCTGGTGGTGTGTGTGTGTGTGTGTGTGTGTATCTGTGTGTGTGTGCATATGTGTGTGTGTTTGATGGGGAGTGTATAGGGGGATGGTGTCAGCAAGTCTTTAGCCCCGTCCTTCCCCCTCCCTGGTTCTGATGTGGCCAGGCCTGTTCAAGCCTCCTGGGTGACAATGTCGACAGCCCCCCCACACACACACACACACACACACACACACACACACACACACACACACACACACACACACACAAAGGACCCAGTCAGTTCCCAGCAGCGGCGTCCGAGCAGACGAAGAAGCCGCAGCCACCAACAGGCCACACCACACTGCACCACACCACACACTGGCCCAGACGAGCGTCACTCAGCCGTGACGCACACACACACCCCGGGGTGACGCTAACACAGCCAACCGCCACCACTAGAGGCGTGATTGAAAGGGGGGGTGGGGGGCATTCATGTGTGTGGGTGTGTCTGTGTATGTGTGTGTATGTGTGTGTAAGGTAGAGAGCACACTCTTCTGACCGGCAGAATCTACAAACAAAGGTGGACGAGATTCATGACCGTGTCACTAAACACCAATGGATGGAAACAACATGTTACATTACTAATACAATACGAGTGTGTATACTTGCTCATACTTATACTTAAGAGGACTGTTATAAGTATGTAAGCCTAGTACGTCCGTCACCCTGTCAATGGCCCTTGCCAAAGCATATGGATCTTGTGTTCCTAGCTTGTCTCTTAAATGAGAGAGAGAGAGAGAGAAAGAAAGAAAGAAAGAAAGAGAGAGAGAGAGAGAGAGAGAGAGAGAGAGAGAGAGAGAGAGAGAGAGAGAGAGAGAGAGAGAGAGAGAGAGAGAGAGAGAGAGAGAGAGAGAATGATGGACAGAGAAAGAAGAGAGAAGGGGCAACAAACTAGGTTCTACAGCAGACCTGGGCATACTAAGACCCAGGGGCCACATGCGGTCCGGTCCGTTCAGCTATTTAATCCTTATTTAGCCAAGGTGACATAGATTATAGGCCTGATTTATCAAATTTGTTATATTCAATAAAATACAAATCCCCCCTTTTAACCCTGCATGTTAACATGTCCTCTGAAGAAAATGGGGCTACTAGTTTGAGACTTGCCAATTTACCGACATCAACCCCCATCAACCTGTTGACTGTTAACACGCGGCCCATTAGTCAAAATCTAAAACCCAATGTGGCCCTTCAGCCAAAATAATTGCTCACCCCTGTTCTACAGTCTCAAGAGTACATCAACTCTGGAGTGTAAAGAGAGACCAATTTAAGGACCTTGTGACGTGCTACAGGTGCTCGCGACTCATAACCTCGTATAATCTCAGATTTATTCCCTAAAGGTGGCTACAGACCAAAGACCAAAGACCAGACCAGATCCACGACCAGACGGGCTGCGATGTTCTAAAAACCTGCAACGTTCTAAGACTCCGAAACTGAGATGTGACATTAAAATCTTTTGCGACGGCTTGCAACTGCTTGCAACAACCTGCTATTACTGATTCACACGGCTGCAACTCCTCTCTAAAACGGTTTCATCTCGTCGCGGATCTTCAGTCTGAATTGAGCTTCAGGAGAGAGGGAGATGAGGCACCTGGAGAGTGAGGCGTTTAACGGCGTCCCACACACTGGCAATGAGCTCCTTCATCCTCTCCTCTGGGGAGGTCCAGGACTCGGAGGCTGCTGCTGGCATGACCTTCATGGGGATGGACAGGGGCCGGGACTCTGGAAAACAGACACACACACACACACACACACACACACACACACACACTGAATTAGCACAGTACAGTAGCAGAAATTGCATGAATGCACCGACCGAGACAAATGCCGACTCTTAATTCCAACAAGTGAGCTGTGAGCGCACTCTGCATCATTCAAGCTTTCACATGTGTGTTGTGCTAGCTGTGGTCTGTGTCTGACTGGTCAGTGTGATGACACCAGAAGAGAATGGTGGAGGGGAGAGGAGGTTTCGGGAGGGGAGGGAGATGAGCACCCGTAGGTATGATGGCACAGGGAAGAAATGCAGGCGAGAGCAGCTGTACAAACCTTTCCCCGTGATAACACAGACATTGATGAGTCCCACAAATATGTAACCTCAGAATCCTCTCACAGTGACTGGGCACCTCTGGGAGACTGATTTCATGAGAGAGCAATGGATGGATGGATGGAAGGAGCACTAAAATACAATAGGCCCTTACTTCTGATACCTTTTCCATGCTTTCACCTTTTACTGGCGCGCCAGAATCAGTAAAAGCCTCAGAATGACACAATTTCGAGAGTGAGTCGTCCTCCTGGGCATTATGCAAGCACAGGCTATGGGTTTAGCTCAGATGCTAGGCTATGGGTTTAGCTGAGATGCTAGGCTAGGGGTTTAGCTGCGATGCTAGGCTATGGGTTTAGCTGCGATGCTAGGCTATGGGTTTAGCTGCGATGCTAGGCTATGGGTTTAGCTGCGATGCTAGGCCGCAGGGCGTGGCTTCACCAGGTCCAACTCATGGCTCTCTGGGCCAAACCTGCAGGTACGCTCGGCAGTAGACCTGAGCCTCCTCAGTCCTCTCTATGCTGGGGTCTCAATAACAAGAGTGTGGCGTGTGTGTCTGTGTGTGTGTGTGTGTGCGTGCGTGTGTGTGTGTCCACACTGAACTACAAACTCATTGTTTACTCATTACTCAACCTCACCCACAACAACACAATGCACACACACACACACACACAAGCAAAGACACAGACACAGATATACAAACACACACACACACACACACACACACACACACACACACACACACACACACACATACACACACATACACACACAGACAGACCCACACACCCCGACCCAGAGAGGGGGAGAGAGTACATGGTAAAGCCATCAGGGCCAGGCCTGGGTCCGAGGTGAGTTTGCCGTTGCCTGGTCTCAGCAGATGCATTAAGACATATCCAGTGATTTAAAGGTCTGCCTGCGCAGCAGCTGGAGACCCACATTGTCATGAAACCCAGAGTGATGTCACCCATACGGCCCTGAAATAGTTCCCTCCACACACACACACACACACACACACACACACACACACACACACACCAAACACTCCACCCATTGCCCCGACCCCCCCCCCCCAAAAGCACTTCATAGCACACAGACACGTATACATCAGCATCACTTTAAATAAAAAATAATAAAAAAAAACAGCTATGGCGGTTGTCACGGCAATTGGTTTTGTTTCCGTAGCAACGAGCTGGGATACTGTCCTCACAGCAGCAAACAGGGTGTGTGTGTGTTCACGAGGGGGGTGTTCTGTTGCACACAGGTGTGTGTGTGTGTGTGAGAAAGAGTGTGCATGAGTCAGCATGGGAATCTCCGGCCAAGTGCTTACGGGAGAGGACACAGTGTGGAGAGAGAGAGAGAGAGAGAGAGAGAGAGAGAGAGAGAGAGAGAGAGAGAGAGAGAGAGAGAGAGAGAGAGAGAGAGAGAGAGAGAGAAGCTGATGGAACTAGAGGGAGATTCTTGTGGGAGGCCAACCTCTACAGCTGAGCCACATAGCTACATGCACTTGGCTTCTTCTGCGCTTGGCCTCTCTCTGCTGCTCACACACTCACACACAGAGATAAAGACTGGTAAGACATGAGTACAGCACTGTCTTCACACAATACACAAGGCAGAGAACAAGCAGTACGACACACACACACACACACACACACACACACACACAAATACAAAAATCACCTTTTAAAAAATGGCCTCTACCATCCGAATATTCCGAAACATGTGACTCTACCCTTGCGGGTTCTCTAAGCTCTCATGTGGCACTGCTGTCTAGACAGAGGACAGGCCTCTGCCCATAGAAGAGACACCCTGCGGTGTGTGTGTGTGTGTGTGTGTGTGTGTGTGTGTGTGTGTGTACCCATGTGTGCGTGTGTTTACCCATGTGTGCGTGTGTGTGAGTTCGTCATAGAGAGAAAGAGTGTACCGTGTAAGGTTCTATGAATATAAAGTGTGTATGAAGTATGTGTGTATTTATGAACATTTCAGTGTGTGTGTATGTGTGTGTGTGTGTGTGTGTGTGTGTGTGTGGAAATAAGGAGTAGCACTCCCAGGGTGGTAATCACTCAGCAGGGCCACTCCACCCCACTGACGTCACCCACCAAAACACATCACCAAAAACCCAAAAACCAAAAGCCTTATTCTCCACCATACACACACACACACACACACACACACACACACGCACCCCCCCCCCCCCCCACACACACACACACACACACACAGAGAGACACAGAGACACACACACACCACTGAAAAAAAAGCCCCCTGTATGAAATCATAGACACTCACGCCCTGCCATCAGTGTCTGACGTGGCCATGCAGGGGACTGCCAAAGCTGCTCTTGTGACCTGTCCCCACCCTGGTCATGGGCACCATTCTCTCTCTCTCTGTCTGTTTGCCCCTTGATCCTTTCACTGACACCCCCCCCCCAATACAGACACACACACACACACACACACACACACACACACACACACACACACACACACACACACACACACACCTCATCTCGCTCTCTCCGTTTGCCCCTTTCTCATTTTATTGATCCCACACACCATTCTCTCTCTCTCTCCATTTGCCCCTTTCACTGCCTCCCACAACAGTCTCTCTCAATTTGCCCCCTACAATTACATTTACTTCCTACACCGCTACTTCTCTGTGTGCCCCAGGCACTGCCCCCTCATCGGTCTTTGCTATTTTTTGCCCCCAACGGTGCCTTCCAGGCAGCGCTGCCTTAAAGGCACTACTCCCCTCAGTTTAGGGTTAGGATGAGGGTTGAGGGGGTTAGGGTTAGGAATAAGGTAAAGATAGCGCTTTTAAAGCTGGGCTGCCTGGAAGGTGCCGTTGGAGGCAAAAAACACCATTGCGCCCCCTCATCCACAGCTCTATTTGTTTGCCATGCATACTATACAGTAAGTGCCTTTGTGGGGGTGGACCCGGCTGACAGAAGCCTAGTAACTGGGGCTAAGATGCTGCTGTGTGCATGACTGCCCATGGGACTAAACACCAAACCAATGGCCCAGAAGATGGAGGGAGAGAGAAAAGGGGGGAAAAGGAGAAAAGGAAGGGAGGGAGACAGAGAGAAAAGATGGATGGATACACATAGATGGGTGGAGAGAGAGAGAGAGAGAGAGAGAGAGAGAGAGAGAGAGAGAGAGAGAGAGAGAGAGAGAGAGAGAGAGAGAGAGAGAGAGAGAGAGAGAGAGAGAGAGAGAAAGAAAGAAAGAGAAAGGGAGAGACTGTGAGCACGCGAACGGCCATGAGAACCTAGGGCGCTGCCAGAGTCACGCAGGGCCAAATAGATGAAGACCAGACTCACGGGGCCACGGCCAAGACGGGTCTGTCAGAGGGGGCATGTGGGAAGCATGTAAGAGTGTGTGTGAGTGTGTGTGTGTGTGTGTGTGTCGTGGCCAGCCGCTCTCCCTCCATGGAAGGCTGCCTGGCCGTCAGATCTGATTAATTGATGACATAATTTGGATGTGGAGAGTAAATCAGAGTGGATGTGTTGATGTATGGCTGTGGTAATTTGGATGGAAATGACCTCCACTAATGGGCCAAGGGGGGAGAGACCGAATGAAAGGCCAGTGAAAGCCTGATGGGGAGAAAGAGAGGAAGAAAAGAAAAGAAGGGAGGAACAGGGATGGAAGGAAAAGGTGTGGGAGGGAATGGCAAAGAAGCATTGAGTGAGAACCAGAGAGAGAGAGAGAGAGAGAGAGAGAGAGAGAGAGAGAGAGAGAGAGAGAGAGAGAGAGAGAGAGAGAGAGCAAACTGTTCCACCATGTTCAGGTGGATGGGTGTGTACAGTATGTAAGCCTATGAATAATCACCTGCTTCAATGCACGTCTAGTACAATGAGATCTGCAGACCTCTCTCTCTTTCTCTCTATCTCTATCTCTCCATTTCTTTTCCCCCTTCACCATGTGTGCTATCTCTTTCCAGCCATCCAGCTCCCTAGAAGTTGCATAAGCGTCCCCCGCTAATGCCGATTATTCACCCTTATTTGAACAGCAAAGTGCCGCCGCCTATTTAAAGCCATGTGTCGCTGCTGGCGTCGCGCGCCAGAGACCTCCACCAGCGCAGAGCGCCGGGCACGAGAAGAGACAAACTGCGCTTAATAAGGGCCTGGTCTTTGGGCGCGAAACAAATTTGAGGCGATTTTCTCTGCGGGACCACCATAACAAGCCTTCAATAAACTGACAATAAAGCCACAGACTTTCAATGGAGAAGTAAGTGAGAGGAGGAGTGAGGGGGGGGGGGCAGCACGGGCGACTGGACATCAAAGCCCACGTTCGTTGTTGTGTTCCTTTCCCGACGTTCCCGTAAGCGTCCCATTAAAACAGGAACACCCGCCAGGATGCTTGCGATTTCGCCTGGTGCACCACCGTACTTCGCTCGTCCGCTCGTCTGAGCGGCGCTCATGTGAGCCAGCGGTGAAAAATGTTTCTAATTTGGCGTGTGTATGTCGGCCCTCTGCACCCACCGACCCCCTTTTCCTTTTTCCCTGCGTCCCTTCTGGAATGTTCCTCGATACAAGTGGTTTACAATAAAATGAAGTGTTGTGTACTCGCTTGCAGCTGCAGTGAGAGGCACCCGCCATAGTTTTAGCAACTGACATGGCTATTTGTTTTGGATGCAGGTCGCTGTTTGTTTTAATATTTATCCCCCCTCATTTGTTAGCAGTGCTGTGGCATCAGCTCACACAGAGCGAGAGAGAGAGAGAGAGAGAGAGAGAGAGAGAGAGAGAGAGAGAGAGAGAGAGACTGGACGCAATCAGAGTCCTTTCCCCATCACGCGCCGCATTCACGTCATGCCTTGAGCTGGGTTGTTCTCTCCCAACAATCACAACAACAGAAACCAAAATGGTTGACTTTGATGTCTGACGCAAACTGTATCTTAGTCATAGAAGTTGAATTTTAGGAAAAACAGTTATGTCTTATGTGACATAGTCTAATATGTCCAACACCCTCACTGATATGTCATCTGCAGCACAAACCATTAAATCCAAATTGCCTCAATTATACACAGTTACAATGTGTGGATAAGGGTGACTACACATTTTATGTGTTCTTTTGTTCATCTCCACCAGTTCACACCCACTGCTGCAACACACACACACACACACACACACACACACACACACACACACACACACACACACACACACACACACACACATACACAGACACACACAGTCTGTCTCGCTTGCATACTCGTCACTTGTCGACTGGAGCATCTGAAATGGCAGGCCTGAAACGGCACAAAAACCAGTCCTGAAGGATACAATTTCTAATCTCTGTGCTGGTTTTGGGTCTGCGACCAGACGCGGTTCCTCGGCCTCTCTTCAATCCAGAACAGGGCACACATTTCCCTGGCCCCCCTCCCCTCGCGCTCTGGCACATTAGCTCGTAATTCAGCCACTCCTGAATACGCGTAAACAATCAGGTAGTGAAATGCAAACCATATCTGCAGCCTCTCATAAGCCTCCGTCCGCCACTCCAACCTCAAGCCTATAAAAAGCCTGTTGAGTGGAAGCCTAGCAAGGCTCCATAAACCAGAAGAAGGGGGTAAAGTAATACTTTCAATCCAGAGAGCAAGCCCTGGCTCTGGATAGCATTTCACTGACTTGACTTGGGCTCATCAAGCCACTGGAAAGAGTAAAAACAGCCTAATCTTTACTGTAAGCCCGCTAACCACAGGCCCCGTTTCCCCTGGGGCGCCCGCTACCTCCGTGTACGTGCGCTGGTTTATTGTTTTCTTTCTCCAGACCAGCCTTCATTACCTTGATAAATTATTGACATTGCAAGAAAAATTAAACTACACAAATAACTCGTGCCGTGAAAACATTATCCATCGCACAAGCCTGACAGCAGCCAATAAAAACTGTCTGAGTTCCATCAAGCTACTTGCGAGAAGTGGAAGGTTTTGGGAGTTGCTGTGAGAGCCCCTGGAGACTTTCTTTCTTCTTTTTTTTTTTCTTCTCTCTCTCCCTCCATTTTTTCTTCCGTCGTTCACTGCTCCCTCTCCACTCAGTGTTCCTGACCCCTCCTCCTTCGATTTCTTCATGGCTTCCTGGCCGAGGGGCTTGGGGGGTCATAAGGTGTGCGGCAATGTTTTGACCCCATTCGGGAACGGCGGGGAGGGTCACACCGGTCGTGGCCCACTCTCACACAGTGCTCGGACACAATCCCTGGGTATCTGTTTTTGCCGTAAACAAGGGCATTAGTCCTAATCCCATCACTGGAGTGATAACCAGAGTAAGAAACTGGTGGTGTGTGTGTGTGTGTGTGTGTGTGTGTGTTTGGGGGGGGGGGTTCACAGCCCTGACCGTTTGGCTTTGTGGCGCCAGATCAGAGTGTATGTTACAGCACAGCAATTGTAAGCTTTTTTTTTTTTTTTTTCCTCCACGCCAATGGCTAATTTTAGGATTGCTCACAAGGAAGAGAGAGAGAGAGAGAGAGAGAGAGAGAGAGGGAGAGAGAGAGAGAGAAGGAGTGAAGTCATCTAACTGATGGCTGCCCAAACAATGAGAGGATCCAGAGGCTCCCTGTCCCCCCCAGCCGACAACTTCGCTGCCAGCATCACTTTCGCTGGGACAATAAAGAAAAATACTTTTGGGGCTTGGATTTATTTGGTCCAATTTGTGGTCTGACTGTTCAGGGAGAAGAATGTTATTTAAAATATAAATAAATAAAACAACAACAAAAAAAAAAAAAACATCACCAAGAGGACTTGTTTTCAAAATGTTTCACTCTAAAATGTCTTGTAAAACAACAAAAGAACAATCAAAAGCTACACATTTCAACGGATTTGACATCACTACACACCTACGCCAATAAAACTAAATTGAGTAGTCTAATCACTTGTTAAGGCCTACACAGGAAGTGATACTGGTGACAAACAAAAATCTTGCTCTGCTGCTTACGTTTCAGCAACACATTAGAGGCAAAGCCGACAACAACAAAGGCTCACTGAGGTTGCTTGATGCCGCCTCCTCTCCTCTCAAAACACTTCGCTTTCATTCTTAGATTCATCCTGCTCTAACTGAACAAAATATGAGAAACACCAGTGTTAGTGAGCACAACACCCTCAGCATTGTTCATGGATTTATAATTTATAAGTTTTAAAACTGGATGGGAAATATGGCCTGTACAGTGCATCAAGACAATCAGCAGCCATGTGAGTGGTTCAGTGAGGAGGCTATCACACCAGAGTGAACATGGGTGATTGTCTAGGCCTTGCAAAAGCCTCTAAAAGATCTCTTCCCAGCCACAAATCATAACTCGACTCGAGTGCTTCATGAGTGCTAAAATAATTGAATGGGAATATAAGCGCATCATGTAAGCCGTGAGCTCAATTTTCAAGCCCCCGACATGACCCACCCACCCCTCTTCCATGGCCAAAACAATCAATGATGTTACCATGACAGACCGCAGACTCGGATGATATCACCTGGCATATGGCGGCGGTGTCTGGGTGCATTTGCGTACACACTTGCAGGCACTTCAGAGGGCTGAATATAAAGTCCTTAATGATTAGGGGGAAAGGGTAGCCAGGCTATTTGTGCGGAGAGGAAAAAAGCAACACTTAACTCTCATTGTACAATAAAAGTGCCAGGCATGCATTCAAAATATCCAATTGGAAGCAGAGATGGACGAAAAAAAATCCGGCCTCGTTCGTTTCTTTGAGAGGTCTTTTGAACCACGGACATATTAAAAAGTCTGTCTTTAGTGGAGAGTGGCGCAAACGCTCTAGTCATCCCCCCTGAGAAACGGCTGAAACCGCCAAACATGACATTATCCTTATCATTAATATTTTGAGAGGGGGCTTTTAAGTCCTCGGGAGTATTATGACTTATCTGTTGAGGCCAGCGAACCAGTGAAAGCGATATCCTGGGAAAGCCTGAGATAGGGCCCTGCTTAGAGCCGGGATCTAGAGACCTCGGCGACGGAACATTAGAGAACCGCTGTCCAGCCTACCCCCCCAATTTCCACCTGCCAATCACGGCCTGACGCACACATCACAACACGCGCTGGTGTTACACGCAACGTGTCATGCGTGGGGGTTAACGTGCGGCGCGCGGTGCTTCAAAACGGACAGGCCTGTGACGGGGGCCGCTTTCATAAGCGTCCAATCGCAGGTCCTCGGAGGCTGACCCCGTGACGAGCCTCGCCGTTGGCCCGGTGCCTTTCGGTGCTGGTTCCCATGTGTCACCTCTGCGAATCAGGGGACCGCAGATGTGTTGACTCAAACTGGGAAACAGAGCGGACAGGGTCTCAGCGGTGTTTACACAAACAAAGAAGTGGGCGTGCTGGGAAGAGGAAAAATGGCATGTAGTCATGACTGGGACAAAACCCCCCACCACCCCCCACCCCCCTACTGAGCCGCCTGACCCCCTTCTCCTTGTCAGTAGAAACCATAGCACAGATAACCTCCTTGCTGAAAGGCAAAGCCCGTCATCTGCGCAGACGTTTACTTGGAGTTACGTTAAAACAAACAGACTAGGCTACTGACTGTAATGCCAAATTACAATTTAGCAAAAGTCACTGTGAAGTGGGTCCAGGGGGAAACCTAAGTCAGCCAGTCAGGGCCGTTACTGACGAGTGTATTAGCTGGCAATTAGCAAACTGCCTCCATCAAACATGATGGAACTCAGGCTTAGGCGCAACCCTCCCCTTGCAACAGATCTTCAAAAAGCCCAAATCATCTCATGAAACCCTCCTGCGGATCACTGATTTCCCCCTGGCTGGATCGCATGCCTTATTCTTCCGTCTGATGCCGGAGAAATAATACACACTACACACTCCAACAAACACAAACACACACTACAATACACTACCCTTCACACAAAAAAACACAATACATCATGTACAGGATCTTAACCTTTAAGCTGCCTGAGGTCATGTATGGGCCATGATACTGCAGTCATATCTATTGTCGTTTTTCTTCACACATCAGTGAGTGGGTCCAGCATTTCATCCGGACACTTTAACGACTACTATGAGGGTTTGATTGCAACATCTCTCAACGTCTCGTGCTTGCCGCTAAAGGCTCATCAGTACACTACACACAGACGGAACCCAACGGACGAGAGGAGGAAGAAGGGATGAAGCGGAGAAGGGGAAAGGAGAGCAAATCCTTCTGATCCTCCCTAAAGCACCATGGGAAAAAGGTAGAGCTCTCATACTATATTCATTACCATCATCTTAAGCACCGTGAAGTCCGTCGCAGAGAAACCGAATACCCCATCGATCACAGGCGTAGGGTGGCCTTCCCCCGAAACGACTGGGGAAGCAGATCTGTCGTTTTTAAAGAGTGAGCGAGCGAGTAAGCAAGCGCTCCAGGGGCTGCGGAGTGGCCATCCAATTTGATTTTCTCCCGACTGCGGGAGGCTCATTGTTTCACCTAATGAGAAACACAAGGCCCCTGAAACGCGTTTAGCCTCACTGACTTTTTTTTTTTCTTTTCTTTTTTGATTGCACTAGGAAACAATTTGTAACTTTTACATCTGTGCCGCCGCCACCACCACCGTTCAGAACCATTTTTCTGAGGCCTTGAGCCATGCGCATTTCCGCAAGGAGAGGTGCATCAGGGCTAACATTCCCACACACTCCTCTGCGTGACCTTCTGAACCAGAACCAAAGGCAAGAGCAAGAGCCAAAGGCCTAGGCCTGTAGAGGACACTGCTGGACAAGAACGAGAACTCTACAGGCTCACAAAATGCTCCAAGAGTAAAAAATATTACAAGAAAAAAATAATCTCTGAGAGACAAGAAAAAGAAACATTACGCTGGCGCTTAACAATTCAATTTCACACTTCCTCCATCTCGTTGAGACCGGGTCTCGGGATACTTGGTTTCATGATGCTTGATTTCAGATAAAGAGGCTCATTCTAGTGGAGACATTTCGACTGAAAAAACGCTGAGAAGAAAATTTCCCCCTTTGGAAGAGGTAAGCATTGCTAAGACACGAAAGAGATTTGTTTGGCAAACAATCTACCTAATGCAGCCTTGTGAAATCTGCTGCTTGGTCTTAATAAGCATTTATGTAAAACAAACTTCTAGGCTGACTGGGCAACAGTAATTGGAATGAAGTGCTCTTTGTCTTCCATTTACAGTAAATGTTTTGGGCGCAGTGTGGGCGTCGTGTTAAGCGTTTTTCGAGGACGAGCGTTGCAAAAATTGGTTTATTTTCCGTCCGCTCGCATGCTAGACGGGTGTCCAAAGGTCGAGCATCTTTTACGAGTGCGGCTGACACACTGCAGCCTGTCTGGCCACGGGCCCCCGTGCACTGGGAGCCAAGCAGAGTCGACCTGTTTACTGACGGCCCACTAACGAGAGAAGATCTAAATACACTCGAGAGAAATGACGAGAGAGAGCATGAGAGAGAGAGGGGGAAAAGCACAACAACAATTGCTGCCATGGGATGGAAAAGCCATTAGGCGAAATCGCGTAACAAAACAAAGATGGAACGGAGGCGGGAAAGGAGGGAGGGATGATGGGGAGCGCTGGGAACGAAACAAGCGGCTAACCTTTTGACTGTTAGCTTTGTTTTCGTTGCGCTCAACATCTGAGTGGAGAGGTCGTTAATGGATCGTTTAGTGCTTGATAACAGTGCTTCATCAAAACAAGGAGCCAGCAGAGAGCAGATTGGAGCGCCACTACAGAACACACACAACAAAACTCCTTCGGTCTCCTTCAAATTGCCAACTGATGTTTGTGGACATCCCAGAAACAATTGCTTACTTTTCCTGACTACTTGTTGCTGTCATTAACCATCAGGCAGCAAAGAAAACAAAATGTGTAAATAGTTTTTTGGAATCGACCATTGTCTGCAACAAACCAAAAAGAAGAAAAAAACAAAAACAAACGTGTAAATAGTTTTTTGGAGCGACCATTGTCTGTGAACCAAACCCCTCTGGGCCGCGGTCTGTTTCTGTTCTCGGTTTGGAGTTTGAGAAGCAATTTGAAACATTAGAGCAAGCGAGCGAGCTAGCTAATATATGTGCACTCTGTGCTGCTGCTGAGTGGCCCTGTGTCCTGTGTTGTGTCATGCGCAGGTCTTAAAAGCAAAGGGAGTGCAAGACATCCTTTCCTCCCAGGTAGCACAAAGTCCTCTGGGAATCTGAAACTGGGAGCCGCTTCTGGGCAGTGTCCATTCTCTCATTCCATCCCATACTTGTGTGTTCACACACACTCCTTCACAGACACAGACACACACAGACACAGACACACACACACACACAGACAGACAGACACACACACACACACAGACACACAGACACACACACACACACACACACAGAATCACACACAAGCAGACAGGAGCATAGACACACCGACAGACAGATACACACACACACACACACTATCACACACATGCACACACAAAGAGAGATGAATACAAGAACAATGGATGCATTTTCAGTCCTGGGCAAATAGGAAGAGTGGGACAAGTAAGAGTACCCCACATCTGTGTGTATGTGGCACAGAGACGTGATTGCATGTGTATGTCTCAGTGTGTGTGTGTGTGTGTGTGTGTGTCTCAGTGCGCATATGAGTGTTTGTGTGTGTGATAGCATGCATGAACATGGCTGGGCACACTATGTGTTCCGACCTACAGCAACATCTTAAGGTTCAAATACAGAGCTGTGGGAAGTTGTGAGGTTGAACTCGGGACTTTTTCTCTCTCTCTCTCCCTCTCCCTCACTGCGGCTGGAAACCTGGCCCATAAGCGTGCCCTCACGTTCACCCTCATCCCCACCCAAGGAAAACACCCAAGCAGGAGACCAGCAGCACACATAAACTGCATCCCCACACCAGCAGCTGCTCCAGAGCCCCTTCCAGCCAGCTCACTCACTCACTCACTGTGGTCAGAGAGGACACCAGTTCACCACCACTGACCTTTCAACCCATACTTCACCCATAGTGCACTCTTACAGTACACTCCCTGTACCACTGTTAATGTTACATACTGGAACATGGATTTATCATCTTTGGGCTCCTTTACCATACCACTATAGTATAGTCATCTGATGCCAACTTGTTCCTCATCTAATCACTTCAATTAAATTGACCCTTAGATATCTCATTAACTTCAACCTTTAGAATCTATAGTCTTGTAAAACACCACAATCAGGATGTGTGTGCACACTAACTATGAAGAGATCAGCCATTAACTCCATGTTCCCTTAGCCATGTTCCGTCGTCTGCATAAAGCTTCACCCTTATTAAAAGATTTAATCCTTTTCTGTGTGAAATATACTCTTTATTTAATGACAATATTTAATTCACCTTATCCATTACATTACAGCATTAAAAGAACGTATGAACTGTGCTGAGGGGAATGAAAGGGGGGGAAGCTTTTGACCAGCGAGACACTTTCATTAGGGGTCTTAGAGAGGGCATTTCTGCCATGTTGAAGTCCAAGGATGGGAATCAGAGTGTGTGTGTGTGAGAGGTGGTGTGTGTGAAGTGGAGTACCTGTGACAGTCAGGTTTTGACTGGGCTGAGTGTGTGTGTGTGTGTGTGTGTGTGTGTGTGTGTGTGTGTGTGTGTGTGTGTGTGAGGTGGTGTGTGTGTGTGTGAGGTGGTGTGTGTGAAGTGGTGTACCTGTGACAGTCTTGGTTTTGACTGGGCTGCTGGCGTAGTCTGAGGCCTGGTTGGAGGGCGGTTTGGCGTAAGGTGCGCTACCCATCGACACTTCATCCTCTCGCCGCTTGGGCCCCGACATCACCACAGGGGGCACGCCCTGCACACACAGACACATCCAAATGAAAACTAAATTCACACACACACACACACACACACACACACACACACACACACACACACACACACACACACACACACACACACACACACACACACGTCATTCTACGGACGCTGGGTACCAAAAGAAAAAACAAGGGTGTGAAACAATGACTTTGAGGTTAAAGAAAGATGACGCTCCAACTTCGAGGGGGTTTCCATTTTCTTTTTCCCAGTGTGTTTAAATGTGTGTGTGTGTGTGTGTGTGTGTGTGTGTGTGTGTGTGTGTGTGTGTGTGTGCGTGCGCGTGTGTGTGAATACAATGTCTGTTCCAGTGCAGCCACTTGTTCAAGCTTGGTCAAGTGTGAAGTGTTTCTATGTAGGTTTTAAGTGAGCTACAGCACAGTCTCTGCTTACCCACTGCACTTAGTGTTTGTGGCAGCTTGGTTTGGGGCAGCTTGTGTCAATGTACAGTACTTATGAAATGGGCCGTGCTTCTACTGAGCTGAAACGGGCTTGTGTGTCTGTGGTGTACTGAAGTCGACCTCTGAGGTCATGACATCAGTCCTGCCTGAGTGATGTGGTGGGTGGGGGGGCGGGGGGGTTGGTCAGAGTGAAAGACAGGGGCGAGCTGATTGGTTGAATGCTTTGGGCAGCCAGGAGTGGGATTGGTTGACTGTGACTGAGGCTACTCTTTTAGCGGCTTCCATGAGCAGCACATGTGGAATGACCAGAGAGCTGGGAGGAGAGGACTGTTCCAACAGCAACATAGGGGCCAGAGGGCCAGCACTGATGGGTGGCCTTACACACACACACACACACACACACACACACACACACACACACACACACACACACACACACAGAAAAAAAGGAGCATAAAAAAGAGCCTTGGCATCTTGTCCACCAGCAAAGCTACAGCTGCTTGGAGCAAAGGCCAAACGCCTACTGAAGAATATGCAATCACATACAAACACACATGGGAAAACACTCACACACACACACACACACACACACACACACACACACACACCGTTTTATTCACTTGCAAGCTACCTCATAATCTCTAACACACACACACACACACACACACACACACACACACACACACACACACACACACACACACACACACACACACACACACACACACAGCAGAATGGAAAAAGAAGCTACACCACATAGTAATGAAATACAGTAAAAGCTAATTGCTAAACATCCTCCAGTCCCCCTCAGAGTTCAACGCTGACAAATACTTGGAAGATTAGCTAAAAAGATTCATTTCACTCAAAAGTGTGCGCTGTGTTCAAAAATAGCCCTGCCGTCTAAAAAGAGCCTCGTGTTTTTCCAACTTATTAAGGGAAAGGAAAAATCTTTGCTTGAACAACACCAGCATGAAATAACATGACTAAATATGTCACCCTCAATATCCTGAAGAAGAGAAAGAAAAAAACACAACGTGAACACTTCGGACTGGACCAGGTCAACGCTAGCGTTATGTAAAGCGGACGCGGGCTGAGCTTATGTGATCTTACGTATGGTCTTGGTCAATGTAAATGAAAGGAAAATGAACAATGAAGTCTACCTCCAAAAGAGCGTTGCCTGTTCAGTGTCAGTATTCAACCCTACTGCGGTGCACTCGGAGTGGGACGAAAAGTGGTTGAACTGGAGCCAGATGAGGCAACGCTTCAGCGAGAGCCTTAATACGCGCTGAAGGACAGGCTTCTCTGTCCAGCTCGAGGTGAACGCAGGGCTTGGGCAAGGGGACGGTCCCCTATGAGGCTTCTCTGATCCCAGGCCTGCTTAAATAGCACAAAGCTTCGCCACTCCTGTCCTTCAAACTGGAGAGCCTCCACTGACCCTCAGCCTGCTAAAATGTCCTTCAGCTGAGGGGCTTATCTGACAGGCGGGACCTTGGCAGAGAGTGGGATTGGGGGGGGGGGGAGGGGGTGTGTGAGTGTGTGTGTGTGTGTGTGTGTGTGTGTGTGTGTGTGTGTGTGTGTGTGTGGATGTGCTTCAGTGAAGCGTTACAAGGACTCAGGGCTGATCCAGAATCAGTCCAGAATGAGTGGGAGAGACAAGAAGGGAGAAGAGAGAAGAATCATGGCAAGAGAGAAACATATAAAAATAGAGAGAGAGAGAGAGAGAGAGAGAGAGAGAGAGAGAGAGAGAGAGAGAAAGAGAAAGAGAGAAAGAGAGAGAGTTGGAGACAGACAAAGACACAAGCAGAGACAATGAGTGACAGAATGAGAGAGAGAGAGAGAGAGAGAGAGAGAGAGAGAGAGAGAGAGACAGACAGACAGACAGACAGACAGAGAGAAGGAGAGAAACAGAGAGAAACAGAACCAGAGAATGTGCGAGTGTGAGTGTATGTACTGTATGTGTGTGTGTGTGTGTCCTTAGCCGGGAGCTAGTGACCTGCTCAGAGTGCAGTAATTGCAGCAGGCTCTGGGCCTTCAGCTGTGCTATGCTACACTACACTGAGGAGACGCAATGGAAAAATGAAGGCTAGGCTCCAGCTATGAGAGGAGGCGGTCTGGTTTGAGGTGCAGTTACGCGGATACCATGCCAGCGAAACAAACACACACTTAAGAGGTTCTGACAGCTCCGATGATGTTCTGTGAAATAGAGCTGGCCACTGGCTCAGGGCATGGTAAAGGCCAAGGTAAAGGCTATAGAGTATATACTTAACTAATTATCCCTAAAGGACACTATGTATCAATGAGAAAATGCCCTGCACACCTTCCATGTATGCATGCTAAATGTCAGACCCTAGTTAAATAGGCATCTACCATTTCAGTTACAATAAAGCAGATTTCATTTCATTTTATTTAACCTCAGAAAACACATTGAGGGAGAAAACCGCTAATTTTCAATGGTGCTGAGTGCACAGGGTAAGATGATGGTTTATTTTAAAAAATAATAATAATAGTTTTACAGATAGAAAGGAGCAGAGTTAAAAATTAATTAACATGAGAATTAACAAAATAGTCTAAATGAGAGACATGGGATTCGGAATAGTTTGTAAGTGGAAGGAGCAAAGACGTGTGTAAATCAGTAGTGCACACACACACACACACACACACACACACACACACACACACACACACACACACAGTTCTGTAACCTTGAGTGAGTACCTGCTGCTGCTGCTGCTGCTGCTGTCTGCTGCTCCCTCTCTGAGGCTGATACAGAAGCCATGTGCAGAACACCGGGTCCACATTCACTGCTACACCCTGCACACTCGCCAACAGCACAGCACCTGCAAAACACACACACACACACACACACACACACACACACACACACACACACACACACACACACACGCATTAGGACAACATCAGAGTCCATTGGGATGGCTTATTTGGGGTTCACTGGAGCCTTTCCCTGACGGCCATGCATTGTTGCGTTTGGCGTGGCCCCCATTGGGCCGCTGGATTTACGAGTGTGTGTGTGTGTGTGTGTGTGTGTGTGTGGGCAGGGCACCCCGGCAGCCAGCACTCTCAGGCCCCCAGCCAAAACACACTGCTCCGTGGCTGGACACGTCACCTCAATTATTGTAATGGGGGGGGGGGGGCAGGAGGACATGGGAGGGCCAGAATAGACCCTTTATTACACCAGGAAAGCTACCACACATACGGCACAGTACGGTACGGTACAGTACGCAGGGACTCGGAGCAAATCAGGCACAGAGCACAGGAGTCCTTTTTGGGCCTCTTCTCCACTTCATTGTGCTCCAAATAATGCGTCGTTAACTACAAAGGAGTCTGGGGAGGCCGCGGGAGAATTGAGTTCCCTTAAAAATCAGGAGCCTCGTTGTAAATTTCTGCTGTAAAAGTCAACTGTAAAAGGGCACGTATTTAGGAGCATACAGTCTATTCCTATGCCTCCACATGACAAACACACACGCCTATGCAGAGACGCACACACACGCAAATGCACACACAAACACGCACGCATGTGCACACAACCACGCACACGTATATGCATGAGCGCACATGCACGCACGCACGCACGCACGCACGCACACGCGCACACGCGCACACACACACACACACACACACACACACACACACACACACACACACACACACACACACAGATGGATCTCTCTCTCACTCTCTGGGCCCACATGTTGAGGAGGAAGATGAGGACCAGTCATCAGCAGGAGACCAACCAAACACTCTGGCATCGTTTTGAATTAATTATCATATTTGTTTAGGAAGAAAAAACATTCCTTTGTAATCATTAAAAAACGCCAAAAGCATGACGGGGAAGAACAAAAAATCAGCCTTGACTGTAGGGCCTTTCATGTGCGGGCCCACATTTTAATGCATGTAATTTCTTAATTATTCCCAATTTTCCACAGATTTTCAGCCCCTTATTCTTTTCAGATTTTTGTTATTGCGGGAGGTCACACTTCTCATAACAACGCTGATGCGACTCGGAGAAGCCCTCCAGTCAGTAGAGCTCAGTGGTTTTCCTAAACTGATCCATGAGGATGGAAAGAGAGAGAGAGAGAGAGAGAGAGAGAGAGAGAGAGAGAGAGAGAGAGAGAGAGAGAGAGAGAGAGAGAGAGAGAGAGAGAGAGAGAGAGAGAGAGAGAGAGAGAGAGAGACAGAGACAGAGAGAGAGAGAGAGAGAGAGAGAGAGAGAGAGAGAGAGAGAGAGAGAGAGAGAGAGAGAGAGAGAGAGAGAGAGAGAGAGAGAGAGAAAGACAGCACTCGTGAAGAGTGAATGAGGCCAGTATGTGGAAGTGAGTAAGCAGGACTAGAATCATCTGGTGGTACTGCAGTGCCCAATCAACCTCGGCATGGTCTCGCGCACACACACACACACACACACACACACACACACACACACACACACACACACACACACACACACACACTAAAGCCACATGTTGGTAGTGTTGTAAGGGGATCCAGAGAAAATGGGGTCACTCGCATTTTTTACAGTTCACTGCCATCATAACAACCTGGCAAAACATGGCAGCCACTCTTGAGTGCCGCGAAGGTTCTGCACGCGACGGCCAATTACAGCCCTCAAACGGCCCTAATTTGCAGATTCGGCAAAAATGTCACGGGGAACGCTCTCTCCTGATTGGCTTTCATGTATGCCCTTTAGCAGACATGTGTGTGTGTGTGTGTGTGTGTGTGTGTATGTGTCCATGTGTGTGTATGTCTGTGTATATGTATGTCTGTGTATGTGTGTGTGCAAGTATTTGTGTTTGTGTGTGTACGCTTGTGTGTGTGACTTGACTACAACACTGGGTGTGTGTGTGTGTGTGTGTGTGTGTGTGTGTGTGTGTGTGTGTGTGTGTGTGTGTGTGTGTGTGTGTGTGTGTGTGTAAATGTGTGTGTGTGTATGTGTGTGTGTCAGAGCATGCATGCCATGCTATGCTGGCAGTCTGCGGGCACGACTGGAAGGGGTTGGGGGGGGTATCCTCCCTCCCGGCACTCCTCCCCCTCCTCCACCAGGCACAGTTTGTTTCAATTGTGTGTTCAAAGTGTGTCACACCAGGCCAAAAATAACATTTTCTTTTGATAAATCTCTATGAAACCCGAGACGTTGGTGGGGGTTTAGTTGATTCTTAAATAATAATCTTTAGCAACAATAAGATCCTGAGGTAATGCATTAGGACTATCAATAACGACTCCCATGCCTGTGGGATTAGTGCAAATGGGCTGGCGTGCGGTGGACTGCCTCAGTCTAACGATAAGAGACTGGGGCCACTCTGATGAGTTCCGTGGGATGGGGAGGGGGGTTGGGGGGAAGGGGAGATGGGGAGGGGGGTTTGGGGGGGGGGGGGGCTTACTCCCATATCTTCGGTTTCAGAGCCGCAGGGGCTCCAGCGGATATGTTCTGTTGGTCGGTCGGTTTACGCTATGGAAGATGCCTCATGGACAAAGTCAACTGCACACCAGGAATGCCAGGAACACACACACACACACACACACACACACACACACACACACACACACACACACACACACACACACACACACACACACACACACACACACACCAAAACAATCATGCAAACTCCAAAAAATCTCACAAACGAACAAAACACCTTACTGTTTTTTATGATTAATACACAGAAAATCATGATGTGGCCCTCGATCAGTAACATCATTACAATAACATCTGCATGTGAACATGTGTATGTACAAATGTGGTCAGAGTTTCAGGTAACTTTAATCTTGTCAAAAATTTGTTTCACGGCCAGATTGTCGAAGAGGAGGTATGACTCCACCGAGCTGCATTTATTTCGCGAAAACCCAACAACTTTTTGGATGACATCATCTCTTTGCTTCCCCTTGTCTAAATCTGATCCAGTTCCAGGTTTACGACTGCAAGGCCAGGTCTCTGCTCAACAGCCGACATCTTGCTCTGACATACAACAGCCAGTGTTTGCATTAGCATAGAGATGTGAGGAGAGTGTTTAGTGTTATTCTTTGGCACTTGACAGGGTGGTAAAGGGAATTACCGCCACGCGATGACAACGATAACACACATGTTTTTCCAACTTCCCATGTAATTCTTTAGCAAACAAAGGGGAGAACTACTGGACCTTTTTAAGGTTTAAACACACAAGCACAGACACACGCAAGCGTAGACACACACACACACACACACACACGCAGTTAGCTCACCCCATACCACAGTGGGCCTATTAATGTCAAAAGGGCTCCCATTTGTGGTGCAAGATTAATAGAGTCCAAGAGAAAAAAAACACCCTTCACAGCCCGAGTGTTTTTTCTTTATGTGTCGTTGACATCAGGCTCACGAGAATTCTACTGCACCTCTGATGGGCTGCAGGCTATGGACAGACCAGAGAGAGAGAGAGAGAGAGAGAGAGAGAGAGAGAGAGAGAGAGAGAGATACACCCCAATCAGTCACAGAGGTGCACTGGGGTGACGGCTATACCCAAACTTCTCTATGGATAGACGAGAGAGAGAGAGAGAGAGAGAGAGAGAGAGAGAGAGAGAGAGAGAGAGAGAGAGAGAGAGAGAGAGAGAGATACACCACAATTAGTCACAGAGGTGCACAGCTATACCCAAACTTCTCTAATGGAAGGGCTGCAGGCAAAGAGAGCGGAGGTGGAAGGGAGGGGGGGGGGGGGGCAGAGGGCTTGAGCAGGAAGTTGGAAGTTGGAGGTAAAGGGCGGGCAAAGACAAGTTAATCCCTCTTTAGGAATTGCGTCATAGTGAGGCAGGAGTGGCCAGAGGGGCAAGTGGGTGAGAGTTGCCCCCGGATGGAGGGGCGGGGCGGGGTGGGGAGGGCAGTTGGTGGTGGGGAGCGGGATGAGGGTAAATATATAAATAAATGCGTCGCGTCAGCCCTGATGACTACTGACAGGTTTGCTTAATTTCCGAGGCCAAGTAGCGAAGCTAAACATTACGCCAGCGCCGCCTGGACGCTTAATCGCTTTTTTCCGATGAGCTCATCAACTCGGAGGTGTCCCGGAGCGGACCCCTGAGCACTGGACAGGTGTCGTTCTGTGCAGCACGGGGCAGGGAGATGGAGATGGAGAGGTTGGGGGGGGGGGGGGATGTGTGAGTCCCTAGTTGGCTCGACCCCCCCGACACCTGCGGCCAAAACAATCAAAAACTCGAAGCGGGAATGCCAAACGGGAAGCCGCAAGGCTGACGAGCCACTCTGGGTCCACTTCTGGCAGCGGCGCGGTGGACAGGTTGGGTCACGGCTGGGGACTGGAGTACAGGAACCTGAGGTTCCCGGAAGGCCACGGGACGTGTTTGACTGAAAGCAGACCGCTGAGCATGGAAAGTGTACACGCTCTGTGGGAATAGGCTGACGGAGTTCATTTAAAACGAGAGCCACTTACAGAAAGGCACCAGAAGCCCAGCAGAGATGTGTGTGTGTGAGTGGTGAAACTTGACCACGAGGAACGGAGGAAGGCTTTTAGAGTGACAAGTACAACAACAAGTACAAATCTTAGACGAGGGTGAAATTGCAATCAGTCCCACAAGAGATTAGCCACAAAGTAGGAGAAAGCCCACACTGTGCCGCGGTCAAACTGTACAACACACACACACACACACACACACACGCACACACACACACTACCTCACAGCCTTGGTCTAAACATACAGCACAAAGACACACTCTTACACCGTCTTGGTCCAAACATACAACACAAAGACACACTTCTACACTGCCTTGGTACCAGCCAACCACTCACACTCCATCTGCAGAGGTAACACAACTATCATATCTGTTCTTGATTACACATCATTGAACTAGACAATTGCTGTTTGTGTACTGTAATCATCAACCGAAACCCTCCAAATTACTCTCTCTCAGAATACCTCAACACAGACAGACAGACAGACAGGCAACTGGAGTTCAGTGCAGGAATCTCTATGAAGACTTGAACAGGGTCATACTCATGATGATCACTCGTGTAAACACAGGGAGAGAGAGAGAGAGAGAGAGAGAGAGAGAGAGAGAGAGAGAGAGAGAGAGAGAGAGAGAGAGAGAGAGAGAGAGAGAGAGACGAGGGAGGCAGACAGGGAGAAGGACTGCTGCAGATTGATGAAGTCATTTTGTCTAAGTCGACAGTGGTAGAAATGAGCTGCACTCCCAGCCTGTCTGGCCCCCGGGCTAACATTGGTTCCCATCATGGCTGTCTCCATCTGCAGTCTTATCCAGAGTTAGGCTGCTGTCGCCTGGATATTTTTCACCTGATGCCTTAGCTGACAGCACATGGACTTCAGTCAAAGCAGGGATACCACTGGCTTTAACATGCTTTGGTGCCCTCCAAAATGTTAAAGAATTGTTGGGGGCAATACCTAGTGTGTCTTTAATAGGCTGAACCACCACATAAGGAATTAGAAACACATTTTGAATATGTGAATGAAAGTGACAAATGAAGAAGTGTGTGTGTGTGTGTGTGTGTGTGTGTGTGTGTGTGTGTGTGTGTGTGTGTGTGTGTGTGTGTGTGTGTGTGTGTGTGTGTGGTGGGGGAGAGAGAGAGAGAGAGAGAGAGAGAGAGAGAGAGAGAGAGAGAGAGAGAGAGATACAGATACAGATACAGATACAGATACAGAGAGAAAGACAAAGAGAGCGAGAGAGCAAAGGCCAGGTGGTTGCGTAACACTCTTGGCAGGCCACTGGTAGGGATGAGCCGTGCACATGATGAGAAGATCTCTATCTATCTGTGTCCAGATGTTGATAAGGATGTTAAGAGTACAGTACAGTGCGGTGCAGTGCAGTGATCACCAGCCCACCATGTGAGTGAATTCCCAGCCTTCATAAATTCCCATCAGTCAGCTGCAGTGGTGCTGAAAAAGGCCCTATGGCCCCTGAAGGCTAGCGCCCCTGGTGGCAGAGAGTGGGAAGAGCGGCTGGCCATCACAATGAAACAGAGCTCAAGTGTAAAGGGAGTGGGAACTGGACTGAATGACATTCATTAGACCCATATCACAGCATCAAGCTTGTACTGTCCACACACACACACACCCCACATGTGGGCCTTGCAGTAGGCAAGGTGACATCATTCCCTCGCTCAGGCCCTCTCTCCCCTCCTGCAACCCTGTCCGTCACACACACATACACACACACACACACACACACACACACACACACACACACACACACACACACACACACACACACACACACACACACACACACACACACACACACACACACACACAGAGGACCAGAAGAAGAAGTAAAAAGAGAGGGTCAGTGGATGTTGTGCTGGATTCAATTAGACTAAATGAGCATCCCTCTGAGGATCCTGAGCCCTAAGTAACTAAGCGCTGTGGTGATGTGGAGAGTTAGTCCGGGGCCATCAGCACCCAGCAGCACTGCTCTGGTCCTCAGCAGGAATCAAAGGGCCACAGCCATTAGAGACACAGAGAGGAGAGAGAGAGACAGAGAGAGACTGGGAGAGAAAGAGAAAGAGACAGAGAGGAAAGAAAGAGGAAGAAAGAAAGAGATCAAGAGGGAGGAAAAGACAGAGAGAGAGAGAGAGAGAGAGGCCGTCACCTCACATCTGTCCTCATCTGAACTGCCTTTGTCTGACAGAAAATTGATCTCTCCCTGTTTCTCTGCATCACGCTTTCTCTCTCTCTCTGTCATCCTCTCTCTCTCTCTTTCTCTTTCTCTTGTCCCTTCTGTGTCCTAATCAGTCTTTATTCCTACCATCTCCCTTCTTCCTTTGATATCTTTCCACCTCTCCCACACTCACTCTCTCTCTCTCTCTCTCTCTCTCTCTCTCTCTCTCTCTCTCTCTCTCTCTCTCTCTCTCTCTCTCTCTCTCTCTCACTCTCTCACTCGCTCCTCCTCCCTCCCTCACTCCCTCCCTCCCTCCCTCCCTCTCTCTCTGGCAGTGAGAGTCCAGTAATGGTGTGCTCTGTCTAGGCCGGGCCACTGACTGGTCACTCCACTCCTGTTCTGGGGGAAAATTCCTCCTGGCCACCAAACTGTGCCTCAAGCTTGGATGCCAGTAGGCTGCTGGCAAAGGGCTTTTCTCCACCAGAACCAGGGCTTGGACTAAAGGGGGGAAAGACAAACAGTAAAAAAGAAAAAGAAAAAGGGTCCGGAACTTCACCCCCCCGTGGCCGAGGGTTTCTCTGCGCTCGGCTAGGCATGACGTTAGCGACGGCATGCACACACACATGCGCTCGCTCGCTCGCTCACTCCGTATCTCAATAAGGGATCTCAGGCAGGCCTCGGCGCGGCGCTCTCTGTGGCTCTGCGCTCCTCCGCACACGGCGGCTCTCTTCTCTTCTCCCCAAAGAGCCGCTGCCTAGAATAATAAATACCGAAGCTCCGGGACATGATGAGAGCATGATGTGCGTGGGAAATGGTACAATGACCGAGTGTTTAAAAAAGACACGTTCCTTTCGCTCCCTCGTTCAGAGATCTATATAAATATTCTCACCCCCCCCCCTCTCATACACACACACACACACACACACACACACACACACACACACACACACACACACACACACACACTTACTCTCCCTCATCTCCCTTCCCACAGTAGATTGAAGATTACTTTTCTTAAAGATGAATCCTTAAGTGCTTGCACATTTTAGCCATTTAGCAATTTCAGGCTAATGGCTTCAGGCTGAGGATGGCTCTGTGCAATGTGTCTGAACGAGTGAGAGTGAGAGACTGTGTGTGTGTGTGTGTGTGTGTGTGTGTGTGTGTCTGTGTGTGTGTGTGTGTGTCGGAATGAGGTGGGCGGTGATGGGATGAGGGTGTGAGGGGGTTGATCTAGGATCTAGAGCAAGAGGAGAATGGTGAGATTCGTTGATGAAGCTGCAGCTCTAAAAACTTCCCTGGATGACTGACACAAGCCCAAAAAAGAAGAAGACATGACCACATACTTCCAAAAAAAAAAGAAAAATAGAAATCTGACCACTAAGACGACTTAGAAGAAACCAAAGCAGGGGAGACCGCTTTCCAGAGAAACGAAAACTGGAACTCGCTGCATTCCACAAATCCATAGTAATTCCCAGTCGCTGTCCTGCCGAGGAGGAGATTCTGGGAGTGTGTGTTAGTGTGTTTACACCAGGCTGAGTCAAGCGGCGGAACCCTGCTGTTATGGCCAGTGGTGACGGGGTTGCATACCAGCAGCCACTGTGAGTGATGCTTCCTAATCCACAGCCGACTGAGAGGCCTGGGCATGTTTTTATCTTCGGGAGTCTGTCAGCACTCATGCAGGCGCACGCACACACACACACACACACACACACACACACACACACACACTCACACACTCACACACTCACACACACGCACACACACGCACACACACACACACACAAGACGCACACAGACACACAAAGACACACACAGACGCACACCATACTGGAACTAGTAAACATACTCCTTGTGGTCACTACACTACGATTTTTATTTTTTATTTTTATTTTTTCTTTCAAAGGTGGTTGAGGCCACCTGCAGAATTGGACTCCACCACCCCCTATATTATGGGAGCGTGGCTCAGCCCCAGCGTGATGACTCAGCTATTCTAAACACAGGAGGCACTTCAAACGCGGGCCGGGGCGGTTTATTTAAGCGCAGGACGGGGGAGAGGAGGCTTTGAAGTCGGGAGAAGAAGAGTAGGACCCGGCTAAAGCGTCCCTCTCCATCATACCGCCGGGGCCTAGAATTATACTCTCCCAGATAAAGGACAGCCAGGAGGAGACGTGACCTATGAGTGTCCAGCTCCACCCCCTTCCACCCCCAACTCCCGAGTCCATCTTTGCCTTTTCCCTGACCACAAATCAATTCCCCTAATGAACGCGAGGCCATTAAAAGAGCATTTGAGGCTTCCCATAAACACACAAAATATTAATCAATGGGGTGAGATTGCTGAAGGAAGTGAAGTGAAGCGAAGTTCTTTGCTTCGGCTAAGCTATCAGCGACACGGCGAGAGCGCTGCAGCTCGTCCAACCACAACACAGCCGCCCCTGCTCGTATCAGCGTCGGGCAGACAGAGAGCCGGCAGGAGTAAAGAGGCCATGGGACAAACCATCCATCGCCTACCCAGACACACACACACACACACACACACACACACACACACACACACACACACACACACACACACACACACACACACACACACACAGGCACACACAGGCACAGACACACACACACACAGGCACAGACACACACAGGCACAGGCACAGGCACAGACACACAGAAAGATAGCTGTAAGCCTAAATGTAACCATTACAGAGACACATCATTGGCTTCATCATAAGCCATCCTTTGCAGTTAAAACTGCTGCCCAACAAATGTTTGAATACCTTTGAATGCTTGAGAAACTATCACACTGTCCACAACCCTTAAGGAACTGGAAGGACTCTATTCTTCCCTATCGTTACATACCCCCTCCCCAACAACCTCAAACACCCACCCCCCATCTTCATTCTCTCTCTCTCTTTTTTTTAATTTTTTTTATGATTTTTCTTACTGTGGAAGCGCAGCTCCATTTTAGGCAAAGAAAGGGAGCGCGGGCGGGCGACCGGCCGGAGTAGGTGCAGCCGCCCTCTGAGTCATAAGACCTGTTGATATGACTGGCCTCACTCGGCGGATATCAAGCAAAGGTTCCCCCTGGCATCGGCGGGAACATTTCATCTGTCTTTTCCCCCAAATATGACTCACTGAGTTAACAATCAGCTGGCACAGACCTCCTTTTCCAGCTAGGCTCACTCCACAGGTTGGCTTTTCTCTGATCCTGCCTTAGCTACGGAGGTCAACACACACACAAAACACACACACACACTAGGAAAAACATACAGAATTAAGATGAATGCCCTGGCTGATTTTAAAGTACCACTGCTTAAAGTAATTTACGAAAGCTTCAATCGAATACTCTTTTTTTTTCTTTTTTCTTCCTCTCCACAGAAAAGCGCAACCATGGGGCTTGACCCCTATGAAAGGCCCATATCCCAGACACAGACACAGACACAGACAGGTCGGCCACTCAGGGGAAAAGGAAAACACAGCGGGGTGGATTAGAGATAAAAACACTCCCCTTGCCTGTCTCTCTCTCTCTCTCTCTCTCTCTCTCTCTCACTGCCATCTTTCTTGTGCATTATCAGTGGCTTTTAATGGAGAGCCGGGGGAGGACCACCGCATGAAGGGGCAATTAGCACTCAGCAAGTCCTTTTATCTGGGCCTCCTGGCTGCACCAGTATACAGGAAGACCAACATGTACCCGTGTCTGTGTGTGTGTGTGTGTGTGTGTGTGTGTGTGTGTGTGTGTGTGTGTGTGTGTGTGTGTGTGTGTGTGTGTGTATTTTTACAGCTTGTTTATGTGAGCCTGGCTGATGTGCAGCTCTTCGGGGTCAGCCCATGCCACCCACAGAGTCCCCTTACTGCCCCCACAGGGGTAAAAGGGCTGTGTGTGTGTGTGTGTGTGTGTGTGTGTGTGTGTGTGTGTGTGTGTGTGTGTGTGTGTGTGTGTGTGTGTGTGTGTGTGTGTGTGTGTCGGGGGGCATCAGTACAGATGAAGGCTTTTACAACTACTGTGTTGAAACAAAGTGCTTAAGGGGTCAGTCAAAGCAGCAGGCCTCTGAAAGCTGAAGATGAAACAGGAAGAGAGGACGAGAGAGAAAAGACAGATTGCAGAATGTGAGAGGAGGAGGATGTGTGTGTGTGTGTGTGTGTGTGTGTGTGTGTGTGTGTGTGTGTGTGTAAGTGGTAGTTTTTTTGACTGCCTACTATGTTGAGTAGGCCCGTGAAAACCAGAAATGATGGTGCCAAACTGCAAAGCTATGCAAGTGCGCACATGGGGTAATCTATCTGTGCAGACCATGCCCGCTTTTCGACAGTGAAAAATCAATGCCAAGGCATTTGTTTGGGTTTTAAGGGGTGCCGCGGACGAGGGAAAAAAAAGAAATCAAATAAAATAAACGTCTAATTTGAGTGAAATTGGATGCAACAGCCACTGCTGTAAAAGGAGCGTTTTGAGTGTGATTATTTGTGGTTTGGGTTAATCCTGATTAAGAGACTCCTGACTTGAAATGTCAGCAATATGAGACTAAAACAAAAATAATTATCGGCAGACTTAATGAACGAACTGCCTTGAGGAGAGAAGGAATAAGCTGGCCCGTCTCAAATGGGTCGTAATGGGAGACCATCATTTGTCTTCATCCGCTAAACAGAAACTCCTGGGTCCCCTTTTTACAGAAGAAAATAAATCTGTTGGAGTGCACAGGCTGGCATCTGCACACGCAACCGTTCTCTGAAAGCAAAGGGCTGGAAGGGTTGGAGGGGTGTGTGTGGGGTGTGTGTGTGGGGGGAGGTTGGGGATAGGGTGGGGGGGTGTAATGTGGAATGTAATTTGTGGAGGCCGGCTAGTAAACGGGCATGGGATAAACAACCCAAAACAAACCCTCCTGCAACGTGTTTTTCTCCCTCGCAGCCTTTCATCTGCTCTTGCTGGCCTGACACATGATATGATGGCCTCCGCCAGACACAAGGCACTCAAGCTGCCTATCAGGGCCACAACAAACACCTTTAGCAGTGGTGTGCAGCGCAGCG
>JAODXP020000023.1:20738798-20751298 GCA_027497455.2 Sardinella longiceps
ATCCCCTCCCCAACCCCCCTCCTCCACTACACCCCCTCCGCCGTCTATAAACCACGCTCAGGTGCGGGTTTATTTTCCTTGGAAGCACAAGACAGTCGTGAAATAGGAATCGCTGTGAGAGCTAAACAACGCGAGGCCCCGGCTAACACTTTCAGAAATGTTAAGTAGAATTGCTGTTCAAATAAACGCTGGCATGGCAGCAGGAGCAGCAGCAGCAGCAGCAGCAGGAGCAGGAACAGCAGGAGCAGCGGGTACAGAGGGGCAGGCTATGTGGCGCACAGGGGGGGGGGGGGGCAAAAGAGACTTGGGGAGGGGGAGGGGGTGGATGCTGGTATTCTGGGTACAGACGGGAAGGCTATGCGGTGCACAGGGGGGGCAAAAAGAGACTGGGGAGGGGGGTACTGGTACTGTGGCCTGCTGGGCCGTGCCAACGTGCCAGTGGAGGGTTTCTGCCAAGCGGGCATCACAGGGGCCAGGAGCTGCAGGAGCTGCAGCAGCAGCAGCAGCGGCGGAGTGCTTTCATGTGGGTGGAGGTGGGGACACACTGAGGTTAGTGGGGTTAAGGGAGAGAGGTTTTTGCTCAGGCACAGGTGCTTGTAGAGCACAACACATGATGAAGTTCAAACACACACACACACACACACACATACACGTGCACACACATAAATACACACACAGGCCAGAACCAACAGTGCAGAGATTTAGGGTAATATGATGTTTACATAAGCATTACAAAGGCCTTATACAGTCCCATGAAGAAAAGGTTGAACATAAACATCTCCTGCAACACTCTGGTAATGGTGACATGGACACAAAGCTGTGCACACTAACCCTCCACCTCCACATTTACACACACACACACACACACACACACACACACACACACACACACACACACACACACACATATACAATCCTCCAAGCAGCTCATTGGAAACCTCAGCTTGGTGAGAAACTGGCAAAGTTCAGCCTTGCAGATGTTCAAAGGCCTGCTGGGTAACTTTAAAACTTTTTACACACGGTGTAGAAGGAGGACGAGGACGCTGAGAGGAGACTGAAGAGTTACAGAACGAATGCTGCTTTTTTTTTTTCGTTGTGTCCTGTTGAAGAGGATGGACGACGAGGCGCTGAGATGCAGGGAGGAGAGGGAGGGCGGGAGGAGAGGGAGAGGGCCGGGAGAGAAGAGGCGTGTGGGGAGATAAGAGGGAGGCTTCTGGCTAACCCATCCGTGAACCACTGCGAGGTCCTCATGGCTGCAGATTACATCTCTGGCTGTGAAGCGGCCCTCATGTCCAACCCTCCCCCACAGGCCAGGGACAGGAGACCTGGGGGGGGGGGCAGAGGAACGCAGGGGGATGGGTGGGGTGGGGAGGGCAGAGGAAAGGAGAGGAGAAGGAGATGGGATAGAGAAGAGAAGAGAAGAGAAGAGAAGAGAAGAGAAGAGAAGAGAAGAGAAGAGAGGTGAAGAGAAGTGAAGAGAAGTGAAGTGAAGTGAAGTGAAGTGAAGAGAGGAGAAGAAAGGGAGAATAGAGGGGGGAGAGGAAGAGGAGAGGAGAGTAGAGGGAGAGAGAAGAGAAGAGAGGAGAGGGAAGGAAGAGGAGTTGGTGGAGAAGAAAGGAAAGGAGAGGAGAGGGCGAGGAAAGGAGGGAAGGAGACGGAGAGGGGGCGGTAAGGGATGGAGTTTGGCAGTTTGCTTATTTGTTGTGTGTGATTGATGCGAGCGTCTCATATCAAAGGTCTGACAGGGTGGACAGGGAGTGAGAAACACTGCATTCTGAAATGGCTGGCCCATGCAAGAGTCACGCGTTGCTGGTTTCACTTGCTCTTTTTATTGTCCTTCACTAATTCTACATGGCAGGGGGATGCGTTCGCAAGAAATGCAGCGCATCTGGGGGGGAGGGGGGATCGTCAACGTTGACGTGCAGCACACTTGAGCGGAGTTTTACTGTACTTGTGACTGCTACAGTACAGATAGCCAGAGTCACTCAAGTCCGCCAAACTACAGCACGGCCAGATATCTGGGAAACGCTCCTTGTGGACCAATAGCCTATCAAAGGAGAGATGGCAAGAGATAAAGAGTGAGAGAGGTGTCTTTGATTTTCCCAGCGTTTGTCTGCTCGCGGGTCAGGCGTCGTCACAAATGTTTTGCTTTGGGAGTTCTCGGGGCCGACAAGACAAGGTGAGGTGAGGAGATCACGAGCAATAAATCACACGCGGGTTCAAGTAAACATTTGGAGAATGAATCGTCCAGTCCGTGTCCAACGGGAAAGGCTCGTCCATTGTGGAGGACGATAAAATACTGCTTCAATTATAAGGAGGGTGCCTTTGAAACTAGCACTATGCGTATGACATGCGTTTGGACTTCAATTACTGCATCGGCTTTCGTTATTTACGGCTCGAGCTGAGCACAACTTGGGGAGAAGGTGACTGAAAAGAATCCCGAGATTCACGTGGATAGCAAATCAAGATAAAGAAAAGACGGCTAGGAGAGAGGTTAGCTGATAGCGGGGGGAAAATTTAAGGGCTCTTTAACATGGGGAAAGAATTAAAAGCGAAGAGCGAGCGACAGCCATTGGCAAACGGAAGACATTCTAATGTAGTCTGGTCACAAATCTCTTTTGCCGGCGGTTCGAATGGGATCAGGCTGATTCAGGCAAGGGAGGGATTCAGTGGGAGAGGGAGATCAGCTGGAACCAGCCCCAATCCTGGTCCCACCTATGTCAGATCGCTCTGGTCTAACGTTCACGTTAAACGCTAGTGTTACAGGACTCTGGCTCAGGGACCGCTGGCGAATCCAGCCAAGTGTTTTAAGGGGAAAGATGAGTAGGAGGGAAAAACATCTCACAAACATCTCCGCGGACAATGTGATACGCCCATAAATGACTATTAAGCACTTTGGACTCTAAAGCCAATCTTCTCCTAAGCCAGGAGTCTGCTCTCTCCATCTCAAATCACAGACGGCCTAGTATCTCTATTTGATAGTGACAAGGTCAATTGCAGAGTCTCATAACTGCTGCGCTATGTACGCGGGGCTCTGCAGACAAAACAACTGATTAGGGGCCGTTTCATCCAGAGGGGGAGACCTGCCGTTGACCCACTGACCGCTCCTGACGCATCAGATCTCATCTGGCCCGTGGATACACCATCAGTGGGGAAGGTTACCGGGAGGTGGGGGCTTAACATTTTCTCCAAAAGCTCTTTCTCTTTGTCTCGACTAACACACACAGAGTTTTAATCCCATTTACACACACACACACACTCAAAAGACATGTGCGCACACACACACACACACACACGTGTGTGTGTGTGTGTGTGAGGGAACCACCAGGGCAGCGTTTATTTGAGTAGAAAGTCACCCTCCCCGTGTTTGACAGCTCCTCAGTACCGTCATCAACAAATATTTATTTGGAAAGGAGAGGTCCTCCGTGTGGAGAACATTCTTCTCAATTAAGCAGGTTTACAGAACGGCAGATATCCGAGGGCTTAGCACTGGTGGTGGGGGCAACAGAACTCTTGTTCCCACCCTTACACATACATGTCCACAAATGGAGCGACGCCGTCTTCTAAAAAGAGGTGCACAATAAGCAATAAGGGTCTTACCGTAGCTAAACACAGCTGGACTCTCCAGTTGTATTCATTTGGCATAAGGATTTGTCTGAAGCTTACAACTTTTAATCTTACCATAGAATATTACAGTAGTATATATTTTTTTAAAGTGTGTGTGTGTGTGTGTTTTCTGGGAAAATTAATCTATTACCTTAGTGTTGTTGCCACCTGAGCTCCAGGAACTCATTTCCTAAGCGGTACTTTGCGTGTGTGTGTGTGTGTGTGTGTGTGTGTGTGTGTGTGTGTGTGTGTGTGTGTGTGTGTGTGTGTGTGTGTGTGTGTGTGTGTGTCCTGAGTGTCGCACCTCTGTGCCCAGGGAGGATAAATGGCCAGGGGCCCGGTGGGTCGGTGGGTGGGTCGCCACCCAGCCACAGACTTATGCCAGCTCATATTTCCCCTGTGGCGCTGTGGTGTGGTGCTGTAGTGTGGTGTGGCGCTTCGAGCTGATGGAGTGGATATGTTCCAGCAGGTGAAAAATCTGCTGAAGGTCCAAAATAACAGATTTGTGCCTCAATAGCTCTTAACAAGCCAAAGAGTCGTGCAATTAGGGAAAGAAAAACATAATCGTGGTCGGTCTCGCTGTGCTCTGGCCCTCAATCACTGCGCCACTAGCCCTAAACACACACCCACACGCACACACACACTCGCTGAATGCAAACACATATGTGCCTGTATACATTTTCTCGAAAGAGGCGGAAGGTGAGAGAACAGTATATATATCTCTATATGGTAAAAATCTGGAAAAGGATTCTTAAAAACCCAAATATACTCTGCAATTTGCGACAGAGAGAATCATGTCACTCCAAGTAAAATCATGGCAAGCTCCAAGTAGGAAGGACACTGTAAATATGTTAGATGTTAGAGCACTCAGCTTCTGCAAACAATTAGGCAAATTCTAAATGCGAATTTCTGCCACTGGTGACCTCTGGCATGCGGTCCTTCTGCTTTACAGGCACCACATGACAGAAACACATTTCCCACAATGCTACTGGGCAAAAAGGACACAATTTGTCTGAAGTACTTTAGGAAACACCATCGGGTTTGTAACGCCTCACTCTTGACTACAGGATCTAGGACAATAACAACAACAACAACAACAACCTGCTCTCGGCAGGCACAGAGCTGCTGTCCTTAGGTGAGAGTGAAGGGACTTGCAGGCATGGAGCAGCGGCTGAGTGAGTGAGTGAGGCAGGGCTGGTGTCATGACAACACTGGCAAGGGCTGCTCCGGACGGCCAGGATCCCACCACAGGGGGGCAGTGATGTCACAAGGAATTGGCAAAGGTCAGCGCGAACCACCTCATTAAACGCCTGCCTGAGAATGAGCTTGTCGCTTATTGCGACAGACAGGGAGCAAGAGAAAAGAGAGAGAGAGAGAGAGAGAGAGAACAAGAGGGGGATAGAGAGAGAGAGAAAGAGAGAAAGAGAGAGAGAAAGAAAGGGAGTGTTCTCTCTCCCTCTCACTCTCTCTCTCTCTCCTCTTGATGGGAATAGCACACCCACAGCTGTAAGCAGAGCAGGAAATAACACAAAAGATTAAGGCGCCCGCGTGTCAAACAAACCCCCTTTTAAAAAATGGCCGCAAGAGTAGCACGCCGGACCACCCGACTCTCACCTCTGACCCCCTGAGTTTGCCGACTGTTTTTCAACGCCGCTTTGGCTTTTTGAAGCGCCTTGCACTGCCAGTGGCTCTGCCCACATTTGTTAGGGCTGGTTTCTATTAGTGAGGAGGAGAAGAGGACGGGAGGGGGGTGAGGGGGGGGGGGGGGCAGGGGGTTGAAGAGGCTCCGCTCTAAAGCTCTAAACCTCTCACCTACGGGAGGCTAGGCTGGGGCCCGAGCTGTCGCCATAACTCTACTGAGCATCCATCGGCTTCGCTCAAACCCTACCATCCCCCAAAACCTGACACTCACCCACCCACACATGCACACACACACGGACGGACACACACACACACACACACACACACACACACACACACACACACACCACACACGGACAGACACACACACACGGACGGACACACACACACACACACACACACACACACACACACACACACACAACCACACACGGACGGACACACACACACACACACACACACACACACACACACACACACACACACACACACACGGACGGACACACACACACACACACATATCCCCACTAGGGAACGACTGCTTTATTAAAATCCTGTTTTAGCACTCATGTGTCCAGATTTATTAGCCGCCCTTACAGGACAGACGAAAGGTATCAATATGTCAAAGCCATGATGCGAGCAATAATGAAAGTTTATGAACAAAAGTGAAAAATTGAATTTCACTTTCGGGGAAAGTGAAGAATGTTTTTTTTTTTTTTTTTTTCCTTCTTCGAAAATAGTGGTGACACTCATAATAAATCATAACAGACTTTCATGACGTAGTGATCAGTGAAAGTCATCAGTAAACACATTTTAATATCACAAAAGGGGGGAGGTGTCATGTATTAATTATAAAACAATTACATAATATATAATAAATTATACACATTGTATATAAATATAAATAGATTTGCATTTATTTTTTTATTTTTTTTGTTACACCAAGCCACATGTTTTCCTTCAACGGAGATGTGTGTGTTTGGTGGGGTGACCCACAGCTGGCCAAATGTTGTGCCTGGTACACAGACCCAAACCCAGCTGGGACCTGACTTGGCTCACACATGCAACTTTGGGAACAAAGGGACCATTCATTCTCCTCTATAAAGTATCATTTCATTTCTTCTGATTTGATTTGAGATAAGAGAGAGAGAGAGAGAGAGAGAGAGAGAGAGAGAGAGAGAGAGAGAGAGAGAGAGAGAGAGTGTGTGTGATGTGTGTGTGTGTGTGTGTGTGTGTGTGTGTGTGTGTGAATAGCTGAATATCCATATGAAGCTATTTATATTTCATATTACCATTGACAATCATTTGTCTCAAAATTATGCATGTCTGGTTGTGTTTCCATCAACTGTGTAATGCAAATAAAAGATATAAAAAAAATATATATATATATAAAATATAGTGAAAATCAAGTGTGTTGGATCAAAAATAGTGCGGGCAGGACAATGTGTTTGGATGGGAAAGTGAGAAATGTGAATATAAACTGTTTCCATGTACTTTAATTGCATTATGCTTTAATGCTGCTGCTAAATACAGTCATATTTGCATTAGGGGGACAAATGCGAATTTGCAGGTGTTTCAAGCCGAGTATTTATTATTTGCATGACTCAAACCTAAATGCACATTGCAAGTTGGATTGAAACCCGACTAATGATTGAGGGAGAGCCTCACTCCCACACACACACACACACACACACACACACACACACACACACACACACACACACACACACACACACACACACACACACACACACACACACACACACACACGCACGCACAAACACAGAATGACTGGGTACCCGGTGGTGGCAGGCAAAATCTTGCTCTTTCTCTCCCCTTGGTTTGGCCCGGCTGGAGAGAACAACACTCCTGAGTCCGTGACCACAGTCGTGCCTCCGCCCCGCTTCTCCGTGCCCACATCAGAGCCCGCTGGCAACCCACCCATCAAACGCCCTCCTCCTCAAACCCCATCGCTCTGCCAGGCCATCACGAGCAGAGCAGAGCAGAGCAGCCACCGCCGCTGCCAAAACCAGCCAGATGAAAGTGCCATTTACACCAAAAACGCCAAAAACAGGGCACCAATTTTGTTCGTTTTAAAAGACTCATTAGCTAATTATGGCGGGGGTTGAGATTTGAAAAGAAAAGAAAAAGGTTTTGAGCGTTAAAAAGGGAAAACGACCCAGAGCCCCGTCATTTACTGTAAACGCTGCCGCTCCTAATGGTGTTTTGACAAGCGTTTCGCCACGGTTGGGGCGCAGCGCGCACACTTCAAACGAGCGCTGTTAATTACTCCTCGCATTTAGGGGCGAAGACCGCATGAAGCCTTCTTAGCTGCGGAGGCTTTCAACCCCCAAATGGTGTTTATTAAGCAGCCTCTTCAAAACCCCCCCAGAAATTCCTGCTGTCCATAAAAGGGCGGCACGTTTTAACGGTTCTTGCGGTTCCTGCAGCGTTAGTCACTCTCTTCGTCTGCGGCGGAGAACCAGGCCGCGCCTGACGACTGATGCCATCAGTGTGTTACTCAGTCACACTCAAGTATACACACACTCACTCACACACACATGGCAGGTAGAAGCCTCAATGCCAGACTCAGGCTACTGTCTACATTACCATTTAAGTGTTCTACTTCATCACACATAACTAATGTAGCTAAAAAAAAAAGGCCATCTAAGAGTTGGCCTCAATAGCACACACAGTGCATAATGTACAGTATTGTGTCTGCGAGGTGCATGCTGTGTGTCCCCTCCTGAGTGCTGTGTGTCCCCTCCTGAGTGTTCCAAGCCCACAACAGGCCTTGGGGTGGATTGAGGCAGCGTGTGCAGCTGTGCACGGGGAGATGAACAGTAGATAGCAGAAGCTGTAAAACCCCCCTGTCCAACAGCATGTCTTCTCTTCTGAATCACTGCTGCACACACAGTTTGGGCTCGCAGGGGGAAAGGGGGAAAGGGGGATGAAGGGGGGGGGGATGAGAAGAGGGGTTAGACTAGAGTGAGATAAAAGCAAGCGAAAGCAGGAGAGGAAAGTGGAGAAAGAGTGGGGTGGGGTGGGGTGGGGGTGATGGGGGAGGTGGGGTGTGGGTGGCGGTGGCGGTGATTAAAACTATGTGCTGAGGAGCCCTGGCGGTGGAGGGCCGTAAAACAAGGCCAAGCTGCGCTCGCGCTGCGTACAGTCAGAGAGGTTTATGACGCATCTGATCCAGGACCACCCGACTTCACCGCTGTCACTGATTTCCCTCCGCCAGGGCCATCAATCCAGCTGATCTGGGTTCAGGCGGCGGGGGTCCCGCAGTGAACCACACGTCACATGCCTGAGCCCTGTCCAAACCCACCAACGCGCTGAGTTGCACTTCTTTAACGAAGACAATGAAGATTCATGGTAGTGACTAAAGAAGCTGAAAGAGGAGAGAAGTGAGTGTGAGTGTGAGTGTGAGTGTGTGTGTGTGTGTGTGTGTGTGTGTGTGTGTGTGTGTGTGTGACGGGGGGTGGGGGGGATTTGTAATTAGGCCTGCTCAGGGTTTCCTTCTCCCTCAGGGGGAGGAGTTTGCTCATGAGCACCACGCCCTCAGCTGGTGTTGCGGTTCTCTTATACGCGGTCGAAACAGGAGGCGACTGGGGCGGCGGTGAAGTGACGCACTGTGACGTCACCTCAACGCTCCCGACACTGACCTGCTGACAAATACGCGTTGTGGTGATCCCACGCCGCGCGCACGCCAGCACGGCTGCCTTAAAGCGACAGATGCGGAATGCAGGTGACGCAAATGCGACCACCACATAAACACCAACACACGCATATATTCACAAACATATTCATACACACACACACGTCCAAGCTATGACATCCAATCCACTCCCTGTGCCTAAGAAAGTCACCGGAGGCTTCATCAAAGGATCCGGATGCCTGGATGCCGTCACGGGGCCTGTTGACATCCTCAAGTGTCCGCAGCACAACTGGCTTGTGTTAAAGGCTCTCTGCCTCATCCTCCGCTCACAGCACCACATAAGTAAGTGCAGCCCAGTGCCAACTACAGGCCTCTAATTAGGGCGGATTGTTTGAAATTTTCCACGCTGTTACAGCAGACCGCTGATTTGACACTGCTGCTGCTGCTGCTGCCGCTTCCTGACTGGTTGACACACACACACACACACACACACACACAAACAACATAACACACAAACAAACACACACACACACACACACACACACACACACACACACACACACACACAAGCACACCATATACACACACATAGAAATACACACATGCAAAGGGCAAGGCGAAACCAGCAAAGAGTGATCAAATCGGAATAACTAACATGAAGGCGCTTTTTATTTTTTTGTGATTTGCTTTTTTTTGGCTGAGCAGACATTTCCTAGGCCTCCTGACCATGAAGCAGTTTGCACCCACTCCCACAAGCCAGCCAGGATGCTTTACTATTGAGTAGAGCAGGATGCTTGTGGAGGACCAGGACCAGGACCAGCACCAGCCCCAGAGACATGGTCACTGGCAGAGCACCACCACCAGCAGGAGGCGCCACTGAGCGTGTGGGAACCTGGCTGTGATGAACCCTAATGACCTCCTCCATCAGTGGCAGGGAGCTGAGCCCTAAAACCCCCGACCACAGAGCTGACTCAACACCCCGCAGTATGGCTCATCTCCCGTCACTCTTCCGCATGACACAACTATCTTTACTGTCTTTAGTCCAACCAAAGCGCTCTTGCTCTCGCTCTCTCTCTCTGCCTCTGCCTCTCTCTCTCTCTCTCTCTCTCTCTCTCTCTCTCTCTCTCTCTCTCTCTCTCTCTCTCTCTCTCTCTCTCTCACACAGCAGCTATAGGGACCGCAAATGGCAAGTACTTGATTCAGTATTTCCTCAAAAAGAACAAGTTTGTTTCTATGACAACAATAGTGTGTTGTTATAATATGTATTTAGTTAGCTGGATGCATCTCTGGCTAATGTAGTTAGCTTGTCATATCTAGGGCTAATGTAGTGTGCCGTTTCTCAAATGTAGAAAGTCTGCTGACAGACACCTTCCAAATCACAGCACGGATGTTCTGTAAATTAAAGCAAGATTGTACTGATACAACTTCTCAAAAATTTTGAAAAAATAATTGGGCGAAAAGGCCAAACTGATATTTCTGCTGTCTTTGGTCTACCATTACTGTTCCTTATTTTTTCATCTACAGCAAATCAGCAGTAGCCTATTGTGATGTCGCAGCTCTTTTCTTAAACAAATTGAATGCTTTCAACTCAGAGCCATGACATAAAGGCAGCTAAAGGAGGCAATATAACATGCCTCGCTGGCAAATCATCATCACAAGACGACCAGAACAGTTTTACAGTTTTACTGTTCATATACAGTCCCCCTATGACAGCATGTCTGAACAACACAACAACACAACACACAACACAACAACACAACACTGTTTCGAACATGTGTTCTGCAGAATGTCTCAATATTTTTCACACTTCTCCTGTCAGGGTTGCATTTCATGAAAATGCCATAAGGACAATGCTATAGAGACCCAGACCCACTGTCCCACACTAAATACCCACAGTACGATACCATGATGTACCCGAGTTAGGCGAGGCTAGCTTAATGGAGAGGGCCAACAGTAGAGTAGGTCATGATCTTGCTGGGAAAGAGGTGCAACACTGTAGGTAATCCAATCATGTGGTGGGAGAGACTGCCCTCACCCCCAGAACACCTCCCTCTCCCGACTCTCACGTCTGCCCACTCTCATCACATCACATGCAGGGGGTGGGTGGGGGTCACGGGGTCGCAAGGCACGCCTCACAGCGCCAATGTTGGCATCGGTCTGACATTAATGCCTACTTGTATGAGAACATGGAGAAGTGGAGGAGTGTAAATAGAGACAATCTCTCTCTCTCTCTCTCTCTCTCTCTCTCTCTCTCTCTCTCTCTCTCTCACTCTCTCTCACACACACACACACACACACTCTCCCACAGAACCTCCTGTGTGTGAGTGGGGCAGCTTAGCGCGACACCTTCTCAGGGTCCTCACACATGGTTGCCCCTGATGAGGGAGGCCTCTTGCTGACCAGTGCTCCCAATCGACCACTCCGTTCCGCCCCACAACCCTCCACTCACTGGGGGAGCCAGTGATCTTATGATTAAGACTAGAGGAAACCACTGGACTGCAGACACAGACACACACAGACACACAGACACACACACACACACACACACACACACAGGATCAGAGACAGCGACAGACCTAGGTAGATGTGGACAGGTACTAAGAGAACTAATGAATGAAAGAATGAAAAGAAAGGGGAAAAACAAACAGTACACGCAGAGGCTTTAAGTAAATTAAAATAGAAAAGTCAAAAAATATATGTACCACTTTATCTGGCACCACGTATGGTGTGCACGTCTATCCAGGAGGTAGGCATACCAGTGAAGGTAAGCTGAAGGGGAAAGCGGAGAATGCCCACACACTGACCACACACCCCATAAAACATTCACATAATGCTTAGAGCTAAAGCCTATGCAACATTTTAAATAACAAACTCCATGATTTTGGAAGCCAAAAAGACGTGCCCGGATATTTGCCCACTTCCTGCACAAGTGCGTGTGTGTGTGTGTGTGTGTGTGTGTGTGTGTGTGTGAGAGAGAGAGAGAGAGAGAGAGAGAGAGAGAGAGAGAGAGAGAGAGAGAGAGAGAGAGAGAGAGAGAGAGAGAGAGTAAGTGTGTGTGTGGTGGAAGGTGGAGAGGAGCAGGCCAGCGGCGGTCTGCGGTGGGGTGTGTTTATGGAGCGTCTAACACAAGGAGATAAAGGTGCTGAGAGGCTGTGTGGAGGAGCGGTGATCTCAGCAGGGCTCAGTGACATGACACCAGATAGAGACATACACACATAGAGGAGAAAGAAACTCTGTGTGTGTGTGTGTGTGTGTGTGTGTGTGTGTGTGTGTGTGTGTGTGTGTGCATGTGCGTGTGTGTGTATGAGAGAGAGAGAGAGAGAGAGAGAGAGAGAGAGAGAGAGAGAGAGAGAGAGAGAGAGAGAGAAGCCAAGATAGATAACAGTGGATTTAGTGCTTGCACCTGGTGTGAAAAGTATCCACCAAACCTGCCACTGACAATTTAAAGAAGAACAGACCCTTCCTCTGTCAATCACACTCCTCCCTTCCTTCCTTTCTCTTATCTCCCTTTCCATCCCCCTCTAATCCCTCCTTTCTCTCTCGCTCTCTCTCTCTTGTCCTTTCATCCTCTCATATATTGCATTGTTTCTTTAAA
>JAODXP020000023.1:20763798-20773798 GCA_027497455.2 Sardinella longiceps
TTACTACATATTCTCACATGCGAGATAGTTCATGTTAGCATTTTTGCTGTCATGCTATCCAAAAATATATACATTTGAAACACTCAGCTATTCTTATTTTTTAATCATTGCATTCATCCTCTTACATTGCACAAATAAAAATACAAAACAGGGAGATGTACACACACAAACAAACATGCAAAACATGCACACGCGAGCCCAGAACCACAAGACACCTACACTTCGCTACAATGCCCAGTGACGTGTCATTCACGTTCCCGAAGAAGCAGCTTCTTTTGTTTACACAGATTAGCCGAAGATGTCTGCGGCGCTCTAATCCGCCCGTCACGCATGGCTGCGTAAATGTGGCGTCAGCCCTTCACAAAGGGGCCTCCTGTTCCTTTGGCGCTTATCTCCCAAAACCATCCGCCGCTCTCCGAAAGGTGTCGGCTCAGGTGCGTGACGTCTCGGCCCCCGAAGCTTTAATTAAACTGTCACATCTGGAGGAAGTGCAAATAAAGATCCCCGCACACCAAAAAAAAAAAAAAACACCCTTTCCAGCCGTCGCTGCAGCTGCTGGAGCGAGGGCCGTATAAACACCAACCTTTGAAACATTCTGTTCCCGACTGTCTAAAGTTCGGCCAATAATCTACTACCAAAAAAAAAAGAAGGAAAAAAAAAAAAGGTTTCAAAGCAATTAGGGGGCTAAATATGTTTAGTATTACTGCGCTCGGCAGTTCTTAATTCCTTGTTGCTTTCATAATCCCTCTCAATATGTTTAAATTAAGATTAAAGATGACTTTGTTCCTGTATTCCCACAGCATGCCGGGTGCATGGTAAAGAGATCAAAACTGCATGCTTTATATGGAACATCTTTAACATTTGCTCCACTCTCTGTGCGTTTGATTAAATGTAACATTTCAAAATCCCCCAGTTCTGGGAGAGGCATAAATCATTGTCTCACAGCTGCTGGCGTGCCTGGGGAGAACACATGCGCTCTCTCTTTCTCTTTCTTTCACTCTTGCTCTCTCCCTCCCTCTCTCTCTCTCTCTCTTTCGCTTTCTCTGTTCTTATGATCATAAAGCCCACCCCGGGACACTCCCGCCCCCATCTACTCTCACCCCCCCTCCTCCTCTGGGGAAGGGCTGGGAGAACACCTGCAGACTTGTAACCCAGAGTTGAGTTCACATGGGGGGGGTGGGTGGGGGGCTATACTACACTACACACTATACTACATCAACCCCACCACACACACAACCCCCCAACTTGAATTTCTGCACGTCCCTTTGCAGAGCCACCCCTCCCCCTCGTCCCGATCCCCATGACAGAGAGGCGAGGGGGGGTTGGGGGGGGGTCTGACCACACAAGCCACTGTTCCCAAAGTCCGAGTGGGTCTGTGTGACAAGCTCCAAGCTGGGAGCAGGACCCTGGGACTGTGGCCTTGACCTACAGTAAGCCACCGGGTTCAGCTTCAGTCACATGAACAACTACTTCATCATTCACTAGCCGCCCACCCGCCCGCGCTCTCTCTCTCACACACACACACACACACACACACACACACACACACACACACAGACGCTTTCAAGCGCATACACAGACACAGAAACACGCATGAGCACAAACACACTCTCTCTCTCTAAACTCAACTCTGCTGACTGTTTGTTTTCTGCGACACATTGGTTCTCTTTACCAAGCGCGCGGACACACACACACACACACACACACACACACACACACACACACACACACACACACACACACACACTCACACTATAATACTTAAAACAGAACTACTGTATGTAAAAAAAGAGAGAGAGAAATGGTATATTAAAAAAAAAACAAATAAAAAAACGCTGGAAAATAAAAGTGATTGGCATGCTCCTCTGGACTGACAAATGGAGATCTGATGTGAAAGTGAGTGGTTAAAAAGGGTTAAAATGCTGAGTGAGTATGAAATGATTCTACCCAGCGGGGTCTGTAAAAGCCACACTCATCCAAGCCACACTGCTCGGCTCTCTTTGTGATAAATCCCACGCCTTTAATTGTGTCTAATTTATTAGTATGTTCCAACCTCAGCCTCATTAAATGGAAACATATTGGTCTGGGTCTACGGGAGGATTTTGCGAGTGCCGAACTCCCATTTTCTAAGTAAATTGGAATTTTGTTTTAATTCCCTGGTAAACAATTAGATGCAAAACATATGTAGATGGCCGAATTCAAAGCCAACCCATCTTCGTTAGAGGACTTTGTAGGAGGGAGATTAAGACACGTTTTAAAAAAAAGAGTAAGTGAAAAATAACCATAGAAGACTGGGAACTATTTTATGTCATTTCAAGGTGATTACACATAGCAACACGAATGTGCTCGCTGAGATTAGGTCGAGGAAGATTAATTTGGGAAAAACAAAACGACGACAAAGAAATCTGTGGCCCTCGACAAAGGGTCTGGCGCTGCTCGTTTTGACCCAGAAACAACAAGAGTCCCGTCAGTTTCCCCAGCCTGTCAGGACCACTCGGAGACAATGCTATGCAGGAATGCCGATGACTGAAGACTGCTCTCATAAATGTGCATGACTGCATTCTCACATCAATAAACAACACAACACCAGAAGTATTTTTCACCTCCAGGGAAAAGAGCCTTCTGGTGTACACACAGTTGTCTAAACTTTGGCAATGATATGCCCAAAAGCTGAAATCTCATTTTTTATTTTATTTATTTATTTATTTTTTTCAAAATAAGCAAAAATCCTGCATCTTGATTAAGCAGTCAATTTGGCAATTTTAGTGACAGCGATTGTTCATGGTCTGCAGAATGCTTTACAGTCACAGTCTACTATACTGCCGGGGGTGGGGGGTGTGTGTGAAGCCTACTGAACTGAAGCCTACATACCTTGTTCACTGACTGACTCCCCTGTTTTAACTGGTTTTAACGACTGTTCTTTTTTTATAGGGTACGATTCAGGACCGCGACTGCAACCAAGACAAATCCATCCCTTAAATGGCATTATACACGGAGGACCTGGGAGCTGTTTAAAAGATCGAAAATAAAGTTGAGCAGGAGAGAAAGAGAGGGAGCGAGGGAGAGAGAGAGAGAGAGAGAGAGAGAGAGAGAGAGAGAGAGAGAGAGAGAGAGAGAGTGAGAGTGAGAGAGAGAGAGAGAATGAGAATGAGAGAGAGAAGGATGGCTACACGTTGCTGGGTAATGTCTCCAGCGTGCCTTTGGTGTCTGACAGCATTCAGCTCCCTCTTTCAATGGACGTCTAATGATCACATTCCTACGGGATCAAAAAAAGGGATCCTATTCGCTAAATAGAATCAACAGGGCCACATGGGACAAATAAAAATTCATTTGATCTGCGAGCCAAGCGCTTCCATGATTTAAAAATGTCACCATCGCAAACGTTGAACTTTGAGTAAGCCCAAGAGAGAAGAGTTCATGACCATATAATATTGAAATCCACGTTTCATGTCCACAGCGGAGGAAAAAAAAAAAAGGTCAAATTTATCATGCAGCAGCAGTGCAGGGAGTAAAGTAAGTATACGAGACTGCAGAGCCGCTCTAATGGTTTTGGGAAGTACCTCCCAGAGCACACTGGGCCGCTTTGGAAATGTATGAGCTGCAATGTGATTGGGACAAAAATACCCTGAGACTTCTTACAGCGCAGCAGGGACTCAATGAGCACGGAGAAGACAGATCTTGCTTCTAAGACGTATTGATTTGAGGTGTTATATGACAAAGGGGGTTAACTGGTTGGCTAGCTCCCATATTGCTTGTAGGTTAAACAGAAAAACAGACTAACACACATGTATCCTTATATGATTTGCTCCCACACAGATGCGTGCACACACACACACACACACACACACACACACACACACACACACACACACACACACACACACACACACACACACACACACACACACACACACACACACACACACACACACACACACACACACACACACAGAGCTGGTATGGAGGGGATCTTGTTACTTTACACTCTCCCCCCAGCATATTGACAGGTCTAATAGACATTAAAGGAGGCCTTGGCAGAAATACGGAGTGCGCTCACAAGCGCTTTGCTCATGGGCTCGTGTTCAATTTGCGTCCCGAAATGGTGACAGGAGAAAGACAGCAAAAGAAGAAAAACAAAAGAAATGCATGTGAGGGGGAAGAGAGACGTAAAAGAGAAAAGCGCATAAAGAATAATAAAAAAAAGTTTAACAACTCAGAACAAAAGAAGTTACAGAGGCAAGGAAGGAGTTAGAGAGCGAGAGAGAAAAAATGGATGGGGGGAAAAAAAGAAAAGAAGGGAGAAAGAAAGCGATGGAGTAAGTGAAGGAGACAAAGAGAAAATTACGTAGTGAGGGAGAGACAGAAAAAGAGGAGGAAGGGAGGGAGAGAGAGAGAGAGAGAGAGAGAGAGAGAGGGAGAGAGAGAGAGAGGGAGAGAGAGAGAGAGCTGGAGAAGGGAAGCTGGGACGCACATCTGCAGCAGATACAGCTCGGGCTTCTGGGAACCATCCCCATCCGCCTCTCGTCCGCTGTCTCCTGTTTTCTGTTCGGATCAGGTTTTAATATTCCAAAGTATGTAGCGCATTTATGAGGCATTGCTTTGCTGAAATAATATGCTCTCTAAATCATAGTAATGGTCCTCTGTGCACTTAGCAGAATTTACTCTGATACCTCCTTTAAAAAAAAAAAAAAAGGTAGGGGGAAAAAAAACCCACCCCATGGCTATGGTTAGAGGAGCGGTAGTGGAGGAGTCCCATGTCGCTGTATCCGTTGCTCTGCTTAAGGCCTGTCTATGAGGGGAAGCCTGAGTCTGACACGGGGTAGCTGGATAGCTGGGAGCTGGATGAGTGAGTGAGCGAGCTGCCACTGCCGCCGCTGCTGCAGCAGTCTCAGTCTCAGTCTCAGACAGGCAGGATGATGTATTTGTGTAGGGAGCTTCCCTCCGGATTCCCCTGCTTCTAACTCTGCGACTCAGATGTTTCCCCTTCATACGTGGAGCCTGTAAATAATGTGTCATATTCGGGTGATGGACTGCTTGCAGCGACGGTGGCTGGAAAGGGGGGGGAGTGGCTAGGAGGGCTTTCTGACTGAGCAAATCTCCCTTCTTTCATGTCGCTATCCCAGGATTCTCCGCTGGGTCGCCGGGTAGGAGACGCGGCTTGGATCTGCTCGATCCGGCCCCTGGCCCGGCAGCGAGCTGTTCCGTCTGGCCGCTGACATGTTTAAGGCTTCCAGCGCGCCGTGATTCAGAGCTGGGCCCTCGGCGCGTCTCAGCGGCCTGCATTTAAAGTGATGAACGGTCTGCGCTTCCCCACCACCAGGCCCTGGCTGTGGTTCTCTGCTCCGAGGTATTGTCTTACACGCCGCGCCGCGCTCCTGGCCGCTCCCCCCTTATGGTTCCGTCCCCTTGGCTGCCCGTTAGTTAGAGTCGAGTCAAGAAGCTGCCGTAAAAGCACCGGGTCACAGGTGAGGCTTTCCTGGGATGGGATTTTTCAGATTTTTCTGGGGAGATTTTATTTGTGTGTGTGTGTGTGTGTGTGTGTGTGTGTGTGTGTGTGTGTGTGTGTGTGTGTGTGTGTGTGTGTGTGTGTGTGTGCGATGTGAGCCTGCCATAAATCTGCCTCAAGCAGCTGCCTACACGCAGTGGGAATGTCCTGGTGGGGAATCCAAGAGTTTAGCGGCTGGAAAGTAGCAACGTTTGCCTCGTGACGGCATCCAAACAACGTGCGGTGTAAACAGACACGGCTAGCCTCTGCTGACAGTATTCAATGATTTGCGTCCATCTGGACCGCTTCTTGGTGTTTCCTTTGCTTTGTGAAGATGAGGAAACTTGTCTGGCATTAGCCTCTATCTGCACGCACACACACACACACACACACACACACACACACACACACACACACACACACACACACACACACACAAATACACACACGCACACACACATACACACACACACACACACCAGGTGCCCAGGTGTGGGAACCAGTGGAGGTGCCAGTCAACTCAGTCTGGCTGCCATCTAGAACATTTAACACCTCGGCCAGAACCCTCCAAGCAGAGCAGAGCTGCGTTGCCCCACATATTCCCTGTCCCCAAACAGCCAGGGTGTGGGGTCAGAAGTTGACCAGGAGAACACCAGAGCAAGTGTATGGGAAAGGGCCACGAGTGTGTATGTGTGTTTGTGAGAAAGAGCAAGAAAGAGTGTGAAGACTAGAGTGTGCACATGTGTACGTGTGTGTGTGTGTGTGTGTGTGTGTGTGTGAGAGCTAAGATTTTTCATAGCTGCTTTGGCCAGGTTCTTTCCTGGCCAACATGAAATGTGACGTGAACACACTGACAGCGACTGATTTGCTTGACAAAGCTGACGCATGCGGCAACAGACAGTTAGAATGCGAGACATCCACAGACATCCGTTCCATCCAAAAGAGTCATCATTCACTCACAGTAAACAGTTCATGAAACTTGGCTCATAGCCTTTTGAAAGTGAGTTAAGTGCAGCCATAGTTTCTGCAAAGGTAGATTCAAAATGGACATTCCATGAACATGAGGATACTCATTACGCCATCGCAATATCGGTTGAATGTCCGAATTAGAACTTAACCTCGTCTGTTGGTGCGTGGAGGCTTGTATTTGCATTCAAACATTAAAGTGGTTATACTACAGCACACCGACATTGAAATGAGGCCCTATCCACTTCATTCACGCCATTGGGGTAGCTATTACAATGGAAACATGATGAACCTGGTACAGCTATGTGTGTGGATGTGTGAGGGTGTGTGCGTGGGGGTGTGGGGGGGTGTGGGGAGGGGCAACTTATTCAATGGGTATTTATTAGCCTATTTCTAGGAATATGTTTAACTGACTGCTCTAGTTTCAGTAGAGGGTATTAGGTCAAATGTACTGCATGTTTACATGTTGCCTGTGTATGTGTACATGTCTGTCTAATGTATTCTCATGCCCAAGACAAATATCTCTATTCAGAGACAATAAAGGCTTATCCTATCCTATCCTATTGTAGAATACAGTAGAGTAGTGAACTGCAGTGTAGAGTAGAGTAGAGTAGTGTAGTGTAGTGTAGTGTAGAGAAGTGTAGTGTAGTGTAGTGTAGTGTAGAGTAGTGTAGTGTAGTGTAGTGTAGTGTAGTGTAGAGTAGTGTAGTGTAGTGTAGTGTAGAGTAGTGTAGTGTAGTGTAGTGTAGTGTAGAGAAGTGTAGTGTAGTGTACATTAGATTAGTGTAAAGTAGAGTAGTGTACTGTAGAGAATAGCTACTTAGTATGGATGAGCGCCATATGAGACTCTCAGTCTCACCTGAGTTCCGACAGTCGTCTCCCTGCTGCGGCACCTGAATGGAGAAAGCCAGGAGGTCGGGGGCCAGCAGCGACTCAGGCTTGCGCAATTCGTTCAGCCAACGGCTCTGGTGAAGCTCTTTGGTGTCGGACGGGCCTTGGATCAGCGGAACCAGCCGTTCCTTTTGGCCCTCCGCAGAACCTTCAGACACAAAGCGGAGAACAAAATCAAGCTCTCACAGTTACACCCCCTCATAGTGAATGAAGCCATTAGAAAGATTACTGTGGAAAACAACTGAATAAATACTCAGATTACTGACGGACAAAGGATTAAAGATGACAATAAACTTTTCAAAAACAAAGTGCGTTATGGGTTTCAAGATTCCTTTTTGTTGTTCTCATCGTCGCTATAATTTTATGATGCCATCGATAAACAAAGATGTCTGTTTTACAATGGCATATGAAATTACGACGTGTCCTGAGCTCACTGGGTCCGACTGTAATTCATTAGGAGCTCTTAAATGCGTGCTTGCGTCACTCGCGGGGTTAGTCACCCAAACGAGGATGAGAGATATGGCGTGTGTCAGGGACCCCTGGGCGGGCCTTGCTCTTGCTGGGAGTGGAAGACTTGCTGGGAGTGCGTCTGAACCGCTAAAAAGTTCTCTCTCTCTCTCTGCGATACGACACATGCATTAGATCATTCAGGCCTAATATAATGCAACTGTATCAGAGACATACAGGCATAAATGTTCATTACGCTCTGAACGCCGGCCAACAATTGCAGCCAAGTTGTGCATTTTTTTTACAGCTATTTAACATACCCTTTCAGCTGCTCAAATATATCTTGGCAATTAACATCCCTTGTAGCTGGATGTGAGTGCAAGGGCCCTTCTAAAGCCATGTGTGTAGGCTAGCTCATGCTCAATAAATCAGAGTGTAATCTCACTATTATTAAATTCTCATTTAGACAGTAATTCCTGGCTAAATCTAATTTGTATGGGAGGAAACTGGGGGCTGAGGTGATTTCTGGCCAACGCTGCAAGATTATGAGCTCGTAATAAATACACACACACATGTGCGGCGAGAGCGTCACGGAGAGCGCATACACACACTGCAACGCTCCAGTGCTTCATGGAACAGAGAGAGAGAGAGAGAGAGAGAGAGAGAGAGAGAGAGAGAGAGAGAGAGAGAGAGAGAGAGAGAGAGAGAGAGAGAGAGAGAGAGATTGTGTATGTACAGGCTGCAGTCACAGGCTGGTGTGTAACGTGAATGATGTGATCCATTGGAAAAGCAACATAGTGTGCCACACCTGTGCAGCTCTCTCGAAGGGGTGAGAGACAAGACGCACACATACATACATACATACACACACACACACACACACACACACACACACGCTGCCATTTTTCTCCCCCACACACACATGCACTCTCTCTCCCTCTCTCTATCCCCCCTCTCTTGTCATTTTTAGATGCCTGCTTCTTTTCTCTCTCTCTCTCTCTCTCTCTCTCTGAAAAGCACATAAACGGAGCGGGAGTGTGGAAAAGGAGAGAGTGTGTAAAGTCAGGAGAGAGGCGGCTGGTTGGCGTGGGGCGCAGGCCAGAGACATATTCTCCCTCACGAGCCGTTAAGTTTAACAGGGCACAGCTGCACACACCTAGGGTCCTGGCACACACTTTGACGGCCCCCACTGTGCCCGAGGCGCACTGCACCGTCGCCCGCCGGCACAACTTGAGCTCCACGCTCTGCACGGAAGCCTCCAGCACCGGGGCGCCACTCCATGGCTTCACACCTACGAGAGAGAAGGACAGAGAGAAAGAAAGAACAGAGGAAGAGAACAGTATTAGAACCTGGGTAGAACTGCGTTGCGCTCATGTTCCTCATGGTGCTGTTTAAGAAAAAAAGTATCAGCACTTTACAGTAAATCATCCCTTTACAGTGCATTAGGCCATACTGCCATACTGATTCCGAGTTTTCTGTGTGTGTGTGTGTGTGTGTGTGTGTGTGTGTGTGTGTGTGTGTTCAGTACAGTTCTCATATAACCCACATGACAACCCTATTGTATGCGAGTCTGCAGTGACTGCATGTGATTCTGATTTGTATCAGCTTGTAAAAGAGCCAAAAATTGCTCTTGCTATTCTTATGGAGACATACAGACATAAAAAGAGCTCAGCGTGCACAAACACAGACAGGAAGAGTCTAGAAATCATCAAGAAGGCAAAGGATAAAAGCAGAGTTGGGCAAGTTAGAATTCTGCATGTATGTTTGTTTGTTTGCTTTACTTGTTTAATCTTTAGTCACAGCAAACAAACATCCTTTAAGGCAGGGGTTCTCAAACTTTCTTGGGCCGGGGACCCCTCATGGAGCCGAAAAATTTTCAGGGACCCCTCTTAATCGCAAAAAAAGCTTTAAATAGGTATGTAATTATATGTGGCAAAATCTGACACCATAGAATTTTTTTTTTGTTTGTTTGTTGTTTTTTTTTGTAGGCCTACATGCTCAAGAAAAATATTTTCGTAGTATTTCTATCCCTATGAAATAAAAAGTTTATTTTTCACGGACCCTGGCAATGTGCCCCGGACCCCAGTTTGAGAACCAATGCTTTACGGTTCTGGAGTGGCTAAATCCCTTCTCTAATATCTGAACCCAGTTTGGCAGTATAGACACATCAAGAATCTACCCCTGCCTGCCTGCCAACTGGTCTGTACTTGT
>JAODXP020000023.1:20783798-20791298 GCA_027497455.2 Sardinella longiceps
ACACACACACACACACACACACCCCTGCCTGTCCTTTGACAGCTCCAAGGACCGCAGACCACTGCTTAGGCTCGGAAACCCTACGTGCACCACTGTGCTTTGTAGAACAATGACGGAGGGGAATGTTTGGAAACAATGACAGTGATAGAGGAATGGTCCCACAAGGCCATGACGCAAGCCTCAAGTTAAAGGGATTACAGCAGAGAGCAGGATTTGTATCTGGTGTCAGGGAACATTGCAGTGAGGGCCTTGATCAAGTTGGAACGAAAGACAGAGAGAAAAAAAAAAAAGATAAAGAAGATAGAAAATGCACATAGATATAAAGAAGGGTTGCAGGAAAAAAAAAAATCTGAAGGGGTCTCAGAACATAATTCAAGAAACCTGGCAGGTATCCCCTTCCATCAGTAACTGAGCTGCTGGAAACTCCATGTGTGCCTGGCTGTCTCTCCCCGTCCCTTCTCCCTCCCTCTCCCTCTCCCTCTCTCTCTACCAGGAGACCTGGGCTATTACCAGGACTTATCACACTACGGTGACACCAGGGGATTAACGTCAGAGCTGGCAGGCCACGAGCGCCGAGATCAGAGCCGAGCATTGGGGTTTTGGGAGCTTCAGAGCAGCCCCCTTTTCTTCTCTTCAAGTCACTCATGGACGCGGAAGATCGCTGTCGACAAGTCGCGCCACAGTCCGCCCGCTGGTTGCTAAACACGGCCTGAGAAAGGCCCAACAGCAGGCAATAGACTCACTGATTGAAGTCACGCTGATACGACCTCTAGAAGCCGATCTAAGAGCGATTGGGATTATTTTCCATTTTCAGACGGATTTCTCAGTCGGATTTTTTCCCCTTCGTTTCCTGCTGAGTTACTTCTGAGCTTCGTACTCTTTCTTGACAAGTGAGGGACCTTTGAAAATAATAAACCAGAGTGATCTGATAATGATCAACTTTATGGGGAATCCCAGTGTAATAACACACTAGCTCTGAGTCCACTTCAAAGGCCAGGGATTGGGCCCTGTAGCCACATGTGCCTCTTGTGGACAAACTGTTCCATCACTTCCACTAAGGCGGTGGTGGTGTAGCAAGCATTGTGGGTTTTAATCCTGGATGCCACCGTCGTGCCCCTGAGCAAGGCACTTAACCCCAGTTCAGGGTGACAAGCCCTGACGTAATTGATAGTTGGTAAAAATGTAAGTTGCTTTGGATAATTGTTTATGTAATGTAAATCACTTCCTCTTATAAATCAATAAAACCAGGAGAAATAGCATGATGACATGAAGGATTGAGTGGAGCACATGACAGAAGACAAAGGAGGGGGAGGGGGAGAGGAAAATCAAATGAATCCAAAAAGAGAAAGCAGACAAGAGAGGATATTAGAAAGACCCAGAGAGGGAGGTAGAGTAACGGCAGAGGTGGATCTTATGAAGTCAGGATATTGAACTTGTTTCTAATAACATTAGAACCATCTGTCTTTTTTTATTTTTCAATTGTGGTCTAGACCTGTCATTGTTGACCACATGAACAGTATAAGTTGCTGTTGTAGGGCTCAGTTCCAAAAGAGATGAAGATCTCAACTCGACTCCCCTGATATAAAGCACTATGGGATGGACAGGGACAGAGTTGTTCCAGAAAGTTGGTCCACAAACCAATTAGGTGGAATTCCCTAAAGGTGGCTGTTGTGAAGTGGACGCTTACAGTGGTGGCAGTACTTGTCTAAGGTGCTATTGAACCACTTGGAGCCAAGCAGCCAACCCACACCCCCACACCCCTGCCACCTCCCTGGTCCCCCGCCTCCCCAGTGTTCTCCTCTCCTCTGGCTGTCCTCCAACACTCTTCCATCTGGGCAGCGGGCCACTGGCCGTCACATAGCCGTCACACTGCAGCTATGTCACAGCTCGTATATCAAACCCTGCCTGCTTGCCTGCCTGCCTGCCTGCCTGCCTGCTTGCACCAGGCAACCACCACCAACATGGGGAACCTTAACTGCCCCCCAATCCAACCCCACCACCACCATTGCCCTTTTCTCTAGCCCTCCCTTCCTTCCTTCTCTAATCCTCTACAGTTCTCTCTTCCTTCTGTTCATCTCTCCACTCAATCTACCTCCTCCTGCTCTCCATTCCTCTCGGTTCTGTTCTCCCCTCCTCCACACCATGCATCCCCCTTTTCTTTTCTTTTCTTTTATTCCTCCACTCTGCGGCCTCTCCTGTTCTCACCTCTGCACACCTACATCCTTCAATCCTTCAGACCTGCCTCTCTGGATTTCCGCTCAACCAACCACTCGCCCTTGATGTGGCAGACGGCTTTTTTTTCCAAAACTTTTTTCTTTATCTCCCGCTGTTTGATTGGTACAACTTCGAGAAGAAAGGGGTGGTCTCTCTCTCCCTTTCTCTCTCTCTCTCTCTCTCTCTCATCAAACTCAGCCTGTCATCTGGCTATCGCAGTGCAGCGATTCATTTATGCCCCGCTCCATTGTTTTTGATTAAAACTGCCATTCTTTCAAGGCCTCGGCTGGGCGACACATCTTTCAGATATTAAAGCGTGGCTTTCGCTCACAATCTGCTGGTTCACCAGCAGTCTGACGGAAGCAAATTACAGTTTTGTGTGTGTGTGTGTGTGTGTGTGTGTGTGTGTGTGTGTGTGTGTGTGTGTGTAAATGTGTGAGTGTAAATGTGTGAGTGTGTGAGTCAGTGTGTGACTGTGTGTGTGTGTGACTGTGTGTGTGTGTGTGTGTGTGTGTGTGTGTGTGTGTGTGTGTGTGTGTGTGTTTGTGGGGACCAATCAATGTGGAATTTCCATGTTGGCTGCGTTTGAAAGCGGTGGACGGACGCCCCATACATCTTTTATAATGAGATGTCTGTGAGGTCTTGCTCTCCGGCGTGGATCTTTCTGTCGTCTCAGCGTTTTATGGGCCCTGTCATGGTCCGGGCAGCCGAGACGTTTCAGGCGAGGATGCCCCCAGATCTCCTGATCAAGGACGAGGCGAGGCGACTCCCCCGTCAAGCTCGCTTCCTGTAGCCTGCATCATAAAACGTCTTGTTGCAAAAGGAGGAGACAAGCCTGCCCGTGTCCTCCAGCGAACCTCCAGCTCCGCTCTCGCTCGCTTTGCGCCATCTGTGATCCGGAAGAGCCCCTTCTCGACGGGGCTCGTTACTGTCAAGTTATAAATATTCCTGAGGAAATGAACTGATTCGGACAAACCTCGCCGGCCTCTTGAGAATTAATTTGATATGAAAAAAAAGTGAAAAAAACTCTCATCTTCTCATCTATGGCCTGTGATCAACCACAATGCCATTCACCATATGTGAGAGTGGTAACAGTTTCCCAAAAGAAATCTCTCTTGAGACATGAAAACAAAACAAAAGTTTCAAGGAAAGCGCAAGCGTTCAATATAAAATGACTCCCTCTGCAACATCCAAAAATTAATAACAACTTTAATGATGTTATTATGCTATTATAATGAAAAAGTACTGAGAAACCACAAGGAAATATGCACTGAAAGCTAGAACTTAAGGCCCACTAAAGGCACGGTGAGGGGGAAAAAACATGGAAGACTTAAAAAAAAAAAAAAAAAAAGGCTTCCAGGAGGACTTTGTTTTAAAACTGGAGACTTGACCGACACTGACAGGCAAACTTGGCACAGCCAAACACACACACGCAATGTTCACACACACACACACACACACACACTGCCAACTCCACGGGAGTCTGCCTGCCTGCCTGCCTGCCTGCCTGCTTGCTTGCTTGCCTACCAGGCAACACTCACAAACGAACAGTCGACTCCAAGGGAGACATGCCTGCCCAACAGCAGTCACAGCGGTGGGCAGGAGGGAGGGCAGGCGGGCGGAACAAGGGGCATGGGCTCTTGGGCATGCAGTGGCAGCCACTGCTCCTCACAGGCACAGAAGGACAACCAGACTCTAAACCTCTAAACAGTGGAAGATCAAGGAAGAGGGCAAAAGAAGAGAAGGGAAAGATGAACAACAATAAGGAGGGGAAGGGGAATTACCCAAGGAATAAAAAAAGAGGCTGGATGGGACTTGGAAGAAGAGAGAGAGAGAGAGAGAGAGAGAGAGAGAGAGAGAGAGAGAGAGAGAGAGAGAGAGAGAGAGAGAGAGAGAGAGAGAGAGAGTCAAATCAAAGCAAGCAAAAATCAGATTACCGCATTCAAATGAAGCCAACTTCATAACAAGACAATAAAAAGGCACTTTGATGCACTGGTGTTTACTGCCAATGTCATACAAACCCAAATTATGGAAATCCCTTTGTTCCATCATGCAAAACAAGGATTAGCTATTGCATCGAAAAATGACATATTCCTACATGCAACTTCATTCCGTTTATGCGTGTGCAGTACATGGCGTCCTGGTAGTGCTGCAATAAAGCAATGAGACAAAAAGCACCAACGCAAATGAGCTGATTGGACAATGGAGGATGGGCAGAACTTCTCACAGCGTGCTCCTTTCTCGACCCTCTCAGCCAATGGCTAAATCAAAACAGCACCGCTAATCACACACACACACACACACACACACACACACACACACACACACACACACACACACACACACACACACACACACACACACACACACACACAGAGTGTATGTAGACACTATTAAATTAGGAGATACACGTAAACATTTGCATTTGTTCCAAATGTCTCTTTCATTTCTAGAGATCTTTAACGCTTTTGGCCTATGGGCTGCTGGGCGTTTCTCTCATACACCCCTTTTGATCCTATCCTAAAATATCTGCACATGGGATATTTTGTCCTTTTTTTTATTTATTTATTTTTTTTTTAATGAGTGAAACATTTAGCAGTCCATCCATACACTAAGTGCTCAAATAACCCGCCTCCCTTGAGACAGAGAATTTCTCCATCTAGGAAAAAGACTGGAGCAAAAGCAAGCAGACGCAAAGGCCAGCCAGCGGAGCGGAGCGGACACTGACTTAAGTGTGTTATCAGCCATGCCACGTTATGAAACACCTTCTTTTACCCAGCGCCAGACCTCAGAGCCAAGAGGAGAGAAGAGAAGGAGGGATATTAAGGAGAGAGAGAGAGAGAGAGAGAGTGAGAGAGAGAGGGAGAGAGAGAGGGAGAGAGAGAGGGAAGGAGAGAGAGTGTGTGAGAGAGAGTGTGCGAGAGAAAGCACTTTGAGCTTCCTTTGCTGTGCATGTGTAAGTGTTCATCCCGGGAGGTCCTGGAGATCCAAGGCAGCCCACTTCAGCTGGTGGCACGACGGGGCCATTACACACTTCTACTAAGCACACACACACTTCAAAGCCAGCCAGTGCCAACGAGAAAACTAGGATGTTCAGACTCAAAGGTGTGTGGGTGTGTGTATGTATGTTCTTTTGAGAGTGTGTGTGTGTGTGTGTGTGTGTGTGTGTGTATATATACACACATATGTGTGTGTGCGTACACACGTATTTGTCTGTGTGTGTGTGTATGTGTGTAAGTATGTATGTGTGTATGTATGTATATACACATGTATCTGTGTGTGTGTGTGTGTGTGTGTGTGTGCGTGTGCGTGTGTGTGTGTATGCATGTATATACACATGTATCTGTGTGTGTGTGTGTGTGTGTCGGGGAGAATAAAGAGAGTCTGCCCTGAGGTGGCCTACCACAAGCTCCGTTTACTGTTCAGGAGCCTGAATGTGGCTGCATGTTAACAGGCTTAAAATAGTCCCCAGCATTTCAACTCTGGCTCCTCTTCTCCAGCCTGTAAAACACTGAGCGGAGTGGAGGGCCTTTGGTTGGCTGGCCGCGTCGCCGTCATTTTCTCTCTCTCTCTCTCTCTCTCTCTCTCTCTCTCTCTCTCTCTTGCTCTCTCTCTCTCTCTCTCTCTCTCTCTCTCAGAGGAGGAAAGGAGAGGATAGAGTGAAGCAAGGGAGAAGGGAAGATGGGGAATGAGAGGACAGGAAAGAAGGGAAGAGAGAAAGACAGGAGAAGAGAGCGAAGCAGATGAGAGGAGAGGAGAAAAGATGAAAAGAGAGAAGAGGAAAAAAAAGAGAGAAGAGAGAGAGAGAGAGAGAGAGAGAAGGAGAGCAACAGGGTCGAGGAACCCAATGTGACGTTAAGCTGTGGACTTCACCGCAACCGCCACAGTGACCAAAACTATTCGGCCTGCCCAAGCAACAAGCCTGCTCCAGGCCACACACACTCCTCCCACGGGCAGGCCAGAGGCCAGGCATGGGCCCTGGGCAAACATACTGCCCAAACCCTGGTAGCACACCAGCAGGTGGACACAGCCAACAATGGAGCTTCACACTAGAATGTTCTCTTGTCGGTCACAGCCTTCCTTATGGACACTTATATTAACACTTATATTCCATTAGCTGTATAGACACTTAAAAATAACACTTAAATTCCATTAGCTGTCCAGCTCCCACACTGCAACTCCCTTGGCTAACTCTCTGATTCAACTCCAAACTCTGCAATTCAACTCCGCAGTTCAACAAACTCTGGTCTTTGTTCTTTTGTTTGTATTGCTCACTAATGGAGGTCCTTCTCGCTTTATATGCTATCCCAAGTAGGCCTCTCTTCTCTTCTCTCTTCTCTCGCTCTCTCTTCTTCTCTTTCACTCCCTGGACCTGCCAATGTTGGCCCTCCAAGTGTTCTGAGTTACACCTCTTGCATGGTCCAGGGTTGAGGAGGTCCAGAGTAAGCATGGACAAGAAGGAGAGGGGAGAGGAGGGAGAGGGAGAGAGAGAGAGAGAGAGAGAGAGAGAGAGAGAGAGAGAGAGAACAGAGATGAATGGAAAGAGAGAGAGAACGAGAACGAGAGAGAGAGAGAGAGAGAGAGAGAGAGAGAGAGAGAGAGAGAGAGAGAGAGAGAGAGAGAGAGGAGTGCGAGAGAGGGGAATAAGTGAGTTCACTCTGCGGGAGTGGGCCCTTAATAATCTGGCGTCGGCACAGCCGGGTGCGGGTGAAAGGTAGCCGTTGGCCCGGGGCCGCGTGTTGACGGCGTACCCAACAAACATGATCCTAATGAGTTGGAAAAACCCGCCAGGCCCCCCTGGAGGGCTGTCCGCCGGCCGGCCGGCTACCGTCATGAGAAACGCTACTGTTTTATTGAACGCAGCCCCACAGACCAGACCAGACCAGACCAGCCTGCTCTCCTCCTCCTCTCCCTCTCCCTCTGCCTCTCTCTCCTTTTCTCCATCCATCCTTCCTTCTCTCTCTCTCTCAATCTCTCTCGCTCTCTCTCACTCTCTTTCCCTCTCTCCCTCACTCCCCCTCTCTCTCCCTCTCTCTCTCTCTCTCTCTCTCTCTCTCTCCCTTTCTCCTTCTTTGGGTCTTTTTTTACGAGGCTGGATTTATTAGTGGAGCATTAGGGCCCGGTGGAGGCCATGGTGCGTGTAATGGCAGGGGAGTTCATTTGAGCGAGGCTGCAGGTCCTCCACCTCACGCTGGGCACACAGGGGCTGTCTGAGGACTCGGGGGCCCTCTGCTCCACTCCGCTCCGCACCACACCGCACCGCGCCGCACTGTGCACGGCACTGAG